>OU342559.1:7500000-8125000 GCA_910589295.1 Noctua janthe
TGTTCGAAAGAGATACCGTGGCCCTGGAACACAAAGGGCAAAGAAGGAACATGGATGGGTTTTAGTCAGTACAAGTCTGACAGTCCCCTCCGCTCCGCCTAGAGTGGGGGGGGGGGTCACTTGATGATTTCCCATCCGAAAAAAAAAAAAGGCAGAGGCCCATGGGCGGCATAAAAACTACAGCAGTCCACTGCTGGACATAGGCCTTTTCAATCGCCCGCCACTCAACTCGTTTTTCGGCAACTATCATTCAGTTGCTAGTGCTACCAGCCACTCAGCGAAGATCGTCGCTCCACCGAGTTTAGTCGAAGCATTACCGATGTAAAACATTGTGAAAACTTCGAAAGTGCAGCAAAAAGAGACGTTTGTTTGTAACGTTGTTTCATACTCGTGGAGACTGTGGAGAGGTGGCTTTTTCCTTGTGTGTATTTTTTTTTCCCACTTACTTAATTATACGTAGATGAAAAAAGCGAACGTATTTCCAGGGATCAGAATTTTCGTTTGTAGATTGCACAGGAAATCCTAAATGCCATTTGTCAAGGACTAACTTTCTAAAAGTCAAAAACTATTAGGTAATTTCACTCAGTGGAAATATTACAAGTTGCGTGCAAAAGTGAAACGAACTTATACCAACACGCAGTGGTACCTTTAGTACCCAAGTAAAATACGGTCACGAGCTGACTGTTTCGTTGGTCTAGTTGTCGCAAGTGCGACTGCTGAGCATGAGTCCTAAGTTCAATTTCCGAGTCGGGCAAAGTGTTATTGGGTTTGTCCATCTGGTATTTCATTATTAGGTAGCAGCCACGGAGCCTGGATTTGTACTCGGTTGATGGCTCGCCCCTATTATATCGCCCTGGCGAAATATGGGTGTACTTGTTAGGTACACCTCTGCCTGACCCTTCTGGGATTACATGACGTGACGTTATGTTACATATTTTGTAACCCATAAGATTATGAAATAGATATTTTATCAATTTTTTAATATTTTTTATACGCAAACCCAGCGTAGGGAACTATTGCTGTTTGTCGCAGGTTCAAACCCTGCTCGCACTAGAATTTTTCTTTCCATGTCAAAAACAGCTATTTTATCAATGTTGGAAACGTCATGCCGTCACTTTTGAATGTTGCTAGTGAGTACATTTAAGTGATCGTAACATTACCCGCAGTACTTAAGGTACGTTGGTTAAAATTTAGCGACGTCGGTTGAAGAGCTCGTCTCATGCTCTGTTTACATCCACAAGGATTACGGCGATACATACATATGTACGTCTGTGAGTTGCGGTGAAACTGATAAGTTTGGAGACTCACTATCTTGAAAGGACTGGAATTTTGAATGGTGATGTTTGGTGTTTTCTTATTTCTTTACTTTGGTTTTGAAACTCCAAAACAAATCTCCAATTTATTTTATTAGAACCTTTTGGAATTAGGTACTAAATATGCTGATATTATGTTTATTTTATCATTAATGTATCGTACTGCTCTTTGAGTAACCTAAAAAAGAGAGAGAGAGAGAGAGAGTACTTAACTTAAAAAAGTCTCTATTTCAATTACCAAAAGTAGACTGATTCCGTTTTCACGGTTTAAAACTAAACTTATACAGTCACTTACGAGATATCTTCCGTGATTAACACCATGATCGCGGGATGACATTCTGTGATTATGGCGCTTGCAACAGCGTTGAAATATGGGAGCTCAAAATAATTGATAAAACACGGAAGATATCCCGTCAGTAAGTGACACTCTAAATTTTGGTTCCGTTTATTTCAATAGAAACAAACTGATCTTAATATGTTATTTCCTTAATTCATTTTAATACATATGCTTTACATTTTTAAATATTCCTATACAAAATAATATTACAAATATTTAAAAATATAAAAAAATAGTAGCCCACCGGCATCGGGAACAAGGTCCAAGTTACCGGTGGTTGGGGCTCTTGAGAGAGGAACCTCCTAACGATACGTGCCGTGTCCAGAAGTACTGTTTTCTGAATCAAGTCATTGATCCAGCTGCCAAGCGATAGCCTCTTCAGATGTTGGTCGAGGCCATTGGCTATTAAGCAATTAGCCGACACGACTATCGGCACAATGACTGCTGTACTCACGTCCAACATATCGACAACCTCGCGAGCCAGATCTAGATACTTGAATTGCTTATCTTCCTCTGCTTTCACGAGGTTCTCGTCATGCGTCGCGTAATGATTGTTGATACAACGGTCCCACGTTGTATCAACAATCATTGCGCGACGCTCCAATCGATCTATCACCACAATGTCAGGCTTATTGGCAACAATAGTCCTAACAATAGTCCTGTCAGTGACGATAGATCGATCCCAATACAACGTGATATTACTATCATCAAGAACAGGGTCGGGCGCATACTTATAGTGTGACACTTCTGATTCTACAAGTTTGTACTTCAAAGCAAATTCCTCCTGGATAATCCTGGTAACGAGGTTGTGTCTATGCAAGTACTGTCCGTTAGCCAGACGAGAACACCCAGAAAAAAATGTGTCAGGTCGGTTCTTCCGGACGGTGGCATGCCCGACATATGTCAACCGTGCCATCCTTCATAATGTATTTCCGGTAATTATTCGTCGACAAAACCTTCGGTTACCCCGAAGAGGTCACCAAAGCGCAGCCAGGATACGGACGCTAAGAAGGTTACATCGGGCCCATGTAGGGCCCGGTAAAAGCGTCCAGAAAGCTTAATATTATTATTACGAGCTTGAACATTATGGACATGGAATATAATATTTAAAATATTATACGGTTTTTCAGAAATCCTTCTTTCAAGTTTGGGAAACTACAAGCTTGTTACAAGTACACAATTTCGTCCGTAAACTAAACTTTCCAGCTTTGGTATTGACCAAAGCTGGAAAGTTTAGTTTTTCAGGTACAAACGAAGCAAGTAAAGCAATCATAGTAACACAAAACAAACTTACATTTTTAAAATTGCCATCTATGTTATATTCGACGCTGGTTGACAACTTCGGGTTTCAGTTTGTTAAGAAATTTGTTAAGATCGTCACAATATCAGTATAGGGGTGAGCTGATCACAAAACATAATATACCAATCACTAACGTCAGTGATTTTCTTACAACATTACGAATTTGCATCGTGTTGTACGGCGGTGGGTTGAGCAATCCCTACGTGATGACCACGACCAGGGAGCCAAGAGCAAAGGGACAAAAAATAAAAAGAATCCTTTATTTGACATAAGTTAGAAAACTTTTCGATAATTAATTATAGTGATGTGTTGTCAAAAATGTATCATTATTTAACTAAAGTAATAAAGATTAATTATATAAGCTTTTGATAAGGCCAACAAAAACACTAATAAGTATTAACCAGGTCTCCCATGTAAAAAAAATAAATATAAAATTTAATCGCAACAAAGAAAAGCGAAACAACATTTGAAAAGTCAATAAAATGGCTTAGCCGGTTTTAATAAAACATGTCTAGTTGTAATATACACAGCATGCCCTTTCATTTGATCCCCACTTGGGTATATTTGAAAATATCAGATTTTTCATACTCACTTTCATCACCCATAACTAGTAAATGGCTGCATCCATTTTGATTAAACATATCTAAGAAACATCGCCAAAACACTAGCTTTCAAATAAAAAAACTGTATCCAAATCGGTTCACTCGTTTAAGAGCTACGGTGCCAGAGACAGACAGACACACACACACACATTGCGGTCAAACTTATAACACCCCTCTATTTGCGTCAGGGGTTAAAAAGGCTGTCAATATTTCTTTTCAATAACTTACCCAACATGTCAGGATATTTTACTTTTTCTTAATTAAAACATGGTTCATTAATCAAGGCCTAGGCCAAACCGCTGAGGCACGAAACGTGATATTTAGTACATACCCTTGTCTTATGGTTGGTCTAGGGATAAGTAAGGATTTAGGTACCTGCGTATCTTGAAATACTAGATGCCCAGAGCTTTGAGGTTGTATTAAGGTGTACCTAGGTATAATTACTGACGTACGGTGATGGAAAACATCGAGAGAAAACCCTGGACTAATTAATAGCTAACGAACTTAGAGCAAGTACTTAATCAATGCCGTTCTCAGTACGAGAACTGATCAATTATTGTTAAACTCAGTCAAACTCGTGTATGGATATGAGATATTTGCAACCGATTTCTAAAAAAGGAAAAAAGGGGAAAAGAGAAAAAAAAAAAGGAAAAGGGTTATGTATTCCACCGGAATCTTTCTTTTTTTCATGTTTGTGCACCGGTTTTTCCGAGATTACTATTAAGTTATTTTAGACGTTTTTGTGTTTTTATGGAAGTCGGTTTTTTTTTCTAAACCAGTTTTCAAGACTCACCTTTATGAAGACGTTTTAGAGATACGTCCACTAAAAGTTTTTTATTTATTTATTTATTTAAACTTCATGTACAATAGTGATACATAGGCGGACTTAATGCCACAAGGCATTCTCTACCAGTCAACCTTTGGGTTAAATAAGAAAAGATTGTGATAGGGTACAAAATAAATATATAAAAATAACTTCTTGCTATCGAAAATTTATATAGGCACTTATAATGATACTAATACTTATACTACTTTCTTTTTTTTTTACTTTTTTCTTATGGTTGCCAGTTTTTTTAAACCGTTTATTTGAAATGACTGGATTTATTAATTACTTTTCATCAACGAAATTTCATTAGAACTTTTGTGTTTAAAAAGTTGGACATTATCTAAAAAACAATACACCGAAGCTGGATTAGAAAGCTGGTCCGTCCCGGGAGACGCGAAGTAGTTTGGAATAAAACCGGACATAAATTCTGGTTGACTTTGATTAATAAAATAAGCGAGCATGGGTTCCGTACTAAGCTTTAGGGAATTTATCACTGTATGCAACGGGTTTGATTACCCCGACGTGTGACGAAATGTTTGTTCAAGAAAATTAGGTGCTTTGTAGGTATATGTGTTGATTAAATGTGTTTACAGTGTCCTGATTATTTTTATTCTAGGTCATTCCACGAAGTTTTGTGTGATTGTATACCTTGGGGCACTGCAGAAAAAGATCGAAATTACCAAAGCATGCAACCTGAAAATCTCGTATTATCAGAACAGTCAGTCAGTCAGTCTGATAACCAGTCTTGCTAAGAGTATCGTATTGCCTAGAAGATGACTAGATTGTGGAGGTCAGGAAGACAGTCGCTCCTTGTTAAATACTGAAAGAAGAAAAAAAAAAAAAAATTTGGCGCAGGGACATGACATGCATCATACAAAATTACAAAAAATAAACAATAAACTATGAATTAAACAGGACGGAACAAAAAAATAAAGAAAAAAGTTAACAGCTTGCACGTCGTGACTGCGACAAGCAGGTTACCACTCAGCATGATGCTGTGCTATGGCCCACAACAGAGCGCTGGTTTTCAGTGGTCAACCGTGAAAAAAAACTGGTACTGGTATTGTGTTGAATCCAGTTAGATTGTAAGCCGACCCCAACATAGTTGCGAAAAGGCTAGGCAATTGATTATGGTGCAACATTTAAATCTCCATACACAACTTACAGAAACAGATGCACACATACATCATACATTGTATGAATACGTAAACTCTAAATATTTTCTCTTGCAATCTGTCATTTCATTCCGCATACCAACATGAAATTTACATGAAATTTTTTTTCATTGGGTTTCCACAATATCAATAAATAAATGGTAAAAACTAACAGAAGTATCTGCGATGCACTGATTTAATTACCATTGCAGCTATTTTCTTTAAGAGAAATATTTCGACAAAGAGTATCCTTATTTATTTATTACTAGTTGTTGCCCGCTTTTTATTCGTGCGCGAAGAAAAAGCTTTTTATTCGAGAGCAGCGGTGGCCCAGTGAGACCAGCGGTGGCCCAGTGGTGGTGACACCGGCTTACGAGCAGTAAGTCGTGGGTTCGAACCCAGCCAGGCGCTTTACTTTGTGTAAGTTATTTCATCACCACTGCTCTCAAAACTGTGAAGGAAAACATCGTGAGGAAACCGGCATGTCCTAGAACCAAAAATTCGAAGACATGTGACATCTACCAACTCGCACTGGGCCCGCGTGGTGGATTATAGCCCATTCCCTCTCATAGAGAGGAGGCCTGTGTCCCAGCAGTGGGAACATTAATAGGCTGATTATGCTATGCTTATGCTATGTTGCCCGCTTTTTATTCGCATGGTGATGTGTATAGCATAACATAGTATAATCAGTCATTAATGTTTCCACTGCTGGGACACAGGCCTCCTCTCAGTGAGAGGGAATGGGCTATAAATAAACCACCACGCGGTGATGTGTATGTTTGAGAAAAAAAAAGTATAGGCTATGTCTTTCCCCAGGATATAATCTATCTCCTTGCCTTTCATTACGATCCGATCGATCGATTTAGTCGTGAAAAAGTAACAAACAAACAGAGTTACTTTCGCATTTATAATATTAGTATGTAAGTATGGATGGAAACCTTACTGATGAACAAAACAGGTTAAAAACACTGAGTGAAACTGACAGCCAATTACGAGTCTTCACTTATAAAAACTGATTGGATAAAGAATGGATAAAGTAAGGAATGAGAATTCTATTAAAAGAAATTTGAAAGTTGAGCCTGTTACAGAAAAAATGAAAATAAGTAGTTTGTTTTGGTATGGCATGGGCATGTAATGAGGAAGGATGAAACGCATGTGACTAAAAGAGTGATGGAAATGAATGTTGATGGTTAGAGAGGGAGAGGAAGGAAAAAGAAAAGATGGATGGATTGTGTGAAGACTAATATGAAAGAGAAAGGAGTAAATGATGCCGTGACGTCAGGCAGGGGAGAATGGAAGAAGAAAACGTGTTGCGCCGACCCCAAATAGAATGGAACAAGGACAGCAAGATGATTATTTATTTATTGTTTCTGGCCAACCAACATTTGTTTATACTTTTACATGTTAAAATAAAGATTCTTATATCAAAGGTTAGTATAACAATTTCTTATTGGTTAGCACCGCATGCTCAATAAAATAATAAATGTTAATAGTTATATAAAAACATGAATGATGATGATGATGTTCCTAAGTAAAATTTAAATCAAAGTTAAAAAACATGATGACGACTTATAAAAACAGATTGCTAAAGAAGGACTGTGAACAAAACAGTACTGTCCACAAAAAAATAATGGGCCAACATCAAAGCCTAAACTAAAAACACATATTAATCTTAATATTACAATATAAAACTAGTACTAAACCATTGAGCTTATAATGTATAAGATAATGATCCTACTAGTTTCCATTACCTTTTGTCAGTCGACCAGAAAGCAATATTTTTAAACATAAAAAAAAGAAAACCAAAATATAGTATTCGAGATTATAATATAACATTAGGCACTAGTATCCATTATTAGGTAGTATGTGGGTGTAAGGTATACTGCTGCGTAACCCTTGACGGTTCGTGATGTTATTAGTATCCAAGCAAAAACCCATTTGTGCGATACGTAAACGGAGCAACAATCTAAATGTTCCCGACACCAAACTCCGACAGAAATTTACCATAAATTGTTCCTAGGGACGCATAGGTGGAACGTTTTGTTGCATTCACAAAACAACCAACAAAGACGTTGGCAACGAACCGTTTGTGTTGTAAATAAACTTTTTCTAGTTTATTGGTAACACTTATACAATGTAGCTGAGTTTCAGTCAATATTTACCTTGCTTTGAATCTGAAAAAGCGAAACAATTCGCTTTCTAAAAGCAACATTTTGAAGAATTTTGTGTGTAGCGAGTTCTAGACTAAAAGAGGCAGTATGGCGATACTAAAACATCACCGTTTTTTTGTAGTTTTGTTTTCGAACCGTCAGTGTCGCTGTCTTATAGTCCTACAAATAAAATTGCCAACCGCCAACAAAATTAGTGGTTAGTTTTAGATCCCAACCACAACAGACTTCAAAAGTTTTAACGTGATCAAATGTTTCAGATGGGTTTAAACAGTTTCTTTTTTTTTGTACAGATCCGCTTAAGCTACAAAAACTCCTTATAAAATGTATATACCCACCTTAAATGTACAAGACATTTTATACGACTTGACTTTAAAATAAAACACGGAGGTAACATAAGAAGGTCAAAAGTAACGTAAAATGTTACAAAAGTAACATTCTGGCAACGTAGGATAGCATGCTTGGGTTTCATGCGTCGTTGGCCGCATCCCCCTCGCCGTATCCCGAAATCTAAGTAGATAGTCAGTACTTAACCGAATCAGCCAGCGCGGGCAATAGCTAGTTACTTATAGTGGTTGGTTTCAATTCGTTTTTATTTGACTGTAATTTATAATGTGCGAGGGAGTTGGCGACAAAAAAAATAGGTAAAATCGGAAGGTGTTACCTCGCGCGCACGCGCGAGTTTAACAGTCGCCAGTTGACGAACAAGCCTAAAATATTTACCAAAAATAATTGTAAAAGTGTATTATACAATTTAAATGAAAAATTTGAAAAAGACAAAAGATTTCAAGTCTAACAGCGGGCCAAAACTACTCTTTAATAGAACCATACGTTCTCCAATATGCTTTTAAAATAGGCAATATTTCAAATCATATGGTTCTCTCAAAATATGGACGGCACATGTTTTAGGTTACCGACTACATAACTACGTATCTAGGCAAGGCTATCTGCATTCTTCATACAGCGGAGCAGAGTTTGTGATGCTCCTACTTATATATAATTCAGAGTACCGCAGAATGCCTGATTGACAGTGTGAAACGTATGACACGAACAATGCTCGTAGTTCAAGTGCCAGTGCCTAGAACATTTCCGTTTGAACTATTGACGTAAAACGAGTGTGTTCGCGTATTCATGAATTATTTACAGATGTTACAACAAAAAGAAACGTGAATAATTTATGCACAGGAAAGACGTACTGACAGACTGCCTCATTGGTCCAGTAGTCGAAGGCGCGACTGCGGTCAGCTGGGATCGATTCAAAAAAGTAGAGACGATTTCTTTGATCTACCATGATCGCAAGTTCTTTTTTATTTCTTAAACACACGCTTCCCTACACGAACGGATAGACCCAGAACCACTACTATACTGATCATACAAATATTTATACCGTGCGGGGATCGAACTTGTGACACGCAGCACAGCAGCCAATCATTCAGCCACTTCGCCAACCGTGCCGTCAATTTGAATGCATCAAGTTCCATTTTAGCACGTAAATATGTCCTCCTCTATTCCGTTCAATAAGAAAGACGAAAAAATATCAGATCAGATTTTATAAAAATGCAAATGCTGTTACAATTGAATTCATCCAAATGAAGGTTTACCCAATTGATTTCCCAGCACGCCAATGCATCGGATGGAGTATGGCGCCAGTTTCAAAATTGTCAGGATTGCGCCACGTATAGTTATTAAATTTCAATTTTAAGCTTTATGCTTTTACCCGATAAGAGGATTTTGATTCCCGCCGCGTCCCGTTTTTTGCGAATAAATGCAGGGTTGTTACCGGATTATTTGTTCAGTTTTCATTAATAAAATAAAAGTTTTAACGAGGATCTGTCGATTTACAAAGAAAGATTAGTTAATACTGCTGAGTACGAATTCTTGGAATGTTCTGGAGCCAGGTTTCTTCCATTGACTTTAAAATAAGTACTATAAGTTAATAAAAGAGTGTGAGTGAAGTCTGTAAGTGGCGCCGGTGACTGAAAAGTTGTGTGGTTATCGGTTGTCGTGGTATGGGTATGTGATGCGGAGAAATGAGGAAAGTTTTGAGTAAGAATGTGGATGGGTATATGAGTAGAGGAAGACCAAAGAAACGATGGATGAACTGTATAAAGAATGATATGGCAAGAAAGGAAGTGTCTGGTGAGATGACGAGTAATAGAGAAGTATGGAAGAAGAATGCTACGCCGACCCCAAATGAATTGGGATAAGGGCAAGAGAATGATGAATAGTGTGTGTGTGTGTGTTTTGTCAGTAATTTTTTTTTAGTTGTATCTTTGTTAAAATACTTTCTAAAAGTTGTTTCTAAGAAACAACATCCAATGAGCTTATAACAATGTTGCTGTCTATCTGGAAAACTCTGTTACTTTTTACTTTTCATCGCACATTTTTGAAACAGTCCTATTAAATGACTAGATTATTGAGTGTTACGGAAAACTGACTCTAAAAGCATTGGTCAATGCCTTTAAGTTAAGCACCTCTATCCGGATCTACGTAAATCATTTTCCGAGCTTAGCCTAATACTTGGGGAAATCAGATTTCTAAAGCATGACGTATAGCTACCGGTTGGAAGTTTCACTGAGCAGGTTGGATTTTTTTCAGATAGAGATAAGTCTTTAACTATGAAATTGCCGTTATAGGTTATATTTTTTCCTAATTCTATTTTTATTGGATTAATTTTTAAATTACGTACCTTTGAGAGTTTAAAAACCGTACTAGCATATGACCTCATAGGGCAGCGTACCAAAAACCTGTTTTAATGTGCCGTCGATTTCACTTCTTCAAGTAGGTATATTTTGTCATAGACTGTGTGTGTGTTGAGAATTTAATATAGTGCAGCACAGCTTTTTTCACTCTAAATATATAGTTTGCAATTGCATCATAATCGTATCAGACGTTTCCAAGAAAAATAAATAAATGTTAGTATGGAAATATCACTTTTCACGAAATCATCCATACAAATCAGCAATTTCATACTTTAACCCCTAATATAATGTCTGAGAGGACAAAAATATTACGAATAAACTCCTAGGTTAAAAAATCAAATAAATTTCAGGCAGACAATGATAATGATAATTATCATTATCTGCCTGGAATATTTCGAATTATGTTCGGATCAGGTTCCAGTCCAACCTGATGCAACTGAATACCAGTATTTAACATGGAGCAACTGCCTATCTGACCTCCACAACCGAGTTCCTACAAATTATCTCACATGATATAACAAAACTGACTACCAAAACGTCACAATCCCGGCCAAAAACATAACTCCAAATTCAAAAACATTAACAACAACCCGTCCTATACAAAAAAAAAAGTGTTAAACACATAACACATAATTTAGCCCGCTGCCCGTATTTGTAAACTCCGGAACTTAGTGAGCCACATGTCGTCAGTAAGGTCGTAATATTATAAATTGGCGCCGTAATTTTGAGGCAACCCTGTGCCACATCTGCTCGGCAAAGCGTAAAAACGGGCGTCCTACACCCGGTACGGATTACTGTGTCAATGTAAACAAGATCAGTAGAAATATTTTTCATACGAGGGACGTAAATGACAGTCGTTCCATCATGTCGCTTCATCTCGTAAGGGATCCTAACATTTATTTCATCTCATTGTTTTGACGTTGTTTGGTGGAAGGCGCTTTATTCTAGCATTGTTCATAGTTCAGGAATTTCAAAGTCAGCATTTTGTCAGCATTAGCTCGCCTCCTATTACATGGGACTTAGAAATTTCTAGCGAAATATGGGTAGACACTCACGGCCAATAATATGTATACACTAAGCAACTTTCGTAAGTGATTTTCTCCTGCTGTTTTGATTGGAATTCTATGTTATTACAAACTTAGCATTTTGGAACACATACTATTATTCAGAAATAGGTCTCATCGCAAAGTTGCAATCGTAATTTTACGAGCCAATCATTTTGGTATTTTGCTGTATACATATTAGTAGTCGTGACTGTACTCTCTGCCTAGGCTGTAAATATTTAATGTTCTTTCTAGAAAGTTCTTTGATTCGTTCGTATTTAGATAATTGGTCAATAAAAGTTGCAGTTCATTCGTTGGCTCGTTGTGTACTCGGTATTCTGTTTATTGCCCCAGTGATGTTTCAATTTGTAAATACTTTTTTCGTTCTTGTTAATACAGTGAACACTACAGTCCGATTCACTCAATTAAGTTTAACAGCGTGTATCGAAAGAGTTATGCACGAATTTTCTCTTTCAATTTCCCACCGGTTAATTTTTTGTTCCGAAGGGATTAAAAGTTTCAGCATGTGTGTGTGTGTGTGTGTGTGGCTTGGATTTTTTATAGGATAATATTGACTTTCTACCTTCTACTCATCATCTTCTGTCTAGTCTTTTGTCAACTGTGGTGGGGACCGTTTTCTATCGGATCCAACCAGTATTACAACCAACGCCAGTCACGCTGTGACTCAAACATAATGTAACTCCCACACAACTTCGAAAAGTTTTCATTGATTACGTGTGAGGTTCCGACCTGATTCTAATATAAATCACCATTGATTAATAATTTTGAACGCCAAAATATTGCTTTAATTGCAAAAATTATAAACAATCGCCAACAAAAACGTTTGTGCGAACATTGTAAAAAGGTAGGGACTAATTACAGAGCTAATTTTAATTGTGCTAAAGAGGCACTTAATTGATTATTACGTAGCGCCGTTAATTAACATGTCGTTTCCACGTTCAGATTGCCTTGTTTTAATTACGTCAGCTTTTTTCGAGGTTTTCTGTGCGAGGCAAAAAGTGATGCCCTAAAGGCCTATTTATCTGTACGTCGATCAACTGCAGGCCGGTCAGGGTTCTCGGTATCTTGTTTGTAAGGACTGTAGGTATTTAAAAAGGAAATCTCTTCTCTCTCTCTCTCTCATAAAGTAGCTGGAAACGCTGGAATGGAAATTAAGTTAATTAAAGTCTACATGTAATTACACGGTATTTCTGTTCTCAATTTGTTCCTGTATAAATTACTATGAACGATTTCCTAGTATTCGGAGTAATTATTATTTGAACAGAAATAAAAACAAAAAGAGTGTTTTTTTATTCTCCAAGCTATTTCGAAGTAAAAATTAACCTTTCGTGTAAAATAAACGTATCTTGCTAATTGTGTTCCCAGAAATAAAATAAAATTATTGGTTTTCTACTTTTACCTACATCTGTTTTTTACATTTCCTGTGAGATTTTTCCGATCTGAGTAAATTACCGAAACACGGGCTCCCTGCCTAAGTGGCAAATTGTATGAGGAACCACACTATGTCCATATTTATGGGTTATGGTAGATGTGATTACCTAGCGTGTGTACCTAGCATCAAATCACTGCACTGATGAGAGTAAGCAATACCGCACGGATCGTATGAGCTAAGCCTATGTATGGTACCTAAGTTAATTAATGCCTTCAAGTTGTGAGCTTCGATGGGAACTTAGCTGCAAAGATATGAGAAATACAACTTAGATAAAGTATGCAAGGGTGTAAACGGACCCTTCACGAAGCCGCAAATCAAGCATTTTGTACATCAAATTTAAAATTTCTAATAATTCAATGACAAATTAGGAATAATTTCAATATGTTCATCGATGTTAATTAAATACACTATAACAATTAAATAAACTAAAATAACTAAACTTATAAATTTTTTGTTCAGAAATAAACTTTAACTTTTATTATTTTTTATCCCCTTTATTTAGTTTTATACAAATCTAATACATTTTTAAATATTCTTTAAAGTAAAAACAATATAATGTTTTTTATTATCACCCTTTAGGACCATGGTTTTCATAATCTGATATTTATGTTTAGCCCTGAAACTTTTAGTTAAAGTTAAACTTCAAAAAATAAAACCGGTCAAGTGCGACTCGGACTCGCGCATGGTAGTAGGCGAGCCCCCTTTAATTATTAATTTATTTTTATTTATTGTTGTTATAGTTTCTGTAATATACAGGCAAATAATAATATTTCATAAATTTTTCAAAATTTTCAGCCCTGTAGTTTGGGAGTAAAGGGGGAGACGGAATGGTCAATTTTCGCTTATATTCTTAAATAACTTCAAAACTGTTTATCTAATATGTATTGTATTGTATTGTATTGTATAACGGGCTGGTGTTCGCAACTCCACGTCCAAAGTGCATATTTTGCGTGCGGGTGTGAAATTTATTCGATCCACCCCAGCACCCCGAATCAAATATGTAACATGATTTAGTTCGCAAATTTTTTTTTAAATTTTTTTATTTACCCCCCAAAAGTGGCCCCCATTTAATAATTCATTAATCTACGTTATACGTTTGGGTCACTGACTTACGTATGTGTACCAAATTTCAACTCAATCGGTCCAGCAGTTTCGGAGTAAATTGGCTGTGACTGACAGACAGACAGACACGCGAGTGATCCAATAAGGGGTTCCGTGGGGTGCGTTGTCAGAATTCCTCCTCGTGTGCCTGATGGCTGCCGGTCCCTCTCGATACGTCTGGAGGGAATAGCAGCTGCTGGGCCGGTGCACCCTGGGCGTGGGCAGTATCCTTCCCCGAGGAATGGGAAGAGATTCTTATTCCTCGGGAAATGTTACTGCCCATGGCTAATATTCTGAGATGGGGGGTCCCTCATGGACCAAGGGGGCGTTGCTCCGCGTGACCCTCTGAAAAGCAGAGGGCACAGCGGAGGAGCAAGGGCGGGCTCGGTGTGCACTTACCCTGCCTCCGAGCAGACAGTGAAGGACGTGCGTCCTTCACTGTCTCCGTCGATATCGTAATCCCACCGTCGAAGTGTCGTGGAACACGTCTCGCGGCTTCGATTGGGACCGAGGGTCTTGGCTTAACTGCCCGGACCACGAGGTAGAAAACCTCTATAAAAAGTTACCCCGAATCTCAAGCGGCGGCGCACCGCGAGGAGATGTATGGCTGACGGGTTCCTTTGGAAAATCAGTCTCTAGTGCGAACCACTGCCGGGCCTGGCTATGGCTTATCTGGGTACAGGGGGCACTACCCAGATGGACTATTTATTTCCCCCATACTCGTGGGAACAGTATGGACAAAGCTTACAAAACCCAAAAAACGGCCGATAACGGCGAAGGAAGGGAGGAGAGGGAGGCGGGGTCGGAGTACGGCGCCGCATCCAGCGAGGTGAGCGCTGGCTCAGTGAGCTCCCAGCGCGGGAGGCCCGGGGCTGCTGCGGGGAACAGGGAGTTCCTACGCAAGCGGTCCAGGCCGGTAGGCGACCGAGAGTCGTCGTCAGATGGGGAGCTGGTTTCGGCTCGCAAGATCCCCACCAGTAAGCGCGGCGGGATCCGCGGCAAGGGGAGAGACCTATCTGCCAGCGAGAGGTCGGCACGGCTTGCCAAGGAGGGGCGCCACCCGGGGGTAGCCGCCGGATACGAGGTGGCCCGTTCGGGCTCCTCTGGCGACTCTGATGCGGAGCGTAAGGCCGGGCTCGCGAAGGAGGTGGAGGCAGCGCTGAGGGCTGTCTCCTTCAAACAAAAGCCCTCCCCCAGGCAAAGGGCTATACCTGCTGCGGTTGCCTCCATTATGGCGGCAGCGGAGGCTAGATTTGCGGGGCCGCCGCCAGACGGCGTGGCCAAACTGAGGGCGGAGGTCGCTCGACTGAGAGCCGCCACAGAGCTTCTCAAAGAGGAGAATAGGAAGCTCCGAGCAGACCTGGCCAGTCTGCGCGAGTCCGGCTCTCGCGAGGCGCCCCAAAATGGGGGCTAGAAGCGTCCAAGCCAGCACGTGCCGGTGGAGAACCAGGTCCCCCCTGGCGGCAAACAAGGCGCCCCCGGGCCCGAGGGCGGCCTCATATGCGTCTGCTGCGGCCTCCGCACCGGGGCCGTCCAGCCAGCCCCCCGGCGGGGCTATGTCGGCCCCGACGAAACCGGCTCCGGTTAAGAAGGCGGCGGCCCTGAAACAGGGCAAGGCGGCAGCCCAAAAGAAGGGCAAGGTGGCGAATATGCCAGCGCCAGCCGCGAGACAGCCGCTATCGCCGCCCCCCCCCCGCCCCCTAAGCCTTCCGCGGCCGAGACCGGGTGGCAGGTGGCTGGAGAAAACGCGAGGGAGCGAAGGGCGGCCAAAAAGACCAGGAGGCAGGAGCAGAAACGCCGGCAAAAGGAGCGGGGCATCGCGGTTAGGCTCAGCGCCCCGAATGGACCGCAGCTGTAGTGATTACACTACAGCCGGACGCGGAAAAGAGGGGCGTGACCTACCGCGACGTGCGCGCTAAGGCGAAAGCGACGGTGGATCTCGGAGAGCTCGGGATCACCGGGGGCCTCCGGCTTAGAGTCACCGCAACAGGGGCTCGAGTGCTGGAGATCCCTGGCGAAACCCGTGGCTCGTCCGCTGACGCTCTGGCTGAAAAGCTTAGAGCGTCCCTAAATGCGGACGAGGCCCGAGTGTCCAGGCCCGTCAAATGCGCAGACCTGCGCATACTGGGTCTGGACGATTCGGTGACCGAGAAGGAGGTGGTGGCCGCCGTCACCAGGACCGGTGGGTGCCCTGCCGAGCAAGTCAAGGCAGGCACCTTACGTCCGGACCTATCGGGCATGCGAACCATAACGGTAAGCTGCCCTGTGACGGCGGCGAAAGTCATTGTGGAGGGCCGAAGGCTCTTGGTGGGCTGGGTTTCGGCGCAGGTGAAGCTGCTGGAACCCAGACCTCTGAGGTGCTTCCGCTGCCATGTGGGGCACCACGTGTCGGTCCGGTGCACCTCGGAGGTGGACCGCAGCAGCCTGTGCTTCCGCTGCGGCCAGCCTGGTCACATGGCCGCGGCTTGCTCCGCCGCGCCGCGCTGCGCCGCATGTGCGGCAGCTGGCAAGCCGGCCGATCACCGGGCAGAGCAAGTCCTGCGGTACTCCCGCCAAGGCCAGGGGCAAGGGAAGGCCCTCCGCCACCACCGCCAAAACCCCCACCGTCACCACCACCGCAGCCGCCGCCACTGTCGCCGCCACTGTCGCTACTGCTGCAACTTCCGCAGCGGGGCCCTCGCAGGGGGCCCGGGAGGGGGCTGAAATGGAGTGCCAGTAACGGCCCCATTACGCCTTCTCCAGGCGAACATCAACCACTGCGCCTGCGCTCAGGATCTGTTGCTCCAGAGCATGGCGCAGTGGTCGATTAACATCGCCGTGGTCGCTGAGCCGTACTTTGTCCCGCCCAGGGATGACTGGGTGGAGGACCTTAGCGGCTCAGTGACCATAATTGCGTCGGTCGCCGCCGGTACCCCGACCCTTGAGAGTGTCAGGAAGGGTCAGGGGTGCGTAGCAGCACGGTTCGGGGAGATCGTTGTAGTGGGAGTCTACTTTTCCCCGAGCCGAAATCTCGCCGAGTTCCACAACTCCCTCACGGAGTTGAGCGTCGTCATCGGAAGCCATTCCCTCCCCGTACTTGTGCTCGGGGACTTCAATGCCAAGAACTTGGCTTGGGGTTCTCGTTACACGGACGTGCGGGGTAGAATGGTGGAGGACTGGGCTCTTTAGACAGGCCTGGTCGTCCTAAATCGGGGTTCTGTCCCCACGTGCGTGCGGATGCGGGGCGAGTCGGTGGTGGATATCTCGTTCGCCAGCCCCGCTCTGTCGCCGTGTGTCGTTGACTGGCGCGTCATGGAGGGGGTGGAGACCTATTCCGACCACCGGTACATCCGGTTCGACGTCTCCACCCAGTCCTCAAGCGTGCCGGTCCTACAGGCCCCGAGTGGTCCGCGATGGGCGCTGAAGCAGCTGGACCGGGAGCTCCTCCTGGAAGCCTCGATCGTGCAGGCCTGGGTGTCATCACCAGTCAGGCCTGCCGACATCAACAACGAGGCGGGTTGGTTCCAGGAGGCCATGTCCGAGATTTGCGACGTGGCAATGCCCCGAGTTCGGCCAGGAAGCGCCCGGCGTCAGGTGTACTAATGGTCGCGAGAGCTGACGTCTCTGCGCAAGGCGTGCGTTGCCACGCGGCGCCTGTACGCCAGGCATCGCAGGCTCCGCATCCGCCCTCCGGATGCGGCAGCCATTGAGGCGGAGCTGTACGAGGGGTACAGAGCGGCGAAGACCGCCCTCCAAGAGGCTGTCCGGTGGGCCAAGAACTTGGCCCGCGAGGAGATGCTGGAGTCTCTGAACGGAGATCCGTGGGGGCGCCCTTACAAGATGGTGCGGGACAAACTCCGCACCCGGGCCCCCCCGTTGACGCAGAGTCTCCGGCCTGAGCTCGTGGAGGACGTGGTGAGCGCTCTGTTCCCTTCGCGAGAAGAGCATCCTCCCCCGCCTATGGCTCCGCCGCCGCGTGCGGTGCCGGAAGCGGACCACACCGATGACGATGACGACGTTCCGGAGGTGACTGGGGTAGACCTGAGAGTGGCGGTACGCAGGCTGAAAACCAGAAACACCGCCCCGGGACCCGATGGCTTGCCTGGCAAAGCCTGGGTCCTGGCCTCTGAGGCTCTCGGGCCCCGACTGGAAGGGCTCCTAAGCGCATGCTTGGAGAGAGGCCAGTTTCCGCTTCGTTGGAAGACGGGGAAGCTGGTCCTCATCCGGAAACCAGGGCGCCCTGCGGACTCTCCGTCCGCATACCGGCCCATCGTGCTGCTCAACGAGGTGGGCAAGCTCTTTGAAAGAGTCATTGCCAACCGCCTCGCCGGGCACCTTGCGGGGATGGGACCGGATCTTGCGGAACACCAGTTTAGTTTCCGCAAGGGGCGCTCGACGGTGGACGCCAACCTACCTTCGTCGTGTGGTCGGGGACTACCTGACGGATAGAGCCGTCATCTACCCTGGTCGAAACGGAGAATGGAACCGGCGAGAGATGTCGTGCGGTGTTCCACAGGGATCGGTTCTGGGGCCGGCCTTGTGGAACATCGGTTACGACTGGGTGCTGCGCGCCGACCTCCCTACCGGCGTCAGCGTAGTTTGCTACGCTGACGACACGCTGGTACTGGCACAAGGGAGGTCGCACGAGGCGGCGGCCGAAAACATGACACGCGGGGTTGCGATAGTCGTGGAGAGGATCCGGCAATTGGGTCTCGAGGTGGCACTGCACAAGTCCGAGGCCATGTGTTTTCATGGGCCTCGGAATGCGCCACCGTCGGGATCCCTACTGACGGCAGGAGGGCGTCGGGTCGACGTTGAAGTACCTAGGACTCGTCCTCGACAGCCGGTGGACTTCGTGGAGCACTTCCGACGTTTGGCTCCCAAACTGGAACGGACAGGGGCTGCCTTCAAGCGGCTCTTGCCCAACCTGAGGGGTCCAAACGCCTCCTGCCGGAGGCTATACGCGGGGGTCGTGCGGTCCATGGCCCTTTACGGGGCCCCGGTGTGGGCGCGTTCTTTGAGGCGGCAAGCCGCCCACTACCTGAACGCGCCCCAAAAAGTAATAGCCATAAGGTTAATCCGGGGGTACCGCACGATCTCCGGCGAAGCGCTAGCCTCCTTGCCGGATTGCCGCCATGGGATCTGGAGGAGATAGTCCTCGCACGCCTGCACGAATGGCGCGCGGAGGCACTACGTCGGGAGGAAACTCCGCTGCCGCGGCAAACTGCTGCTCAGCGGACAGACCTCCGGCGTGATCTCATGGCGACATGGAGAGAGCGACTGTCGCAACCCCGTGCAGGGCACGCCACCATAGTGGCGATAAGTCCCCTCTTTGAGGAGTGGCTAGAGAGGCGCCCTCACCTACCGCCTGACGCAGGTCCTCACCGGACACGGTTGTTTCGGGAGGTTCCTGCACCGAATCGGGCGGGAGGAAACGCCCGGGTGTTTCCACTGCGAGGATCGTCCGGAGGACACGGTGGAGCACACCGTGGAGGTCTGCCCCGCTTGGGCGGAGCACCGCCGTGTCCTCGTAGCGGCGATTGGCGGCGGCGATCTCTCGCGTCCGGCCTTGGTTCAAGCCATGGTCCGGAGCGAGAGGGAATGGGAAGCCGTCACCTCCTTCTGCGAAGCAGTCATGCTAGTGAAGGAGTTGGCAGGACGTGAGAGGGAAAGAACCTCACGTCCCAGTCGCCGCGGGAGACGCCCTGGGCGTTGGGGGTCACGTGGTGGCTCCCGGCCAACGTAGGCGCGGGCCTGTGGACGGCGAGTTATGGGCCAGCTCGCCGTCCGGCCGTCTTATGACGACAGGCCGTGTCGACAGCGCGTTCGTGTTCCACGTGCGCCTCAAAGAGATGTCAGCAAATAAGTAGGGGTCCGCAAGGGCCGATGCCTGCCAGGGCTGCGGGACTGTTCGAAAGAGATACCGTGGCCCTAGAACACAAAGGGCAAAGAAGGAACATGGATGGGTTTTAGTCAGTACAAGTCTGACACTCCCTTCCGCTCCGCCCAAAGTGGAGGGGGTCATTTGATGATTTCCCATCCGGAAAAAAAAAAAAAAAAAAGTTATTCCGTTTTTTCCGTTTTTTGAGGTACGGAACCCTAAAAACTAGATAAAACAAAAACTAAATGATTTTTGAAAATAAATTATAACCTCTGTTACTTCCTGATAATAATTAATATTAGTATAGATTGTTATGCACCTCTAATAAGGCTGTAATCTATTTGAAAACCTGCGTTATTATTATTTAAACACAGTTTAGAAGAACTCCACATAACTATATAATTTTATCATTCCATGAAAAAAAATTTCGCGTCAAAAAATTCTTTAATAAATTAAACCTTTGGTCAGACTTTGCCCTAACTTTACGGACATCGACAAATTAGATCAACAGTCAGCCGGTCTCCGGGGTGCAAAAACACACCGTGTTCCATCAACCTTGTTACGAGTATTTTCTTTTTTTTGCGAGCTGTACTGACTCCACAATTTTCCTATGAATACCGCTAGTATTACCTGGGAAACAGATGTACATATTCATAGCCTAGTACAGATAGTTTTTCGATCATTCTGTTTTTGAAGAGAAAAATGGAAGGTAATTCAGTGTCGCTTCATTTTTGTAAGGATTTTTTTTTGTTATCTACTTTTATCCTACAGATTCGAATTATTTAGGGATGCAACACAAATGTTGCGGACGGCATTATTTGGTACTTCCGGACGGCCACCTAATAATATACAGACGCCAGCGCATCAAGTTACTACCAACTGTCAAATTTTCTCATTCGATTTTGAACTTAATCATCAACACTTTATGGTTTAAAATCATTTGGAGTAATTTGACAGTTTGTGGTAACTTGATGTGCTGGCGACTGTACGTTCGGGAATTGGCCACTTGGCTTAGCTCAAATTGTGCCAGGCAACTATTCAGCGATGATTGATGCCTATCGAAGTTAGCCGAAAGGCAAGAGGTAGACGAAAGCTGAATTTAGTGTGATATTTGCTTTGGGTTAAGTTTGTTGTTCAAGAAATACTGCCGAGTTGGGTATATGCTGATTAGCGCAAGCAAGTTTTATACCAAATGAGTTTATTATGATTGCGTAAAGTAACAACATTATATGTAGACTGTTAGTTTAGTTTTATTCATATTAGATCAATAGTATTATTATCCATGGCCAGTCTTTTGCGGCCCATCCTACCTCTGACCTCTGCAACCCTTAGGGAAACCAATTACCACTTTTCTTAGAGCAGAAAGTAGACGTTGCTTAACTTTGTAACGTTATAACATAATAACGTTATTTTTCTTCACTATTTTCCTGTCTCTATTATATCACAAGAAGTTATCCTCTCCACTTTTGAGTGCGGTAATTTATTATTCAGTTTTTCTCAAAAATATTTAAGGTGGAATCTCCAATTAGTCGGAAGATTATTAGTATTTAACAGCAAGAGCGTGTCAAGAGTTTTTAAAAGAAATTAGATCGTTTCGCATTTATACTGATTTCCTGCGGGAGTCTTAAAGTTTTCTAGGATAATAATGTAATATAATCCTGTCTCGACCAAGTTTATTCTGCCACTTAACATTCTTCTATTAGCCCATCATTTTGTTTTGTGAGGTTTTATTATTGGACTTTGTAGGCTTCCTTTTTTCGTTTTTGTTTTCTAGTCCTTTGCTAAAGTGGATTTCGCAATCTATTTAACTAATGTACCTAATAACTATCAGACATTTTACAAAACCTAGGTGTTTCATACATACATACTTGGAGTCACGCTATTTTACCACGAGGGTAGGCAGAAACTATGGCATTATACCTGCTGCGATACTTACATTCTCCTTTCGCCGCGGCCCGGTTCATTCACCATTTGGCCTAGCAAGAGCGCACGGTGTTTACGTAACGTAAATAAGTCGGTTTTTTAATCGAAAATACAACTATCCTAAAGTATTTTAGTTAAAATTGTTGGCAACAAGCACAATCAGTCTCATGCATAGAAATGAATAAATTCTTAAAATTATGAATGTATTATATTTGAAAGAGTATTTTTTAATTTTAATATAGTCGTATTTACGTTACGTTTACACCACGCGCTCGTGCTAGGGCCTCTTGTCATACACACACGTTGGTTGAGATTACTACGCACTTGACCATTCTGAAGAACATCACCAATAATAGTGTAAAAGATGTTCCATAAAGGTTGTAACAAGACCCTTAACGAAGCCGAAAGGCACTTGTTCTCCCCGTCGTTACGATCTTTTTTAGGTCTAGACCATACCTGGGAACCTTCTAGTTACGGAGATATTCGGGGTCAAACTTCCAACTTTTTCACAAGTTTTTTTCAAATACATGTTTTTAATGTAAGAACTTTAAATACCTCCACGATCCCCGTACTATTAAATCCATCTATCAGCACAATGTTTTGAGTGCGTAAAACATATTTTTTCACACAAAAAAAGTCGCTTCTTAGCAATAATTTTTGCGTAAAGTTACTTAGACTGCTGTACATAACGCTTAGTTGCTTCGTGACGGGTCCGTTTACAGCCTGTATTACGTAAAATTTACACGTATGCTCATAACACAACATCATTACTTTTTAGACAAGAAGGCGTCCGTTAATAATTATTTAATATGTGCCTGTGTGCGTACCTGGTACTCCGACCAGTAACTATATAAGTTATACCTACCACTGAGGAAACTCCCTCATGAACTAAACAAATTATGTTGCTCTAACCAAAAATACTTTTAAAGAATATATGAGAAAACTCTACCATGGTCCGTTCATCATGTTGTCTCACACAGAATTTAAGGTGAAACAAATGAAGAAGTAACAAACGTACGTGGCTCAAGCAATCTTACCTATTTTAAAATGTTTATTAGAAGGAAAACGTAGGTATATATGATGTATATAGGTACCTACTGTAACACGCTGAGAAAAATAACATCGTTAAAAATGCTACATATTACCATTTTTATTAGAAAATATACTTACAGGGTATATACGAGATAGGATACCGCGAATAAATTGCGCGACTTTCACGACAGCATTTGTCACCCTTAGACCCTTGGCACTTGTGAAATTGTGCTCATATTGTAAGGGCTAATCCTCGACGAGAATTCATCAGCTTCTAACGTTGCCCCTTATCGGGCCGACCCTCGCTTTCAACATTCATCCACATTATTTTTTGTCACACTATAAGTTTATAACAAAGTTAACGTGTCTCCGGCAAACTGTGTAATAAAATTTCCCTCCTTTGACTATAACTTTTCCTCAAAATATAGGCACGTGCACGCTTTGTGCGGCTTGTTTGTGAATAAACTCTATGGTATATTTGTTTTTGGTACGAAAATACATGAATAGAAACATGTGTTGATTTGTTCTTGTATTTTGTTTAGTCAACCGTATAATAATGTCTCGCTAAAATAATAATTCAATTATTTGTTTCAATTCTAAATGGGTTCATATTCGAAAATTATTTGATAGTGTATTGTTGATAATTAATAACAAAACTACAACATTGAGCCGTCTTTAATTTAATTTAATATACAATGTTTACTGTTAAATATTGTGTTAAGGTGAAAGCAATTACTAGTTATGTTTATAAAATAATATTATTAACTACAAGGCATAGTTTCTTGGAACAAACAATTAATTCTGATAACCTGGCATTCTTAGAAACTGGCTTGATGTTGTTGTTTTGACAGACGTGGCTTAAACTATTAATAATAATAAGTAATTAAATTAAATTCAATCACTAGACACAACTACATCATTTTATATGAAAAATAAATAGCTGAAATAGAAGTAAAAAAACCGATGATTTATGTTCCAACAGAGCTGTAAGAGGTGCCTCCTAAAGATGACAACAAGTAAGTCGTGGTTATACGTATCCACCAGATCAACCCAAAATTAATCAGAAAAACTCAACTCATCTTAGTGAATTATTACGTAAAACGAGTCTTACGTAAAATAAAGTATAATAGCCCAATAAATTATACAGTCCACTGCCCTTTCCGTACTGCCAACATTATCAACTGCCCATTCCACGTTTTTAATCAACACCGAGAATCCGAATTCAAGTTTCTAAATCCTCGTTAATATGCTATCCATTACTGGGTAGCGACTAAAGTTTGCATTAGCATTAGTATTATCGCGGCAGTGGACTCGTAAAAAGCAAAGTTATCAAAGGCGAATGCTCTCACTTGGAAGTTAATGAGTCGACAGTGCGGTAATGTCAGAACGTAGGCATTTATTTTCATAGAACGTTTCGTACTAGAGTTTCTTTGTGGTTTTGCTTCTTGATCGTTTTTTTTTTGTTAGTAGGTTTAAGTACTTTTTAAGGATATCAGTTGAAGATTTAATATTTATGAATTGCATTCGAATGTCAAAGTTGATTTAGTCTTTTGTCTGAAACCATTCCGCAGTTTTGGCAACATTTCCTTTGAATTTTCCTTCAATAAAACACTCCACAAACGTCTGCCGACTCGTTATATTTTTATGTAAAACAGATCGCACCCCTTCCCCACATAATTCCAAAGAACACAGACTGACAATACATTCTATTCCCATAGAATATAGACATATTTATGATGCACTTACCACCGCCGTAAAAACATTCTCTCAATTTCTTACGCCATTTTTAACGTACAAGGATTTCCTTTATGTAAATAAGAAAGGCTGGTAACCCAAGAACGTGTGTAATGTCGTTGTGGTGCTTTATATTATTATTTCTAAGATGGCGGACATAAAAATGGGCGCGAATAAAGATAAGCTCCGTTAACTGTGTACATTACACGTCTATTAAAATTTAAGTGGATGTACCACAGGAATAAAATTATGTCGGTTGAGGAAATGACTTGACTTAATTTTGTTTGTGTGAAAATAGAGACGATGCGTTAGGTTTTTGTCACAAAAGATTTTACGAGGATAGCTCAAGTCGTGGTAAAAAGATATGGCAAGCAACAAGAATGATAGCCGAGCTTTCTCGTCATGGTGCGCCGGAGTTACTTAAGTAACTACACCAGAAAACCATGAGCTTATTCCCATACGCAAGGCTGTACGAGAAGGTAATATCCCATCCATTGACAAAAAAGCCAGCAAAAAGCGTTGCTATAACCAAAATTTCTAAGACCTGTGAACGTCTACCAACCACGTGATCGATGATAGTCCCCTCTCACAGAGAGAAAGCCTGTAGCCCACCAACTGGAACATTATAGGCTGCTTACGCTATACTATTGCTAAAACACAACAAATATAACTTCGTAAAACTATTTTTACTCACTATGGAAACCGGATAGAGCGTTTAGAGGTCACTATAAAATTTTATAACAGGTTGACCGACGAAGAATGACGTTTGAGAGCAACCTGTGCAAAGGGTCGGCGGCGTTGATTGATGATGCAGGAACACTGGCATGTCATTAAAGCTTTCAACACACCAAAAGCTTTGCGCAGTCGTGTTTTATTATATTCTTTTGTACAAAATTCGCTTGGCCCTGCCGTCGACGTGTTTCGCTCACGACCCGCGTTTAGTGGGACGTCAGCTTTTGTATAAGTTTATTTATAACTCGATCTACTAGCAAATTAAGTAGTCATTTGTTTTATTCATGTGATGTTTTTCGGAAAATGTATTTGATTTTTTTTACTGTTTTTTAATCGGCATTAAGATGAATGTAGTTGGTAGAAGGAACTTGTCAAGAAATCGTTAAAATCAGTAAACAAAAACTAGAAGCCGGGTAGTATAACGTAGCAACTAAGAACAACTTTAAACTGACGTGCTGAAGAGAAACGTGGACTTTTCACATCTAGTTTGGAAGAAAACTATATGCACTGCCTGCAAACCTAACGAGATACGACATTGCTTTTAGAGATACTTCCAGAGGTTGTAGCGGACTTAAGAAAAAACGTCATTATTTACGTAGATTGCCTTGGTTGTAAAGCGCATTGTCTACAGAGGAAAGCGAAATAAGGTGCAAGTGAATAAAAATGCACCGAAATATGTTTCGCGGTTGTAGCTTTAAATGGTTGTTCTCTTTTTTTGTAACTTAATTTTGACGTTTTCTATCTTATCTTACCAATTTTATAAATGCGAAAGTTTGTGAGGATGCATAGATGGATGGATGGATGTTTGTTACTCTTTCACGCGAAAACTACTAAACGGATTTGGATGAAATTTGGCACATTGATAATTTATAGCCTGGACCAACATATAGAATACTTTTTATCCCGGTAATATGATCCCGTGAGACAGTTACCGACCTTCACTCGGACGAAGCCGCGGGCATAAGCTACCCAACCACCTCTTCATATTACACACTTGTTTTTCTTCTTAGCGTATCGATGACATTTCAAATTGAGTAAGCCCAAAATTTGGCGACGAGTTTGGCACTTTCAGTAGCGTCCATCAGCTCCTGTGATGTACAAATAACAGAACAGGCAGGACAAGATACCAAGTGCCGTATCGTTTATGGGGCAACACCATATTTACACTCCAGGTCCTCTATGAATCTCCACCTGAACAGGTTTTCCTTGCTTCGGCCAACCTGTGTCCTGTGCCCGGATTCTGTCGTCGAGGTGTTTTTCTTCACCGCTAGTTGGTCCTGTCTAAGAATAACAGAATAACTTAAATTTCCATAAGTGATTCAAAAGCTAGGTAAAGAAACCACAACTCGTGTATAAGAACTGATCGTTGAAACTTAGGTCGACCGATTCTAAGTACTAAATACTTTCTAGTATTAAATTGGCTTCGACAAAGACCGTTTTAATTAGAAACAAAATTCCTCGAACTAATTCCTTTGCTTAATAGACACTCCAATACAAACAAGAATTATGATATTCCGGTTAATAATGGTAAAATGATTCAGTAATACAACTAACTGGGTCCAATTTAACATTACCAAAGCCAGATGTTTCCGCGAAACCCAGATATATTCAAACATACATATACCTTCAATTTCTCTGGAATTCTAAATAGTAGGTATTTAGGATTAGACCCCTAAATACTGCGTCTTGGCGATGTACGAGTAGGTTCGCGTTGAATAGTATGTTTAGTTTTGTATTCCTAACAGTTTCTGCAACACAACTTATGTCCTATACTTCCACACGCATAATCCGCGTTTGGACATGGATTTGCGGACACAAGCCCGTTATACAATACACAATGTCCTATCCTAATAGGTAGGTAATTTTTAAATTATAATAGAAAGGACCAATTCTCACAGTACGCTCGAAAGTATTGAGTACTGCACTTGGGTTCTACGTCGTAGCTCACGCGATGTTGTAAAACCAAGTCTGCTACGACGGCGTAGTAGTCGTGCTACGCCTACGATGTTTATTCTGTAGACTTTGTTACTCATCAAGCTTTCCAGGAAGACTGCGATGTCTCATTAAAGTAGACTTATGACAAAAAAAGTTCTAGGCAACAGATCATAACAAAAGTAAATATAGATTCTTTTCACCAAAGATAATATACAGCACCCAAAAACTCTTATTCAACTCACAATTCCGTAATAACAAGAAACATTTGCAATATAATACGAATCAAAATGTAGGTATGAATCCAATACAAACTTTCCGAGGCAGTTTCACCCCGCATCTTTCATGTCCTCGAATGGAAGATAGCGGCCATCGACAAAACGATAGATTGCGCCTTCCCGTCTATTGATTTTCGAAAGGTAAGGTAGTCTCTAATATTTGGCGATCTTTGTTCGGACTTTGAGCTGTATAAGGGTTGACCACGAAAAGGAAAGATTCGATAAAGGTTTTTTTTTTAGGACGGTGTTTTTGTTCGTTTTGAGTTTTTTGTTTTGGTACATTTATTCTAGTATTACAATACTACTGTCTTTTACAACATTTGGAAGTTTGCTCTTTAAATTCTAGGAATAAATTCTGTCATCATCATCATCATTTCAGCCGAAAGACGTCCACTGCTGGACATAGGCCTCCCCAAGTGTCGCCACATTGACCGGTCCCGTGCGTCTCGCATTCAGCGGATCCCTGCAACCTTTACCAGGTTATCGGTCCACCTAGTGCGAGGCCTTCCAACGCAATTCTATCCTATACTATTAAATGAGCAATATTTGTATAATTATTATATTTGTAATCACGTTCTCGAAAACGGCTCTAACGATTTCGATAAAAGTTGCAATATTGGAGTTTTCGGGGGCGAAAAATCGATCTATCTAGGTCTCATATCGGAAAATAAAACGTTTTCTCTTTTTTCACTTGAGCAGAGCTCGTTCACCCAAGCATGTTACGATTTGGATAATTTGTACATTGGCTATCACTTACACTTTTTGAGCAAATGTATCACAGCGATTGATCTTTCTCAATGAAGGAAGAGATCTTTGCCAGATCAATAACCGGCTAATAATTTTCATCTTTAAGTCTCAATTGTATCCCATAATTATAATATCGTATCATATTTTACAGGAAACAAAATCTTCTCAAACATGACCTAATTAAACCTTTATAACTCGAGTTTTCTCAAGAATAATGGTATCGGTTTCCGTCTCGGCCTCTGATTTTAATCTCGCCCAAGATCGATCCCCTTGAACCTTAGGTAAGACATGTAAGTCGGCTCCCGGGATACTCTTTAGATAACGAGCAAAGTTCCACCTAAAGATCCTGTAAATGTTCCTTTGCCGCAGCCAGAATTCGTAATTCAACTTCCATTTTGAAAGGACCCATAAAAATAATGTTTTATACAAGGCGGTGATAAGCTTCGACCTCCGCTAAGTTGTTTATTGCTATCAGCTCGTTGTTTTATTGAGATGTTCTTGAGTACCTACTCAAGAACACTAGGAATTAGAAATAGAGACATGTCGTACAGGAAATAATTATATTCAAATTCAGAATATTTATTAAATCTTTGCTTTTCTTAAAGCACATAAATAATTGACTAATAATGTTAGCTTGGCCTTCCCATAGTAAGCAATCAAAATCATTCATGGCAAATAAAGTGCTGATGTCAAAATAATTACACAGTAAAGTTATTTCAAAACGCATGCAAACATTTCAGGTGGAGCGAAATGCTGCACCTTCATTAGAATTCAAACAATCCTCCACCTTAACATTCAACTTACATACATTTAAACACGTAGAAGCGCAGTCTCCGTATATTTAGTAAAGTCAACAGTTCTAGCGCTCTGTTAAAAGAGAAGACGTGAGGCAACGTAACGAGGAGTTCAACCGAAAACCGAGAGAGGTAGCTGTCCTCCCAGGTACAAGAAAAGGGAGGTACTCACAGACCATTAACTGGTCACTAGTCACACTGACCCGCCAAAACTGCACTTACAGAGCTGTTTCAGCGTCTCGTAAAACGTAATGTCTTTCAAAAGGTATTTGGCTCCGCATTTTTGGCGATATGCGAATTTGATTGGAACTTTGTTCGAAGGACTCTGGCTGTGAGGATCGTTATTGGGACGATTCTTTGAACATTGGACCGATAGCATGCATGTAAAGCTTTATGTATTTGAGATTAGGAGGATATATGCAAGGTGAGATAATGAGTTTATGTTGCAAAGAAAGACAATGTATACAAAATAGTAGTAATGACGAAACTTGATAGTGGGTACTACAAAGTTGCATTTGTAGACATCTGCAATCGGTTTCTTCTTATTCGAGAGCAAAAATACTCAAAAGAAATTCGAAATAATAAACCATGTTATAAATCGCGCGGTTTGAATTTCATATTACACTATTTTCCAAGGCGTATTCCGGTCACAGTCGAGTAACTTCAGTCTCTTTACGACGATACATTTATATCCATTTATTTGGCGAATATCCCTCGCTGTGAACCACCAACGACGGAACAAACGGATGGGTACGTTTCTATTGCCTTTGAGATATTTCATTGACTTTTACAAATGCGAATGCCTGAGTGTCATTGGGATCGAATCTTGGTGTGGAATAAATTGCGTCCATAACATTGAATTCGCCCTTTTGTAGGGATATGTTATAGCGAATGGGAGCGATGTTCCTGACCGTTCATGACTTTAGTGTGCTATTATGCACATTTATTTTAATTAAGGGTATTTTAGTCATGTTAGTAGATTAGAATAAACACAAGTTTTTCCTTACCGGTAGGTAAGGAAAAACTTGCGACAGTATGTTTTTACCAACTTATGACAGTATGTTTTTTTTTTTTGCCGATGCCCTAGTGAAGGTTGCAGGGATCCGCTGGATGCGAGTCGCACGGAACCGGTCAATGTGGCGATACTTGGGGGAGGCCTATGTCCAGCAGTGGACGTCTTTCGGCTGAAATGATGATGATGATGATGATGATGAAAAGGCAGATAGGCAACGATGTTTCGGACAAAAATAAAAATATCTATAATACCATAAACTAATCTCACATCTCATGTAGATGTGTAGTCTAGAATCTCGATAAATATATTAAAATGCCAAGTAATCCCGGGTTTCTGTGGGCGTGAGCAGGTCGCTCGCAGCTGACCAGCGGGTCGGCGACATGGAAAGGGTCGACCTACGGAACCGTAGGCGTGTTATCATGGTAATTATGACATCCCAAAAGAAACTCCCCACATTCAGCTGTAGTTTTTACGAGTGCCCCAACTCTTCATGATGACATTCGCAGATAAGACTCGGTGATTGTGTTTTTAGTGAAATTTCACGGATATTGTTTCGAGATTACAGTCATAATCTCGTTCCAGTAGTCATTGCGTCGAAACATATTGGCAAAACTTTTCCAGAACATTATTTATTTTGAAGCAATGGAGAAGTATCTAGTACTGGCGGTCATTTTGATCTATTCTACGTTACCAATCAATTCGGAGACACAAAATAGTTTTGTGTTCCCACTCAAAGATGCGCCCAAAATATATGCAGACTTCGCGAAACGATATAAAAGAAAATTTAAAAGTGAATATGATTATAATGGGAGATTTCTCAATTTTGTACAAACTTTGAGGTACATTAATAGTATAAATACTCAAGCGAATACAGAGCAAAAGGTTTTACCGAATCAGTATGCTGATTACTCTGACGATGAAAGACGAGTGCTTTTAAGACAAAATCATAAGCACATATATCCTGAACTTAGATCTCTACTGCGAATGGACGACGAACATCAGTACGTAAAATTTTCCCATTTTTTATTTTTATAAAAAAAATACCTTCTTGGGCCAAGGATTTGAAAAAAAAAAAAAACAAACAAAACCAGTGACTTTTATTTATTTGATTCAGTTTTTTTTTGCCACCGACTTCTGAAGCTTAAGTTATTTTTCAGTTTTTTTTTGTGTTTTTGTAGTCGGTTTTATTTTTTGCAAAAAAGTTTTTTTATTTTTCCATTTTTAGTTGAAATATCCTATACAAATATTTGCGCACTACTCTAATGAGACAGCCAGGTTTCGGAGTAAAGGAAATATCATCAATTTTTAACCTTTTGTTGATTTTTCAAAATCCGCTCGACTGATTTCGATAAAATTTAAATGGGACCTCTTGGAAAGTATACCCTTTCCAAGAGGTCCCATTTAAATTTTGAAACAAAAAAAGAATTTTACAAATCGGTTCAGGCGTCTTCGAGTAATCGGTGAACATACATAAAAAAAAAGATTCCGACGAATTGAGAACCTCCTCCTTTTTGAAGTCGGTTAAAAAAGCGTTTGATAATAGATTTTAAATCGTTGAGATTATCGTGTTGAGATTTTCAGTGTTGAGATTATGATTGTTGATCTTAATTATGTACCAATACCTTCAATCATACCGAGTTTCCTCCGTGAGTCGGAAAGCACGTTAAGCCGTTGGTCCCGGGTGTCATTTGTAGATCTTTGACAGCCGTTAGGTAGTCAGTGGCCCAAAAAATCTAACAACCAGTCTTACCAAGGGGTATCGTATTACCCAGTACTAACTGGGTAGTGGAGGTCAGATAGGCAGTCGCTCCATGTAAAATACTGGTATTCAGCTGCATCCGGTTAGATTGGAAGCCTACCCCAATATAGTTGGGAAAAGGCTAGGCAGATGATGATGACCTTCAATCAATATCCTGACATTACTTCTTACTACAGAAAATAACGTGGCTTTTTTTGTTGAACACCAGAAGACTTAATTAGAAAGTATTCTGTCAAACACACGTTTTGTAAGGTTTACATTGAGATGATTAAGTATCTATTTATTTCAGTGATGGGAATGAGTTGCGGTCACCATCGGAGTGGCCACAACAAAAACAAACTGGAGGTGGGATACGACATTATGGGAAATAGCAAGAAAAGGCGTTTTTTGGTAACAGTTATAAAATAATATCTTGAGTTTATTCGCAGATAGATGGGAGTTTCCAATGTTGCGACATTGGATGAAACTCCACACTACATTAAACATGTACTAACACTAGTATTTAAGACCATTGTTACTAACACTGTGGGCGTAACCCGAAATAAATGCTATAATAATAAAATATAAAAAGTTTTTTTTTATATTGTGTTTTGTAAGAAATATTTAAAAAATATAATTGATTTGTATAGAAATAAATAAAGAATATTTATATTTATATAATATTTTTTATATTTTTTAAGTTTTTCATATAATTTTTTTTTCTAGGGAATATTTCAAAATTTAAATGATTTGTAAAGATATAATAAATTAAGGAAATAAAGAAAAAACTTTTTCACAGCAAAAATGACACAGTTGATAACTAAATGTGGAATAAATGATTTCCTAAACACTGCATAAGATGCTGAAGTGCCTGGAACATTGGGACTGAAACAGAACTGTTCAATTCCTACCAAATTGTTCGGATTTCCGGCTAGATGAGAGTTCTCCCAAAGGGTTAAGCTAGTTTTGAACTTTATGTTTGTATTCAAGCGGGGAAGTTGTCATAAATATTGGAGCCTCTGCTTGTCTAACTGGGCTGAACTACATCAAACTGCTTTGTTGACGCAAAAGTTGGGCAGCTCAATATCCTGCTCCTCGTAAAGTGAGCGATTATGAGCCCCCAACTAATTATTTACAATGATAGTACGTTACTTCTTTCTCGCAGTAACAAGACCATTATAATTAGTCCTCTCTCAGATGAATCGTCTTAAATCGAATTAGTGAGAGTCCACGACTGAGTCCAGTGATATAAGGGAAAAAAGTACCTGCTACCGTTTTTAACTACCTAAGTATTTTAAACTTGTATTATCATTTAGGTAATATTTTAGAATGCAGAGCACAAAAATTTACATTCACTATAATAAATGTTCGGAACTAATATAATATTGAAAATATCCGAAAAGCGTGACTTCAAAAACTTCTAAAGCATTCTTTTGTCCTATTGGAAATTTTGTCTTTCTAGAAGCAGACGAACATTTTCAATACATTCTGTTATATTAAGTGTGTTAAGTTATTATTTCGTTCCATTGCTTTTACTTCAACAGTAAAAGGGATCGTTGGAAAGCCTGAAAGAGTAAATATTTGTGTAAAAATGAAACTCATGAAATCATTTTGTAAAACAATTGCCTGTGCATTTTCATGTGTGTCAGAAGATATTTCACGCTTCAGTGAGTTGCGCGGTAACGCCGCGTACGCACTTACGAATAGTTACAATTCAAGATAATGTAATAGCGTTCGCATGTGACGACATCAAGGAATACGGATATCTCACTCATTATGTCCTGATCGTATTCTAAGGATTATCACGTATTTACATACCTTTGACGAACATTGAATATAGTGTACGATGATTGCGATTTCCGTTTGATACCTACAACTAGTTTCCAGCATACAATCGTAGATACATCCGTACAATTTAAACTTCAGATCAGAGACATCGCTTAACAAAATTACCAGACGTTTATTTTTCGCATTTTATGTGCTAAAGTGCTGAATTTTTCACTGAAAAAGTTACAGAAAACTACCTACAGTACGTCATGCATGTTACTACTTCAACTTTTAACCGAAATCGCTCATTCACTTAAAATATGAAAACAGCTTAAACTTTGATCCGTATCTGACATCACGCGCTAACTTTAAGTTGCTAGCTATAATAGGTAATAGGTGCGGGGTTAAGTATTCAAATTTTATGCTTAAACGTTCCAGTTTCCTAAGGTCTTCGTGCAGCAGCTACTCGATAACCGTTCGGTAACCATCACTGTCTACAGAACGTGACTTTTTCCTTGGGAAGACAAAAGCAGCCCGCGGTGCATTTTTCACCGGAATAGATTTTACGCGAGGAAAAATTGCAAATATCTACAGCGTACCGACACGCCCTGTTCCCGTGACTTGAGAAATATTTTCGATAGTTGATTGCTCCGCTCATTTTATGGCGAGTGAGATTGCAATCGCTTTTTGCTACTTAAGATTTATATGTTGGTATTTCGCTTACGTTTACTGATTCGAAGTATTTAAAATAAATATGTAGCAAAACGGGACGGGTCTATGTGGCGACACTTGGGGGAGGCCTATGTCCAGCAGTGGACGTCTTTTGGCTGAAATGATGATGATGTAGCAAATCTGTGACGTTTAAACCTTTGATCCCCGGTTGTCAATTGTAGATGTAGGCACTTTGGCAATCGTGGGGTCAAAAACCCAAAGTATGACAAAGAGTCTAACACAAACGCGCAACACAGGTTTTGTCGATTCTTCAGTCGACAAAAATGTAATTACTTACCTACGTAAACTGATAAAACGGCTTACGCACCTAGTCTTATTACATAAAAAGCTAAAAAAATCTCAGCTTCCTCGAATAATCTTATTTGTTGTGTAGTTGATAGAATCCCAGGTATTTCTATATTGCGAAAAAAAGAAGATTAACTTTGACATCAGAAAACAGATTTCTATTCCACCTAGCTAATCCAATGTAAAAGCTTTAACCTGTTTGAAAGATAAACGCTGAAGGAAATGGGTCTAGATTTGTAGAATTATCAGGTGTGTAGGTACAGTGACTGAATAAAGAGACCATGAGTACAGAAGGTCGGGTCCAAACAAAAAGTAAAACACACATACACATCGATACGACTCCCGTAAGACGAGTGCCACGTGCACATGGCATATGTACGAGACCTTGCAAGGAAGTGTGAGGTGCTGTGAGCCTTTTTTCACTCATTCTTTGGAACAGAATGTGAGCGATGGTGGTCCTATGGTAACAGTCCAAACTTAGGAGTTGAGATCGCGGATTTAAACCCAGGCAGACGCATAACTTTGTGTAATTTATTTCATCAACACTACTGGCTTTTATTCATACGGATATGCCAACCCCATTATTCGGCATTATTAAAAACTTAAACACCTTAAAAAATTAACAAAATAACATAAACAAACAAAACTAGCAAACAGCATAATGCCAGAAGGCAACACACGGTGTACCACCTGATGCTGATTTTCAGCTGCAGCCCACTAGTGCCATACGCTCGAAAACACATGTCTTCGAATTTTTGGTTGTTTGACATGTCGTTTCTCACGATGTTTTCCTTCGCTGTGTCGATCTTTTTGTTAACAAAGAATAAAATAAAATTAAAAAATGGGACAACTACTATACTATACCACCACCATCCATACCATACCACCACCATACCACACCACCACCATACCATACCACACCGCCACCATACCATACCATACCATACCATACCACCGCCGTTACATACCATACCACCACCATACTATACCCACCATATGATACCATTTTCTTTCTTTCTATGTGACATCTGCCAACCCGCACTAGGTTCGCGATATAGCCCATTCCCTCTCTTGGTACAGACCAACCAGCCCAGCAGTGACAAAAATATAAGCTGGTCATGCTATGGAACTGGCCGGGCCTTCTGATCCTATTTGTTTTCTGGTAATATGCTGTTTGTGTCCCTCAAGACGTCCCATATACAGCTTAGAAACCACTAGTGAGTGTTCCACTGGGGATCCCAGAGTTCGTTTCACATTTCCTGCATGAGAACAGTCGCTGTTTATTACTAACTAAGTGGCTTATAATAGTGCTTTTAAGTTTTTTCTTGTTTTCCAAGAAATAATTAATTTATGTGTATTTCTATCTACTCCGACTTTCCCAAACCGAGATTATCGATGAGTGTTTCTAAAAGAAAAAAAGGTTAATAACATTCATTCAAGTATCTCTTTTCTTACCAAGTTGTGCTTCTATTAAGTCAAGTGAGTTTGTGCCAAGACTGTCGAGGTCGAGTGGTCGCAGGCGCGGCTGCTGAGCACGAGGTCCTGGGTTAAATTCTCGGATCGAACAAAATCTCTGTAGCTGCCGGCAATAGATGGCAATAGACTCGCCCTCTATTACATGGGACTTAAAAAACACACACAGACACAGCTGTCGAAATGTGGGTGTACTGTAGGTAAAGTACACCTCTTTCCAACGTGGCGTGATGTTATGTTATGTTTTACTGACTTAGCCCGCATAGGGACCAAAATCATCCCTCGGTAACGTACTGTCAGGGAAAGTATCCTTCTGAATTTCCTTTTGAAAAAGGTATTTTAGGATCATAGCATATCATAGCATATCATATCATAGCATTCTGTAGTTTCAGTCTATTTATTTATTTAGCACTTCATGCACAAAGTACAGAGGCGGACTTAATGCCATAGGCATTTTCTACCAGTCAACCTTCTATCCCAATGGTAAAAGACGTGAGTTTATGTATATGTTACGAGCAATGTTAGAAGAAGAAGTAAACTTAGGTTTACCCGGCTAAACTTAGTACTACCCAAGCTTTTTGGATAAGTTCGAAAAGTAACTATGTTACAGCTGAAAGCTGAAGTACGGGTCCACCTAGTTCTATCCGGCTATACATAGGTGCAGCCGATAGCAGTTGATAAGACTTAGGTGTATCCTTTTTATTGCTGGGGTAAGAAAGTAAGAAAGAAAGAAAGAAAAGATATTTATTTGTCACAGGGACATGACGTGCATCATATAATCTCACAAAAAAAATAACAATAAAATATAAATTCAACAGGACGGAACAAAAAAAGAAAAAAGTTAACACGCTGTGTATGGGGGGCCCACAGCACTGCGCTGGTTTTCAGTGGTCACCCGTGAAAAAACGTACGGAAGCCAAGACAGCATAAATATTTTTTACATCAATATGAAAATAAAATAAACAGTACCTGGGTTATAATATAAAACAACGACTTCTAGGAAATATAATAAACACTATAAAAATATTCAATGAAGTATGTGTGTAGGCTAATCAAAATCAAAATAAACATAAATACAATATAATGAAGACATGGCGTGTTTTTGTCTCGCTCTAATATTAACTTAACTGGTGTATAGACTTAATGGGTTAGGTTAGGATGAACAGTGACCAAGCGCGCGCAAGCCAAGGGAAAGTAGCAAGCGGTGCCGTTGCATCAAATTGCCAGTAAAAAGAAGGCTAGACTAGGAATTTAAATTTATTTTAGTGATTTTTCAACCTTTACCCAAAAAGCTAGAGTAAGTTTATCCGGGTAAACCTGGATTTACTTCTTCTTCTACATTACCCGTAACATATTGTACATATTTCCTTTCTTTACTTATTCAATTACGATACCGCGTCCAGTCAGTTATTTGATATTTAACCCTGTATGTAACATACCAGTCTGTATTTACTCACATGTCGGTATGAAAGCGGTTTACCACAGTTAATCAACGTCCATCAGAGAATATTGTATGTAACTATATCAGTAACTGTTACAAGTATACACAACTGTTAGCTTTTAAATTTTATTCTGGTATATCACGTAAAAATTGATTGTAAAGATTAATTTTATTTGTGGTGAATGAAGTACGTGATTTCTTTAATATTTCCTCGTTTGCTAAGTAAAAAAGATTTTGCTTTATGCGATGTTAGGTATTGGGAAAATATTCTGACATCCTGATATTTTGTAGTTAGGTACGTACGTACCCACCATTGTATATGAAGGCTTGGACTTATAATTAGTTAACAGTTTTCGGCCGACGGTAATTAATAAATAGTTTGTTATTCATGTAGAATAATAGCACGCTGTTAAATTAAAGCACGAGTTACGCGCATCACTATTAAGTAAAGCGCTGACACAAAAGCACGAGGCGCAACGCGTGCGCATAATCGACCCAGTTGCTGCGAGGGGAAACTGCTGACACAGAACACGAGGCCCGAGGACACCGTCTACGTGACCGAGCCCGCACACTTCACATCCACCATCGATCGAGTCAATTTCATTTTCCAATAATTGTAATTTCTTCTATTAAAATAAATTAGTTTGTAATAAATTCGGTTTTTTTTTAGTCCTTCGGCAGTAGCCTACGTAATTCACGTCTGTTATTGTGTTGAGATAGATACGGCACTATTAATAAACATAGTAACTGTAAATATATTTCATAATTGGTTGAATTGATACTACACGTCGCTGTGTCACCCCATCAAAGCATTTAAAATAATCAATTAACACGCCATAACACAGCGCACACCAAAACGACAGCATATCGTACACGCGATAATTATAATTGAAATTAAATTAATTCCACGGAAACATTTTCCGATAATCTCGCGTTGAACCATAAAACGATTTTAAAGCGCAATTTCGACTCAATTCATTTGCAACGAGTGTTCAGTAAAGTTCAATGTTGTATGAACGAATACGTCGACATGGCGTATAAAGAGGTATGGTGTTCACAAAGAGGAATTTCTCTCGGTCCACATTAGCAGCGGTTTCCTGGAGCATCGAATAAATGTGGGCAATTTGCGAGAACGTTTATCACCTAAAGAAAAGTTCTGGCGACGTCTGTAACTGCCGTAATTCCGTGCCGAAATTCGAGGGTTAATCACGCTAGCCATACATCAACGCTTTATTTAATACGTGCAACTTTGTTTGGGACTTACTTCACACCCGTCCGCAGGCTATTGTGTGATGTTTTTATAGCCGCTAGATATTATTTTGAGACCGCCATTGTTTGGAATAAATTATGGCCACTAGGTACACATAAATTTGAAATTTGGAGCGGTCTGTTAAAATATTTTGTATTGGATACCGTTTCATCATGCACATATTGATGTATCGGCCTCAATTATGGTTTAAGCCTCGAGCTTTTAGGTAACGCTACTGTCATCATCATATGGCAATAGTGCCTAATATAAGGTATACAGGGTGTAAGGGACAGCCTTCCACAAACTGATGGGGTGAATTCAGTATAATTATCATACTAAGATGACCGGTACAAGAAATTATTTCAGGAATGTTATGGGAATCCAATAAATTTGATTTGTTTTAGTTTCTCATACGCAATGTATCGTTACCGTGGCAAAACGCACGTAGTGAATGGCAAGTGCGACGACGAATTGGATGAACTCTGTAACTAGGCAGGAAGTGTGTTCACTTCCTGCAATCAGCTGTTGCTGATTTCACGCGTCATTCGTTAGAGTATTTTAACATCCATTGTTGAATTTTTGATTTTAGCCTTATTATTTATATAAATGAAGTGCTGCGTATAGGGAATGTAATTTTACATTGAAATAAAGGAATAGTAACTGAAAAAATAAAAAACAAAAACGAAGAAAAATTCCGGTGGAATACGATTCAAAATAATGAGTTGAATGCACCCTTTTTTTTTTTTTTCTTTCGCCCACTCTGGGCGGAGCGGAAGGGAGTGTCAGACTTGTACTGACTAAAACCCATCCATGTTCCTTCTTTGCCCTTTGTGTTCCAGGGCCACGGTATCTCTTTCGAACAGTCCCGCAGCCCTGGCAGGCATCGGCCCTTGCGGACCCCTACTTATTTGCTGACATCTCTTTGAGGCGCGCGTGGAACACGACCGCGCCGTCGACACGGCCTGTCGTCATAAGACGGCCGGACGGCGAGCTGGCCCATAACTCGCCGTCCACAGGCCCGCGCCTACGGTGGCCGGGAGCCACCACGTGACCCCCAACGCCCAGGGCGTCTCCCGCGGCGACTGGGACGTGAGGTTCTTTCTCTCTCACGTCCCGCCACCTCCTTCACTAGCATGACTGCTTCGCAGAAGGAGGTGACGGCTTCCCATTCCCTCTCGCTCCGGACCATGGCTTGAACCAAGGCCTGACGCGAGAGATCGCCGCCGCCAATCGCCGCTACGAGGACACGGCGGTGCTCCGCCCAAGCGGGGCAGACCTCCACGGTGTGCTCCACCGTGTCCTCCGGACGATACTCGCAGTGGAAACACCCGGGCGTTTCCTCCCGCCCGATTCGGTGCAGGAACCTCCCGAAACAACCGTGTCCGGTGAGGACCTGCGTCAGGCGGTAGGTGAGGGCGCCGTGGCGCCTCTCTAGCCACTCCTCAAAGAGGGGACTTATCGCCACTATGGTGGCGTGCCCTGCACGGGGTTGGTTGAATGCACCCTGTCAGTTTGTTTGTCAGTTTGTGGAGGGCTGTACCTTACACCCTGTATAAAATAGAACCTTGTCGTAGTCGCAGACAAGGAAAAATAGCGACAATATTCTCATTCAGAAAAAGTATAGACAAGTATCTCTCTGTCAGTTTCTCACAAACCACACTTAGCCTACACCAAATCTAAAACATTAACTAAGTAACAAGTCCGGTTTTAAGTCCAACACTAACTTGACGAACTCTAAATTCAGCTTTAAATTCAAGAAACAAAGCACTTAAGTTCCTTAGTCCCAGTACTATGTTGCGGCTGGTTGGGTTAAGTGTTCCAGGGTTAACTTGGGTACAAGTTTGAAAGGTGATTAAACAAGAAGCATCAACATGTTTGTTGGTAAACTGTGTACATCAGTCGTTTTTATTACGTACCGTGGACGTCGAGCGGTCAAAGTGCTGCTATCTACAGCGGGGGACTGTGTCCTAGTTTATGTTCGGGTCTGTCTCTCAGTTTAGTTAGTTTAAATAGAATGGAATAGACATTTTTGAAGGTAACTAAACTAACCGTGGATAAGTTATAAAGTGGCAGCCATACAAATCCGTCTGAAGATCAACGTTCACGTAAAAGCACTGCACGAGATCGGAGAGAGATGTTGGTTCACGGACGACTCAGAGCTCAAGTGCTTATACGGCGTCACTCCACAGACAATGGCCACCTTGCATTTCCTTCTCAATCGCATGTTCTGAAACCTGCGCACTTGATGACCTGCAGGCTGCATCAGAAACTGGAGCTCACGTAGCTGATTTTTGTGATAAACACATTGATATTTTTTTACCATCGACACACTACATTTATTTGTATAATATCTTGTAGCATTTCAGTTCTAACCGTCCAGGGATCTTTCTGATATCATTTCAGAGTAGATTTTATGGTAGCTTCTAAGATTTATCATACAACTTTGAATTTCAAATTCCCTAACTTAAATAATGAAAAGACTCACAAGAAAAATAAAGACAGACTTTCCTCTACACCCTTGAAATAAATACTTAAACACGCTCACTTGCACTGTGAGTCTAAACATAAGTTGTACCTACAGTTGAAACGAAAAGAATTTATTCCTTACTGGAATGCTCAAATACTGTTTAGTCTTACGAAAAGGAATAGGAGTCATTAGTTATTTATGTTGGAGACTGTACGATGTCGTATGCTCGCATGCTGGCTTAACCTAATACAAAGTTTTAATCGAAAAAGAGGCCAGCTTATACTGGATTTGTTACTACTGACTTTCGGCCTACTGTACTTAGTAACAAGATTCTATAACATTTCTCATTACCCTGTAATCTAAATAAATCCGATTATAATTTAGTTTAAAGCAACTATAACAGATGTTTATTAAGTATTAATAATGTTAGAGAAATTCCTTTGTGTTTAATTACAGCAGAGTAAACACTCATCTCTGATAATGAATTTGTAGAGAAACGATACTGTAATATTAACTAATAGCAATAAATATTTCAAGACGGCTCTAATCTACATAATCTGTGAAATAGGAATTTGAGGAAAATGTTTTGTGGTTGATTCCTCAATCCATTATATTTATTTCGAAGATAAATCCTGATCAAATCATTCTTTTTATCAAACCTTTACGAGATTTACCAAAACCTGGATATGACGTAACTGAGATTAGGTTTGTCGCAGCGTGTTGGAAATATAAAAGAATCTAGATTTCCTCACGACTTTCCTTCCATCGTAAATCAGCGGTGTCTTAGATATACTTAGGTACTGTATTATGATATCGAGAAAGTCACATTGGTACGTGAAATGAATTCGCAAAAGATGACATTTTCAAACCTTCGAGCCGGATACTGCTTCAGATTTTCATCACAGCATCAATAACAAATTATGAACTGAACTCTTCCCAAAGCATTCCAATAACTTTTTACCTATAATCATAATTCTTGCATAGTCGAGAAAAAAACGTGGAAAGAAAGCAGCCAATACTGTGTAGATTGCTGACGCCTGCAAAAATTCAATAAAAACCTTGATTGGCAAAATAGCGATAATGGTTCTACTGGAATGAAAAAGATACCTTTTGTGGACATTTCTGAAATGCTAAGTGCTAACTTAAAAGCTTATGGTTAGGAGGAAATAGGAAGAAATCAAAATATTTGCATACGTTATTAGTTAAAGAACTTTCGACTAATAAGACTTTTAACATCCTCATATTTGTATTTTTTTTAAGAAAAAGAAGTGTTAGTACGTTAACACATTTCGTTGATATCGATTCAAGCTATCGATATGAAGCTTAAATCGACAGTGGAAGTATTTATGACCGAGTTACAAAGTACCACCCTGACGTTTCGCTGACGTTCATCTTGGCGCAGCTAGAAAATTTGCAATATTTCCTCTGAAAAATCAATTTTCGCCGATAGAGTGTTAGCCGTGAGCTCCTGTCTTCTCATCTGTGAAAAAAGTCACGTATTATGTACGTTGAACGGTTTCTAAAAGAATAATAGCCTCATAAGATAGCTGATCGTGATCACACGACGTAACGTCTAAACGTAAACAAGCCGTGTTAACGACAGCTAAAAAAAACACACCTGTCCAATCGTTATTCCAATCGTTTTCATCTTCGTGTTAATTTGCAGAGATCAAAAATTTTTGATTACCAAAAGGATTTTGATTACGGTTGGACATGCGCAATTATAGGCCCAGCTCTATAGAGCTCAATAATTATGATGACGTCATTGCGCGATCCCTTTACGAGCTGATTCGATAGCGGTTTCTCATTTGCTTTATAAAATACAGAGATTTATGCGGTGCTATTATTTGGCCATACATTTTTAGGCATCGAATCGTTTTGCGGCGGATACCGTGCACCGATATTTCAACAATAAATCATCCGTGGTTTGAGTTTGATGGTATTTGAAAAGGGGACGTAAACATATATAACCAGTCGTATACGAGTTCGTTCAGATGAAAAAATGGAAGTCAATACGGGCGTAGACATTACGTTGAGCGAAAATATTGATACAAACTTTAGTTTGCGACAGGCGAGTACAAGTTTTGTTATCTGATTAGTTGACTATTAGTTGTGACATTGCCTACATTGTCATGTTTGCCGGACAAGTTTCGTTAGTTTTATTGACACTTATCTGTTGTAATTCAACTTTTATTGTTAGTGTGATAAAGTAAATTCGCTTTGTTGTTAATCTTGACCTACATTAGTTAGGTATGTTGATTGTTTCAGGATAATTAAAATAGTTTTTCGCTGAATACACTTTTCTCACCGTACACATCCCGCTGTACCCGTTTGTAAGTTTAATAATATTCAAATTCATTAAACTTGGGTCGATTGGCCCATAGTTTCAATAATATAAGCTATTTATTATTGTGATAATTAAAATAGGAATACAGTTTATTCATTTGGTCCGTTAAAAAAGAATTTGACAGCAGTTTCGTTTTGGAACTTGATAGCATTGCCCAATATCACCATGCATCGTAAAAATGTAACAACATTTTTATAGCTTCTACTTACACCATTAATTATCAAATTCCATCAACTGCGTGGTCCTAACGATGGAAAATTTTAATCGCAAGGACACAACGAGATTACCGTTGGGTCTAACGCATTTAAAGTTCGGCCCCTGAATATTATATTAGATCAAAGGTCCCAAATTAAATTCGTGCCCTTACTATTGATAGCATAGGTCTTCCTTATGAATATAATATGTATGCATAAACTCGATTATATCTGCTTTGATGTACTTATGCACAATTTTGTTACGTATACCGTTTGGAATCCAGAACTTTGATCTTTAATCTTCTTATGTATCAACTTTTGCAGCGTTGGATTGGATAAGTAAAAGCTTGAAAGGTAAATATCAATTTTAGTGAAAGGTTCGGACTGAAGATGTTACTAGTAGACGAATTTCATATTCCTACGTATCGTAATAATCTATGTTACGGAACAGGAGACTGTTAATATTAGCCTGTATATTTTTAAACGCCTTTCTAAATTCTTTCCAATCTATCAATATTTTTGTTTATCATCATCATCATTTCAGACGAAAGACGTCCACTGCTCGACATGGGCCTCCCGCAAGTGTCGCCTCATTGACCGGTCCCGTGCGACTCGCATCCAGCGGATCACTGCAACCTTCACCAGGTCATCGGTCCACCTAGTGAGAGGCCTTCCAATGCAACGTCTTCCGGTTCGCGGTCGCCACTCCAGAACTTTTTGGCCCTATCGGCAAATTTTTGTTTAATTCATGTTTTTATTCATACACAAAAGTATGCGAATATTTGGAGTCTGTCCAGACATCATTGTTGACAATAGTAATTCAGGTTTAGCAGACACGAAAATCTCTTGTTACGGAGAAATCTGTTTGTTATTTACAGTTTCCAATGATATGTATTTTCTAGGAAGGTCGGTGGTGGATCTGTGAAGTCAGTGATAAATAAAGCCTCGTTCCAATTGCTCAATAGGCCCTCTAAGGCCATATTATTTTGCGCCAGCTTTACTGAACCATGATACGATCCCAACGGTTGTAATTTCACGTCTTGGGTGTTCCTTTTCTCTTTTTGTTTGTAATGTAAATTTTCCTCATTCTGTTGAGAACTCTCGGAATCTCTCCTTTTGTATCGATACAACGTCAGATAACTAGAGATTTAATGAAGACGACTGTTTGCCACTTATAACCGTGGAGAATTTCAATTCGTCTGTGCCATGCTGAATTAGATACACACGCTGAGATGATATTTTTTTTATGATTAGAGAAACGTTTCTTTTGTACTACGGTTGATTTTTGTACTTTCAATCAACATCCACTAGATCAAGTGAATCTGTGAGATCAAATCGATTGGCCGTGAAACTGGTCGGGAAATTGATCGAGTATGGCATTATAACCTTTGCTTATTGTCAATTGTGATGTTGCAAAAAGACCGTCAATAAATACAAAACAGCATAAAGATATTTGTAAAATGATAAGAGTATTCTTTACTTACACAGCGTTTGTTAATATTATTTTGTTGCTAATTTATGCAGGTGCCGAAAATAAAACGACTTACGCGTTGATGGCATTGTCTCCCGATGTGTTATTTCAAAGGTTCAAAGAAAACTATAACAGAGTATATCCTGATACGAAAAGCGAACAGAAAGGGTACGAAAATTTTCTGAATAATTTGGCTACGGTAAAAGAGCTTAATAAGGCGCATAAAAGCAATGTCGTTCCTTACCAGCTGAATCGATATGCGGATCTTAACCCCGCAGAAATAAATGAACGTTATGCAATACTAATGAAACCATGTAAGTGGCTTTTTATTTTAGTATGTTTCTTAGCTAGTTTTTGCCCGCGGCTTCGTTCGCGTGTATTTCGAAAATGATCACAACAGAATGAACAGCTAGTATAAAAAGTCCATGGTCCTATGTTTCAACCCACATCCCAACTCCAACCTGTGTACCAAATTTCATCAAAATCTGGTAACGTGAGAAACTAGCGCCCGCGTGGTTTTTTATTACTTTACAAAATATCGAGATTTTTTAGTTAGAAATAATTCATTTAATTATTATACTTATCGGAACCGGTCAATAGTACGGACATAAAATGAATCGCAAGTCCGCTGGTGGTGACGTCACGCGACTTACTTACAAGTCTACCCCCACCACAGTGTGGCTTCTACAGAGCCCTGATGTTACAGCTTGCGGCGAGGAGGACATTGAATGTCTGATCGCACTGGAGTGGAGACGTCTTGGAACTGTACCCGATTCATTGTGCCCCGTGTTATTGTGTTAAATTGTAATTTCAAGTAATTTTTTAGTTTATTATAAACAGTGTACCGCACCTAGTGTATTTTCATTGCACGAAACCCATGGTTTGCCCACATCATGTACGAGCCAACGGAATAAATCTTGACTAATCCGACATACTTATAGAAGTATTTTTTTTTAAAGAACTATTATTATTGAAAATTACTTTCATATTTCCTTAGAAACAAATCTTAAACTTAGCCCAGACAATCAAAACGTAATGTATTTCAAATTGCAGATGAAAACATGGAGCATGAAAACAAAGAAGCACTGAAGAGGGAACACAGACATAAATTCCTCGAAGACATGAATCTTTATGATCTACATAAAGTTGATGATTTGTATGAAATCTGGACTAAAAAATACAAAAAAACTACGGAAAAAGATAAGGAAAAAGATATGGTCCATTATTATAGGTTTATTAAAAGTGTAGCAGAAGCTAATGAGCAGAAATTCGCAGGAAACGATGTTTCGCTTGATAAATATGCCGATTTAGTACGTGAACCTAATCAATTCTTCTATGGAAAATAAAAATATCAAGTGTTGTTTTTATTTCAACTACGGGAATCTGTTCCTTCAAGTTTTATGGTAAACATATTGTATTATTTTTAGATCTTTGACAGTCGTTAGCTAGTCAGTGGCCCAAAAAGTCTGACAACCAGTCTTACCAAAGGGTATCGTATTATCCAGTACTAACTGGGGTGTGGAGGTCAGATAGGCAGACGCTCCATGTAAAATAGTATTCAGCTGCATCTGGTTAGACTGGAAGCCGACCCCGACAAAGTTGGGAAAAGGCTAGGCAGATGATGATGATTGTGTTATTTTTAAGATACTGTCACAATAACTTTGTCAATAGCCAGAAGGTCAGTGGTAAAGTAGGTAAGTATACCTCAGAGATATTGTCCTAGACATGTTTCAACGAACGTTCTTCCATATAATATTAAGTTCAGCGCAGTTTAGCGTTCAACTGATGTAGATACTGTGAGACTAGTTAATTTTAGTTACTGGCATAGTATAATGTCTTGTGGCATTTTGTTATGGGGACGGGCTGCAGACACCGAGTCTATTTTTATTCGTTAAAAAAAGAGCCATCATAGCCATATATTATCTCCGTAGGCGCGATTCTCTATGTTAAAGGACATTAACATCATGACGGTACGTTGATTGGTAATACATTTTCAATTGGCTATGAAAAAAAAATGAAGATGTGCATCTTTTTACACGACTGCGGCGAAACGAAAAATGAGGGTTACGTTTTTTTGACCTGTATGTATGTGGGTATGTATGCATGTGTCCGTTTCTATGTTCCCTCGTAACTCTTAAACGGATGAACGGATATGGATACAATATACGTCGTTAGGTTCGTCTTTGTAGCGCGAGTGTCATTGTACATTGCAATAAAAAACAAAAAAAAAGTGCCATAGCCAAATGCTATTTAGGGTGCCATATCATGGAGTTCAATTTTTTTTTATTCCTTTACTATCAAGTGGGGTATCAAAATGAAGGGGTTTAAAAGGTGATTACAAAAATAAATTTAACTTATATGTTTAAAAATAATTCTAAGTGACAAATCGTATAAAAAGGGAGAAAATCGTATAAGTTAGGTATCCCACGGCTATGCCACATGGAAGGACCTTAAATATTGTTTATAGGAAGTTATACTAAAAGAAGACTTCATTTTGATTTTTAAAGAATCACCTGCCTAAACCGGGAAGCGAACCCGCCTATTATGTGAAAAAAATACAAGTATTTTATCATAACGGTAGAAAAAACACATACCATCTGAAATAAAAGAAAGACCATGAAATTTTACATTTTATTTAAAACTAGCTTATGCCCGCAGCTTCCCCCGCGTAAATTCGGGAATTGCCCACAGGACTTACTTCTGGAATAATAAATAATCTATGTGCTATACCAGACTATAATCTATCTCTGTGCCAAGTTTCATCTAGATCTGTTCAGCCATTCTGGCGAGATTGAATAACCTATTTATAGATATAAATAATACTTTTACATAATAATTAATATCAATGTCTATGTGATTTTCGCGTTGACTTATGATAGGACGAGCCAATGCGAATATATATTTACAGACACGTCTACCTCAGAAAAATCCTACCTATTTACTAATAGGTAAATACTTCAGCGCATTACGCCACACTACCCGCCATGCGCCCGTCTACGTGAGTTTCGAAATCCTATTTGACTCTGTTGGGGGATGATTTTAATGATTTAATTTTAACTGAAGAGTACGTACACAAATTTTCAAATCATTCGTCCTCGAGGATAAAAAGTTTCACATAAAATTCAATACCCCATTTCAGTCATCAGTCAGTCAGGACTTTGAATTTTATATGTATACATTTTGTTCAAGAAAACGAATTATAGACAAACTGAACTAAGACGTATGCACGGGGGCACATGAAGCTGCTCATTTCCAGCATAACTTGACCTCGATTTGTATAGATTTTCTATACAATAAACTGGTTTTGTAGAGCTTGATTGGCCGTCGTGCGTCCTTATTATTTCAGACATTCACCATGCAAAGATAAGTAAATAAAGTCTTCTAAAATAAACAATATTTTTCCTTCCATGTGACATAGCCATGGCACGCCCCATATAATAAAAAACGCTGAATCGTCTGCGAAATCTTTCAAGTTACTAAACTAAAAAGCTGGAAAGCGATTTTTTTTCAAATTGAATATAAAATTATAAAAATGGAATGGGCCCCGCGTGCTTCCAACTTTTGTTTAATTTAAAATGTGCTTGTTTTATGCTTTCCAGTTTTTTCAGTCGGGTTTTTTAGTTTTTTCAACTACTTTTTTTTAGTAAAAGAGATGACTGACAAAATTACAATACAAGAAATCTGGACCACTTAGCTCCGCCAGGCTTCAGACTCGCTAAAATAGACCCTCATGGGGTACTATTTAAGATGCTATAACAGAATTCCAAAAAATATTCTTGATATGAATGTACAAATTGGACGATTATATCGCATAAATTGATAGCATTTAATAGTATTGTTGGAGCTGCGGAAGATTTTGTCATGCAACATTGTTCTCACATAATGTACAATCTCAACATTAATAATGTAGCCAAAGATTTGTAACGATATTCTGCTTTAAAAGAGTGTCCATGGAGCTTCTTGTCCAATCTTCTCCATAGAGCTCTACGTTTTAGAAAAGGCAACTATAGTACTTTCACAGTTTCTATGCCTTGTGACTGGGACTGTAGCTTCATTTTCTTGTCTTTCTTTAGACAGTTCAAAAGTGCCTGTGACTGACCTACTAAATGGAAATCATTTATAGCAAATAAAATGACTGTAAACATCAAATAACTTATTAGTTTGACAACAATAACAGTCAAAATTAATTTGGTAGTATGCCTTCCACCGCTCATCTAACGATATACTTAATAACAAACATATCCAATTTATTGCAATTCCGCTACTGCTGTGTAACCGCAGACCGGATATCATTTTCCATTTTCTTGTCTCAATTTATTTGGTGTGGGCCCAGCATGTCTTCTTCTTTCATACTTATTTTAGTTGTCGCCCTTTTACTAGCTATTACGTCTTTCAATCAGTCCGTCCATCGTTTATTACTGTCTTCTCCTAATTGAATAGCCATCCACAGCCATACTCAAAACTTTCCTCACGTTATTTTAAAGTTGACGTTGCGGCGCGACTACCATACCCTTAGAGCGAAAACTTAGTTATACACTATCACTTATATTGATAGGTTTATGCTAAATTATATATTTTACTAGCTTATGCCCGCGGCATCGCCCGCGTGGATTTCGGTAATTGTCCCACGGGAGTGTACTACTGGGATAAAAAGGTACATATCAATTTTAGTGAAAGGCTCAGACCGAAGATGTTACTGTTAGATGTTTTTCATATTCCTACGTATCGTAATACTCCGTGTTGCGGATCAGGACACTAGTCTGTATATTTTTAAATGCCTGTCTAAATCCTTCACAATCTAGCAAGGTTTTTGTTTAATTCATATTTTTATCCATGAACAAAATTATGCGAAAATTTAGAGTCTGTCCAGACATCATTGTTTACAATAGTAATTCAGGTTTAGCAGATACGAAAATCTCTCGTTACGGAGAAATCTGTTTGTTATTTATTTACAGTTTCCAATGATATGTATTTTCTATGAAGGTCGGTGGTGGATCTGTGAAGTCAGTGATAAAAAAAGCCTCGTTCCAATTGCTCAATAGGCCCTCTAAGGCCATATTATTTTGCGCCAGCTTTACTGAACCATGATACGATCCCAACGGTTGTAATTTCACGTCTGGGGTGTTCCTTGTCTCTTTTTGTTTGTAATGTAAATTTTCCTCATTCTGTTGAGAACTCTCGGAATCTGTCCTTTTGTATCGATACAACGTCAGATAACTAGAGATTTAATGAAGACGACTGTTTGCCACTTATAACCGTGGAGAATTTAAATTCGTCTGTGCCATGCTGAATTAGATAACACACGCTGAGATGATATTTGTTTTTACGATTAGAGAAACGTTTCTTTTGTACTACGGTCGATTTTCGTACTTTCAATCAACATATACTAGATCAAGTGAATCTGTGAGATCAAATAGGCGTGAAACTAGTCGGGAAATTGTTCGAGTAGGTATTGCACACCTACCTTCACTTATTGTACCTTTCCAATACTGCCTTTGCAGGTAATCCGTACCAATTTTTGGCAGTGGAAATATAATTTTAAAATGATAAGAGTATTCTTTATTTGCACAGCGTGTGTTCATATAATTATGTTATTTAAGTATGCAGGTGCCAAAAATAAAATGGCTACTGCGTAACCGGCATTACCACAAAATGTGTTATTATTTCAACTGTTCAAAGAAAACTATAACAAAGTGCATCCTGATAAGGAAAGCGAACAGAAAGGGTGCAAAAATGTTGTGAATAATTTGGATGAGGTAATTGAACTTAATAGGGAGCGTTAAAGCATAACTTTTTTTAACCAACTAAATCGATATGCAGATCTTAACCTCGCAGAACTAAATTAACGTTTTGGAATACAAATAACACCATGGAAGTGGCTTTTTTATTTTATTTCTCTTACCTAGCTTTTGCCCTCGGCTTCGTTCGCGTGTAGTGATAAAAATTATCACACTAGAATATACAACTAGGATAAAAATCCTATGTTCTAACACAAGTTATGCTATTTGTGAACTAAATTTATACTAAAAAAGTCTGTTCTGCCGGTAAGGAGAGAACTCCCACTCTGGGCTGAGCGGAAAGGAGTGTCAGACACATACTGACTAAAACCCATCCATATTCCTTCCTTGCCCTTTGTGCTCCAGGGCCGCGGTATCCCTTTCGATCAGTCCCACAGCCCCGGCTAGCTCCCCTACTTCGCCCGGTTTTTTTACTACTTGACAGAATTTCAAGATTTCTTTAAATAATTCATTAAATTTCATTATACGGAAAAGGACGATTTTTGCTTTCATATTTCTTTATAAACAAAAGCTCGTGGCTAAATAATAACACCCGGTCGGGTCGTCTTTTGGATAAGCCGTGCTTGCCTAGGTTGGTCTGTGGATGGGTGACCACTTTACATTCCGAGTTTCGTCCGTGCCTCGGAAAGCACGTTAAGCTGTTGGTTCCAGCTGCCATTTGTAGATCTTTGACAGTCGTTACAGGTAGTCAGTGGCCCAAAAAGTCTGACAACCAGTCTTAACAAGGGTTATTGTATTACCCAGTACTAACTGGGTTGTTAGGGTCAGATAGGCAGTCGCTCCATGTAAAATACTGGTATTCAGCTGCATCCGGTTAGACTGGAAGCCGACCCCGCGATGGTTGTGAAAAGGCTAGGCAGATGATGATTTCTTTACAAACAAAATATCTTAAACATAATGGACGTAATGTTTTTCAAATTGCAGATAGACGATAGATACACGGACCATGGAAACAAAGATGTTGTTGAGACGGAAGAACGCAATGAATACCTCGAAGACATGCATTTTTATTTTCAAGATGAAGTTGATGATATGTATACAACCTGGATTAAAAAATGGGGAAAACCAGCGTTAAAAAAACAATTATCAATAATGTAGCCAATTTATATAGCCTTGTTAAAACTGCACTAGAAAGTAATAGGCAGAAATTCGCGGAAAACGTTGTTTCGCTTGGTCAAGATGTCATGTATTACATGAAAGTAATCAATTCTTCGATGGAAAATAAAAATATGATGCGTTATTTTTATTATCTGTTCTGTCAAAAGTTTTATGGTAATCAAATTGTATAATTTTTAATATACTGTAACAATTACTTTGTCAAAGGCCAGAAGGTCGGTAGTAAAGTAGGTAGGTATACCTCAGAGATATTGTTCAAAGAATGTTTTAACGAACGTTCTTCCATACAACATTAACTAAACAGAAACGTGAGTTTAGTAAGTAAGTACTCAATACTCAATACTTTATTGCATTCCATAATGTTAAATAAAACAGTTAGTATGTTAAAACATTGAATCAATTATGGACCCTGTCGGGCACAGCAAAGTTAAATTAATTGGTAATAGGAGAGAGGATGAAGGCGCTTTTTAAAAAGTTAAGAAATATTAAATTAAAATAGTAAAATGGCTTTTGTGGTATTTACATTATAGATCATATTTAATTGAGTACTAATAAATTTGTAAGTCTTAAATGTAATATTTGGTTTTAGTTTATTTCATTGCACCATACAGTAGGGTAAGTACAGTAGACCACACATCGAAAACTTTGACCTTAATAGAATATAACGGTAAGTTCTAAGGGTTTTGTAACCACTGAGTTGTAGCCGACTGTAGTAATAGAACTGACTGGAGAAATTCCGAGTGCGGGCAACTTTTTTTTTAAGAAAAAGAAAGAATAGTTATGGCAGCTTCTGATATTATAAATATTAAGGAAAAGAAGATAAAATGAATTCTGTTACCTCGTTAGTGACTATTTATACGCAACTTTAATGCTATATTAAACTCTACTCATTGCAGACAAGATATATTTAACTTTAAATAGTCCTAAAGTGTGGAATAAAGCATAACAGCCCGTTTCACTTGAAGCTGTCTGAAATGAAAACAAGGAAGTAACATACGATATGTCTGCCCCTATTTTCTCAGTCCACGGATTTAAAGGAGTATGCGACTGAACACGGGTACGGTTCCGCGGACATTTTAGAGAAACGACGCCGCGTAAACAAAGATTTTATTGTTCTTGTGTTTTTCTTGCAAGTTAGTGTAAAGATTAATGTCCTGATTGTTGAGACAGCTTTGTTGCTGAATTTTGCTTGTGTGCTTCATCATCACCATCATCATTCTCTTGCCCTTATCGTAATTAATTAGGATTTCCCCATTAAAGGAGAAGAATAAGACGAAGAAGAAGATATGTCTTCTTCTTCCATGCTTCTCTATTACTCGTCATCTCATCAGACACCTCCTTTCTTGCCATATCATCCTGTATACAGATTATTAATTATTATAACAATATTATAGTATGCAAAACTAATGTGAGCAGGTCACATTATTCGCAGAACGAACGCCGTTGAATCTAAAAGGTAAATGGCGATCGCGTCTTTTAGGGCTCAGCGTTGGATCGCCTCCCACATCCACCTCCATCTGGCGAAAGTAACGAGAATTCTCTGAGTACGAGAAGCTCAGGACTAGTCAACGTGGCAACGCTAGGGGCAGGCCTGTCATGTTCAGCAGTTAACGTCTTTCGGTTGAAATTATAATGATTGTGTTGTGTGTAACGTAGGAAACGTTCTATTCGTAGTTCAATAACAACTTTCAATGGATTATGTTAATACATATAAATTTATATTATGACTTCCTTTATTTATTTCTATACAAATTAATTACATTTTCAAATATTCCTTAAAAAAAAACAATAAAAAAAAAAAAAAAACATTTAAAAATATAAAATTTGTAGCCTACCGGTATCGTGAACAGGGTCCAAGCTACCGGCGTAATTTTCTATTATTATTACCGCTGTCATTCGTCTAGAGCCTCCAAAAACAGCACAACTTCATGAAGCGGAATGACGCAATGTACTGGTTACATTACGTCTGGCAAAGAGTGACGAGGAGAGCTGACCGCAAATGATATATTATAGCTAGGTAGTAAGTACCTCATCGGTACCACGTATCATATTCCTATAGCCTATCAGAGCCTTGCACCAAGAACTAAAAATATGGTTTTAGGTTGTGTTTTTCCAGGAATTTTTCAGTAGCACCCACGGCGTCTGGATTTGTACCCGGTTGACAGAAATAGACGCGCCCCCTGTTACTTTGGGCTTAACATAACTGGCAAAATGTGGTCGTACACCTCTGCCTAATCCTTCAGGGATTACAGGCGTGATGTTATGTTTTATAATGATAGGTATTAGTAACAAAATACAAATGTGAAGCAGCATTACCATTCAGCGTGGCAATGCTGCCAGTCTTCTGGGCACGTTTGTAGATGACAGCGATGCGGAGGAGTACTTTGACGCCTAAGTGTCCTATTGTCATTTATATTTACTTACCTTTAGTCTTATTTTTATCATTACTTTATTTCTATTTGTAGTCTAAATATAATGTACATAATATAAAATATTAAAGTAAGTTATAACCTTAATGCAAAATCAATTTACGCGAATAAAATGGCTGAAAGCATCCAATAACATAATAGTTAGCGAATAAGAATTCAAAATTAATTTCGTGGTTTGGCTTTCACCGCTTATCGCGCGATATGTAACAACGTATCCAGTTTATTGCAATTCTACTACTGCTATACAGGGTGTAAACAGAACCTTCACATAGCCGTCAACCAAGCATTCTGTACATCAAACTAAGTAACTTTACGCAAAAATTATTGCTGGGAATCGACTTTTTTTTTTGGGGTGAAAAATCACGTTTTACGGTAGGACTCGATGGAAAGCACTCAAAGCATTGTGCTGATGGATGGATTGAATAGTACGGGGGTCGTGGAGGTATGTAAAGTAAAAATCACATTAAAAACATGTATTTAAAAAAAAAACTTGTGAAAACGTTGCAACTTTGACCCCCAATATCTCCGTAACTAGCAGGTTCCCAGGTATGGTCTAAAAAAAAACGTTTTCTTTTTCGGGGGTATCGTATTACCCAGTTCTAACTGGGTTGTGGAGGTCAGACAGGCAGTCGCTCCATGTAAAATACTGGTATTCAGCTGCATCCGGTTAGACTGGAAGCCGACCATAATATAGTTGGGAAAAGGCTAGGCAGATGATGACAGCACGTTTTCTTTTTCAATACTTCTCTCGTAGTTCTCTTCTAAGTATTCCCCCCTTTCCAGCCATATCATCTTTCACACAGTCCATCCATCGTTTCTTTGATCTTCTCCTATAGCACATTCAATTCATACTTAAAACTTTCCCAATTTTCTTCATTTCTCTGCAGCACATGCCCGCATGTAACCACAAACCGAAATAGTGTAAAAAATACGTTAAAAACGTTTTCCTAGGTATTGAAACCAGGGCCAAAGCATTAGGGGATTTCACGACGTTAAAATCGCATAAAAGTGACATTACATTTTTAAGTGTCGAGATGCTGTAAAACCCAGTCTAGGTCAACGTCTGGTTGGAGAGATCTGGAACGTAAGACCATCTAGGTAATGATGTGAAATAAAATACGACGAGTAACCTTAGTTCACTATAACTTATGTTGATACTTACTCTAAATTATATTTTTTTATTAGCTTATGTCCGCGGCATCGCCCGCGTGGAGTTCGGTTATTACGGGGTCCTGATACTGGGATTAAAGTATTGTATGTGGTTATCCAGGCTAAACAACATTAGTTTTAGTATACGCGAAACCTGAAACACCTGTCTAGTATTTGTATGTAAAGAATCTATGTAAAAAATTTCAAAACTGTATCATGAAAAATCACAAAGTTATAATTATAGTTATAGTTGTAGTTAAGTGTGTTGTGTGTTATTGTTTTTACGCAACAATGCGTAAAAGATGCGCTTCCCTGGTGCGCAGGGTGTGGGGCAGCACCAACAGTATCTTAAACATGATTGCCAGTCGCCTGGACTGTGTTTATGTGGGTCGCTGCTGTGCTATCACTCATGGGTTGTCGCAGCAGTGATCCACCGTTATTTCTTGTGTTGAATTGTTCAGTGTTTACTAACATAGTCGTAAGTTTTACTAACAGTTTTTGAGTCATGGATACTCGATTAAAGAGAATTCTATTCTATTCTATAAGCTTGTTCTGTTATCTGGCTGTCCGCACAAAACCGTGGTCACAAAGCGGCGCAGCAGCGCGCGTGCCTCCAGCGTCGTCTTGAGCTCATTAATAATAATAATTTGGCAGTAGGTACCTAATTTTGCGATAGGTACTTAGTATCGCTCGGTGTCCAACTTGTAGCCTTTATTAAATATTTTTGGGACAAAATATAACATGGTTTAAAAATTATTGGAATCGATTCAGTTACTTATTCTGAACAAACTATATTCAGGTTTCGCATATACTAAAACTAATGTTGTATACTATCTGTGTTCATACAAATCTGTTCAATAGTTACTGCGTGAAAGAGTAACAAACATTCATCCATACATCTAGCCTCACAAACTTTCTCTACAAAACAGTAGTAAGAAGATTTATTTATGCATCTTACTACGGATAGCAGCTCTAAAATGCGGGCAGGACAATGGCTGGACGTGGTGGTCGAGCAGAATAGTCACCGAGACATGACAGAAGAATCGTTGGCAGACCAACAGCAAGAAGGGCAGACGACGTGCAGAAGACCACGGGCAAGACTCGGATGAGACTCGCGCAGACCAGGGAAGTATGCCAAAAAAGAGAGGAGGCATATACTCAGCTGTGGGTTGAACAAGGCCAGCCTATTCTTCTGGCGTCGAACAATTTATATTCAGCAACCAGGTTCGCCATAATGTCTACCTGGCTTACCATTACTGTATGTATGAATAAAATAAATCTTTATTGAAGATCACACAATCCATAAAAATAACACATAATTTAAGAAGTAAAAAAAAAAAGTACCCATTTCAATTTAAGAAGTACCCATTTCAACAAAACTGCTGCAGCTACTATTGTAGCATCATTCAAGGAAGAATCAAGAGCAGATTATCATTAACACTAGAAACGACCACCACCACCACCACAACCACTACCATGTTTGTCCATGACAGTTTAAAAACTTATATCAAGAGCAGATTGTAAAATAACTGCAAGTTGTTAGTGTAGTCACGCCTCCAGTGGCCATTTAGAATTCTGCTACCCCAGTAAATAAACGATGCGTGAATTCCGAGCGTGAAGCGACGTGTAGTTTTCAAAGCAAAAAATATGAAGCAGTCGTTACAGAAGGATGTGTATTCATTGTTCCGTATCATAGTAATGGAAACCTTATCGGTACTTATTGATAAAATGGTAGAATGAAGAACAGTAATGGAACTTTACAGAGTTTAAAATTATCCGTAGGCCTCACTGTATACACCATAAAAGTTTACAAGAATAAACCAATTTAATCCCTGTATTGACCCTCTTTATATCAATCAGTATGAAAATGAAGTCTTTAATTAATTCTCAGTATTTTCGTTTATTTTATTAAAATTGTTACTGTTTTAGAGGTTGATTATAAATAAAAGCCAAGGTATACGAAGTAGAAAAAGGAGTGTTTTATTTCCAAAATCGTCGCTTATATACGGTCGGGTATTACAAGGTAGAGGTGGAAACCAAAAACCAAACGACCAATAAACGCGGTCCGGGTGGTCCGGCGCGCGCGGCTGACGTAGCAGACGTGCACGCCGCTCGATACATAAAACTAACGCGGCGCGGTAAATATTGGTAGTATGTGATGGTCATCGACGCAGGGATGTTGCTCCTCGTTCCAATCGCTCGCCAGCGCGGGCGCCGGCCGGTGGAGGTGTCACGGTGCGCGCGCCGCGCTCCCTGTCGGCCGCTCGGCGCTCAGTGTGGCGGCGGTCGGACGTGTGATGCGCTCGTATGACTGTGTATGGCATGTGTTATGTAGGCCACTACACTGTAATATTATTGGAAAAAGGAAATGGAAGTTAATTTATGCAAAGAACAAATTATAAGGAGAAGTGGCCATTTAAAAAAAAATAAGTTTATTATTTTAATAAGAAGAAATAAAATGTAAAAAAAGCATTAAAATACCTCTAGAAATGAAAAGTTATGACACTTTAAAGTTACGCTTGCAATGAGGTAACGTGTCGTCACTTTACTTCAGTACTTTATTTATTCTTGATGTGTGGCTAACAAAAAACAAACCTTACAAACAAGATACTTAGGTAACTACTCAGTTGGAAAGTTAAACAACTTTTATTTCAGCACTAACATAAGACGGATAGAAAAAACGTCCAATACTGTGTATAATAATGTCATTTTTTATTTTTTTATTTATTTAGTTCGACTTTAATAACGTATTTTTCTTAGTCATTCTTTTACTCAATTTTTTTTTTGAATTATCTAGTTTTCACCGATTACACCGATTTTCTAGTTTTGATCTATATTTCGAAGAAGGATATGCGGATACGGGGATACGGGGTCTTAGTTCGCTCGTCGCCCGCTCACTAGACCCCGCCAACCCCTTCGAACCTAACGTGTCCGAGTCGGGGTGTCCCAAGTTACGAGCTCGATCTTGCTTCCTATGTTCTCCTTGCCACAATGACCGCTTAGATAGTTACTTACTCGGTATAATAGTCGCCCATTCAGTATATTCCCGCCAATTAAATCTTTATTCGCCAGATGAATATTATTTCTCTATTTTAATTATATTTAGTTAAATATATCTTATTAATTTCCTCCATTATGTCGATTGAATACCGATTAGCAAAAATGACGAACCTTCACATAAAGTTTCATTTATTTAACCTGTTTAGGGATACATTTTCAAAAACCCTTCCTTAGGCCCTGTCCATAGGGGGTGTTGCTCCGTGTGACCCTCTGAAAAGCAGAGGGCACAGCGGAGGAGCTAGGGCGGGCTCGGTGTGCACTTACCCTGCCTCCGAGCAGACAGTGAAGGATGCAGTCCTTCACTGTCCCCGTCGATATCGTAATCCCACCGTCGAAGTGTCGTGGAACACGTCTCGCGGCTTCGATTGGGACCGAGGGTCTTGGCTTAACCGCCCGGACCACGAGGTAGAAAACCTCTATAAAAAGTTACTCCGAATCTCAAGCGGCGGCGCACCGCGAGGAGATGTATGGCTGACGGGTTCCTTTGGAAAATCAGTCGCTAGTGCGAACCACTGCCGGGCCTGGCTATGGCTTATCTGGGTACAGGGGGCACTGCCCAGATGGACTTTTTATTTCCCCCATACTCGTGGGAACTGTATGATTGAATCAATTACAACCCAAGACACGGCCGATAACGGCGAAGGAAGGGAGGAGAGGGATGCGGGGTCGGAGTCCGGCGCCGCATCCTGCGATGTGAGCGCGGGAGGCTCAGAGAGCTCCCGGCGCGGGAGGCCCGGGGCTGCTGCGGGGAACAGGGAGTTTCTTCGCAAGCGGTCCAGGCCGGTAGGCGACCGAGAGTCGTCATCAGAGGGGGAGCTGGCTTCGGCTCGCAAGATCCCCACCAGCAAGCGTGGCGGGATCCGCGGCAAGGGGAGAGGCCTCTCTGCCACCAAGAGGTCGGCACGGCTTGCCGCGGAGGCGCGCCACCCGGGGGTGGCTGCTGGTCACGGGGTGGCCCGTTCGGGCTCCTCTGGTGGCGAGGCGGGCGCGGACGGCGGCTCCGAAGCGGAGCGTAAGGCCGGGCTTGCGAAAGAGGTGGAGGCGGCGCTGAGGGCTGTCTCCAACAAGCAAAAGCCCTCCACCAGGCAAAGGGCTATACCCTCAGCGGTCGCCTCTATCGTGGCAGCAGCGGAGGCCAGATATGCGGCGCCCCCGCCAGACGGCATGGTCAAACTGCGGGAGGAGGTCGCTCGACTGACGGCCGCCACGGAGCTTCTCCAAGAAGAGAACAGGAGGCTCCGAGCAGACTTGGCCAGTCTGCGTGAGTCCGGCTCTCGCGAGGCGCCCCAAAATGGCCAGCAGCGACCAAGCCAGGCCGTGCCGGTGGAGAACCAGGTCCTGAACCTGGTTCGGCAGGAGCTGGCTGCCTTTCAGGCGCGGTTCTCCGTCCTGGAGGGCATTGTTCTGCGCCCCCCCTTGGCGGCAAACAAGGCGCCCTCGGGCCCGAGGGCGGCCACATATGCGGCTGCAGCGGCTTCCGCACCGGGGCCGTCCAGCCGGCCCTCTGGCAGGGTTACGTCGGCTCCCGGAAAGCTGGCTCCGGCTAAATCGGCCCCGGTTGGGGGGGCAGCGGCCCTGAGGCAGAGCAAGGCGGCGGTCCACAAGAAGGGCAAGGCGGCGAATGTGCCAGCGCTAGCCGCGAGACAGCCGCCACCGCCGCCCCCCCCGCCCCCTAAGCCATCCGTGGCCGAGACTGGGTGGCAGGTGGCCGGAGAGAGAGCGAGGGAGCGAAGGGCGGCCAAAACGGCCAGGAAGTGGGAGCGGAAGCGCCAAGGAAAGAAGCGGAATGGCGCTGCTAGGCTCAGCGCCCCGAAGACCGCAGCTGTAGTGATAACACTACAGCCGGAGGCGGAAAAGAGGGGCGTGACCTATCGCGACGTGCTCGCTAAGGCGAAGACGATGGTGGATCTCGGGGAGCTCGGGATCGCCGGGGGCCTCCGGCTTAGGGTCACCGCAACAGGGGCTCGAGTTCTGGAGATCCCCGGCGAAACCCGTGGCTCGTCCGCTGACGCTCTGGCTGAAAAGCTTAGAGCGTCCCTAAATGCGGACGAGGCCCGAGTGTCCAGGCCCGTCAAATGCGCAGACCTGCGCATCCTGGGTCTGGACGACTCGGTGACCGAGGAGGAGGTGGTGGCCGCCGTCACCAGGACCGGTGGGTGCCCTGCCGAGCAGGTCAAGGCAGGCACCTTACGTCCGGACCTGTCGGGCATGCGAACCGTAACGGTAAGCTGCCCTGTGATGGCGGCGAAAATCATTGTGGAGGGCCGAAGGCTCTTGGTGGGCTGGGTTTCAGCGCAGGTGAAGCTGCTGGAACCCAGACCTCTGAGGTGTTACCGCTGCCATGTGGGGCACCACGTGTCGGTCCGGTGTACCTCGGAGGTGGACCGCAGCGGCCTGTGCTTCCGCTGCGGCCGGCCTGGTCACATGGCCGCGGCTTGCTCCGCCGCGCCGCGCTGCGCCGCATGTGCGGCAGCTGGCAAGCCGGCCGATCACCGGGCAGGGAGCAAGTCCTGCGGTACTCCCGCCAAGGCCAGGGGTAAGGGAAGGCCCTCCGCCACCACCGCCAAAACCCCCACCGTCGCCACCAACGCAGCTGCCGCCACTGTCGCCGCCGCTGCCGCTACTGCTGCAACTTCCGCAGCGGGGCCCTCGCAGGGGGCCCGGGAGGGGGCTGAAATGGAGTGCCAGTAACGGCCCCATTACGCCTTCTCCAAGCGAACATCAACCACTGCGCCTGCGCTCAGGATCTGTTGCTCCAGAGCATGGCGCAGTGGTCGATTAACATCGCCGTGGTCGCTGAGCCGTACTTTGTCCCGCCCAGGGATGACTGGGTGGAGGACCTTAGCGGCTCAGTGACCTTAATTGCGTCGGTCGCCGCCGGTACCCCGACCCTTGAGAGTGTCAGGAAGGGTCAGGGGTGCGTAGCAGCACGGTTCGGGGAGATCGTTGTAGTGGGAGTCTACTTCTCCCCGAGCCGAACTCTCGCCGAGTTCCACAACTCCCTCACGGAGTTGAGTGTCGTCATCGGAAGCCATTCCCTCCCCGTGCTTGTGTTCGGGGACTTCAATGCCAAGAACTTGGCTTGGGGTTCTCGTTACACGGACGTGCGGGGTAGAATGGTGGAGGACTGGGCTCTGGAGACAGGCCTGGTCGTCCTAAATCGGGGTTCTGTCCCCACGTGCGTGCGGATGCGGGGCGAGTCGGTGGTGGACATCTCGTTCGGCAGCCCCGCTCTGTCGCCGCGTGTCGTTGACTGGCGCGTCATGGAGGGGGTGGAGACCTATTCCGACCACCGGTACATCCGGTTCGACGTCTCCACCCAGTCCTCAAGCGTGCCGGTCCTACAGGCCCCGAGTGGTCCGCGATGGGCGCTGAAGCAGCTGGACCGGGAGCTCCTCCTGGAAGCCTCGATCGTGCAGGCCTGGGTGTCATCACCAGTCAGGCCTGCTGACATCAACAACGAGGCGGGTTGGTTCCAGGAGGCCATGTCCGAGATCTGCGACGTGGCAATGCCCCGAGTTCGGCCAGGAAGCGCCCGGCGTCAAGTGTACTGGTGGTCGCGAGAGCTGACGTCTCTGCGCAAGGCGTGCGTTGCCGCGCGGCGCCTGTACGCCAGGCATCGCAGGCTCCGCATCCGCCCTCCGGATGCGGCAGCCATTGAGGCGGAGCTGTACGAGGGGTACAGAGCGGCGAAGACCGCCCTCCAAGAGGCTGTCCGGCGGGCCAAGAATTTGGCCCGCGAGGAGATGCTGGAGTCTCTGAACGGAGATCCGTGGGGGCGCCCTTACAAGATGGTGCGGGACAAACTCCGCACCCGGGCCCCCCCGCTAACGCAGAGTCTCCGGCCTGAGCTCGTGGAGGACGTGGTGAGCGCTCTGTTCCCTTCGCGAGGGGAGCATCCTCCCCCGCCTATGGCTCCGCCGCCGCGTGCGGTGCCGGAAGCGGACCACACCGATGACGATGACGACGTTCCGGAGGTGACTGGGGTAGACCTGAGAGTGGCGGTACGCAGGCTGAAAGCCAGAAACACCGCCCCGGGACCCGATGGCTTGCCTGGCAAAGCCTGGGTCCTGGCCTCTGAGGCTCTCGGGCCCCGACTGGAAGGGCTCCTAAGCGCATGCTTGGAGAGAGGCCAGTTTCCGCTTCGTTGGAAGACGGGGAAGCTGGTCCTCATCCGGAAACCAGGGCGCCCTGCGGACTCTCCGTCCGCATACCGGCCCATCGTGTTGCTCGACGAGGTGGGCAAGCTCTTCGAAAGAGTGATTGCCAACCGCCTTGCCGGGCATCTTGCGGGGATGGGGCCGGATCTTGCGGAACACCAGTTTGGTTTCCGCAAGGGGCGCTCCACGGTGGACGCCATCATGCGAGTGAGAGCCCTCACGACGGGGGACGCGGTGTCCCGGGGCGGGGTCGTCTTGGCGGTGTCTCTTGACATCGCCAACGCCTTCAACTCCATGCCCTGGAGCTGCATTAGGGAGGCACTCCGGTATCACCGGGTGCCAACCTACCTTCGTCGTGTGGTCGGGGACTACTTGACGGATAGGGCCGTCATCTACCCCGGTCAGAGCGGAGAATGGAACCGGCGAGAGATGTCGTGCGGTGTTCCACAGGGATCGGTTCTAGGACCGGCCCTGTGGAGCATCGGTTACGACTGGGTGCTGCGCGCCGACCTCCCTACCGGCGTCAGCGTAGTTTGCTACGCTGACGACACGCTGGTACTGGCACAAGGGAGGTCGCACGAGGCGGCGGCCGAAAACATGACACGCGGGGTTGCGATAGTCGTGGATAGGATCCGGCAGTTGGGTCTCGAGGTGGCATTGCACAAGTCCGAGGCCATGTGTTTTCATGGGCCTCGGAATGCGCCACCGTCGGGATCCCTACTGACGGCAGGAGAGGTTTCCATCGGCGTCGGGTCGACGTTGAAGTACCTAGGACTCGTCCTCGACAGCCGGTGGAAATTCGTGGAGCACTTCCGACGTTTGGCTCCCAAACTGGAACGGACAGGGGCTGCCTTCAAGCGGCTCTTGCCCAACCTGAGGGGTCCAAACGCCTCCTGCCGGAGACTATACGCGGGGGTCGTGCGGTCCATGGCCCTTTACGGGGCCCCGGTGTGGGCGCGTTCTTTGAGGCGGCAAGCCGCCCACTACCTGAACGCGCCCCAAAAGGTGATAGCCATAAGGGTAATCCGGACCGCACGATCTCCGGCGAGGCGGCTAGCCTCCTTGCTGGATTGCCGCCATGGGATCTGGAGGCGATAGTCCTCGCGCGCCTGCATGAATGGCGCGCGGAGGCACTACGTCGGGGGGAGACTCCGCTGCCGCGGCAAATTGCCGCTCAGCGGACAGACCTCCGGCGTGATCTCATGGCGACATGGAGAGAGCGACTAATGCAACCCCGTGCAGGGCACGCTACCATTGTGGCGATAAGTCCCCTCTTTGAGGAGTGGTTAGAGAGGCGCCACGGCGCCCTCACCTACCGCCTGACGCAGATCCTCACCGGACACGGTTGTTTCGGGAGGTTCCTGCACCGAATCGGGCGGGAGGAAATGCCCGGGTGTTTCCACTGCGAGGATCGTCCGGAGGACACGGTGGAGCACACCGTAGAGGTCTGCCCCGCTTGGGCGGAGCACCGCCGTGTCCTTGTAGCGGCGATTGGCGGCGGCGATCTCTCGCGTCCGACCCTGGTTCAAGCCATGGTCCGGAGCGAGAGGGAATGGGAAGCCGTCACCACCTTCTGTGAAGCAGTCATGCTAGTGAAGGAGGTGGCGGGACGTGTGAGGGAAAGAACCTCACGTCCCAGCCGCCGCGGGAGACGCCCTGGGCGTCGGGGGTCACGTGGTGGCTCCCGGCCACCGTAGGCGCGGGCCTGTGGACGGCGAGTTATGGGCTAGCTCGCCGTCCGGCCGTCTTATGACGACAGGCCGTGTCGACGGCGCGTTCGTGTTCCACGCGCGCCTCAAAGAGATGTCAGCAACCGAGTAGGGGTCCGCATGGGCCGATGCCTGCCAGAGCTGCGGGACTGTTCGAAAGAGACACCGTGGCCCTGGAACACAAAGGGCAAAGAAGGAACATGGATGGGTTTTAGTCAGTACAAGTCTGACACTCCCTTCCGCTCCGCCCAGAGTGGGGGGGGTCATTTGATGATTTCCCATCCAAAAAAAAAAAAAAAAAGGCCCTGTCCACGACTTCAAGCGGTACAATTTGCGACACGACTTGTGTCAACGACACGCGTGTGTTTCACTTGTTTCCTTCAACGTAGTGATTCGTGGCACGCTCCAAACAATTTCTTTGAAGCGTTTTCACTGCTGTTACTGGCAACAAAATATGTGTCGCTTGATCCTGGAGCTCCTGGCCACGCGGTGAGTGCTTACCTTTGTTACATTAGAATTCTTACATAAATATTATTATATTACATTTTCTAGAAGCCTTTAGACATGAAAAACTGAGGCTGCGCGTTGTCTGACAATGAATTTAAATTGTTTATTATAATTAAGAATTTAGAATCCTGTAAACTCCCAGTTTTACATAATATAACAGAACTATAAAAGGCACATAGCAAGGAGTTATGTTTGATCCTATTCAAGTGAGTGCTGGATTGAAAGCTTACACTGAGCGTTATTCTGCCACTACGGAATTTCTCTTGGGATGAATCTATGTCGAAATAGATGGCTGTTTTGTTCAGTTCGGACGAAATATCTGACTGTTCGTGCTTCGGAATCTTATGGATGCTGAATACTGTATGTAAACTGTAATAGTTTTCTAACTGGATTTCATAGGAGTTTCATTTGAACGGCTTTTTGGTCAACAGTTTACAAGGGTGATGCCAAAATGCCGAAGTCAAAGTTGTATGAAAGGAAATACAGGCTGAATATTTTTTTACTAAGGTACGAGTTGTGATTTTCTTATTTAGCCATGAGATCTGAGTTACTATTTCATAGTCTACATAATATTAAAACCATTTTACTAAGCACGGAAAAGTTTTGAGCTGAAAACGACAGGCATGAAGTCGACGGAATGGTTGGAGAATCAAAGTGAGATGAGGGGTTCAAGGAAGAAACTCTCCTAGTTAAGTATTCTAAAGATATCAGAAATTAATATGATAATACCAGGTTATGGTAATCTAAGTAAGGAATCATTAATCGTTTTTACACGCATGATGACATTTCAGTGATACTTAGAATAAGATGACAAAAATGCCTAAATATTTTTTTTTATTAAGGGTGATGCGCCAGGGTGTCCCGCGAAATTCAATTTTGTTGTCGTGAATTACTATTTCATGAAAAAGTCATTCAATGGAATTAAATTAATGAACTAAGCGGGGTGTATTGATGATTTAAATTATTATAATTCTGTAAATACATACGTATTACGGCCGCAAATCATTTTGTTCAACATACAGCTGGACAGTGCCCGGCAAATTTCAAAAACCTAAGAAAATTTGAACTTTAATATTGTGATGTAATATTATCTACTTTTAAATTTAGAGACGTGAGAAATACCTACCTATCCAGTTGAAGTGAGTGTAAACTTTATCACGAAACAAGCAAAATTGGATCCCTTATTTAGTAAACAAAGGTAAATAATGTTCTTGAACTTGAGGTTATCAACCTTTGTGTTAAAATAAAACAAACTGAAATAGTTTTATTCAAAACAAAGCCAGACTATATAGCCAGCATATGAATACTACACGGCCTACCTATTTAATACCATGAGAGTCACACAATCACAACAGCGTAAGGATCAATAACAGAAATTTATGGCGTCATCTCCCCATAGAAAAGCACTAAAACGGCCCCAAGTAGCACTATCATCATATATGAGATTTTCCAACTAAAGTGTGTCGAATAATTTGCTCGTATGTGTACGCACAGTCGGGGGTAATAAAACAACACAGTGTAAAGGGATACCCGATTTCGATACGTCTAGTTAGGTACGATTTAACTCAGGATTTTGAGCTCTACCCGCTCGAATATATACACCAATGACTTTTTTGTAGCTGTCCTTTTCAAAACAGCGAAGAGCGCTCTGCCGATAGTGTTTCAAAGTGGAGTTTTGTAGATCTGGGATTTGCAAACGTGGATGTGATATTGATTTCTTTTTTACACGTCAGTGAGGACTAAAGATCAAAAAGAAAAAAAAATTAAAACAAAAATAATTTCTTTCTTTTTTCTTTCAATGTAAAACAGTTTCATGGGCTTGCTGTTTTCTTGGATATACAGGGTGTCGAAGTAGTCTCCTGCATCCGCCAAAGGGCTGAAGTTTCTTGCCATACTAAATAACTTTCGCAATGAAGCTCATGACTGTATTACTGAACTTCGAAGTTTAAAATACCGATGTACCGTATAGGTACACTTGCTTATGCCAGCGGCTTCGCCTGCGTGTAGATCGGGAATTCTTACTTCTAGGCTAATAAGTAATCTATGTATGTATAGTACATACATAGATTTACATATATTTGCTTATTACTTGCAAATATTAGATCATAGAAATATCAATTAAATTAGCTTGGTTTGAGACAGAATAAAAAATATTTTTTATGTGACTCAGAACGAAAGTGTTTTAGTATGACGTGTAGAATTATCCCTTTGACGGATCATCATCATCATTTCAGCCGAAAGACTTCCACTGCTGGACATAGGCCTCCCCCAAGTGTCGCCACATTGACCGGCACCGTGCGACTCTCATCCAGCGGATCCCCGCAACCTTCACCAGGTCATCGGTCCACCTAGTGGGAGGCCTTCTAACACAATATCTTCCGGTTCGCGGTAGCCACTCCAGAACTTTTCGGCCCCATCGGCTATCCGTTCTGCGAGCTGTGCCCTGCCTTCTACCACTTTGACGGATTCAGTTGACTAAAACGTCACTGTAACTTTGTAAATAGATATATATTTTTTTTATTATTAAATTCAAGTGAGATGCATACATAACATAATTAAAAAACTATCATAGATGAGTTTATCCAAACAGAAATTTGACAAGACATCTGTGTCTGAACTAGATAAATGTATACCTATATCTCAGACAACAGCGTTAGGTTTTACATCATCTAGGAAAGATCCCTAAATTAAATTGTACTTTATTTGAGAATATTCCTACACCGTGCACTTATCATACCTATTGACAACCCTCATAATTCGAGTTCCAAACTCCCAAAATGTACATCAGAACACGAATCAATCCCAATAAATGTCAAAAGCTTCCTGAAACTGCCTCACTCATTTATATAGGATATAATTATGACAGTACGTGCACTTCAACCCCGACCCTTCGGAAACCACTTGATAATATCATTAATTTGCGGAGTCTATGATACGCTTGAGTATCACCCTCCCAGCCCGGACATCTAACAAAGTAGTATAGTCATCGCTATCGACAAATTTTGGATTGATTTTGTATTAGTGTCTTAAGAAGTAAATTAAAGTGAAGAGAAGTAAACTTGCCTTTTTTTATATTCATGGACTCAGGCGTTGCTTTGTGGAGTTCCATGACATATGATATGAAAAAATATTTTATTTTATTTTATTTCCACTCAAATTAATAACGATATACACCATGCATGTTTCCCCCATGGTTTGTGTTTTTATTTTAGTATATTTGTGTAAATGTCTATTTACATTAATCTAAATTTTTGATATATATTTATAGTATTTGATATATATTTATAGTATTTTTATATATCCTTGTTGTTAATCATAGTATTATTTAAAATTATTTTCAGATATACACCTACCACTGCTTGTCTCTGCATCACCCAAAGGTTGACTGGTAGAAAATGCCAATGGCATTAAGTCCGCCTATGTACTTTGGTGCTTGAAGTGTTAAATAAATAAATAAATAATACACAAATATAGAGATTAAGACTAAAAGAACCCCTCACTCATTTAAATATAGCTAGCAAAATATGGATGTTCTATTAGGTACACCTCTGCCTAACCCTTCAGGGATAACAAGGTGTGATGTTATATGTTTACGTAACGCCGCAAAACAAACCTATAGGTACTTTTTTATATTTTTTTTTTTTCGAATGGGAAATCATCAAATGACCAACCCTCTCTGGGCGGAGCGGAAGGGAGTGTCAGACTTGTACTGACTAAAACCCATCCATGTTCCTTCTTTTCCCTTTGTGTTCCAGGGCCACGGTATCTCTTTCGAACAGACCCGCAGCCCTGGCAGGCAACCTATAGGTACTGAAGGTATATGTTTGGGTTGCATGTTGCAATATAAGGATTGCATCAAATGCGCATATTTTTGCGCCAATCATGAATTCTAAATTCAAATTTAAGTCAAGTCTAGCGTTTTGAATTATAACTAGCTGTTGCCCGCGACCTTCGTACGCATGAAATTAGTTATAATAAAAATACAATTTTACCCGTTATTGCATCGTTTTTCATGAATGCTCCGCTCCTTTTGGTTGCAGCGTGATGTTATATAGCCTATAGCCATCCTCGATAAATGGTTTATTCAACACTAAACGAATTTTTCAATTCGAACCAGTAGTTCCTGAGATTACCGCGTTCAACTAAACAAACTCTTCAGCTTTATAATATTATAGTATAGATCTATTTAACATCGAGTTTAAAGAACGCCGGCTATTATTACTTACTACAAATAAAAACATACATACTACTACTTCACCCTCAAATACTGGTTTAAACTTTCACGGTTTACAACTAAACTTATTCTGTCACTTACGGGATATCTTCCGTGATTGTTCATTATTTTGAGCTCCCGATATGCAGTCAACCCGCGATCATGGCACTTGCAACAGCGTCAAAATATTGGGAGCTCAAAATAATGATCAATCACGGAAGATATCCCGTAAGTCACAGAATAAGTTTACCAACATTTTTAAATGCTATAGTGATGGCAAGACCGTGTTAAAAATAATAAAATAACTCCAAGCGTACATTATTATTTGAAAACTGTTTCCACATAAAACTTAATTTTAAATCTTTATGGGCTAGCATTTCCCTTTTTTGCCGCATCAGTAAGTGCCTCTATAATATTTTATGTACGTCCCAACGCTAACGCTATATCTTTTGATGGTATCGAGACTATTCAGTTTGATCTGCAGGAAGGCAATAAGATGTGGCTTTTAGGTGGAATGTGAAAGCCGTTTTAGGGTTAAGCCTCAGTTAAATTTTGATCTCCTAGTGAGTTCTCTTCATGTGTGTCGTTAATGATGACTTAATGGAAAACGGTTTATTGGTTAAGCCCAATATTATTGTGATCGCTATGCCTGAATTTTCTAACTGCTTTACACACTTATACAATTGATGGTTTTTTCTTTTTTTTTCTCTTTTTGTTATTTATCTATTTGTAAGTTTATAATGTAAGGGAAGAGCGGATGGGTGCTGCGCGCCGACCTCCCTACCGGCGTCAGCGTAGTCTGGAACTGGCACAAGGGAGGTCGCACGAGGCGGCGGCCGAAAACATGACACGCGGGGTTGCGATAGTTGTGGAGAGGATCCGGCAATTGGGTCTCGAGGTGACATTGCACAAGTCTGAGGCCATGTGTTTTCACGGTCTTCGGAATGAGCCACCGTCGGGATAATTTGATGATTTCCCATCAGAAAAAAAAGGGAAGAGCGGAGCCTTCAACTACAGGCATTTTCAATGTCTAAATGGAGACTCTTCGACATGCAAGATCCCCTTATTCATCGACTGACGTAAATTCTGTTATAGTGTTTCTATGGCCCTAGTCATTTTAATATTAACAAAGTAAAAGAACAATGAAATTGACTGTAACAACAGTCCAATATGTTGCAACTTTGACAATGTTTAATCAAATCCCTCTGCGTCCTACCTTCAACCAAATAAACGTAACTTTTAAAAGTCCACATCAACAGACAATTCGTATCCAATCTTCCCATGCACATGACTTTACGACGTATAAAAAGCAGTCGGACAGGTGTAATACTGCATGTATCGCCTTCATTTAGAGACCGGGCACTTGACGTTTTACGGGCACTAACATTCCTATAAAGTGTACTCGTATAACCGGACCGGACCGTTCTTAGCCAGCGCCGTATCCGGCACGGCTAAATCTAAAACCCTTCACGTGGACTTTAAAAGCAACTTTCTGTGATTTAAGGTCTGCTTTCAGGTGGTTTTGTTAGTGTTTAAAAAATGTCTGTGTTTGGTATGTTTATTTGTTTGTAACTTTTACTCGCGACTCTGCTCGAATGGACGTCAGATCCTATGGGATTAAAGTAACCTATGTCCTCTTATGGCCTACCTATGTGTCAAAAATTCGTCCAAATCCATTCATATTTTTAGCCCAAAATGTAACAGACATTAAGAGCTACCTTTGCAGCTTTTTGCTAGTATAGATTATTCTAAAAATATATCATAAAGTAGATGTAATGTTCGTATATACATGTTGTTTGCATCCAATCTCGTGTCCACCAAAGGAGACAAAACTGGTAAAACAAAAAATGATTATACGTAACCTACAAAGTTTTACTAGAACTCATTATTTCACTTGGTTTTCCTACAAAATAGTAAACACTCTTACATCCCTCACGTCAGCACGATCAACGAGAATAGCCCAACGCGTGGTGAAAAGATTAGCCAGTCAGCGAGGGGTTAACCGCTCGTTTTACTGACAGTGCTCCAATGAAGAACTATTCACATTTTCCAGTGATTGACAATCGGCGAACAGCGGCCGGCCTGTAGCGTCTGACCTACAGCAAATACCGGATAAAACCGGAATGCAATCGATAGATGGAATTACTGGCATTCGATACAGTTGTTGGGCTGCTATTTACTGTAACAACAACATGGTATTTTGTTTTGGATATCTTTTTCTATAGTTATTTATTTAAACTTCATGTACAATTAGTGGTACGCAGGTGGACTTAATGCCACAAGGTATTTTCAACCAGTCAACCATACTCAGTTGATAGGTATGAAAACAATGACTTGATCGATACAATTCATTATCACTCACAGATTTTAATTAATTACATCCCGTGTGTATCCCTCTAAGGTAAGACAAGGTCCGCGGGCCTGTGGACGGCGAGTTATGGGCTAGCTCGCCGTCCGGCCGTCTTATGACGACAGGCCGTGTCGACGGCGCGTTCGTGTTCCACGCGAGTCCGCATGGGCCGATGCCTGCCAGAGCTGCGGGACTGTTCGAAAGAGACACCGTGGCCCTGGAACACAAAGGGCAAAGAAGGAGCATGGATGGGTTTTAGTCAGTACAAGTCTGACACTCCCTTCCGCTCCGCCCAGAGTGGGGGGGGTCATTTGATGATTTCCCATCCAAAAAAAAAAAAAAAAAAGGTTAGACAAGGTTTAACTATCTCCACATTAAAATACAATCACATTTTTCCCGTTATATGGGTAAATTATGGAGCGAGCCTAATGTCATATACTAGTCGAAATCCAGATTATGGGTAGTTCCTGAGAAATTCCTGATGAAAAACCCGAATGACACTTTACCAAACTAGGAATCAAATCCAGGACCCTCATGTTCAGTACTAGGTCAAAGCAATATTTTTTAGGCCGTAAAAATATCCAAATTTTCTGGGCATTTCGGTATATTCCCGAAACTTCGTATATTTCAAAAACAACCAAATAGACACATAACACAACACATATACAAAAAAGTCAACCATTGTTTTCTCACGTAGGATATGCCACTATTACGCAAAGGCGTAATGTACGCAAACTTCACGGGGGCCGTGGGGCGAGAAAATATGACGTACGACGAATAAATTACTTTTTCTCTTGTCGAATGTTTGTTACAAGTTTTCCAACATTTTTTTATCTATCCCCGAATTGTTTACTTTAGGCGCTGCAAGGGAAATATTGTAGTTTGATAGTTTCCCACTCGCCTGTATTGGTATTTTTACACACGATTGATGTTAGTTGAAGGACGGCGGTTGGCGCAGTGGCTGAACGATTGCCTGCTGCACTGGGTGCCGCGGGTTCGATTCGAGCTCGCAACAAATATTAGTAAGGCCTACAGGCCTAGGTGATTGTTCCGGGTCTGGCTGTTTTGTATGTGAATTTAAATGTTTGTAAACGAACTCACGATGCAGGAGAAATTCATAGTGCGGGGAAAAAGTTTAAAAAAAATGTGCCAGTATTAGAATACGTACTCTTGGTAATGAAAAGTGTTTGAAGTCGATAACAAGCGTATGTGAATATGTCTTCTTATTTTCATGTTTTGGTAACCTATATCTAGTCTTATTTGCTTCTTTGTAAGTAATCAGAAATCTCTTATTTTGTAAGAATTGGTATCAACATGGCTTCTTTGTTCTGATTTTTATTAAAAACGTGGTATGTACTTAGTTCAATTTCAATACCAGAAATGTGAATTTTTACGATGACCTGAAAAGGTTAGAATATTTAAAGATAATCCAACTAGCAGAGCCTAAAAGATCCCCCTACCAATCTCAAACTTTTCTCTGACAGAAATGTATGCATATTAACATCAATTTTAGCATTCAAGCCCGAGAATTTGAGTTCTTTACAAAACCTATGTTTACATAAACCCACAAGGATGTAATAATATTATAATAAGAATTTCTATAAAAAATCCAAGTGATAAAGGTTTGACAGTCAAATTTCCATCAGATAATGGTATGAAAAAGTGACAAGACCAGACGTAGGAAGTAATTATAGTTTAAAGAAAATGTCATTTTCAAAAAATATTGTGATCTTTTTAAATGCTGTGTACAGTTTTCTTTGACCCTGCTTGTAATGGTCTATTTTTAGCCGCTTTTTTTTGGTGGAGTTAAAAATAAATGTTAACCATCTGACAGGTGGAGGAGCTCGTGGCTAAATAATAACAGCCGCTCGGGTCGATCTTTAGGTTAAACTGTGCTTGCCTAGGTCTGTGAATGGGTAACCACCCATTACATACCGAGATTCCTCCGTGCCTCGGAAAGCACGTTAAGCAGTTAGTCCCGGCTGTCATTTGTATATCTTTGCAAGTCGTTACAGGTAGTGGGTGGCCCTAAAAGTCTGACAACCAGTCTCACCAAGGGGTATCATATTACCTAGTACTAACTGGGTTGTGAAGGTCAGATAGGCAGTCGCTCCATGTAAAATACTTTTATTCAGCTGCAACCGGTTAGACTGGAAGCCGACCCCAACATAGTTGGGAAAAGCCTAGGCAGATGAGGATCTGACAGGCTCTGTATACAGATAGGGTTCAACCAGTTTCAATTTGCGAGCCTAACGACCTACAGTCTACGGTAACTCATAGACGATGGATTCCCATCATTCTAAGTAAGTAAATATTAATAACTAGCTGTTGCCCGCGACATTGTTCGCGTGGAAATGTGTGAGAAAAAAAAAGATAGCCTATGTCCTTCCCCGGGATATAATCTATCTCCTTGTCAAATTTCATTACGATCCGATCAGCCGTTTAGTCGTGAAAAGGTAACAAACAAACTGTGTGACATTCAAATTTTACCCGCGCTTCCCCAGCACCTATGTTTTATCCCTCTCGCACAATCGAAACGATTCGGTTAGGGTAAGCAACACTATTGACGGAAGGATGGCATTAAGTATTAAAACGAATAAACACAAGTGTTAACATTCGCATTTTTAATATTATTAAGTATGGATATGGATAGTGAGGTGACAGGTTATGGCTCCCTAGTTCTTAAACTCTGCAGACCCCCGCGGTCCGCGGTCTTGGTCGGTGCGGTACCCTCTCTGTTTTTCACGAAAACAGCCATATTGATATCGTATTGAAAATTCAGACGGCATTTATTGTTTACGATTTCAATAACACTTTTATCATCATCGTATTATTGCAGTCCGCGACCGTTAACTGCTGCAAATGAATCTCATGAGCCTGTAATAAACGGTCACAAGGGAATGCTGACAGATTGGCACTCGCAGTTTAAATGAAGGATGATATCTGATACCAGTTTTTCTTATTAGGTGATAAAAAATACCGTTGTAAAGTTTCTGGAAAATTGACGCAACGATTGGAACTGGCCGATAAAAATTCAAATCCTTACGAATCTACTTTATAATGTTTTAAAATACCTACCTCATTACACTTCGTACAATTTTGGAAGTCAAGCAATCTTCAATAACGAGTTAACAACGTACTAATAAAATATTCCGGGCACACAGCGTTAACAATCTTCCGGTATGCATTAATTTATCAAATAAAGACCTGGCATTACAACTTTTCACTTAACGATTTCATCAAAACAAACTGGATCTCATTTTATCAATTGTCAAAGTTTTAAAACTTAATCCACTTAAGGGCCCTTAAAGGGGAGTGCAGAGTGCGCATGACGCTGCCCTAGCGGGAAACACCAAGGACATTAGGCGGACAGCCTTCGAGCCGGGAGCACGCCTCAGTTCCCCGCGACATTCAAATATGGAATACGCGCGCGAACGGTGGTGTAAGCCAAATGTAAACTTACAGAACTAACTCGCAAAATTCGAACACCAATAAAAATCGTGTCTAAATTTTTGACCAGGAAAATGGAAAAAGTGCTACTGTGTGTTTGTTGTATTTAAAAGATACGCTAAACAGTGTGAATTTGTATGATATGATGTGACTGAGTTTTGTTTTATTTCACAGTGAATTTAAATTATGTAATTATGAGATTTTATGATTACGTAAAAATGAAGTTTTTGGCGTTCATTGCGTTGTGTGGTGAGTAGAAGTGAATATTTTCTACATAATACTTTGATTGTTAGTTATAATATTACAGTGTTCAAACAACGTTACAGAAACAGCAACAAATTCCAACAAATAAAAAATGGTTTGTCAACGTCACCATAGCAATAAAAATTAAGTGTACGAATTAAAAAAAAACACAAAAAATAGAAAAATGTACAAAATGTGACCCGAAAAAGACCCAAGATAATGTTCGCTACACATTTTTTCTGGCCGCCACTATAAACTACCCCTAAGTTATCATAATTATCCACCCACCTAACCCCTAGCCCATTGCCAATAACGTGGCGCGAGATTTATGATTATACCCACAATAAACGACCCAAAGTTTTAGTAGGGGCACGATGGCCGGCTGCTAACCCGGCCGTCAATACTACCCATATTTACTATTATAAAATATTTCTAAAATACACCCCTTTTGGACGTAAATCAACCAACGGAATAGTCCACACTAAGGGAACATGAAAGGTTAAAGGTCGGTCTCGTTAGTATGTCTACCGAAAAGGGTACTACACAGATTTGGGCTTTGAATTCCTCGTTTTCGGACGGAGTTTGGAATCAGTGGTCGGGTCCAAAGGACTATAATTGAAATTAAAAGTCGAGAATGGACGAAACGTATGTGTTTGTGGAGTTATGTTGGAGTTACAATCGTTATGTCATGGTCGACTTGTGCATGTTGTGGTTCTTCTGTAGATTTTAGCTAAGGACTCTTAGTAAGGCGGAAAGCAAAATAACTACAGTTTCCTTATCGCCCTTTTATACGCACTATCTGTAACGTTTTACTGGAAATGTATATCGTTGTTTTATATGTCGTCGTGAGTCGACTTTTGTGTCATTTCATAAGCTCGTTTGCTCAGTAGCCCTTGAACATAATTAAACTGCAATCCTGTGCAGTTGAAATGATTGTTGTAACAACTAATTATGATAATTTTGGTAAAAAAATATCGTATTACCCTGTAACTGGGGAGTAAAGGCCAGACAGGCTGTCGCTCCATGTAAAATACTGGTGTTCAGCTGCATCTGGTTAGACTGGGAGCCGATCACTTTATAATTGGGAAAAGATTAAATAACCTATTAGAAATAAAATTATTAAATATTTTATACATGGAATTCGCAAACATGATTAAAAAAAACCTATTCTTTTTTTTTTTTTTTACTTTGCACGGGTGCATCTTTGAGGTCCGGAATATATCTTAAATGACGATGAAAACTACTACTAGAGATGTGTAGTTTAGATGATCTAAGCGGTCATACGGAAAAAGACGTTGTTTTTATAATATTAATACATACAGATAAAAATCCATGTTCCATAAACAAATTAAGTTCTCTTATTATTCGTCAAAGTCAAAAAGTAAGATTCGCAAGTCAGTTAATAATTAAGTATAGGATGACAAGAATTCACTTTGTCATCGTCCGAGGACAAAGTTATGAGATTATACATCAAAGTTATAGATAATATTATTATCATCCCTTGAGGGTCTTCTATTGGCTGCCCCGGAGGGATTCGGAAATGGATGAAACAACTTAATGCTGTTGAAAAGATAGACGTACACGTGTGTGAATTCTCTATTGGTTTAGAAAAACTTTTACTTTTTTCTCTGCTTAAAGTTTACATTTAAGTGTTTATTTTTATTTTTTTTACAACCGGCTGGTATAATATGGTATTAGCATCAAAAGTAGGCAGGAAAAGGTTTCAAGGCAAGCGTGCCTCACCCTAGACCACATCATCGCTTCATATCAGGCGAGTTGCGGCCAAACACAAGCCTCTTAAGTTTAAAAAAAAAAAAATGTATCTTTTAAAAGTGTTTTTGGGATTTTGTTTTGATTTGTTTTTATAATTAGCCAGATGCGTTAAGATTGTCTATCAGACATAGTGTCTAGTTGCAAATATTAGATGAGTTTTGTCAGCAGTCGATATTAGAAAATGAATTTTCTGATTATCGCTTTGTGTTTATTGATTTGCTAATATCGCGACAGCGAATTTAATTTCTTTTTTAAATTTTGTCTTCTAGAATTCACCTTCTTCGGTATGAACAAAACTACATAGGTACTTACCTCATTTTAGTTATGTATTACAAAATCATTAAGCACTTCACGACTATAACATTTAAAAGAATTTAGATTTTAAAACTTGCATTTTCAACCTTCAGTTCTAGTGTAACTCCCAGAGCAATTTCTCCTACAATTAGATTAATGGAGAACAATCGCGGCGACGTCAGATTTTATTCAACTCAACGTATGTTAGATTGCATTGTTGGACTTTTATGTTTGCTTCTCCACAAGTTTTGTCCGCTTGTAAACTTTAATATTTCTTTATTTAGTTTACGGTCTAATATCTATAAAATATAGTATAAAATAAAATGGTTTTCGTCTTCTTTCTGTCTATGTAAACCCTTAATTCTGGTTAAATTCAAATCAGATTTTGATGCAATTTTCGATTCGACATTCATATAAAACTTAAATATAACAAAGAAATGGTTAAAACCCTGTGAAGTAGAGACCGATCAATCAACAGAAATAATGTCTAAGCCTTATAAATATCGAGATGGAGACAAAAAGATCTTAGATCAAGGGGAAACAATTTGTTGTGACAATTTGCCGGTCTGTCCGGCTGGAACGTCAATATAATCACATTATGAGTTTGACATTTACGGGTCACATTCTGACCGCATGTGTGTGTTATGTCGTTTACAGCCGCCAGTTTTAAAACGTTTTTATAAAAACTTCAAGATTTTTTTAGTGAAAACATGACAATTGTCAAGTCCACCGTGTCCGTTGTTTTGTTAAGTCCGCCTCTGTACTTTGTGCTTGAAGTGTTAAATAAATAAATTGTACCTAATTATAAATATATGTATAAATGTAAGTAGTTAGGTTAATTTATAATTATGTTCCTCACGATGTTTTCCATCACCGAAGCAAGTGATAATCATACACCAACCAGCAAACCAGCATGCCTGAGAGATATTTCTCGACGGCATGTAAAGCCAAGTTAGAGGCCCCTATGCGGCATAAAAACTCTGACACCAGGTAAGGCACTAACCACACGATAAAGAAGAATTATGTTCTTTACTATTTCTTGATGATTAAAAATTATTTAAAATGGAGCAAATTACCTATGTTACACTGTGATTTTTAGTTTAATATCATTAACTTTATTGAATAGTGAAAATTACGTAAACAAACTTGCATAGTAGCCAACACTGTAGTATCAAATACCTTAGTAAGGAACTTTTTAGCATAAAACACTCAGAATTAATATTCTTTTGCGTTATTGCGTAAGTCTTAAGACTCGTAGACTGTTTTTCCCTCGACATTTTCTAGTTCAGCATGAAAATATGCAATGAAGAATGTTACAGAGCGTGTAATAAGGAAAGCTGTATTTTTATGAAGACTCTGACCTCTGCTTTCAGAATGGAGCTTCATTTTTCGGTCAATCTTTTAAAGCTACTGTTTTAAAAACTCGCTTTTACGTGCGATGATTTTAGTACCGACACTGGTTTACGGTTTCATTATTTACCGTTTTCGGTTTTCCGTTGTTTTTGGTATTGTAAGTTGTTATTTTGACATGGCTTTGCTTGCGACGGTCTGTAGACATGAGTCCGGGTTTATTCATGGCATTAACTGAGCATTTATTACTACTTTTACTTTGGTAAAAGGAGTAATAAATGCTCAGTCAATACTTTGCCAGCGTGGTATTTAGTGTAATAACGGAATAAAAAGTCATAAGTCGAATTATCCAGTACTAACTGGGTGGGTCAGATATGCAGTCGCTCCATGTAAAATACTGGTATTGAGCTGCATCCGGTTAGACTGGAAGCTCATCCACATAGTTGGGAAAAGGCTAGGCAGATGATGATGATGTCCACTTTTTAGCTAAATGTCATGAATATACGTTCTGTCGTTAAAACGTGAAAAGCCAACAAACAGACAGACATCTGTCGCATTTATAATATAGTTTGAAAGTATGAATATTACAAATAATTTCCCAGTATCAATTGGTTTTGATGTGCCAATGGAAAATATTGCGACCGTCAATATTGTGAAACATTTTTTATCATTTTAATTAAGGGTGTGTTTCCAATTTAAATTGTTTCTGTAAAGTTTAGAGTATTATGAATTCATGGGTGATTGTTTTTTTTTGAGTTTTAAAACATTTGATTGTTGAATTAAGCTCATAAAAGCAAAAACTTAATGATTTCATAACCACTTGGTTATTTCATAATCTACTCATACTTATTTATTATCGAATCAAGTTATTATTAGATAAGTAGCTAAAACACCTTACTACTATTATTAAAAATGCAAACGTTTGTTAGGATGGATGGATGAATGGATTTTATCCCGGTAGTACGATACATGGGATCCGTTGGATGCGAGACGCACGGGACCGGTCAATGGGCCACACTTGGGGGAGACCTATATCCAGCAGTGGACGTCTGTCGGCTGAAATGATGCTGATGGTGAGTACGATACCGTAGACAAAAATTACCGAAATACACGCGGACGAAGCCGCGGGCGTAAACTAGTAAATTATAATAATTATCTACATACTATATAATTACACCAACTCGTATGCGATCACTTTACGTGCGTCAGTAGTACGGAGCCCTGCCTAATTTCATACTGGTTTTTAAACAAAGGGTGCTCCTATGTTCAGACGGGCACCATATGTCATTTCCCTTGTTCGCTCAATGCAGTTGACCCTCTTTTGTGAATAAGGGATCATGTTTAAGGTTAGAATATTTCAATGTCATCGCGTTTTACATCGTCACTTTTAGGGTGAAAAAGAATGTAATTTAATTTGTTAAAACAACGTATGTTTTTTTTAGCTTTTGTGACTAATTGATGGGTGGGGTCCTGAGTTCGATTGACTGCCTCGTTTGTCGAGTGGTCGCAAGCGCGACTGCTGAGCGTGAGGTCCTGGGTTCGATTCCCGGGTCGGGCAAAGTGTTCTTGTTTTAACCATCGGGAATTTTCTCAGTAGCAGCCACGGAGTTTGGATTAGTGCTCGTTTGATGGCAATATAGGGCCCCCTACTACATGGGACTTAAACATAACTGCGAAATGGCGTAATGTGGTTGTACTATGTATAATTGGGTACACCTCTGCCTAGCCCTTCGGGAATTAGAGGCGTGATGTTATGTGAACCTTATATACTGTCGATTGTTGATGGCAGGATAGTTTATTGATTAAACTGTATTCAGTAAAGTCTATTACTATTTGATGTATACGATACCTGGTTGGTTCCTATGACGTCTTAACGCACGAGTAATTCCAGTGTGGGAAAGAGACAGAGCTATACTGGTCGTCTAGCCCCATCTCCTTTCCACACTGGAATAACTCCCGCTTTAACACGACATGGTAGGCCACCTAGCCTGGCATTGCTCTTGGATTTAAGTTAACTACATGTTTAATTGATTGCAAAAAGTTTTTAAACACAGTTAATTCTTGATTTTTAACATAAACATAAGATCACGCCTGTATTCCCCAAAGGATTAGGCAGAGCTTTACCTTACAGTACACCCACATTTCGCCAGTCATGTTTGTAGGTCCCAAGTAATAGGGGCGAGCTTAGTGTCATCAACCGGGTACAAATCCAGACTCCGTGGCTGCTACTAAGAAATTCCTCATAGAAAAACCCAATAACACTCTCCCCGACCTGGGAATCGAACCCAGGACCTCATGATCAGCAGTCGCATTTGCAACCACTAGACCAGAGACAGCCTCGAGCAAGCCATTGAATGTAGAACACTAGATACCTAATACAAGGTGTAGACGGACCCTTCACGAAGCCGTCAACCAATCATTCTGTACATCAAGCTAAGTAAATCTTGGGCTAGCTCGCCGTCCGGCCGTCTTATGACGACAGGCTGTGTCGACGGCGCGTTCGTGTTCCACGCGCGCCTCAAAGAGATGTCAGCAATCAAGTAGGGGTCCGCATGGGCCGACGCCTGCCAGGGCTGCGGGACTGTTCGAAAGAGATACCGTGGCCCTGGAACACAAAGGGCAGAGAAGGAACATGGATGGGTTTTAGTCAGTAAAAGTCTGACACTCCCCTCCGCTCCGCCCAGAGTGGGGGGGGTCATTTGATGATTTCCCATCCGGAAAAAAAAAAAAAAAAAAAAAAAAAAAGCTAAGTAAATCTACGCAAAAATTATTGCTGGGAAAATACTTTTTCTTGGGGGGTAAAAAATAAAGTTGTGCTGGTGGATGTAATGAATACAACGTGGAGTTATTTAAAGTATAGTGATAACATTTAAAACTTGTTGGAGCTTTGAACCCCAATATCTCCATAACTAGAAGGTTCCCAGGTATGGTCTAGATGACTGTATTAATGAACATCGAAGTTCAAAATAGCGATGTACCGAAGGTACGCTATGACGAATTACTTCATTGAGGATGTTCATCATTGCGATGTACGGAACTCCGAAAGTTTGCTGTTTACGAATTACTCCGCTTTCTAGAACAAAAAAAAAATATCACAATGACGGGGAGAACAAATGCCTTTCGGCACCCATTATAACGTTGCCTGTGATGTTATCTGCGTGTATTTTGTTTTCAGTACGAAAAGAAAGTAAGTAGCACCCGCCTTCAATCTTTAGACAGTCTATCAGTGAAATTTCATATCATTAAAAGACACAAACTAACAAACCTAGTTAATTTTGCATTTTTATTATAAACTAGCGAGCCGCCCCGGCTTCGCACGGGTCTAATATATACATATAAACCTTCTTCTTGAATCACTCTATCTATTAAAAAAACCGCATCATAATCCGTTGCGTAGTTTTAAAAATCTAAGTATACATAGGGACAGACAGACAGCGGGAAGCGACTTTGTTTTATACTATGTAGTGATGCGGATGGATTTATTTATCATTAATATTTGAAGGTTTCTTCTGTAGGTAGTTATTATGTTAAATGTAAATACTTTATAATCGACCTGATAACCTTTGTACGTCGGTTATCACTTCTTCACTAATGTTATACATATTGTTTACCTTATATGCTTTGACGCAATAACAAGTGGGAAATGTGTGACATAATGTTTTGGTTTAGGACTGAAGGTCACGACTAGGTTATAGGCTAAAGGATAATTTCCACCAAACGGCTCGCATCGCATCGGATCGGAACGGATTTTACAATCTTTAAACGAAATTAAATCCTGTACACAGTATTTAAAGTCTATACTACCAAGCCGCGCACACCTTCCGCGACACGCGATCGTAGCCGAAAGTTTGCTGCGACGCGCGATCGGCTTCGTTAGCCTAACGTCGTATCCGATCGGATCCTTTCGGCTGTCAACACGGTAGGAATGAAACTATTTGACTAGTACGTAGTATTAAACAGATACGTTAGCAAGCAACGGTACGGACCCAATCGTATGCGTCGACATCCCACCGGACGCGACCAGCTGTCGCCGCATCCGTTCGTATCCTTTCCGATACGATGCGATGCGAGTCGTTTGGTAGAAATCATCGTTAAATCTTGTTTATTTTGAGGACTGTCAATAATATCTTTAGATGTTGCTTAGCATAATTTCGTATTCATTAGGAAACAAGGTTACGTAACAATGTTTCAGCGCCATGGTTTTGTGTTGCAGGAAAAAAATTGCTGACAACGTGTCTATGTTCCATATTCATGGTATTAAACATGCAAGATACTAAACAGTAGGACGTTTTATTTTTAAACAAGCTTGAAAAGTAAGTAGTAAGCAAAATAATGGGTGAAAAAGTACCTTTAACGAAACCGAAAGGCACTTGTTCCGGCATTTCGATATATTTTTTGTTTTACGCCATATCTGTGAACCTTCTAGTTGCTGAGATATTGGGGGTCTAACTTCCAAAATTTTCACCAGTTTTTTTTTAATACAAGTTTTAATGTTATAACTTTACTTTAATTACCTTCACGACCCCTGTACTATTATTCATTGCATCCACTAGCACAATCACAAACTGTTTTGAGTGCGTTTCTTTGAGTCCTACCATAAAACGTGATTTTTCTCCAAAAAAAAGAAGTCGTTTCCCAGCAATATTTATGCGTAGAGTTACTTAGTTTGATGTAACGAAAGCTTGGTTGACGGCTTCGTGAAGGATCCGTTTACACCCTGTATAGTGCGACATTTGTCTGTCCTAGTTAAAAACGAACGCGAGGTAATATCAAATGACCAATCATCACAATTAAATCGAATCAAAAATGAAGACATCTGCAAGAACTCCTAGGTTACCGACGTAGCCCGAAGAATAGCCAAACTTAAGCGGCAATGTTCAGGTCATATTACTTACAACCAGTCTTTCCAAGGCGTATCGTATTACCCAGTATTAACTGGGTTGTGGAGGTCAGATAGGCAGTCGCTTCATGTAAAATACTGGTATTCAGCTGCATCCGGTTAGACTGGAAGCCGACCCCAACATAGTTGGGAAAAGGCTAGGCAGATGATGATGGGCAGGTCACATTACTCGCAGAACGGATGGCCGATTGGGCCGAAAAGTTCTGGAGTGGCGACCGCGAACCGGAATACGTTGCGATGAACCAATGACCTGGTGAAGGTTGCAGGGATCCGCTGGATGCGAGACGCACAAGACCGCTCAATGTAGCGACACTTGGGGGAAGCTTATGTCGAGCAGTGAACGTCTTTTGTCTAAATTGATGATGATGAATCATCACAAACGGATAGCCGTGAACAATTTAGAATGAATTAAAAGTTTCTTATGGAATAAAACTCGCACATGTACGGACTAATGTACCTAACTCGTGTTAATATTTCAACACTACAAAACTACGAGTGGTAATAGAGAGTTACAAGTTACAACTAAGTTAATTATTAAGGGCTGATTCACATAAGTTTGGCAAACGAAGTGTATGTATGTGTGTAAGTCGTAACACGTAACTTTACTGCGGACAGACTTCTGTTTTGACGTTTATTAAATTATGTGTATATGCCTTTATTTTTCCTTATGTGTGACTTAGGGTTACCCAGTGATAATAATAATAATATGTTGGCGTCGGAAAGGCATGAAAATGTACGTTTTGACGGTGTTGGTCACATCAGTGTTAATATTTGTGTGTTTTTGATACTCGAAAAACAGTAGCTATATTTGTATTTTTAAGAATAACAGGTACCTAATGAAAATATACGTGGAAGCACTTCTCTTACTAAGAACATTTCGTTTGTTAATTACGGTTTACTTTTCACAAAATATCAAGGAAACATAGCTAATAACAGCAACATAATTTGAAAACCTTTCCAAAAATAGAATTCCGCCTGAGCAAAGCAAACGTAACTTTGAGAAGCATAAAAAGGTTTTGCCTTAAAGCGAGGCAGCTCTCCGTCCGATATTTGGAGCAGCGTAAAGCCATCGGAAAACTACCACCGTGTACTTACCCTATGTATGTGTGTTGTGTGTGCTTCGACGTATCAAATTGTGCGGACAAAACATAACCAGTCAAGCGAATAACAACAACACAGAGATTACTAAAAGAAAACAGTCCGTATCAGTAAAATTAGGCATAATTCATCACGTCTATATAAGTCTCTGGGGTTCCACTTCCCCAGACGGATTAGATGTAAGAGGGTTATTGTGGACGTAATTACAAAGGCGTGGTATTTTAATCCCGTCAAAGCCTGGAACTTGAAACAACATCCGCTGACAAGTTCGTTAACGTCTTAAATTAATTTTCCTTTAAAATTTGTCAATTGGCGACGAAATTAAACCAAGTTTGTCGTTTCTTGACAACGCGGGATGGCTGGCTCGTGGCCAGACGTTATTTTATACAGAACTTTAATCTTTGTCTACGTGGACGCGGCAACATGCTCGTGAATACGACTACAATGGAAATACATATAATAAATTTACAGTTACTGACACACGACCGAAGCGTCGAATTCAGGGAAAACCAATTAAAATTTAAATAGAACCCTTATCTTTGAGCAAGAATTAATTAAGAGCCACGATTTATCGCTAACATTGAAATTATGTAAAATATTCTATTTTAAGTGAATAAAGAAAAATATGAATACCTACAGTTATTATAAAATATACTCTATGTCAGTTTTATGTTAAAATCATTACTTTGCCGTTGGTTTGGTGCAGGCGTTTAATGAAACAGGTATGAAATACCTGATTAAAAAAACCGTATTTTTTATAAATCACCGGATACTCATTGACAGCGGGTGGCCGTTTCGGCGATTGCAAGGGAAATTGTTAATACTATTGGAGCGAAACACATAGGAAGCGTCGCACCGCGCACGCTGCGACTTGGCACCCTTCCAGTCAACGATTGTGCTTTACTATGGCGATTATTTTCACTGGTGCACTATTCAAACTGCTTCGGAATACGACTGAATAGACACGAAAGAATTTTCGTGTGCAACGACCGACTGTAATGACCGTTTATTCTTTGAAACACGCTCGGTGGAAATCCGTAAATAGGTATAAAGTACCGGTGTGCGACGTTCAAGTTCCCCTTTAGAAATGTTTACAATTGTTATTTTACGAGCGGCTGAGCGAAAAAAAACATTCAAAATTCGAAGTCTTTGAAGATTTATTTTTTGGGGAAATGAGGGATCAAATCTGTTTCTCTGTTTATTGAATAATATTTATATTGAAAGTTTACTCGTAATTTAATGGTCGAATTGAGTTTGGTGGTTTTTAATTTTCCAATGTAAACGAAAAACCATCTTAGTAAATTAAGGCTTAGGGTTTCAATATGTACCTTTACAAAATTTATGATACACACGCATCTTAATGTAGTTATTTTTAGTATTTTACCTTAGACCTTAGCTTAGTTACCAGTTAAGTTTTGTCCATCTTTTTGGAAGTTGTTTTAAAATCTTTTAAAACATTTGTTTTATTGTTTGAAAAGTATTTTACCACTCGATGGTCTAGTCATCGCAAGCACGACTGCTGAGCACGAGGTTCTGGGATCGATTTCCGGGGTGGAAAAGAGATATTGGGTTTTTTAATCACGAATTTCTCAGTAGCAGCCACTGAGACTGGAATTGCACCCAGTTGATGGCAATTGGCTCGTCCCCTAAAATATGAGACTTAAATACAACTGGGGAAACGTGGGTGTACTATTAGGTAAACTTCTGCTTAACCCTTCGGGGATTGCAGTCGTTATGTTATACCAACTTTCAATTTGATTACGATTTTCCACCCAAATTCTGTTGCTCATTACCCAAGTAGTACGTTCTCAAAATACATGAAGTAATAGCCCAATCATGTAGACCATACTAGGACGGTTCAGCCAAATAGCAGCCTGATGCATTAGCCCGGGTGGAACATCGTGCCAAGCGCTCCATTGATGATAAATCCTTGCTATGAGCCAAATTAGATAGCCTCAAATGCTAACATAAAGTTGGTGCCCGTCGGTATCTCGTGGAACAAATTTTGGAGAGCATGTGACATACCATTATCCTTTTTCAACCTGCGGTGATTTATCTCCATATTGAATTGTGCCTTTATTGTAAACACTACTTTATACCAGAGATAGGAAGGTTTATTTTATGGGATTGTAACATGATTCCTTTCGGTATCCCATTGCAAAGTAATCTTTTGCGTTCAGGCGATTGATTGTGTTTATAAAATAGATACTTTACGCATTTTTGAACTGGTTTGTCTTATGAAAACTTTAATCTTTCAATGTTTTATACCCTAGCAACTTACCTTTATTATACAGGGATGTTTTATTTAGGCTTCCGTACCCGAAGGGTAACCTGCGGGACCCTATTACTAACCCTCCGTTGTCCGTCCGTCCGCCCGTCTGTCTGTCAGCGGGATGTATCTCATGATCCGTAATAGGAAGACAGTTGAAATTTTCACAGAATGTGTATTTCTATTGCCGCTATAACAATAAACAATAAAAATTAAAGGGGGCTCCCCTACTACAATAGTACGGAACCCTTTATACGCAAGTCCGACTCGCACTTGGCCGGTTTTTATTTTATTTCGAACTGGGTTTTTTTTTAATTTTGAAACTCACAATGGTGTGATTGTTCAAGGTTTTAATCCAGTGCGTGTTTCCGGATTTTTTTTTATTAAATTCATAGCCCGAAACTCGGGCTTCATGGACCTTTTTTGATTTGATCACGTGGCAAAGATAATCTGTCAAATTCACAAAAGTTTGTATATAAAAAAGACTCAATTGTTATGAAAAGCATTACCAGTTGACCAGAGGGAGACGAGTGATAACTCCTTTCAAAGTGTGCGTATTAATAGAAAGACTTTCAACATGATTGACTTACTTTTTGATTTAATTTTCCGTCATCTTTACAGCTGATGATTGTCACTAGGTCTAAACAGATATGTGCATAAGGTTAGGTCAATCTTACTACTATTACAAATGTATGTTTTTTATGAATGTATGTTTGTTACTCAATCACCTCAGAACGGCTGAAAGGATCTGGATTAAATTTGGCACAGAGATAGATTATAGTCTGGAGTAGCAGATAGTTTACTTTTTTTTCTCACATATTCTTAGCAAAGTTTCGCGGTCAAAACCAAGTAAAACATAAAAGGTACCAAAATATATTTTTTTAACCTTACTTTAAAGTACTCCGTAAAAACATTCGACTTACAAATCCAGGCAAAATATAAAAACAAGAATCAGCGTATACACGAAACATTTAACAATGTGTTTTTTTTTTTTTTTTTTTTTTTCCGGTTGGGAAAAAAAAAAAATTGTGATCATCAAATGACCCCCCCCCCACTCTGGGCGGAGCGGAGGGGAGTGTCAGACTTGTACTGACTAAAACCCATCCATGTTCCTTCTTTGCCCTTTGTGTTCCAGGGCCACGGTATCTCTTTCGAACAGTCCCGCAGCCCTGGCAGGCATCGGCCCATGCGGACCCCTACTTGATTGCTGACATCTCTTTGAGGCGCGCGTGGAACACGAACGCGCCGTCGACACGGCCTGTCGTCATAACTCGCCGTCCACAGGCCAGCGCCTACGGTGGTCGGAAGCTACCACGTGACCCCCGACGCCCAGGGCGTCTCCCGCGGCGACTGGGACGTGAGGTTTAACAATGTGTTACGAAACACATTATGAATGAAAAGATTTTTTCAAGTATAATCTTTTTATTCTCTAAGGGGTTATGTAAAGCGTAGTAAGAGAATACTGTACAAATGAAGTAGGTACCTATAGAAAAACAATTACGAAATAGCGGGAATGGACAGATGATTACATAAAAATAATATTTTATGTACAAATTGAGCATTAGGTATACTTCGAGTTAGGAAAGGGTTCTGTTGCGTAGTAATAGGAAAATGAATAAAGTATCTCATTTATTTATTTAAACTTCATGTACAATAGTGATACATAGGCGGACTTAATGCCACAAGGCATTCTCTACCAGTCAACCTTTGGGTTAAATAAGAAAACATTGTGATAGGGTACAAAATAAATATATAAAAATAACTTCTTGCTATCGAAAATTTATATAGGCACTTATAATGATACTAATACTTATATACAAATAAAATAAACTAATACATATTTTAACAAATACCAAAATTAAAAACGAGAAACCTAATAAAAATTACCATGACTCGACTTCTAATAGAGAGAGAGCTATTTATTCTGACTTAAATAGTGGTTACGCACTTTTCTTTTAAAACTGAATTTGCTTTCAGCTTAACAATAAACAATAAATCTCATTCTCATTCTTCTTAGTTTGAATACGTTGTACGATCCACTTAAAAGAGGTACGGATAGATACAATAATATAGTAAAGAGTACTGTCTACCCTGTCTGTCATGTCTGGCTGTCTGTCTGTCTGTCTATATCTACTGATATTAGAGATTAGGATTATACTACAAGTTTATAAAGACTGCCTCATTGGCCTAGTGGTCGCAAGCGCGACTGCTAAGCATAAGGGCCTGGGTTTGATTCCCGGTTCGGGCAAGGTGTCATTGGGTTTTTTCATTAGGAATTTCTCAGTAGCAGCCACAGAGCCTGAATTTGTGCCGGCTTGATGGTAATAGGCTCGCCCCCTTTTACATGGGACTTAAACATAACTGGCGAAATGTGGGTGTACTATTTCGTACACCTCTGCCTCACCCTTCGGGGATTACAGGCGTGATGTTATGTTAAGTGCATAAAGAAGTATCTTACTACGGTGTTTTTTTTTTTCATGAACAGGAAAATATTGAAAATCAACGTTTTCACAATCCCTGAAAAGCTGCCGTTAAATTTGTTTCCGACAAACACATTCTGGATTCTAACACACTTAATTTTGCAAATAAACGTAAGATTCTGCCTCCAGATTGCACAAACAATAGCCAATTTCAACGTGAAATAAAAAGGAAAATATTCAGGCCCATCGAAAACTCGTAGCCTCGTTCTTTTGTTTTGTCGCTGTGTCCCATACATGGTTGGCACGTACTTAGCTCTGCATCGTTACGTCATCAACAACGACTGGGATGGGAACAGAGTACAGGCGAACAAGCTGCTTGGTATACGGGCAGTTTAGTTATTGCAACTATTTTGTGCATCATTGCGCGTGTTTAGAGTAGTTAATATTTTCAATCACTAATATTTGTATGGATATGGGGGACATACAAGGCTAATAAAATATAAAAAAATGTATGGAGCTTTAAGTGTAATTACGCACATAGTAATAATACCAGCGTGTTACTGTCCCACTGCTGGTCTTCTCAGCAGAGAAGACACGAGCATTGATACACCACCTTCACCACACGGGTTGGCGTTTTCAGACTCATATTAATTATAAGTCCAGATTTCCTCACTATGTTTTCCTTCACCGATGTCAGTGATGTTCAAGATAAAGTTATATATAACATATGAGTTGAAAAAGTCACAATGACACTTGTCCGGATTTGAACCCACAAGCTCGACGCACATAATAATAGGTACTAATATTATGAAGAGTTAAAGTTCGTAAGTTTGGATGTGGGGGGTAATCTACAGAACTACTTATCCAATTCCCGAAATTCTTTTACTTTGGGAAGCTACATTATCCTTGACTGTTATTGGCTATAATTGTTCAAAACGAAAATTTTCGACGGTAATGCGAACGAAGCCTCGGGCAAAAGTTAGTGACGAATATTGGCAGCGTAATAGAAAGTAGAATATTTTTGTCCGTTAACCAGAGAGCTTGTTCGACTGTACAGCTTTGTGGACAAAAACCAACAATGATGGATCGTGTTTGCGACACAATAATCTTATGTATACTTACTTTTGCTAGAAAAGTAACGTTATTATGCTATGTTGTGCAGCCTTCAAGACAGGATAAGCTGAGCTTGAAAGAGAAACAATTTGTTCTCTTCAGATAAATGGGTGTCAGTGAAGGAGTTCCTTTGCTTGTCAATTTGGCAGAGGCATAACGTCTTTGCTCATACATACTATACTAGGCTTTTATTAATGTTCTATAAGTAATCTCCGCCTGTCGTTTTGGAATGAGAGGCCAGTAGACAAAACAGCCAGCTTTCTTAGATATAAGTTGTATTTTATGGGCTAATAGGACAATTTTATGACCTCATCATTATGGAAGAACATTTTAGTTGCGTAAGATTGTCATCGTCTATTTTTGCGTCAGAAACATGACTTCACACAAAACACAAAATGTCTCTATATTGTGTCCCTTATATATAAAGGTTTTTCTTGACTCCCGAGTCCCGACGTCTACAGAAGACGAACATTGTGCTACACTGCCGACGCACATTGTAGGTTTGAAAGGGTTTCATCACATAACCATAGATAACATGAGACGAATGAACAGTTCTTTCACAATTATTTCACCTTTGACGGCAGCACCTAGCAATAAAGACCAGTGTGATTGTAACAGACCGGTTAGTGGCAGCAACATAACATGACATCACGCCTTTAAGCCCCGAAGGGTTAGGCAGAGGTGTTACTCAAAGCTACACCCACATTTCATCAATTATGCTTTAAGTCCCAAAATTTAAGTTAATAAGGGGCGAACGTATTGCCATAAACCGGGCACAAATTCAGGCTCCATAAAAAAGAAAAACCCAATAAAGCTTTGCCCGTCCCGGGAATTGAACCCAGGACCTCATGCGGAGCAATCGCGCTTGCGACTACTCGACCAACGAGGAAGCCAAGTCAGGGCTGTTTTCGCTTGAAAATAGTTTAAAAATAGCGTTTTATTAAATTGTGAAACATTTATAATCCTCATTTAGAACTTCAAAAGTAAATTAATCACAGCAGAAAGATAAAACATAAATACCAAAGTAACAAATTGTTAACGATAAAATTTAGAAGACAGATGTTTCTGAGATGTAATCCTAAAACTACGGTTAGTCCCACGGGTCGAGAGAGGAATGAAACTTTGGGCCTAAAATTAAATTAATTAGTTCCTTACATATTCCGTTTCTCTCTTGTGTTTATATATACCAATAATATTTCGAATTAAGTTCTCAGATGCTTGTTCATTTTTGTTATTGAGTTGTTAAACGTAAAGCTTTTATTAATAATCTTGAGGGATATTGTCAGAATCAAAAATATGAAACAACAATAATAAATCTCCTTGATACTATACTTTATGCTGTTATCATGACACGGAGAGGCAAGCAGGGTGTGGCCGTGCCATGTGGGTTGACACGGAATACATAGGACTAGTTGAAACCCGTCAATGTTATCTTGTTCTTTTTAGCCAGCCCAGACATTTTCTACGAGCTTAACGCTATCACTAGCGTCCATCGTCAATTATAGCCGCATGCGATCCGCGCATGAAACAATATCACCTGATATTGTTCGCTAGGAGCTCGTGGCTAAATAATAACAGCCGCTCGGATCGATCTTTAGGTTAAGCCGTGCTTGCCTAGGTTGGTCTGTGGATGGGTGACCACCCATTACATACCGAGTTTCCTCCGTGCCTCGGAAAGCACGTTAAGCCGTTGGTCCCGGGTGTCATTTGTAGATCTTTGACAGTCGTTAGGTAGTCAGTGGCCCAAAAAGTCTGACAACCAGTCTTACCAAGGGGTATCGTATTACCCAGTACTAACTGGGTTATGGAGGTCAAATAGGCTCCATGTAAAATACTGGTATTCAGCTGCATCCGGTTAGACTGGAAGCCGACCCCAACATAGTTGGGAAAAGGCTAGGCAGATGATGATTGTTTGATATTGATATTGTCCTTTCGTTTGTGGAACAACAATCACTCCAGGCTGGAATTGTGTGAGCAGGTTCTTCTTTCTTCGATTAAACCTTTGTGCGGAAGCTGTATAAGACTTCCAAATTAGTCAAGGCAACCCATGTCCCAGAATAAGTAAGATGAAGTAGTAATTGGCCGGCCATATTAGCCGTAGAACCGATGACCGTTGGGGTAGACGTGTTCTTGAGTGGGCAAATGTAAGGTGGGACGCCCTCAGGCTCGGTGGAGCGACAATCTTCGCAGGGTGGCTGAATGAGAGTTTCTTAAAATTGAGTTGAGTGGACTTTGATTGAGGAGGCCTATGTCTAGCAGTGGACTGCTGTAGGCTGATCATGACGAACCTATGTCATCACCAGCTGGTACAATTTCATGGGAATGGAAGCACTATCTCGTCGTCATCATAGTCAGCTAAAGTTTAAGTAAACCTGTCGTACCATCGACGCTATTTTAATTAAATGGTGGTGTAAATTAACAAGAGTTTCAGCAGTGTCTGCTAACAAATTATAACTGCTTTCCCAATTATTATTATTATAATTGTCATGCTGACATGAAAATTAAGGCAAAACATGCACATAATATTGGCTGTACCCCAAGAACATTTTTTATGGTAACTGTTTGGCAGCCCACCGGGTTATAATGACCAGTTGATGCCTTACTTGCATGCGAGAGAGATATTGTTAATGATATGCCTTTCGGGAATACAATCAACGTTGATAGCACTGATTGAATATTGCCAATGGAAATTGTGTCTTATGTCCAAGGCGACTTGGTCAAATACTTTTGGTCTATGACTGTTATAGGGTTTTTTTAATATATCGCTGTTTTTCTATCTTTGAAAGACGTGGTCCGAGTTTACCATGTAAGGGAAGAATCAGAAAGGTTAATTTGCTATTGAATTACACACGAAATGTTACGGCGAATAGGAGGGTGTCTGTAGCAAATCAGTGATTCAGAATTCTCCGTGGTGGTTTAAAGTTTTGCGACTTTTAATATTGTTTTCGAAATACTGAAACGCACGATTTCATCATCGTTTATAAAATACAATAAAATGAAATGTTTTAACATCAGTACATTTCATTTTATTAACCAATCGATAAACTGCACATCTTATTTTTCATTTTCTAAAAATCCAAAAGCAAAACCAGCATAATATTCCTTTCATTTTAGAAAATTATGTGTGGGTATTAGAATTCAGGAGAACGGGTTCCCGGCATTCAATACACTATTAAATTTTATAGTGGTGTTCCGTTATACGAATTTTAACTCCGTTATATATTTGGACATGGTTATGTGAAGTTTCTGTTAACATAGGAGAGCTTCCGATATCGATATTCGGGTTTTGGCGAGTTTCATTTGTGCCCTGAAAACCGCACGTACAATACGTTTTTGCTGTCGGTACGTGCTTCGTAGACCAGAGTTAGAAATGATAGAATGTTCTAGCTTCACGCAGATATGTTCACGTACAGTGGTTGTTCTTATTTGAAAAGTGAAGATATTCGTATTTGGTTTTCTTTAAATTAAAAATCGAATAGTGTTTCACACTTAAAGTTTCATGCATGTGTGTTTATTTGATTCTGTTATTTTTTGGCTATGGATTAATACTTTCACTTTATATGCACACATACCAGGCATGCCTTTTAAGTTCTGTCGTTTACATATTTGCCCCAAATTTTGAATTTAGAACTGTTCAATATTCAAATTTGTTGGAATTTAGAATATCAAAACAATTGAAGGAATTAATGCAATTGTTTAGTCACAGCGTTGTTTTGAATCTGTCAGGTCACGTACGAAAATGAATCTCACTACGGAAAATGTCCGTGCAATAATTTTCTATAACTTCCGAAAAGGCCTAACACGGCTTCAGTGTTTTGAAGAGCTATCCGTGTTCCATGATGAAACCCCATGTCAGCGAACTGTCGAACGCTGGTATGTAGAATTCCAGCGTGGACATACCAGTCTTAGTGATAAATCTCGTGAAGGACGTCCAAAATCCGTTGCTGTGAAACAACTAATCCTCGAAGATCGTCATGTGTCATATCGGGAGATAGAGGCGTTATTAGGCATCTCAGCTAAAATCATTCAGAAGATTTCGCGTGAGGAGCTTGTTGTGAGAAAACTAGTTTCAAATCCCATCGGATTCCGCATTTGCTTTCTGACGATCATAAGGCGGCCGGCGTCAGTTGGTGAATACCGGTCATGTTGCGACGATTGTACTTGAAGATCATAGAACGGTTAAGGCAGAGTGGTATACCACAGTTTGTTTACTACAAGTCATCGCCAATCAAACATCATGGGCACGCCACCATAGTGGCGATAAGTCCCCTCTTTGAGGAGTGGCTAGAGAGGCGCCACGGCGCCCTCACCTACCGCCTGACGCAGGTCCTCACCGGACACGGTTGTTTCGGGAGGTTCCTGCACCGAATCGGGCGGAAGGAAACACCCGGGTGTTCCCACTGCGAGGATCGTCCGGAGGACACGGTGGATCACACCGTGAAGGTTTGCCCCGCTTGGGCGGAACACCGCCGTGTCCTCGTAGTGGCGATTGGCGGCGGCGATCTCTCGCGTCCGGCCCTGGTTCAAGCCATGGTCCGGAGCGAGAGGGAATGGGAAGCCGTCACCTCCTTCTGCAAAACAGTCATGCTAGTGAAGGAGGTGGCGGGACGTGAGAGGGAAAGAACCTCACCTCCCAGCGGCCGCGGGAGACGCCCTGGGCGTCGGGGGTCACGTGGTGGCTCCAGGCCACCGTAGGCGCGGGCCTGTGGACGGCGAGTTATGGGCTAGCTCGCCGTCCAGCCGTCTTATGACGACATGCCGTGTCGACGGCGCGTTCGTGTTCGACGTGCGCCTCAAAGAGATATCAGCAAATAAGTAAGGGTCCGCATGGGCCGATGCCTTCCAGGGCTGCGGGACTGTTCGAAAGATATCTCTTTGTGGGCTATCTCTTTGTGGTGTGTGTTCCAGGGCCACGGTATCCCGTGGCCCTGGAACACAAAGGGCAAAGAAGGAACATGGATGGGTTTTAGTCAGTACAAGTCTGACACTCCCATCCGCTCATCCCAGAGTGGGGAGGGGTCATTTGATGATTTCCCATCCGAAAAAAAAAAAAAAAAGCGTCACCTCATCCTACACCAAGACAATGCAAGCTCACACAGGTTTTTTGAATAAAACTCAATACTATATTACTTACGTAGTAAGTAAGTAGTGGTACTCGTATCATCAATTTATTTGCGTTATCGGGTTACTATATCCTGTGCCATGATCCAATAAATCTCATCCACATCTTTGTCGCTTGCAAAATAACAGAACTAGTTTTCTCATCAGATATTTTAGTATACAAATAGATACATATACATATTGGAATGTATTTGGTCGGATACAATAAGTTGATCCGGTACGTGTCAGGAATATACACAGTGTGAGAACGATGTGGGGGAACTAGTGACCATACATGTTACATTAATGTACGGAACTCCGAATATTATGGTTGTTTCTTGGTTTTCAGCTACCCAGATGAGATGTTTTTTTTTCGTTTATCTTTTTTGAAACACGAGGGCCCTAGACAAGAGGCAAGCTTTTTTAAAGCGTTTCGTATATCAATACAAATCAACCGCTCGACCGAATTGACAGGATTTTTTGTTTTTTTTTCGTAATTTTCAGGGCAAGATTTGTATGAAAGAAAATTAAGATTTTTTTTTTTTGCTTTGCGCACTTCTCGATTTCTTCATTACAAAATTGAACCCGGTTGAAGCTGGAGCGGGCGCTAGTTAACCATAACATGTTTAACAACAAAAATTGTTTGACAACGCAAACTATTAGAAAAAGTGAATGAAACCTTTTGAAATTTCAACAATTATTGAGATTGACATACATAGCTTATGTCAATTCACAACATTTTCCACTTTTCTGGCATTGTTGTTGTTGTCAGAATGTCAATTTGTTGAGGCGTTGTCTATTTCATTAGGTTGAATAGATTTTTCAGTCAAATACATAAAAATTCTTTGTAGTTGGTTAATTTTTTTTTTCTCATCGTTAATGATAAAAGGCGGCTTTTCGTTTACTAGTTAATTAGCTTCATTACTCATAATTATTAATAATAATCATTGTTAATTGGGTATTATTTATGACTGGACCGGATTATTCAATTTTTCAATAAAAAGCGACAGTAAACTGGCAAGAGTAAATATAATTAAAATACTTTAATTCGATATAGAAAGAATAATCAATAAAATAATAACAACATAATCATTTGTTTAAAAACTTATGAAAAACAAAAAAAAAATGATAGAGGCACTCCTTTGTTTTTGAATTTTTCTTTTGGCTGAAAGCTGCGATCCAAATTCGTAAGTATTTCAAACTAAGAGAATGCTATGCCAAATACTGAAATATGTTTCACTAAACAGTAGATAGATAGCGTTGAATTTCCATTATTTGCATTCCGTATGGGGGAGGTAATGCAAAGTCGACATGCGTCTTCAAACGATATGGTTTATGTAGAAATTGTTTGAAGAGCTCTGTGTGAGACTGAAATGTATTGAACAATATTGGTTTGTACCACGTTTCATTGTTTAATAGAAACCTACATTGCTTCAAAGCTGTTTTAGCGTTCGAATGGCGTGGAGAGGGGGTGTTGTTGGTTAAAATTTGCGAAATACAGTCATGTTGCGTTCAGTAGCCCTCTAATGTGTGTGTGTGTTTACTTTTTTCTCTATTATAATCTCTGTGAAATTTTTAATAATTTTAATAAATTTTATAATGTAATAAAGTATTTTTAATGTATTTAATTTAATTTCCATGCAAGTAACTATTGTATACCCTATGGGTGGGACATAGCTGATCCCAATTTAATTATTTAAAATCTATATTATGTACCTACCTATGATCCATAATAAAGATACTGATTGAAATGTATTGAAATAAAAACAAGGCCATATTCCGATCTTTACCAAGTGTCAAATTATTCTTGTATAGCTCAGATCATATTCGTGTTTTTGAATGAGTACCACTTTTAGTTAAGAAAAAAATTGAGGAAAGATTATCCTGAAAATTTCAGGGCTAAAATTAGGAGAACAGCATATTTTAGATCACAATCATCAGTTCACAATAAACCAGAAATCCAAAATTTCAATAGCGCTACGTAATTTTTACCAATAAAATTACCTATATTAATATTTTATGCAAATTACAAAGAATTAGCCTTCGTACTGCGCTAAAGTTAACAGGAACAAAAGATAATAAGTAGGCTACGGACCTAGCGCAGTAAAAACCTATTAATATTAATGGGCTATCTGCGCGAAGGTTCCACTAAACTTATCAGCCTGGGACGCTCTTAGTAACGTAATCACCATTCTGGTTCAATGCTCTGGTGATCACACACATGAGATTCTGCGGTGAACTGTTCTGTAATGAGGGGAGATTACGAAGTTTATAAATTGTTTTATTATTGTTTTATTTTTGACATATTATGTGTGAAAACTTGGATTTTATGAAGCGTATAATCAAGAGTGATTAAATTTTTCATGACCGAAGGATTTGAAATCTATTTCCTCTGTGAGTGTGGAAGCGACTTAGGCCGTTGGTTTCGGCTAGTCAGTGGCCCGAAAATCTGACAAGTTTTACCAAGGGCCATCGTATTCAAATTCAAATACTTTATTTCTAGCGGATGCTCATATAGGCTAAGTAACATAGTCCTTAAAAACTAAGTGTTAGTAAACAACACGATACGGAATGAAACTGACAGCACCGAACATCATAAGGACAGTCCAGTCTGCCAGCAATCATTTCTAGAACCCTGTTAGAGCTGGTCATGACTCGAGCCACCATCGATGCTGCGCGCTTGCGCACTATTGTGTAAAATCATTCTACACGCGCAGCCGCAAACATCGCTGACGCACTGCAACGCCCTGGCAATCCCATCAGTTTCCTTAACGCATTATTGAACTGTACACGAACCCAGTATTACTCAGTGCTAACTGGAACGTTCATTTCACATCGTCAGTCGTTCGATGCAAAATACTGCTATTCAGTTGCATCCGGTTAGACTGAAAGCAGACCCCTTGTCCCAACTTAGTTGGGAAAAGCAGCTAGGCTAAGAAGATGTTGATGCTTTTACATAACGGTTCGGTCAATCCTGTGTGGACAAATTACCCATTCTATCATTGGACGAGCAGAGATATGACAAAGCGACATCGGTGTATGGCTGAAGTTCCACGAACCCGAAAAAAGCGCTTTGCTTCCAGATCTATTGTGGACTGACAGTCTGTGGAATTCACTGCCGGCTTCTCTGTTACCCGATCGTTATATTCTGGATCTCTTCAAAGTTCACCCTAGGCCGCATCATCGCTTCACATCAGGTGAGATGCGGCCAAACGTAAGACTGTTTAGTATTAAAAAAAAAAACAATCGCGGCTCCGAGTATTGAACCCCGACAAATAACGAACTGATCAGTGTCCGGTGTCCGCAGCTGATCTGCAATCTATCGGCACCAGTTGACTGAACCTTTATAGTGAGTTTTTTAAAATGCCTTTCTGTATATTTCGGAAACAATGGCTGCTAATAAAATATGAATTAAGTGCATGGTCGGCTTCTAGATTCGAGCAACGGTCAAAACACGTATGCTGTATGCATAAGGCTGCTTAAATAAAAGGACCAGTACTTTAAGTCTTGACATAGCATAGCCTACATTTCCGGAGACTTTCTGGTCGTGCCCTTGTTAGATATATGCTTATCGTTCAATGTGGTTGGTGTAATGGTTTTGGTACGCTCGTCTCTGCATGAACTCGGAGTTTGAGATGAGTTATACCCGTTATGTCTAATATCGCCAAATATTGGACATTCAAATGCCGAATTAAAACGCATTGTTGGATCCATTGACGTTTTGCTCAGCACCGAGAATTGAAATTCCATCAGTGCAATGTTTCATCTAGGCGTTTATTAAGGTATCGCTTCGTGTTAGTGAAAAAGACTAGGTTTTGGGTTAATTGATGATGATTTATAGAGACTGAATTATATGCAACTTAAAACCGTCGAAATATGCTTCATATATGCTAAAAATAAGCAACAAAAATGCCAAAATATGCAACATAAAATTTAAATATGTACCTACTACAAAATCATGTTTTTTTGTTTACTGCATTTTTGACGAGACCTTATCATTTTTGTTCCTGTAAACTTTAAGAAACTGTAAAGTACTGTTCCAAATTGTTTGTAAATGTGTAAATCAACCATGTTTTTCAGCACGAAGTCTTTCTTTCTAAGAGCTCCCGGTGAAACAATAAAATGTAATTCAATCAACTAAACCCGTGTAGTGTATTTCTGTTTTCGGAAACTATCCAGTAATTTTCTTGGACATCTAAGCAACGTAGCAACAATATCTAATAATTCAGTCCAACGTCTTGTCATACCGAGTGTGCTATTCGGAGAAAAAATATTGTGACAGTAGACAGCCCGACATTCAAGTAATTTCATAAGTGTTTCCACGGAACTCTTCTATTTTCGGGAATATACACTAAGGCTGTGTTTACACCAAGCTTATATAATAGTTGTCCGCCGACTGTGAAGTATCAAAAACATCGTTAGGTCAAATATCAAAACAAAGGAGGAACAGAATTCGTTTTTATAAACATACTTTTTGTACTTGATGCTCACAGTCACTGGTGGTCCAGTGGTTTCTGATCCGACAGAATGAGTTCGACCCCAGGTAGGCATTTTACACCGTGTAGTTTATTTTTTCATAATTACTTTCAAAACGGTGAAAGAAAACTACTTTGAGAATGTTCCGCATGTTCTAGAACCAAAAAAATCAAAAACATGTGACAACCAATAAGCCGCTCTGAGCACGTATGAAGGATTATTGCCCACTCCCTGTTACAGAGGCCTATATCTCAGTAGTTCGAACGTCATAGGTTAGGTTACGTTGTACTCACATTCGGCTATCGACTACACGCTTCGGTGTGAACGCAGCCTAAAAATAGGACACTATCGGGCAGAGAAACAATAGAAAACCAGTTTTATATTTTTAAAACAAAAGGCAATCCAACTAACAAGTTGACATAGTTTTCAGTTCTATTGTTTTGTAGATGCTCTAAATTTTAGGTGGCAACGAGATGACTTAGGCTTGAGTGATAACTTAATTCAGTAGGTCTACGGAGTAAGCAGATGAGACATTAGAAGCATTTTTTTTTTATATTAGACTTTCCATCAATGGCATTCCGTTGTTTCTTTCTATCAGTTCTAGAACATTCCGTGTCCCATCTCTACAAATAAATAAAATTGATGTGTCTGTTTGTAATTTAACAGCTTTTTACTGAATGCATATCAAAGTACAATCATCATTTGCCTAGCCTTTTCCCAACTATGTTGGGGTCAGCTTCCAGTCTAACCGGATGCAGTTGAATACCAGTATTTTACATGGAGCGACTGTCTATGAAAGTACAATAAAGTATTCATAACAAAAAAGACTTTTTATTTTTTCTGTCTGTTTGTTCCGGCTAATCTCCGGAACGGATGAACCGATTTTGACGGAACTTTTACTGGCAGATAGCTGATGTTATAAGGAGTACTTTTTAGTTTAGAACAAAGATTAGGATATCGTGCAAAAAAGATTAAAATCCATGTAATTGTTAAAAAAATCAAATTCATATAGGGAAGGAATATGCGCGGATGAAGCCCCCCCCCCCTGCGCACCCCAACGCAACAGCAACAGCTAGGCAGCAACAGCTAGTATCTAATCGAATTATTCGGCAGTCAATTACCGGTAACGTACTTAATAAATATAGGTATCTAAAATCGTTTTCATAACCCGGTCAATCTTAACGTTCAATCAGATCAATAACAAATAACGGTACAGTATCAAACAGGCCGTTCACAGTCAACATCGTCATAACTCCCCATACTCCCGTACATTATCCCTGGCATTAAGGTCAGGCGTTCACAAACGATATAGGCTCAGCAATAGCCCTAAACTCCTCAACCTTACCTATTCAACTCGTACAGAAGATTAATTAAACTATTAATCCCAGAAAGTGTAGCTTACGCCTTAATCGGTAGCCAATGAAACCGCGGCATTCTTTAGCCTCAGTACTTTGGATACGTCGATCTATTACCGGTAGAAGGTTCACGATCTTTCCGTCCATTACGTCGTAGTAATTACTTGGGACCGTGTAAAATACAGCTTTTGCTTTGACGAGTCCGGTCACACATGAACGTAGGAATTGGCAATTCTCTCTAATGGAACGATAAGTGCGTAGGTAGATAGCTGTTATGTAATTCGTTTTGTTTACATATTTAAAATAGGTTTTTCGTAGGTAAATGTTATTAAGGGTTTAGTTGTATGAACATTGGATTATAATAAAATTTGACTAGCGACGCGCCTCTGCTTTGCATGGTGTTAAAGATTGTATGTAAGTTTAATATTATAAACTAGTCGTTCGTCGAGTCGTTTGTTGTTTGTCGTTCGCGTTTATTAGTTTTTTATTGTTTGTTTGTTTATTGTTTTCATTGTGCTTATGTGTTGTGTTACGTCTTTTGTGTGCACTGAATAAATGGTTTTTCTATAATATATTTTACACAATGTAAAACTTCCATAATAAATTTTCTTAATTATGGTGAGACCACACCAAAATCCGTTGCGTCTTTTAGAAGAACAACGAACGCAACATCACACGAAAGTTGACTTTAATTTTAAATAATCATAACAGATTGTTTTAACGATAAAATAGTGGATCGGAAATAATGCTTAAAGAAAAGCATAGAATTTTTAAAATTATGACACTCTCGAGTGCGAGTTGGACTTCCGTGTATACTTGTAGGTATTTTGTTATTAAACTACATATTTACGGTGTTCAGATTTTTGCCTTTACAAATGCGCTGTAAGACATTGCTCCTTGCCAAATTTCATGATTCTAGGTCAACGGGAAGTACCCTATAGGTTTGATTCTCTTGTGAAATTGCAAAATATGCGACATAAACGGTCATATCGTTTGATTGCGTTGACTTGCAAGTTTAATTTTTTCACTGCTCCAAGGAGTAGCAGATTTGAGTATTAAATATTCATTTCAGCTTAATACCTCCACGCATTCCTGGCGTCTTGACAGACGGACAACAAAATGATCCTATAAGGGTTCTGTTTTTGCCGACTGAGATACGGAACCCTAAAAATATGATTCCGACGCAAATTCATTCCAGCGCACATAGAGGAAAAAACCATGCAGAAATTCATTCAAAAATCGTGTCGATTTTGTTTCGATCCGATACCCATCCCTTACCAATTAATGTTGGAAACAAAAATATGAACGTATAGTTATCAACTGCACCCCCGAATTTACCGTAGAACTTACTTTAGATAACAAAGCGTTTGCGAATTTGTTATGTAGGTACTCACTTTCACACAGAACTAATCTGGATTCAGCTCGTTCATGCGAATTTTTACCGACGTGAAAATAGCAAGTATGCTTTTAGAAAAAATACAGGTTGTCTGTACTTTACCTGAAGAGTAATTGTTATCATGGCCTACATCTTCACGAGCTACACACAAGAAAGGATAAAGGAAATTGTTTGGTACATACCACAAGCCACGGTGAAGCGAAATGCAACGCGACGGTACTCGTCGTCAACTGCCTAGCCTTTTCCTAACTATGTTCGGGTCGGCTTCCATCTAACCGGATGCAGCTGAATATCAGTATTTTACATGGAGTGACTGCCTATCTGACCTCCACAACCCGGGTCACTGACAGGTAGTCAGTGGCCCGGAACGACCGTAAAAGATCTACAAATGACAGCCGGAATCAAGGGCTTAACGTGTTTTCCGAGGCACGGCGGAAACTCAGTATGTAATGGGTGGCTCGGATCGATCTTTAGGTCGACCCGAGCGGCTGTTTTTATTTAGCCACGAGATCCTCGAGCAATATTCACGAGCAGGAAATAATTTAAGTGACGCACGTTCCTGTCGCTTGACAAATCGCATCGTTTTACGTTGTGAACTATTAAGACTTGGTATCCACCAAAGCGAATATGAGAGCGAAGTGAGGATGAATAGAGATTACCTGTGAAGTGGGTATGCTCTAATGGCGTGGTTTACTGGATACTTTTATTTATTTATTTATTTAGGATCTCCAACAAAGGATATACAAAAACACACGAAATAAATAATCGACGACAACTTCACTTACAGGAGACCACAGCATGCATAATAAGATGTATAACTAAGCTAACAAAGTTATAGTAGCATTTAAAAATTCAAATCAAATCAAATCACATTATTTAGTACAAAAATTAAATTAGAAAAATAAAATAATTGACAAAGTCGTAATAGCAATTAAAAAATCGAAACACATTTGGAAATAATGTTGGAAAAATAAAATTTAAAAATAAATTAACAAAGTCATAGTAGAAATTAAAAAAATAAAAATAAAACATATTTAGTAATAAAATTGGGAATATTAAAATAGTAATTAACAATTAACAAATACTTGTAAGCAAGTTGTCTGCAATCCACAATGAAAGTGACTGGAGGCCTTTGCCTTTTTAATTATACGACGTATGAAAAGAAAAAAACTCTTACTAGTTATTTGTGTTACTCCCTGTTTTGCTTGTTGCCGATGACCGTTAGATGTGGTGGACTTATTGCACAAGTCAATTTATGTACACTCGGCGACACAGCTATACACATCCAGTATAACCTGACCTTGCTTTGTATTAGCTTCGCGTAAGGTAAAAAATCCGCTTAAATTGGTTTTGCATAGCTATTATATGTGTTGTATTATCCTCTCGGTTACGTAACACAAACCATCCATCTTCATTCATGCAAAATCACATAGCTGACTGCACAGTTTTTTCTTTCTACAGCATGCATGAAAAGAAACACGTAATTGGAATCCAAAAGGTAGTTCGACATCGAAAGGTGCTTATAGACGTCTCAATTTCACACCCAACCTGCGCGATTAATTGTGTAACGGATCATTGGACCCAGCATCTCGATATATGGACCCAGCGGACGAGGACGTCCCGCCTTAAATCGATTCGAGCAGCCTCTCGGACTCGACGTGAAATCGAGTCGTTTGAAAGCACTCTTAGTCGTGGATGCTGCATTATTTATTTCTTGAACTAAAATGTAGGTTCCCTACATATATAGGAAGTAACTTGGTTTATTTTCCCGAAAATAAATTTCACGCTCTCTTGAACATGGAAAAAATAAGTTCGTATGTAATGTTTCCGCGAAGTAATTAGCGAAATCACAACAACAGAACACATATCATCATGTGTTTGTGTCTCTCGTCCTTACTTCGTCGAAGGGAGACACACAAGGACAATATGACCGTAATGATGTGACAGTTAGACGTTGGCAGAAAGCCAGGAATAGTGACAATACTCCTATATTTCCCTGTCGATAACACTAGATGTAACCGTTATTTTTTTGTTCATGAAACGATACCGTTTGGCATAGAATCTGGTTTCGGTGTGACTGTGATCCGATTTCTAGTTTTCCTTTTTGCACTGCGTTTCATATTGTATTGTAGAACACAATTTTATATAGTTTTACATGAAAAATGTTTTTGGATTTTGCATTTTTCTGCTATATTTGTATTGTACACAACAAATAGATATTGTATAATATTTCTGTAATATCGCATCTTAAAGGAGGGCACTGGCTACTGTAACACAGGTCTATCACCTACCACAGGAGTCAGGGACTTCGCATAATTTTGTAACCACTTTCTTGTGTATGTGTAATAAAGGTTTTTGAGTATTCTTACTTTCGTAAAACCAATAAGTTGACGTGTGAACGTAGACTCTAACTCTATTATGTTTATTACTAAGAATATAAAAAATGGTCAAGAAACATTACTAATAGACTCGTTATTGGCATAACAGACTACATATTATGTAGTGGCAACAGATACCATATATAATATTATGGTAATAACTCACATCATTCATCTATCTAAGTGAAAAACAACATGTCGTTAATGAAGAGGTATTTGCTAAGTAATGACCATGTTTTCCATCCATTCGTTACTCGTCCATTACTACCTCTATTTTTGTCTTCACTATTTGGGAGACTTAGTAGGTAGTACTTATGATATAGTTTTATTATGTTTATACTGGCGCTTTATGCTCGCAAGACTTGACAAAACATCGCGTGTTATCTTTAAGTTTAATATGTATGATGTACGATATTATGAACCTTTTGGGATCAATCCCCGAAATGAAGGTGAAAATCATATTATAAACCGTTTGTGCAGTTTAAAAAACCAACGAGTTCAAACAGACAGACGCGCGGCTAGTGATTTTAGTTTGTAAAATGTATTTTTTTATTTCTTGCCTACGGACCTACTCTCTTCATTTTACAATGACTCATTACAAAACAGATTTCAATACTTTTTAGACGTTACAACATTACGCCAAATAGAAGTATAAAAATGGATTATCTAACTTTTGACATATACGTAGGACATGTTATTCCACAGCTCTAAAAATATACAGCAGAAATTGTGTCATGTACAAATAAGCAGAAAACACATGTTTCTTTAACAAGATTAGTACAAATGAGATTCCTAATAGCATCATCCTGCATTGGACTCACTAGGAGTGCTACAGGGGAAGCAATAGCAATGCATTAGCTTGCTTAATGCTTATCTTATCGGACGTAAGTGGTATAAGGAAGTGGGTCGGTGCGCACTACCCCTTCCAGGGTACCAGGGTTAGAGCTGCGTGGGAATGGGCTATCGATACTGTTACGACATCTTAAAGAGAACTATTATATCGATAGTAGCTGTCAGTGTTAGCTTATGGACGATTTGTTGTGACTTACCGATGCCAATGGTTCAGTTATCGATATCAACGTGGTGTGTAGTTTTCTATGGTTAAATGAGCGTAGTTCTGGCAAAATGTCCCAACTCACTTGAAAATTTGTCCCATTTTCCGAAGTAATTGTGATGTTGCATAATAAACTAGTTAATTTGAAATCTGTTTTGGATGTAGGTATATAAGACAGATTTAACAGAACAGTTTCGTTGGTCTAGTGGTCGCAATCGCTACTGCTGAGCATGAGGTCCTAGGTTCGATTCCCGTATCGGGCCAATTGTTATTGGGTAGCAGCCACGAAGTCTGGATTTGTGCCCTTTTGATGGCAATAGGCTCGCCCCCTATTATATGATCGGACTTAAGGTACAGCTCTACCTAACCCTTCGGGGATTACAGGCATGATGTTATGATGTAGTCCTAATCTACTGTATACTGGATACGAGAATACTACATTAATTTTAGAATGCTGAAATAGTTAATAGTATGAGATTGTGGGTGGCCATATTATGACGGATTCGTCCAAATAGCTTAGGATATTTTCGTCCTTTAGACGTACTGAAATTAGTGTTTTCTTTTTTTTTTGTTTCAAGATAGTACAAACTCACTGGAAATTCAAATTTAGGCCTGTAGAACCTTTCAAAAAGTTTGAATAGCTCAGCGCAAATGAATAATTTTAGACTTTAATTCACCTAAACCTACTAGGAACCGTTTAAACTGTTGAATATTTGGGATTTTGACCTCTAAAAGTTACAGCTTAGGGTACAGGTCAAAGCCTAGTTTACTTGTTATAACAGTAACCTAAATAAACAGTTTATGTAACATATTTTGCTTTTATTGAAGTTCTTAGTTCGTTAGTAAAACGTGACATTCTTTTTTATATATTACAGACATAATAAAAATGTGAAAAGCTTCGAATTTCCTCGCCATAGCACAATTTAAGATATTGTATTAATAAAAAAATAAAGTGAATGCTTTAATAAAAGCACTGTTGGAATTACAACCTTGGAAGCTGAGCTGAGCGCTGAAAATCCAAAAATATGGGTTTTACACGACTGAGTTTAAGGCATTTACCTATTTAGGCAACGCCTAGTGTTGGAAACAACTAAGGGCATCAGTAACATTAGAGGTCGCAACTGAACAGCTGTACCAAGACAGATGCTATTACTACTTTTCAAAGACGTCAAAAGTTACAGGCTCTCTGCTACAGGTCAAACAAACGCTTGACCTGTAGACGGCACGATCGGCGCAGTGGTTGAGCGATTGACTGCTGCGCTTCGTGTCGCGGGTTCGATTCCCGCACGGAACAAATATTTGTAAGGCCTACCGGTAGTTGTTCGGGTCTGGCTGTTTGTGTATGTGAGTTTAAATGTTTGTTAACGCACCCACGATACAGGAGAAATTCCTAGTGTGGGGCACAGTTTTTTTTTTAAATACCATTTAGGTGTCTTTACATGTACAATACAGTAAATTAATTGCTTTATGTAATTTAACACGATATCTGTTGACATAGGTGTTAATAATTATGTATATTTAATTTATACCGGGAACTACAGCGGGCAGTAAATAATTAATTACATGGAGTATAAATTACCTACAGTAAGTAATTGATGGGTAGTGTTTCGCAAGCTCATACTAAACATTTTGATAAGGTATATTAATGCTTTTAGTTTCCTCGAATCACTTCACGGAATATAAATGGTATATTTATACTGATTATATGAAAATAATGATAGTATACAACTCAACGGACAAAATCTCGGGGTATTCCTCAAATCGCAACTCTTTTTAAACGCAAACAACTAAGCGCAACTAAATTATTCCTCGAAGCGCAACCATGACGAAAAATAGAGAGGAGTATGATGGATTCATTATTTATTTTTCAATCATAGTTGCGCTTTGAAGAATAAACATATGATATTTTTAATTTGAATTTGTAAGCGCAACTATAGTTGCGCTTCGAGGAATAATTTAGTTGCGCTTAGTTGTTTGCGTTTAAAAAGAGTTGCGATTTGAGGAATACCCCAAAATCTCTCTACATCCGTACCGTTGAAAGATCAATTCAAGGGTCCGGCCGTCTTATGACGACAGGCCGTGTTGACGGCGCGTTCGTGTTCCACGCGCGCCTCAAAGAGATGTCAGCAATCAAGTAGGGGTCCGCATGGGCCGATGCCTGCCAGGGCTGCGGGACTGTTCGAAAGAGATACCGTGGCCCTGGAACACAAAGGGCAAAGAAGGGACATGGATGGGTTTTAGTCAGTACAAGTCTGACACTCCCCTCCACTCCGCCCAGAGTGGGGGGGTCATTTGATGATTTACAATCCGGAAAAAAAAAGTGTCAGAAAGTAGTAAAAAAGAAAGAAAAGAAAGAAAGAAAATGTAATTATTAGACTCACACAGGACAAAACAAAAAAAAATCGTTGAATTAACAACAGGTTTTGTTAGTAGGTGGTTTAAATCAAAGTGTCTGAATATTTTCTTTTAGTCCAAAAGTTTACACATAGTAATTATTATGAAATACATTTTGATCGCAGCGTGTTGACGATTTACACCCATATCTATAAACAATTTCAAGTGATTAATTGAGTAAAAGTAATTATTTAAGATACGATTTTTATTCTGTAGTTTAGTAATTGCTTGAAGTTAGAACTGTCAAAAGTTAGAATCCTTAGCTTTGATTTCTTTGACGGTTCTTACTTCGTTCTAATTCTTGTCTATTGCATTGAAATGGTTGCGTAAGTAAAATTACTTAAGCTCAAGTAATTGCTTTAGCTTGACTATAGATACAAGTGTTTGACTATGTTTTAAGACTAGGTTTCTTGTTCAGGTTAAAATAAGTAGACAAAACTAGGAAAATACCTACTTAACAGAAACATAACCCTGTCTAGAATGTTCAAAATTCAAAAACCGTAAATGTCTCAGACGCCATTTAAAAGTACCTGTGTATAAAACAAATTTACAATCGTTAACCTTCCTTTTGGCTTCGCCGTAGTCGGGTAAAAAAAACGAGCGATATATCAAACGTCATACCATTTGAATATGGCTATTATTTTTTCCACGTAGTACCACAATATTGTCTGGTGAACTCGTGAAATATGACATGCGAAAATTTTTAACGATTTACATAGTTCGTTTGTGCTAGGTCGCGCCATTTTTTTTTATTTTTATCGCGGAAAGAGTATGGTTTGTTTGGAAACTGATTCCATTTGTTTTATTAACTTGTATTTCATGAGTTATTAGAAAATAGGTACAGAATATTTTGTTTAAGGAGCTCGTGGCTAAATAATAACAGCCGTATGGGTCGATCTTCAAGGTTAAGCCGCGCTTACCAAGGTCGGTCTGTGGATGGGTGACCATCATTATATACCGAGATTCCTCCGTGCCTCGCAAAGCACGTTAAGCCGTTGGTCTCGGCTGCATTTGTAGATCTTTGACAGTCGTTACAGGTAGTAATTGGTCCGAAAGTCTGACAACCGGTATTACGAAGGGATACCGTATTACCCAGTACCCAGTACTAACTGTGTTGTGGAGGTCAGATAGGCAGTCACTCCATATAAAATACTGGAATTCAGCTGCATCCGGTAAGACCGGAAGCAGACCAATAAATTTGGGAAAAGGCTAGGCAGATGATGATGACTTTCTGTTGAGGAGTCACTTCGTTATTTGTGTACCCACCTAGGTAGTTTATTAGTGTATAAGTAAGTTTCAATCTGAAAGCATTTTCTCAAGATTTACCTTCTCAAGGATAAGGGGTCTTCTACAATACAATCAATACCTTGGTGGTCGTAACATCTTCAGATTTACCTTCTCGTTGATAAGGGGTATTCTACAATACAAGCAATACCTTGGTGGTAACATCTTCAAATTTACCTTCTCGATGATAAGGGGTCTTCTACAATACAATCAATACCTTGGTGGTGGTAACATCTTCAGATATACCTTCTCGATGATAAGGGGTCTTCTACAATACAATCAATACCTTGGTGGTCGTATCTTCTTCAGATTTACCTACTAGAGCATAAGGAGTCTTCTACAATACAATCAATACCTTGGTGGTCGTAACATCTTCAGACTTCGTAGCTGCTACTGCGAAATTCCTGATGAAAAAACCCAAAAACACTGCCCGACATGGGAATCGAACTCGGAAACTCTAAGCTGTAGCGCTTGCGACCATTACACAAATGTGGTAGTCAATATAGGTACCAACCTTTTAAAAAATTACAACGTGGTTGTTATTTTTTACCTACAATTCCATTTAACCCAATTACAAACTTCGCACACATGAGACCCCAATACATTTTAATCAACTGCAAAACAGTGCTAATAAATAAAGGCTAATATAAAAACTAATTAGGTTAACACCGAAGCGTATGGTATTGGTACTAATAAATTATATGTAGGTATGTTTGTAGTTGTCGCGAAATTAGTTCCCTTAGTTTATCAGTCAAGTCCCAGAGGAGATGGCTTTCCGGATATTTACACGCGAACAGAACAATACCATTTCTAGGAAACTTGATCGCACCTTTGTATTACGTCACTCAAAGGCGTTGTACTGTGTTATTTATAATAGGTATTGAAAAGGATAATTACATGGGGGTAAACTGAAACTGTATGGCGCCGGGCATAAATAATAACACCATCCCATATCTTCCTGTTGATGTCGTAAGAGGCGACTAAGGGACTTACCAGAAAATGGGCAGCAGCGTTCTCTGTGTTTTTTTTAACAACTGTACTGCGAGTGTACTGTGGCGGAAGCCTATGTCCAGCAGTGGACGTCTTTCGGCCGAAATGATGATGATGAAACTGAAACTACAGAATGCCAACTGCTATAATTCTAACATTCACCTTTCGCCTCGACTACGTTCATACACGCGCGTCGAAAAAAAGATCATTATATTAACATTTATTTATTCTACAAAGGTTTACAACTCAGGTTGAGTTGAATTTTCTAACTGAAAATTTCTTAAGACCGAACTACATTTTAATAGGTACCCAGAATCGTTACGAAATAATTATCCCTTTGTGGTATTGTCAAAAAAATTCCGTAAAATTATTTTTCGTTTTAAACCTTTACAAGCGTAACTTATCAAGAGATTAATTTCATCAATGTAATGATATGAAAGACTTTGTTGTATAAAATCGTAAAGTATTTCTTCTGAATTTTTCATTTAAGAAAGTTGTAGTAAATAAAATAAATTATAGTTGACTGGTGACGTTGATTTTCTTTTTTTAACAAAGGTTTTTTTGATATTTTCTTGTCTAAACCTTTGTAGGTACTTACAAATCTAGGTTTCACTAGTTTCTGCCCGCGACTTCGTTCCCGTCTAAAAAATTTAAAAAACTTAATTATTAATTATGGTACTCGGTTAAAGTCGTAGATCTACTGATCTGTATATCAAAGAAAGATTTTTTTTTTTAAATGGATTAGTATTTTCGAAGATTATCTCATACATCCAAACTAACAAACCACCTATACCTCTGTTTAACGTTAATTAGATGTAATCACACATAAGGGATCGTTCTTTATAGTGATTATAATCTCCAGACAACCTTTGGAAAGACAGGAAAATTTAAGAAATCTTATACTTAATGTAAAAAAAGTTTCAAATTACATGCCAGTTCTAATATTAATCTTGAACGTTTTCAATCCACATCACCCGCAAATCGATTTATTATTTTGACAACCTCATCTCTGTAATGTGAAAATAAAATTTGTCAAATAAACCCTTGGGGAGTGCCAATGTTTCAGCGCAAATTCAAAACGACACGTCGCTATTAATAATAATACAAATGGCTTTATTAATTGCTGTCTCAGTGGATTAATAAAAACATTAGTTGAACTAATGAAACAATTACAAGAATGAATATTCAGTGGCAGCGAGTTCAATGGAAACTTTTGATATTTTGAATGCGAGCGTCGCGTCGCGTCAGTCGGGGCGTCAATACGATGCTCACAGCAAAGCAACTTAAGCAAATTACTTAGTTGAAACCCTCCTCCATAATTATTATTCAACATTTATCCGACGCAAATCGAGTAAATTTGTTCCGAAATTACTTTTATTAAAAGCGTTTCTTTTCCCTTCGTCGAACCAAAGTGCTAAAGTAGAGTAAATGGACTGGAATTTCCGTTTCAAGAATAAATTATACGAGAATATTATAGTAAATAACTCTTTAAAGACGATAAATGAATATCCGTGAGAATCAAGTTTTTTTCGGCAACGAAAAGGTTTGCTAAAAACATTGTTAAAACACTTTCGTAGAATATAACCTTTTGATCTTGTAAAGGATCGGTTGTATTACCATACTTACCTTTGCAAATACAATTTGGTACTTATAAAAACATGAAAGAAATATGTAGGTAAACATTATTGGTATATAAGACTTATAAATGCTATAAATAATAAGCATTATATGATTTAATTCAGTCAGAGCTAGCTTTGTATGATTAAACTATGTAGCTTAACGGATTATTAATTGTTTATTTAAACTTTCTACATGCGCGATGGTTTGACTACATTCACTACATTTTAACTGTTATTTATGTTCTCCGGGATTTTCAGTAACGTATGCTTGTTTTATTTAACTTGACCTTTAACTTTGACCTGACATACAGCCCGAGTCTAAACTTTAAATTTGTAACGGAACGTATGCAAACGTGCGAGTGAAAGGTATAGAAGATGTACGACGATAGGCGTGTTTTTTTTAAGTTTTCATTTATTTTCGTAAAATATACAAGTTTTTATCAAAGTAACTCTATTATTTCACCATACGACTCCACAAAATTTTAAATTATTTAGTTGTAAAAGTGTTAATTAAAATGGAAGTTGGTAAATTTCAATATTGGGAAAAAGTAAGAGATTTTCCCAGTCACACACGATTATCACAGTAAACTTATGATGGTAATTCCTGAGAAATCTCTTGGTATAAAGATCTGATATGAAAACTTGGTGTTAAATCCGTCCAACACAGACATCGACATTTTAAGAGTAACCTTAATATTTTCCGAAATCATTGCTCTGGAACCTAAGATTGTCACTTGAGTGTTGAAAACTTTTAATTTCTCTTTGAAAATACAACGCTATTTAGGAAAAGTACCGATTTATAGATTTTATGCTTAATTAAAAACATTTATATAATCGATGTCTAATTTTTCGTAATACCCCCAACTTTTGTTATGTTTAAGTGTTTAGTTTTAATATTCTCATGTGAATAGTGTAATTCTTATGAGAATAAATAATCTTAAACCTCAATTATGGTTGGAATTTACCTAAGTGGTAATGGATTTTCTGTTTATAAATTATATTTTATTTTATTATTAGTAGGCTTTATTTAGCGTTATTTTTTTTTGTTTTTTTGTCTTTGGTTTTTCTAAGCTAAAGTAAAGTAATATCAAAGGATCAATTTTATTAAGAAAAATATATGTTTTTCTTTGTGAAGCTAACTCATTAAATTGGTCTTCTTCTAAACTTGGCGTTCTTACTAAATTGAATGGCTAATAATAAAATTCTGTGTACGATAAACGAAATTGAAAAGTATATTGACTAAAATTTACTTTTACTCTATCTAGAAATGAGGCGGATATTACTTGGTTTAATAGATTGTAAACGAAAAGTGTTTTGCTCGGTAAATTTGTAGAATTTTGTGTCTGTCTTAACTGATTTTGACAGGTTTCCTATTGATTCTGTCAATAGTTTACAGTACCTAGCAAATAAATGACATTTATGTAAGTTACATTTCGACCTCAAAGATTTTCTTTAAAAAATAAATTTGTTTAAATTCACTCAAAGTTCAAAGCAAACTCAATATTCGATCCAGCAATCTAATAAGAACATTTAAAATAAATTCTTCTAGTGAAGCTCTTAACTAGAGGAATTTATTTTTAAATGTTCCTCAACATAATTTCGAACGAGAACATCGAACTCATTTTTGGTGCTTTACGTCTCGTACGTACATAAAAATCGCTTACATCTCACATAAATCGATGTAAAGCGCTTTACTTAATAACACACGCTACATTAAGCAAGGTCGTCATGCTTAACGCGAGAGAGTTCATCAACAGAATATCTTTAAGCTTACCTCGTATTCGACAGCGGTAGAAAGGTTACATTATTGCCCGCATTTATTTTCCTGCCAAAGTGGTATTGAGGAAAATAAACTGACGTAACATAACATCACGCCTGTAATCCCCAAAGGGTTAGGCAGAGGTGCACACCCAAATTTCGCAAGTTATATTTTAATACCCATGTAATAGGGGGCGACCCTATTGCCATCAACCGGGCACAAATCTTAACTCCGTGGCTGCTACTGAGAGATTGCTTATGAAAAACTTAATAACACTATTCCCGACCCGGGAATCGAACCCAGGACCTCATGCTCAGCAGTCGAGCTTGCAACCACTCGATCAACGAAGCAGTCCACAAAGCAAACCTATTTGTACATTATTCCACGTTATTCAAGTTGGTAAGTATTTCGATACATAATACTATGTTAGAAGTAACTTATGTTTAAAACTTTTATCATTGAAGAGAACAATGTGACCATCCTCCGTTTGCGGTTGAATCATTTGGAGGAATCTGAACGACCCTTCTCCCATAGCTGCCCTCTGTCATGATCTCTAACCAACGCAAGTTTTCATTGGTTTTGAATGTAACTATGCATCTACTGAATTCAATTAAGGTTCCGGTTTCAATTCAATTCAGAAAATCATTTCTTGTAGCCACTTCTTCGAAATGACATTTCCACCATCCACCATTTTTTTTTAGAAAGTACCAAAAATTTGCGGTCTCTGCCAACCGAATAGTATACTGTCCCTTCACATAAAGTTGTATCGTGTGCCTAACACGGCTCAAGCTTTTTACTACGTTAGCTGAAAAAGACGCAAAGGGCAATGGACGCAATCTCCACATGCTGACTTTATAGAATTACGTTTTTTCGGCTGCGTCGTCCACACATCTGTTGCCCGTAGTCCAATTCAATTTACAGGCGATGTTGATAAAGTTTACAGGATATTTTTTCTCGTATAACATGAAACAAGGGCAGCCGATACATTATACATGATGTTGTGTGAACCTTTCGTGTTATGTGCGGTTGATTTATTTTAAGGTACCTACATAAAATATGTTGGAAGTGTTTATTTTCTTAAAAACCGGCTGGTCAAGTATAGCAAAGGGTGACATGCATTGTACTAAGTAAGAAAGAAAACATATTTGCCATTTTTTATTTTTATTTGCATATTTACTTGTGGCATTAAGTCCGCCTATGTACCACTATTGTACATGAAGTTTAAATAAATAAATAATATTTATTTTGCACTTGCCACAGGTGCACACAACAAACCATCGTCATCATCATCATTTCAGCCGCAGATATCCACTGCTGGACATAGGCCTCCCCCAAGTGTCGCCACATTGACCGGTCCCGTGCGACTCGCATCCAGCGGATTTCTGCAACTTTCACCAGGTCATCGGTCCACCTAGTGGGAGGCCTTCTAACGTAACGTCTTCCGGTTCGCGGGCGGAACGGTTGCTCGGCTGGGCGAATCTGATTCAGCTGGGCAGCGTTCGGGAAGTTGCGTGGTATCTTCTCGTCCAACTTAAACCACAAACAAATAATCATAATATAAAAAACTAAAAAAAAAAGCTTAAATCTACACAATAAAAAACCTAAAACTAAACTAAAAAAAAATACCACCAGACAGGATACTTAAATTGTTAGACTCCTATAATAATGTAACAGAATTGTGGGAGTTGCACCAAAAACGATACAGGCCTTCACACACCAATATAGCTGAAGCTCATGCTATCATGGAACCTCTAATGTTTATAGCCTCCATAAGCAAAATGTGTTCCTAAAGCGGTGTTCACACATGTATATCACCCAGTCTGCAATAACCACAAGCGGTAATCTACTTGCAGTTGCAAGTACATGCTCTTGGAGTAAACTGCTTCAATACACCACCTTAAGTACCGTTCAAGTTTAGCCTCTTAAGGCAACTAAGTCAGGCAGACGTACTTTCTTGAGAAGTTTGGATGTATGGTATAGTGAGGTATGCATTTTATGGGTTAATTAATTAGTGAGGAAATGTCTCTGTTGGAGATTATCTTTATTAGTTCTATTAGCAATGTTACAGTAAATTGTGTTACTGGTCTAAACTGTCTCACTTTGAGGTCTATTATTACTAGCTTCTAGTTTATGCCCGCGACTTCGTCCGTGTAAAGTTTGATCATTTGTGCCACGGGATCATGCTACCGAGATAAAAAGTATCATATGTGTTAATCCAGGTTATAAACTATATGTGTGCAAGATTTCATCCAAATCCGTTCAGGAGTTTTTGCGTGAAAGAGTAACAAACATCCATCCTCACAAACTTTCGCATTTATAATATTAAGTAGGAAGTAGGATGTGATAAATAAGAACAAACTGATTCGTTGGTCGAGTAGTCGCAAGCGCTACTACTGAGCATGAGTTCTTGAGTTCGATTCCCGGGTCGGGCAAAGTGTTGTTAGGTTTTTCCATCAAGAATTTGTCAGTAGCACCCACGGAGTCTGGATTTATGCCCAGTTGACGGCAATAGGCTCGCATCCTATTACATAGGACTTAAACTCCTATTAAATGTGAGTGTGTTATTAGGTACACCTTTGCCTATATAACCCTCCGGGGAATACAGGCGTGATGTTATGTTATGTATTTATTAACTTTTGACATCGACTCCAAAATCCATAAATTTTCATAAATCTAACGATGTCCATTAGGGAGATATAGTGGTGGACTAACCACTAAGTTTAGGATAAATTGCATGTACCCGACTTCCATCTTCCCAAGATGGATTTAGTCAGCTTACATAATTCAATGGATGAAAGTGAAGAAGAGGACACTGTGAATTTGTAGGAAAAATGGCATTTTTGTATCCTAAAAAATTTTTATATCATAATTTTGGATGTTTAAGTGTAGAAAATTACTTCTTCAAAGAATTTTTAACAGCACTTAAATATAATTTCGTTTGTCTACTTTTACCCGACATCAACATTAAATAAATTGACATTAGAAATATCAAGAAAGGCTGAAATAACATTTTTAAAAGAGCTTCAACTTTCTGGCGTTGGCTTTCACACAAATTACACGCAAGTGTATGTTTACAAGAACGGACGGCCTCTCAAACATTGCCCTTGGGTTTACCATGTTTGTCTCGCGAAAATTTTGTGAAAAATTTACAGCATTTCCTTTTTAATGTTTTAAATGGAATGAAATACTTGATTGCTCACAAAAAATCTGAAGTAGGTCTGTCAGTCATTATTTCCTTTATTAAATTTTCTACAAATTTTTAACATTTTAAAATATTTCTTAAAAAAAAACCATATTATAAATAGCGGTCCGCCGGTGTCGGGAGCAGGGTCCAAGCTACCGGTGTTTAGGGCTCTAGAGACAAGAACCTCCTCACAAAGCGAGCCGTATCGAGGAGGACTGCCTTCTGAATCAGGCCCTTGATCCAACTGCCTTAGGAGAGCCTCGAAAGATGGTCGTCGAAGCTCTCGGCCATAAGGCCATTGGCCGTCACGACAATCGGCACAATGATAGCCGAGTTCACATTTCACATGTGGACAACCTCGTGTGCCAAGTCGAAATATTTAATTTGTTTCTCTTTCACGAGGTTCTCGTCATTCGGGATGGTAACATCGACTATCATTACGCGGCGCGTTGTTCGATCTATCACCACTATGTCAGGCTTATTGACGTTAGTCATTATTTATTATTAATGAGATTATAATGCACCGTCTAATAATTGCCATGAATTTATAGATATAAAAGTAATAAGCAACTTTTCATACTTTCATAAGTTTGTACAAAACATTGATACATAAAAGTGGCCAGTGAATGATCGGACAAAGTAATATTCTCTAGCGATAACAAAGGACTGAATGTGCTACTTGCAAATAATTTAAATATTAATTAAATGATTTACAAATAAAACAAGCATGAAACATTGCAAAATTGTATACTTTCTAGTTAATTAAAAAATATGTTGTCGGTTCAACGAAATGGCACGTGCAATTTATAAATTTAATCATTTTAATAACAGCGGCAGCAAAAACGGCCTTTTGTTCCATAATTGATAAATTTATATTAAAATTCTAGTAACAATAAAATAGCAATAGCTTTCATAATAATTAATGTTGTACCACCATGGAAACGACGTAGCACATCTACGCCGTAGCACCACCTACGCCGTAGCACGTAATCGCAGGAATTTCTACGAATTAAACATGTATATTTATTCACAATTATTGTCACGTTCATATCGGCTGACTTTACATTAATAATCCCCGTTCTCATTTTTATGTATATTTGTAGATACTGCTTATTTGTATTGCTACAATAATTATAATACAGGATTAATTATATTAAAGAAATAAAAACATTTCATTGCGCACACACAATATTTACACGAATACGATTAATTCTGTTGCTTGTTTGAATTTTCGCAATTCAAATTTTAATACTCCCGTGCCTTTCTTTTATGACATAAAGGTAAAGGATCTGGGACATTTGCGCGAAAGACATATGCGCGAAGGACACTTCCGCGAACCCGCTTGCGCGAAAAGACATATGCGCGCATGGACTTTTGGGCGATTAGACCTTTGCGCGAATGAACTTTTGCGCCCATAGACACTTACGCGCATAGACACTTACGCGCATAGACACATGCGCGCAGAGACACTTGCGCGAATGAACTTTTACGCAAAAGGACACTTCCGCGACTAGATTTACTCGCGACTGGCTACGGTTAATCTGTAGAGTAAACATAACATCATATTATTTCTTATTTTCAATGAGATAGAGCGAGAGAAGTAGGAACACTGCCCGAGAAACATGTCAAATTATTTTTTCGTATCTACCATGAATAGTGTTGCCAGATATAATTATTGTTTAATCGATTTACAATATCGATTTTGAACAAAATAATTTTACTCTCTGTTCAAGCTTTTGGGTTTCATTAATGTCGATTTTTAAGGACATTCAGTTGTTTCAATGTCTATTATGACAAATTTATATTGATGTATAGAACATTCTTGTTACTTTGTACAAAAAAGATTAATCAATCGATTCCGATTTAGAAGAACCTCAGTGTTATGTTTACTCTACAGCTAACCTAAAGGGTGCGCCCAAAGGTCCATTCGCGCAAAAGTCTAATCGCCCAAAAGTCCATGCGCGCATATGTCTTTTCGCACATGTGGATACGCGCAAGTGTCCTTCGCGCAAATGTCTTTCGCGCTAGTGTCCTGATACCATAGGTAAAATACTGACAGGAGACACTCGAAATAAAATATCATCGCTTATATACAGGGTGTAAACAGATCCTTCACGAAGCCGTCCACCAAGCATTCTGTACATCAAATTATGTATAACTTTACGCAAAAGTTATTGCTGGGAAACAACTTTTATTTTTGGGGTGAAATATCATGTTTTACGGTAGGACTCGACGGAACGCACTCAAAAAATTGCGCTGATTGATGGATTGAATAGCATGGGGGTCGTGGAGGTGTTTAAAGTAAAAATCTTACATTAAAAATACGTATTTGAAAAAAAACTTGTGAAAAAGTTGAAACTTTGGCCCCCAATATCTCCGTAACTAGAAGGTTCCCAGGTATGGTCTAGAATAAAAAAAAAGATCGCAAAGACGGTGAGAACAAGTACCATTCGTCTGTTTTAAGGGTCTATTTACACCCTTTATAATAAGTTTGTATTGTGATATTGCAACTTACTGATAATAATGATACCAGCCTATTATTCTCCCACTGAGCACTGCGGGGTAAAATACCTCTTCTAAACCAGATAACTACTGGAAGTTGTTTTCCAGATACTATTTTGTACCTTATCACTATGTTGTCCTATTTAACCCAAAGGTTGACTGGTAGAGAATGCTTTGTGGCATTAAGTCCGCCTATGTACCACTAGAGTACATGAAGTTTAAAAAAAAAATCGTAAGTAAATTGATCCCCGGTCTGCTCAAGGTGGATTAACGTTTTCTGACTGATGACACCCACATTTCACCAGTTATGTTGAAGTCCCATGTAATAGGGGCGAACCTATTGACATCAATCGGGCACAGATCCAGACTCCGTAGCTGCTACTGAGAAATTCCTGATGGAATAACCAAATAACACTTTGCCCAACCCGGAAATCGAACACGCATACACAACAAAATTTCCACGCGAACGAGGTCGCTGGCAACAGCTAGTATAAATATAAAAATATTTATTGCTAGTAAAATGGGTACAGTAAATCTTCTTAAGTAATCTGTTTATAATCTGTTTGGCTTAACTTAACTTACCTAATATTATCGATACTGCTGTTGTTTTCTTTTTTTTATTTGTATTTTAAACATTTTTTTTTTTCATTGTTTAATTAGCTATTTAGGCGCATAATATAGTGCATGCTCTTCTTTAAGTAATGGGGCACTTAGACTTAAGTTTGTAATGTTTTACTATATTATACACCGTGACTTTTTAGTCGTCTTACAAAGGTCGTCCACTCAATGTACCCGACCTAAAATAGCTCTAGGTGCGATTTTTTTTTATCTTCCGTAATAGGTACAAAGAAAAATAATAATAAATTAGAATAAAATTATGAAACATCCTGTCAATGATGTTTACATGTCAAACGGGAGAACATACCTACCCAGCGCTCGAGTCCAGTAGATCGTTCGCAACAGGGTGTTTTAACTACGTCATGCGTCATAATACTGAATAATATTTTTATTTTAAAATTATTAAAATCTATATCTATTTTTTTATGAATGTTTAGTATTCATTGGATACATGAAGTGGGCTGCCGTTGTAAGGCGACTAAAAAGTCACGGTGTATAGCGTACTCATTGGTGAAGAGCCAAATAAAATAAATATATAAAAATAACTTAACTTGATAATTACTAGCTTCTGCCCACGTCCTCAGTCTGCGTGGATGCCAACTAAATCGTAAGACATACTCGTATGTACTTCTTGTATGTATACTATGGCTTTGGCAAAACTGTAGCTATCAAGCAGTGAAAAAAAAAAATTTAAATCCGATCAGGTTTTTCAGAGATTACCTTTCACAAATACAAAGACAAACATAACATCACGCCTGTAATCTCCGAAAGGTTAGGCAGAGGTGCACCTACATAGTAGTAAACCCTTATTTCCCCAGTTATGTTTACGCCTCTTGTAAATGAGTTACTACAAACAATTTTTACCTCTCTTTAATACTAGTTTACATAAGTCTAGGTTGATATTCATAAAAACTTTAAGAATAAACAAAATAAGGCATTATTTTCGTCACTGACGCACTTTCAACCCTGACGTGCACAAATATGGAGCTACCCAACTGGAACTAAAAACGAACTAAAACGTGTTGTCTCATTTATCATTAAACGTTGCGTAGATAATCCACATGTGTTACGTCCACGTGTAGTGTCACAAAACGGTTATATGTTTAATTTTAGACGCAAAAGGTTAGATATGCTTTTTGTTATGAATTTATGACAGATATTTGACCCAATTTTGTGTTATTACTTTACTTTGACGTTTGTAGACATGTTTTGGAGAAGAATTATGAATTTATGAGTATATTTACTCATAAATTCATGTTTCTTATTTGCTGTAAATGAGAAAAGATTACGATACGTGATTTGAAAATGATGGTTACGTGATTTGAAAGTGTTGAGTTATATCTATGATTTTTTACAGCTCATACATAGCACAGCCATAATTACGATTTTTAAAATATTGATTTTGTTAACACAAAATAGGTAACCTGGAAACCTTAAAGTCTGTTTCACTTGATAACATAAGCCAGCATAATAATTATTGTATTAAAAATTCAATACGCACGTTAATGATGACTTAAGTATAAATAATTAATCAAATTACCATTAAAAGTTTCATAATTATTAAAGTAATATTAATCTTAGATTACCAAACCCTTCATACCAACTTTAATTAAAGCTTTTGTGGGTTAAAACGTACAATATAAGTTTATTAAACCGCGTGAAAGTGCAGAAAATGATTTTGGTTTCGTTTGCAACGCTATCCGAGCATTTGACGGTGTTAGATTTTTGACTACGTACTAAAAAACGAGGAGGCATTCGGTTCAACGTTTGAATTTCAAACCTGTCATAGCCGTCAATCTCGATATTTCAAGTAACGCAAAAGTAAACCTTCATTCATAAAATACTGGCAACACACCGAAAAAACATACGGCGTTTTGCTAGTTCCTTCTCTGCTTGGGAAGAAGCAGCCCTATTACACAGTAGTACTATTTTTCACTATCTCTAAATCTAAATGGAAGCACACAAAATAAATATTTGTATGTAGGGAATTGACGAACACATAACAAGCAAGTTAATTTAATTTACAAAACAAACCTTTTGAAAAATACAAGGTCTAAACGGACCCTTCATGAAGTCGTCAACCAAGCATTCTGTTCATCAAACTATGTAACTCCACGCAAAACTTGTTCAGTTTGTAATTTCTATACATTAAGGCAGATAACATAATCAGTTTATAAGGGTGTTACTACACCAATCGATCGATCGCCGACCGATGCCATCGATCGATGGTAGAAGGGATTAGTCGACATCGATCGATAGTTTCTCTCTTTCGACTAATCTACCATAGTTCGATGGTATCGATCGACGATCGATCGATTGGTGTAGTAACACCCTAATTCTCTGTGATGTATTCGATGATGGGATAGTAAGTTAATGTTTCTTCTCTATCTTCCACAGCAATAACATCAGCACACGACATATCGCAGCTCAAGGTGCCGCTGTACGCGGACCCCCGGCGGGCCGCCGAGCTCAGCTGTCACTTCAAGATGGATGAACAGAAGCTGCATTCTGTCAAGTGGTACAGAGACACTAACGAGATATTCAGATATAATCCTACACAGCAGGTGCGTTGGTTTTTTCTCTCGTTTTGTAAAAGACACAAGTTTTGTTTTAAAGTTACGTTCCGTTTTTGTGGGACGGTTGAGCTCGTTTACTTTTTGCGAATGTTTTCTTTGTATGAAATGTTGGCTGTAGTTTTGTTAACGATTTTCATTTAATGTCGTACTGTATTCATTATTAAAATTGTAATATTTTAAATTGTTATTGTGATGTTTTGGTTATATTAAAGTCCTTGAATGTTATTGTGTTGATAACACTACGTTGTCCAATGTATGTATTATTGAGTCATAAAATACATTACATTGTCATCATTTAAACTTTGAGCCAATCACTTACAAATTCGATCATTAAAGAATATCATAACAAGCTTGACGTTATTACCATAACAAATTAGATACGATCATGATACGGCATTTAAATTAATAAAGTATTATGGCGTATCGATACATCATTAAAAGTTTGGTATATTTTTGCTAATTATTTGAACTTCAGCAAATTACCCATATCTGTTACAATTTTTTTTTTGCCGATTAATTTTATATCATTTCATGAAGTCATGAAATGACAAAAAATTCACTGGCAGAGAGTTCATTGGAATAAATATTCCAGTAAACTCTGCAAACTAATGGAATGTTTGTATGGTTTAGTTTTTCTTTGTTATCATAATAATCACATGTAAAAATAACTGACCGGATTAGGAACACCACACTGCGCTCAAGAACGCAAATTGCCGACGTAGGTTTATAAAGCTGCCAGACTAAAGTGGGACTGGGCAAGCCATGTCTGCACAGCTGTAAGCCCGAATATCGCAAGACTGTAGTCCTGAAACAGCAAGACGGGGTCGTGGTAGACCGAAGAGAAGATGGCGGGCCGTCGTGGATGCCTTCCTCGCGAATTGGCGAGAAGAAGCACACCATCGTGAGAAGTGGAAGGAATGGGGTGAGGTCTTTGCTCAGGAGTGGGACAATACGGGCTAAAAAAAAAAACCTGTTTTAGCCACCGCATCGACGTGCACTGACAGATAATACGATTGTGGCTTTATTAAAATAGATAAATAGGCATACATTGTTTTCTTTTTTGTTTTTTTTGAGGAACTCGTGGCTAAATAATAACAGCCACTACGGTCGATCCTAAGGTTAAGCCGCACTTGCCTTGCTAGGTTGGTCCGTGGATGGGTGACCGCCCATTACATACCGAGTTCACTCCTTGCCTCGGAAAGCACGTTAAGCCGTTGGTCCCGGCTGTCATTTGTAGATCTTTGACAGCCGTTACAAGTAGTCATTGGCCCAAAAGTCTCACAACCAGTCTTACCAAGGAGTATCGTATTACCTAGTACTAAATGGGTTGTGGAGGTCAGACAAGCAGTCGCTTCATGTAAAATACTGGTATTCAGCTGCATCCGATTAGACTGGAAGCCGACCCTAACATAGTTAGGAAAAGGCTAGGCAGATGAAATAATGGCTTACATGGTTTTTGTTGGAGCTGTAATGTGGTTGGAAATCTATGGAGTATCCGTATAAAAAGGTAATATCTCCAACAATACAAAAAGCACAACTATCGACCTAATAATTATAGGTGTGTCGACATCCTTGAAATATGTATTAGTAAGAAAGATTTTGCATAGGCTATGAAGCGAATAACCAGTAGGTAGTGGTATTAAACTTAAATTGGATATAATATAACAATAAAAAAAGTAAACAAAACAAGGATATATTTCCTTTCGTCGTAAGTATGTGAACTAATACAAAGTGAGACACTTTACTTCCACAGTTTATCCGGAAAAAAAATATAAAAGCTGTTTACTGTGCCGTAAAATACGTTTTATTATTCCATACCAGTCGTTTATTTATCCCCTGAAGATACTAAACGTATTTTGATTTCCCACGGCAATCTTAAACTCGCGCATGTCCCTTGCAAAGTAAACAGCAACTTTAGAAGGTATTTCTTTTCGTCTTATTTTACTGGAGAGAATTTATATTATGTTGGTAAATTGTAATGGACCAAATGGTACTTAACTACAGCCCTACAATTTAAGTTATGTGCTTGAGCAGTCTTCGTGTCTCTGAATTAGCTATAATACTACACTATCAATGGAGAAATTGGCGGCACGGTTGGCGCAGTGGCTGAGCGATTGGCTGCTGCGCTGCGTGTTGTAAGTTCGATCCCCGCACGGAACAAATATTTGTATGATCTACAGGTAGTTGTTCCGGGTCTGGCTGTTTATGTATGTGAGCTTAAATTTTTGTTAACGCACCCAGGAAAAATTCATAGTATGGGGCAAAGTTTTATTTAAAAAAATGTCGGGTCGTCGCGCCTTTTTATCCAGCATTCATATAAGTCCTTTGCGAAATGCAAAAGTACCGAAATTTATTTCCCTGGTTAGTTTATGGTTGACAGCAATACAGACGTCCGGTGTACCTAATCGGAAGGTCGCAGGTTCAAACCCTGCTCACACTCGAATTTTTCTTTCCATATCAAAACAGCTGTATTCCCTATGGTGGGTTTGCGTATAAAAATATTAAAAGAAAAAGATACTTTAACAGCCCTTTTTGGTCTAAAGTATACAGAACTCTCATTTGAAATTGACACTATTATCCTGTTTCAAATACTCGTGGCTACATTGTTCATTCAATATGAAAACGAACGTGGTACGTTCAATATGAAATGCGTTGTTATCACCAGATGTTCCAGTTATCGATACAATCTGTTTTCGGGGGTAATGGAAGTCGTTCCAATAGAAAATAGGAATAGAAACATTGTTTGTGTACAACTTTTGAATAATCCAAAATAGGCCACTTTTAAGTAAACCTCTTCGTAGTAGATAATAGAGTAATCGATGCTTTCGAACAAAGGGAAAGATGGATTTTGTCGGACTACGTTATGAAATTTTATGGGCAAAGCCTTATTGGGTTTTTCCATCAGGAATTTCTCAGTATCAGCCACGAAGTCTAGATTTGTGCTCGGTTTATGGCAACAGGCTCACCCCCTATTACATGGGACTTTAACTTATCTGGCGAAATGTGGGTGTACTAAAAGGTGAGGCAGAGGTGTATCTAATAATTAGATACAGCTCTGCCTCACCTTTCGGAAATTACACAGGCGTGATGTTATATTATGTTATGTACCAAAGAGGTGACTCTCAGCAAATTTTGAATATATTAAATTTACATTAAAAATTTTTTTCCGACTATTATTTCTATTTTTGTAACCCATTATTTTAACATAAAAAGAAAACACACGCCACCAAAGTTTTAGGCAACAGCAGGATTTCTTTTTTATGCTTCCCTTTGTTTTATTATAATAAAATATATAAGCTTTTTGTACAGATTCCTTCTATCAACTCCATTGTCTGCTTCGGTACTGGTATTATGGCCTTGCGAATTGTAAAAATATTTTCACGGTCCATTCAGACTGTTCAGACAGCCAATCAGTTATCATGTTCTTTGGATAAATGTGCACTATAAAAGATGAGTAAGGAAAAGGTTTCATTGGATCTTCTCTCAACTTGAGGCAATCAGCAAGGAAAGATAAATGTCATTTCTAACGCACTTAAGACTTTTCTTACGCGCTCTTGTAAACCACGTATTTTTTATGCGCTGACAACGCGCGTAGAACCCAATCAGGACGCTCAGCAAACGCAAGACTGAAGTCACATTGTTACCTTTGCACACGATCCTTGCGTTTGTATCGCTATAAACGCGCTAATTTATAGCTACAAACGCGCGTTTGTAGCGATGCATCGCGCTGAAAGCCACCGCCATTTGGAATCACAGTATTACGATGGCGTCGCCCGAGACAGCTCTGCTTACTACCTTTGCACACGACCCTTGCGTTTGTATCGCTATAAACGCGCTAATTTATAGCTACAAACGCGCGTTTGTAGCGATGCATCGCGCTGAAAGCCACCGCCATTTGGAATCACAGTATTACGATGGCGTCGCCCGAGACAGCTCTGCTTACTACCTTTGCACACGACCCTTGCGTTTGTATCGCTATAAACGCGCTAATTTATAGCTACAAACGCGCGTTTGTAGCGATGCATCGCGCTGAAAGCCACCGCCATTTGAAATCACAGTATTACGATGGCGTCGCTCGAGACAGCTCTGCTTACGATTGAAACGCGCTGTAAGCGCGCGTTTACAACAACAGCGTTTAACGTGCTAAAACGTGTTGATAACGGGCAGAGAACGCGCTAATTAAAAACGCGCGTCGTCAGCGCATGGTGTGCAAAGGCCCTAACTTGTAATATTACTTCGGTCATATAGGAAGAAAATTTCAGATAATAGATTATTTTCAATTTTCAGTTATTACTTTCTGTATTACTTACTTTCTTTTCAATTGTAAAACATTACTCTTAAAACAATTATATAACTAGCATCTCCTTGTCCACAGCCTTCAATCCGTCTCTTCAACATATCAGACGTGATGGTGCAAGGCGGTGACTGTCAGCCAGACTACTGTGTGGTTCGGGTCATGCCTCCCCCCATCTCCACGAGGGCGGCCTACACCTGCGAGGTGTCCACCGAAGGCCCGAGGTTCCAGATAGCGAGGAAGACGAAACATATGACTGTTGTTGGTGAGATTGGACTTGTTTAGAACGATTCACACTTGACGGAGAACGTCGGAGCTCACATCAAGGAACATAGATAGCAATAACTATAGAATAAAGGTTTATTTTTGCATGACATTTAAAAGAGTCAGATGTTTATGCGATATGGAAATATGAGCCATAATTATTGACCGAGAGAATTCACTTAAGTTCGCGAGAATGCGTTCTGGTAATTTATATGCACGGATTAACGACGACACAATGCTCGCGTGCAGTTTTTGCCACGGTTTAGTCAATATCCGATGTGCCACCCTTCGTTAAGTGTGAGTCATACTTTAAAAAGTCAGCTTTAGGGCAATACCGATGTCACTTTTGATATTTGTAGCTGTTTTGACATCTGTAAATCGAGCTAAAAAGAGGCCCAACAGGGTTTTTTACAGAAAAAAACTTCCTTAAATTAAAGCCGAGCAGTGGCAAAAAATGACAAACTATTAATATTAAATCTATATGTAAGTTAGATAACTTTTATGTCGGGTTCCTTACTCCCGGTTGCTGAAACCCTGCTTTGTAATTAGAATTTGTTGTTAAATTATTTAAATGAACTGCTGGCGTTGACAGAATTGACGGCCCAGTTACTGATCAAAGACTTGGTCATGGTTTCAGAAATCTATCAGCACTCCTTCTGCAGGCTGTCAGAACAGGCACAACCACATTTAACGACCTCCTTTATGCAAACAACGCATTAGGTATCCAGGTTACGGAGAAAGCTCTGTAAGCTGGTACTGTGGCTACAGGCTGCGGTAGTCAATCAAACGTGCCTGGAGTACGCTATGCTAATTAAGGACGGCTGATGTAATCAGAGAACTTGGTGCATTGTTTAGCTTAGATTGGAATATGAACCTTTTTAGAAATAGAAGGATGATTTGTTTGTGGAAGTTTTTTTTTAATGTTAATACAGTGGAAATCGAGAATAGGTAAAATTCTTTGAACAGGGTTATTTCGATTATAACGCACTATAAAATGCAAAAGGTAAATAACATAATTTATTAAGGTGGAAACGTCAGGGTAGCCCGCAAAATTCAAATTTACTTAGGTTTTTTGCAATTTGCAGGTCAGTTTCAGGCTATATTTGAAACAAAATATGATTCGCGACCGTAACACGTATGTAGTTATAGAATTATAATCATTAAAATCATCAATACATCCCTCTAAGTTCATACAATCCCATTGAATGACTTTTTCATGAAATAGTCATTCAATGGGATTATATGAACTTACAGAGTTGTACTGATGAGTTTAATGATTATAACTCTGTAAAGCCATATTTTTACGATCACGAATCATATCTTAATCAACATACAACCTGACATTGACCTTTAATTCCAAAAAACATAAGAAAATTTAAATTTCGTAGGTTACCCTGGTGCTTCCACCTTAATAATCTTTCCTTTTTTTACTTACAAATTTAAATTCATTTATTATTAACTTACACAACAGAATATTGACAGGTTTAACAGCGGGTCCCAAACTAGGCATAGCCTGTATCTTGGTGACCCAGACAATACACAAGGTTAAAAAATTACAATGTTCTGCTAGCGCAAGAAAAATAACTTAAATTAAATTAGAGAAATGTAATCAAAGAAATAAAACAAAAAAAAAACTAATAATTAATTACATTGAAAATAATTTAAATTAATAAGCAAAATATTGATAACATTGAAAAAAAACATAAGTACAGTGAGTAAGTGTGTGGGTGTGCGAGTGATTATGAGGGTATGTATTGCATCTTAGTGTGTATGGGTACTGGGTATTAACTAGAGCTGCAAAGTAAACCTGTTTCCTCATAAGTTACGCCAAGCAACCGTTCTTTCAGCTTTTTATTTTGGCTTTTTTACGTTACAAAATTGTTCCTAACCATGTGTTTTTTGGGTATTTTGACTTATTCAACTTGCATTTATTAATATAATGAACATCGGAATTTTTATTTTAAAATCTACAGTTAAAATATATAAAATGTTTATGTAGAGAGGTTTCCGTTGTTAAATCAGAGTAACGAAACTCTTAAAATATATTTTAACACCCCCAAATAATAATTCAAGTTCCATCCATTTAACTGTCAAATAAAAATATTATACGGTCCTATGCTAATGATGTTGAACGATTTATTTCCACTGGCTTGTTTTTTTAAAAACAAAACACGAATGATGTTGAAGGGAAACCAAAAACAAGTTTACATTCTGGAAGTAACAGGGCGTTGTTTCCCTTTACCGCGGGTTTCTCTCTGTCCTGAGTCTTGCAAGCAAACTCAACTAGCACAGTTCTGTTTGCTTGGGAGGAACAGAAATTGTAAAAGGTGCTTTATGCCGAGTGAGTTTTGAGACGTGATTTCAGAGTGAATTCTGAAACTTTGAGTAAGAATAGAACAAAGAAACGAAGCCATGAACTACTCCGTTTTCTCTTGTTTGTAAATGATACAGATCCTAATTTTAGTAGTTAACTATATAACGTCACTCCAGTTTTTCTCGAATGTTTAGACAAAGCCCCATGTAATATGGTATGAGTCTTCACCATCGAATAATTAATTATTAACGTAAATAAACCATTTAACTATCGGCCAAATTCAACAAAAACATAACCGTTTACAAAATTTCTCCTTAAAATATTTTCGTACGCAAGCATCCAAGAGGCATTAGCGTAAAATCAACGAGACGGTCACGGTATAACCTCATTATTTTATTATCTCCTGGTACGAGAGATTAACCAGAATCTGATACTGTATAAAGTTATTAGGGATCAGTAATATTATAAAAAATAACATTATGCCTGTAGTATGTCAGGGATAAGCAGAGGTGTACACTCGGTTACCAAAATTGCATCATTGACGGATTCCAGAGTACAGGCTGCTTCTGAGGATATAACAATGGAGAAATACTATAGTGCCGTGCTAAGCTAAAAAGTTCTTGAAAAAATATAAAGTTAATTTTAATCGCATCGGATAGTTTAAATAAATACGCATCAAATAAACTAAGCCAAATAGCAGTATCTATTTTAAAACATAAAAAAAAACAATCCGTAATGTGTTGTATACCAAACTACATTTATAAAACAAAATTTCCCCGAAACTAACTGCCTTTCGTTGAAACCGCTTTTGTGTTTAGCACGGCAGTATAACACTTTATGGATATTGTTTTGTTGATGTCTCATAAAGTAATAACGTACATTATCTGTTGATTGGAGAAATGATCACAAATGCGGTTATCAATTTTCCAAAGACTGGGTTCCATTACTAGGCATAATTTGCCAGGACAGGTACGGAATACTGGGCGAGTATTTGAAATAACAGGACCCGATTATCCCTGAGAAATACCTGTGCGATAATTACAAGCATATTGAACTATTATTAGTATTCTGAATTCCATTAGATTATTCAAATTAATACGGTATGAAAGGGGCTACCTTTGAAATTTACCAAACTAATACTGAATTTGCTCCAGGAACTATAATTTGCGCAGTCTGTGCAAATTTTATCGTACCTACCTATGACAGAATCAATACTATCCTTCAGAATAAAAGTACTAATAGCACAGATCAGCCTACCCCGTTCGTACTGTTAGGACACATGTCTCGTCTGTCTGAAAGAGATTGGACTGTAATCTACCACACTGGCCCGTTCTGTGTCGCTAAAACTCCTCATGGGAAAAAATATCAGAGCGAATTTTAGGGTTCCATACCCGAAAGGTAACCAACGGGGCCGTATTACTAAGCCTCCGCTTTCCGTCCGTCTGTCTGTCAGCGGGCTATATTTCATAATCCGTAATAGGCATTGAAATATTCACAGAATGTGTATTTCTGTTGCCGCTTTAACAAGAAATAATAAAAATAAATTAAATGTACTACGATGGTACGGAACCCATCATGCGCGAGTCCGACTCGCACTTGGCCGGTTTTTCTTAGTTTCAAAAGTCTTAAGAAAAACGAGCACAAAGTAACGTATATATTAGAAGAGATTCCTATTTTTCAGTTATGTGCCCTAAAGTAGCTTCATTCAGTTTTCTTTTTTCGTTTGAAATCCTACACCGTGACCTTTCTTTCAAACCCTCTGAAATTGTTTCCCATTTTTCCATCTACTTTCTATTGTTCTATTTTTTTTATACTTGGCCTTATAGGCCGGTCATTGTGCCTAATATGTCTCTCTCTCGTGAAAAACACTAAAGTGAATTTATTAGGTAGTGTAATTTATGACACAAATTCTTAGGTCTTCTGTAACCATTCGGAAAAAAGAGTTAAATAAACTTCCCTATTACACACACTTTTTCCGCTAGATGGCGCGCTCAAGTAAACATTACATATTGTTGTGTTCCGTTTATAATTAGTAGTTTTTTCGTATAATTGGATAATGTACTGTGTGTAAAAGTGAAACTGAACTTACAAACAAGCTGTGACAGTGTTATTGAGTAATTTTGTTGAGTAATTAACAAATAAGCTGTGATTTTAAAACTTTAAAAACAGTGACTTTATTTGCGTAATTAAGAAAAACAAGTGAACTTTGTACTGTTATTATCATTTCTAAACTGTAAACATACAAAATCAACCAAAAATCCTTTTATAATACAGTGATACAAAATTCAAGAAACAAACATTTTACGAATTCCGTTTTTTATTCAAAAGATCTGAATAATATTGATAACAGCGCCACCTAGTAGTGAGTAGCAGAATTAAAAATACGGTGTTACTAAACTCAGTTTAGTGTTGTCAGAAAAAGAAAAAAAAAAAAAGGTTTGGTAGTTTTTTTATTTTATTTTGAAAAAATAAAATAAATCATTTTTATTAACATTTGAATAATTATCTGTCAATATGAATTTCCTGGATAATATTACATTCCGTCGCAACCGCAGCAGAAAATCGGAATCTAACTATGATGACAGCAATGACACGTCACAAACCTTGAATTGCACTATAAATAGTATGCCAGAAATATCGGAAGATGAAGAGAACAACCAAATAAGGAAGTTGCAGGAAAAGATTGATGAGTTGACGTCTCAACTAAACAGTGCACATAAGGAAATTGAGATATTATCTTTGGAAAATAGCAGTTTGAAACAAAGTAATGAAGATCGATCCAAGAAAAATAATTTATACAAACAAATTGCTAGTTCTCCAGTCAAACTCAAGTCAACAACACCCAAGAAGACTCAGTCAAGACAAACTAAACAAACACAAACAGATGTAAATATTGGGAATACTACTTCTATAAATCAAGACAGCAAAACTGGAAGCAAAGATGTCACTGGTACTTCTTCTCTTAATAATCGAGTATCGAGCAATGTTATTAAACCTTATCTACAATCGGCGCCTATAAAGCATAAAATATGTATCCTCAGTAGTGAAAATAGCAGTAGAATATGTAAAATAATGGATAACACTAGTCTACCAAATAGCCATGAAATCTGTCACTATCGTAAGCCGAAGTGTAATTTAGAACTAATATTAGACAATATAGATAGTAAAGTTCACAACTTTACCAAAACGGATTTCTGTATTATCTATATAGGTGAAGAAGATTTCAAAAGAACTCAAAATTACATAGAACTTGTTGTACTCATTCGTAAAAAATTATTACCTTTGAATCATACTAATTTTATAATATGCCTACCAACTTTTAAATGGATGAATAATGTAAATATTATGTTCAACAGCCGAGTTGAGACTTTTAATAATCTACTCTATATGGATGTAGAAACGTGTAATTATGCATACGTTTTAGATTCTAACCTTAATTTACCATACACTTATGATACATATATCCCACATTACGGGACACTAAATAACAAAGGTTTACAAATTATTATATTAGATTTAATAGACATGATCTCATACTGTAACACCATGACAGCCACTACCACTAATAGCTCAGAATTTGATTGTTCCCAAAAACCACAAAAAGAAATAACTGGTGCAGACTTACAAAATAATTCTCAGTTTTTTCTATAAATACATAAATATACTTCACCAAAACATAGCGGGACTGATGAACAAAACAGATACACTGACAGTCAAAATAGAAGAGCTTCACAATACAGGAACTAATATTGATGTAATTTGTTTAACTGAACATTTTATTGAGACGGGTTATGAACATTTGTTGCATATACCTAATTTTGCACCAGCAGCTTTCTTTTCTAGAAAGGCTAAGCGCGGGGGTACGTGCATACTTGTTAGAGCCGGACTTCAATTTAGAGAAATATCTGACGTAGCAAAACATTCAGTGTCAGGTGTCTTTGAATCCTGTGCCATAGAACTAATTCAACATAACATTATTATTATTTGTATATATCGCATACCTAAACACAATTACAATATATTTTATGAAAAATTAGAGGATATATTAAGAAAAAATTGTTCACTTTCTAATAAAAAAATAATCCTAACTGGTGACTTTAACATTGACATCTTAAAAAGAAATAAAATTACACTAGAATTTGAATATTTTCTTGCACAATTTAATCTTAAGTTAGCCCTTGATAAGCCTACTAGATTAAGCAGCAACACCTGCATAGATAACTTTGCCCACACCTACAGAAAAGACTGTAAAGCACAAATAATTGACTTAATTCTGTCAGATCATACATCTCAAATATTAAGTGTACCTATTTATAAATCATGTAAACTTAAATATTGGAAAACTCAAAAACAAGACATATGCCCAGAAAACTTAGAGAAGTTTAAAAATTATTTGAGCAATTTATCTTTCACACAAGTTTATAGCACTAATGATGTAAATGACTCGTATGACTTTTTTGCAGATGATTTTTCGATGCTATATAATCTATGTTTTCCAACAAAATATGTAACGATTAAAACGAATACTAAAATCAAATGGATATCGCGTGGAATTAAAATCTGTAGTCAAAAGCAGAGAAAATTACTTTGGGCGTATAGATTTAAACCCGACTGTAAAAATAAACTTGATTTTAAGAATTATACTAAGATTTACAAAAAAGTTATACGACTAACACAGAAAACTCAAAATAACAAACTTCATAAATACTTCTCAAAACAAAGCAAAAGCTGCATGGCAAGTAATTAACAAATCCAAATTTCACCTACCACAACATCTAATACCGTCCTTAAAGAGAGGTAATTCCACTATCACACACCCCACGGATATTGCAAACGAATTTAATAACTTTTTTATGGATGTAGTTGAAAAAAATATAAATAGTAACGTTACTTCGACTAGTAAAAATACTTATAACAACTTAACTCCACAATCATTATATATGCAACCAGTTTTACCTATTGACCTAATAAAAATAATAAATAATCTTAAAAATACAAATACTGTTGGCTACGATGGAGTATGCACTCAAGTTGTAAAATATGTCAGAGAAGTTATAGCAGCACCACTCACGCACATTATTAATTTATGCATAACTAATGGTGTTTTTCCCAATAGTCTGAAAAAAATAATTATTAAGCCCATATTTAAAAGAGAGGATAAATCAGATGTAAAATATTATAGACCCATTGCCAAAATTCCTATTTTTTCAAAAGTTATCAAAAAGGTAATTTACAATTGCATTTATAATTATTTTGAAAAAAATAAGTTATTTTGCACTGAACAAAAAGGATTTCGTAAAAATACAAACATAAATATGGCATTGTTCGACCTACTCTCTTATATTATGACGTCTGTCGATGAAAGAGCTCCGGTATGTGCTATATATACCGATATGACGAAAGCATTTGACTATGTGAATCATAAGATTTTGCTAAAAAAACTGTATGGCTATGGAATCCGAGGTAATATTTTAAAACTTTTAGAATCATATCTGGATTACAGATCCCAGTGCACAGAAATATCACAACTATGCCAAAAAAGCAATTTAGTAACCATTTACACATCTCAACCAAGAGCTATAAAATACGGTGTGCCTCAAGGTAGCGTGCTAGGGCCGTTACTTTTTTTAATATACATAAATGATCTCCCAATATATATTCCTCAGAATATGTTCTTTTTGCCGATGACAGTACAGCTGTTGTAAAATGTAATAATCATGTCGATTACGAGAATGATATAAATGATTGCCTCAATAAAATAATTAACTGGCTGAATAGCAATAACCTTGTGATTAATTTAAATAAAACAAAAGTAATGCACTTTCATCAAAGGTGTGAAAAACCTCCAGTTCATGTTACTTATGAAAAGTGCCAAATAGAAGATACAAACAAAGCAAAATTTTTAGGTATAATGCTTGATAGTAAACTAACATGGAAACCTCATATCGAAGAAATTTGTCTGAAATTAAATAAATCTGCATATGCATTGTTTCAGCTGTCGAAAAAAGTTAATACACAAACACTTTTAATAGCGTATCACGGATTGGTTGCATCAGTTCTGAGGTTTGGTATTCTTTTTTGGGGGCAATCTACAGATCGAGAAATTGTTTTTAAAGCGCAAAAACGATGTATTCGGTCCATGTGTGGCTTAAAAACTATCGAAACTTGTGAACCTCATTTTAAATCATTAAAATTACTGACTATGCCAGCTATGTACATTTACGAAACTGCTTTATTTGTTAAAGCCAATTTACACCTATTTCAAAAATTATCCGAAGTAAAAAAGACTCCAATGCATTCTCAATATGTGAATAAACTATGCGACAATAAATGCAGAACTGCTTTACTTAAAAAGAGTTTTTTTGGAATGGCTCCGAAAATTTATAATAAAATACCCGACAACATAAAAAATTTGCCACTATTAAAGTTTAAGAAAAATATATACTCGGTGTTAATAGAAAAATGTACTGTAGAAGATTTTCTCAATGATAATTTTTAACATTTTGTGTGCAATAAACGTTTGATGTAATTTTTAAATATTTTTAAGTCTGTTTCTCTTTTTAGGTTAAATTTAAAATGGTTTTTATTTTTTGTTTATTTTCTTGTAAGTGTTTAATTTTGTTTATTTTGCCGTTTCTGTTAGTTTTTTTTTTTGTGTTTATTTTCAATAATATTTGTACGCCTTCACGGCAAAACATAGCGCCCATTTAATTAACCTAAGACCTTTATGTAATACCTATGTTTTACAAATAAATATTCTGATTCTGATTCTGATTCTGATACTACAATATTAATTCTAAAGAACCTACTAGTCACACTTGTGACTTGGTACTCGTAAGTCCCTTTATCAGAAGATTTATTTCATTTTCAAGTAGGTAAACACTGTACTAGTTCATTGTCGCTAAGTAGTTTACTCGACGGTCCCCAAGCTCCAACCCACGCACATACAAAGGGATAGGGATTTGATTAGCTTTGCAATGTGAGCCACATACAATATCATCCCTAGAACAGAAAAAAAAAAATATGAAGGTGCTTTGGGATCCACTAAATTATAAGGAAAATAAAGTCTTAAAGTTATATTATGTAGGTACATTTTGCCATCGTGAAATAACTCGTTTCAGGCTGAGGGCACATCGATGACATTAACAGCGTCTAGCCCGAGCTCTCGTTAATAGCCGTACCACGCTCGCCTCTAAAACCACAAGTTTTATCGGCGCAATTATCTGAACAGCACAAACCGCCAGACGCCGACATCAATATGGCCTCAGCCTAACAATAGCGTAACTTCACAATTCGAATTTAAGGCTTTTAATTAAGTTCAGCAGCCATCCACCACCCTTATTGCAAAGGAGTTTGTGATACTCGATTCCCCTTGGCGATCACAGTATTTGGTTAGTGTAAGTTTGTAACGAAGTTATGACACCTAGGTGTTGAGTTGTGCGATGTATTCAAATCTATTTTGTGTTCAGCTATGCCGCAGTCGGATCCCGTGATAATCGGAGCTCCGAAAGTGCTGAAACCTGGGGAGCAAGTGTTCCTGAACTGCACGTCCGATTTCTCTCTGCCGCCGTCAGATATTAATTGGTACATCGACGAGGAGCTACAAAAGGTTCGTACACAACAGCCTTTAATAACAATTTGCTTAATTTGATCGTGATTGGGTGTACGGCTAGAAATTCACTCATAAAGGCAGATCGCAATTGCAATGCAATTTTAGATTCATTAATAGTTTGGTCGAACTAGGCACCAAATCGAATCTGAGCCAATGACGTTTCGATGGCTATAATCGCTTTCGGAACTTACACACAAATTCATTTGCTTGGACTGCTACGATGTGTTTCCATTCGAAATACTTGAATTTCATACTCATGAAATACATTATCGGGTGTGTTTATACAATTTGTCTTGTGCGGTTATTTTTAAAAAGGATCTTGTTTAATTTTGCGTTCAGTAGGGTCTTGATAAGATTAAGACTTTGTATTCTTAGTAAGTCTACAATGTTTCATTTATGTAAAGAAAGTCTTCGGCGTCTTATGTGGAACATAATTCTATTATCAAGATGAATTTTACATTGTTACAGTATGTCTATTGTTGTGCTGACAATACATTGTGTATAGTCCGAAGAGAATATGTATGTTCGTTGTCATGTCACACAGGAATCCAATTTGAGAGGATTATGCTCCTCAAGAGGAGGTTCAGAATAACAAAATGTCCTTTCAACTTTGTATAGGTGGCTTATTAACTTAAAAATGTATTTATTGAGATGGGAATAAGGTTTAATACTTATTTGAGATGGCATGATTGATAGAAAAATGTTTGGTAAAACAGTCATTTATCTTTTTCAGGATCACTATAATTATTTTGAATTTAAGGTTTAGTCTTAAATTGAAAAGGAATCGTTTATAATGGACAAATTGTAATTAGATGGATTTAACAGAACAAAAAATAAAAAGTTTTCGAAAATAACCGTGCTTTCTACTGGATCTGGGACATTTGCGCGAAAGAAATATGCGCGAAGGACACTTCCGCGAAACCACTTGCGCGAAAAGACATATGCGCGCATGGACTTTTGGGCGATTAGACTTTTGCGCGAATGAACTTTTGCGCCCATAAACACTTACGCGCATAGACACATGCGCGCAGAGACACTTGCGCGAATGAACTTTTGCGCAAAAGGACACTTCCGCGACTAGATTTACTCGCGACTGGCTACGGTTAATCTGTAGAGTAAACATAACATCATATTATTTCTTATTTAATAATAAAAAAAAAAAAAATAAATAATAATAAAAATGTTTATTTATCTCCACAAATTACAATCGTTATTTGAGATATAGTTGACAGGTAATATAATTTACAGCAGAAAGTTATAATTTGTGGGAGATCTGGAGTCTAAACTAAGCCTAGGCCTGTATTTTAGAACTCCAGGCCCCCTATTACATCATAGAGTTATTGTCAACGTGGAAAACATTGCGAATTTGGTGCCGGTGTGTGTGTGTGTGTGTGTGTGTGTGTGCGTGTGTGTGTGACAATTTGTATTTTTATGAATATATATATATATATATATATGTATATAGAATATTTATAAGAATATTACTAAGATCTTACCTACCAATTATGTACGTAAGTATGGACGGCCTAGCCTACTTACATTACTTAGCTATATCAAGTATTTTTTCTGTTTCCGTATAGTTTAACTTCAATAACCATTTGATAATTTTAGTTTTACATTCAACTTTACTACAATTTGATATATTTATAATTTTATTTAGTTTGTTATATAATTCACCTCCACGGAAAGGAAAGAATCTTTGCGCAAAGGAAGTACCAACCGCAGTCGTCCTACATACTGCGAAATTTCTCCTGGAGAGACCTATGCGTTTTCTCCCTTCTTCGGGTAGGTTTAAGTGTTGTAGAAGTGCAGTACGCAGTATGTACAGCTGGCGTACAGTTAGCACCTGTGCTTCCTCATAAAGTGAAAGGGTGTTAGAAAGACGTGGTTTGGATAAACTAACTTTTAGTATCATCCTTTGGGCTCTTTCTACTGTTATCAGTTTTGTTTTACATGCCCCGCCCCATGTGGTAATGCAATAGCCAATAATAGATTGCACCAGAGCCTCGTATACCATCCTCATCGTTTGTTTGTCTGCTACGTCACGGAGTCCTTTAAAAATGTAAGTGAGCTTCCGTATTCTTTTAGATAGAAAGCCAATGTGGTTCCCAAAAGTTAAATTTGCGTCAATTTCGACTCCAAGGTATTTAAGATTTTTTGTAGGATTAATATTGGGACAATTACAGTTTGGAGTTGGAGGGAAATTACATTTATGTGCAAGGATATTGTTAGTAGTTCGGTTGTTAAGTCCAAGTTGATTGCGAATACAGTATAGAATGTATTTGGTTTTATCTTCATTTAAAGTGAGGGAGTTAGAGGATAGCCAGTGACACACAGTGTTAAAACCATTTTGCGCGAGAATAAAAAGCTCATTCCACGAGTCAGCGAAAAAGGTTAGCGCAGTATCATCTGCATATGCGGAGATGCGGCAATTATTAATCTGAAGGGAACAGAGCTCATTTATATAGCAGAGAAAAAGAGTGGGACCTAGTATACTGCCTTGTGGCACCCCAAATTCAACTGGCAGTTCGTCACTAATGTGCTCTCCAATTTTAACTGATTGGGTTCTATTTTTTAGGTAATCCGAAAGTAAATCCAGTGGAACACCTCGAATACCATGATCTTCCAGTTTTTGCACAAGGCGGGGTACAGAAACAGTGTCAAAGGCTTTTGCCAGGTCGAGAAATATAGTCAAGCATTTATTTTTACTATCTAAATTATTTACTACAAAGTTAACAAGATCAAGTACTGCGTTGTCAGTTGAGCGGCCAGCTCTGAAACCGTATTGTGAATCCGAAAACAAGTTGTAGTCTTCTAGGTATTTTGTAAGCCTATTGTTGATTATGCGTTCGAATATCTTTGATAGTGTTGTAAGGATCGCAATTGGCCTATAATTGCTGACACTGCCTCTGTCTCCCGCCTTATGTATCGGATGTACAACAGCTCTTTTTAATGCGAAGGGAAATATTCCCGAAACAAAACAGCGATTGATTAAGTTGGTTAGAACGGGTGTTATAGAAACGGATATTTTCTTTAGTACATCAGCACTGATCTGATCCCAGCCAGGGGAGCAATCACTTTTTAACAGTTGAAGCGTTCTTTCAACTTCTTCTATGTCCGTGGGTAGGAGAACGAAAGAGTTAAGTAGGGGCTTAGAGACTTTCTTAACGCAAGGGATGTGGGGGGGAATCTTGTTTGATAGTCGTTTCCCAATATTTGAGAAGTATTCATTAATATTGTTTATTGACTCTTGAGGGGTTTTATGTGTAGTTAATAGTTGTAGTGGTAGATGCTTTTTATTATTATTGTTGGTGATTGTTTTGATGGTAGACCAAAGCTTTTTAGAATTATTTTTAGACATTAACAGTTCATTTTGTTCATATTGTTTTTTAAGTTTCTTTAGTAGGTTATTGCAATAGTTCCGGTATCGCAAGTAGGATACTTTCAAAATGACATCTTCATTATTAGTTTTTAACTTCTTATGCATTCTGTCTCTGGTCCGGATACAACGTAACATACCAGTAGTTATCCATGGTTTAATTATAATTTTTGTTCTAGGGATTAATCGTTTTACAGAGTTATTTGCAATTAATAATTGAATAATGTTAATGAAATTGTTCATAGCGGTATTTAAATTATTTTCCTGATACACTTTGTCAAAATTTAAGTTGTTACAATCCGATTTTAATTTGTCTATATCAATTTTAAAATTTATTTTCGTCTTCATGGATTTAGGTTTAGCTACATGGGTTTTGATACAGAATAAAACCGCATCATGATCCGTGATAGTAGTACCCAAGGAAAACGTAAACGCTTCTAACTTGGTTTTTAGTATCACATGGTCCAAGCAAGTCTTATCTCTGGTGGCAGTATTGATAGCAGGGAGAAGTCCATGGAAGGCAAAGGTTTCTAGATACGAGGTGGTCGCGGAACCGTTTCCCAACAGATCAATATTTATATCACCGACCACGATGATATTTTTAAATGACGACACGGTCATTAGCAAGTTATGCAATGAATCAAGGAAGGTATCGAGTGATTTAAAACTAGGAGGCCTGTAAATTGCGATTAATATTGTATCATTTTGTATTTTTATCATTAAACAATTAGCTTCTGATAGGAAAGGTTCTTCTACGGTGCATTTTAAATTATTATTGGTGTATACAACTATGCCGTCGTTTTGATTGTAGTTATCATTAGTTTTATGTGAATTGTATCCTTGGAGCAATGGTAAGTTAATAACACGCGATAACCAGCATTCATTTTCAATGAGATAGAGCGAGAGAAGTGGCAACACTGCCCGAGAGACATGTCAAATTATTTTTTCGTATCTACCATGAATAGTCTTGCCAGATATAATTATTGTTTAATCGATTTACAATATCGATTTTGAACAAAATAATGTTACTCTCTGTTCAAGCTTTTGTGTTTCATTAATGTCGATTTTTAAGGTCATTCATTTGTTTTAATGTCTATTATGACAAATGTATATTGATGTATAGAACATTCTTGTTACTTTGTACAAAAAAGATTAATCAATCGATTCCGATTTAGAAGAACCTCAGTGTTATGTTTACTCTACAGCTAACCTAACCTAACCATTCGCGCATAAGTCCTTTCGCGCATGTGTCTTTGTGCGTAAATCTCCGTTCGCGCATAAGTCCATTCGCTCAAGTGTCTATGCGCGCAACTGTCTATGCGCCCAAAGGTCCATTCGCGCAAAAGTCTAATCGCCCAAAAGTCCATGCGCGCATTTGTCTTTTCGCGCATGTGGATTCGCGCAAGTATCCTTCTCGCAAATGTCTTTCGCGCTAGTGTCCTGATACCCTTTCTACTCAACAGATCTTTAATAAATTTCCATTTGTTTTTGTTTTATTTGTTAATTGAACCATTTTTCTGTTTTGTCCTGTTTGAGTCTAATAAATACTTTTTCTTTCTTTCTTTTTCAACAAGAATACGACATTTTGGTACCAGAAATATCTTTATGATTAAACCACGACCTTCCCACTATTATTAACATTCATAAAATGTTCAGATTTAATTTGGTGAACGACCTTATTTCCAATTTCTCTTTGCAGAATTCTCTTGATTTGTAAATAGCCTCCGAACCTATATTTTTGGTTCACGTTGGCAGAAAGAAGATTACTCGTAATATGAATTCATAGATTTTTATAAGAAAAAGTTAGAATGCAAACTACTTCTTATGATTACTTTCATATTAGGTTTCTTCAATTATAATCAAGTTATATGCCTTTTGAAGATTGAAATATTTGTTTTTCATGATATATTATTTGAGTGGTTTTGAAAAAGTAAATTTAAATATAGATTAATCTATCCCTGTTTTACGGGGATTGGTTCTTTGATGTAGGTTAATCTGATTTTGACTGTCTGTGGTTTTAAACGGTGGTACCTATTAGAACGTGAGACCGCCTTCAAATAGATAGACAGACGACCTGATAAAGGTCACAGGTGCTGAACCGCTATGGGAAAATATTAAACCGGAGGTCTTTCAGACAAAAATCCATTCAAATAAATATTTTTGATGTGTCTGTTTCAAAATGACAATAATAATAGTGTGTGTTTGTATTGTTTTAGGGTTTTTCAATCGGGAATTTCTCAGTAGAAGCCACAGAGTCTGGATTTGTGCAGATAGATGATGTTGTAAGGAGTATCTTAGGAGTTCCATGCAAAAAAAAAAAAAAAACAATTTTTTTTTTTACATAATTTCACACGGACGAAGGTTACGGGGAACAGCTAGTTAATAATAAATTCGATTATCCACGAATCAGGAAATTGTCGTAATTCCATAATACAGGAAATGTATTGGAGAAAACAAGAAGCACGTGGTTGTAATTGATGCAAAAGCAGTGCGGCCCCAGCGTTGGCATCAATTTCAAACAAGTGGCATAAAATTCTTGCACAGATCTTCAAATGAATAGCCTTTTAAAATCATGACTACAAGTACTCCTGAATTCAAAGACTTAAATCATAACAATTAAAGTCTGAAATATTTTATAGGATTATTACCTCATAAGCCAACTCCAAATACGTTTGTTAATAATATAATAATGCAGGTGGTTTATCCTTGCATATTATTATGACTTCCCACTTTACGAACCTCCTTTGTATGAAGTGGACCTGCATTGTTTGCCATTACGTTGGCTCATTGTTAAGCGACTCTAAGCAGCCGAGGTACTCTTTAAATCTTCGCTAATGGCCTTTTAAAACGGCCAGTATATTTTGCCAAAATGCTCTTCCTTTATTCCCAACAGTAAAACCTTAAAATGTTTATAATTAGATTTCAGTAAATATATGGATGCTGGCTGTTCGATTCTTTTTGGGCATTGAGGAAAAAAAAAATCGAATTTCATTTTTTGGACTGTGAACGCCAACTTTGTTTGTCGATCCTGATTGTGATAGACACTTACACTTGTATCTATCGTCAAGTTATAGTAATTACTTGAGTTTAAGTTAGCAATAGACCAGAATTTGAACAAAGTAAGAACCGTTAAAGAATGCAAAGCTAAGAATTCTAACTTTTGACAGTTCTAACTTCAAGCAATTACTAAATTACAAGCACTTTGACTTGTTTATAGATGCGGGTGTGAACGTGCTCTTCTTTAATCTTTCATTGCTTACATATTACGTATTATGCTTAACATCTAAAAGGTATAAATAGTAATGACAACTCAATATTATTTTAATACCAATGTTCATAAAGGAAGTTTGAAAGTGGCGCCGGTGACTGAAAAGTTGTGTGGTAATCGGTTGTCGTGGTATGGGCATGTGATGCGGAGGAATGAGGGAAATGTTGTGAGGAAAGTTTTGAGTATGAATGTGAATGGGTATATGAGTAGAGGAAGACCAAAGAAACGATGGATGGACTGTGTAAAGAATGATATGGCAAGAAAGGAGGTGTCTGGCGAGATGACGAGTAATAGAGAAGTATGGAAGAAGAAGACATGCTGCGCCGACCCCAAATGAATTGGGATAAGGGCAAGAGAATGATGATGATGTTCATAAAACATGAACGAAATTAAACGTAAATTCACCGCAACGTCGTACCCAGGTTCTAATTAAAAAACCATGAATCATTTAACTTGAAAACCTGGTTCATTATTCTGAGTAAAAAATAGCAAACTAATATTAGCGAACGTTATTTTCCTGTGCAGGTTTTCTGTTTGATAGATAATATTGTAAACCGTGTTGGACGAATATGGGCGTTGTCTTGTCATCCAGAAAGGTTTTAGATTATTATCATTTTCTTTGTAGTCGTTTTGTTTTAGTTTGTACTTGACACAAGAATAGATCATGTTATGGGTAACCATTAAAGTTTAAGAGGGAAGTGTCACGGTAGCCCGCGAAATCAAAGGACTTGGAAGATTTTTGTATGAAGCCTGGCCGCCCTAACAACCGCTATTTTTTTTTTTTCAAAGTTGCGGCCACGCATGACACCTATATTAATCGATAGATGGTATCAATACAAACAAGTTTCCGAGATATGAGCTATCAAAGTTAAAGTCCATACAAAATTCACAAAACAACAAACCTCATACAAAACTTGTATGTATTGATGCCAGCTATCAATTGATACAGGTTTAATGCATGGCTAATCAAGTCAAAGTTGTGCTGAAGATGCCATCAGTGAATGGACTTTAACTTTGATAGCTCATATCTCGGAAACGTGACAGTTTCGAAAACTTTGTCTCATACAAAACTTGTTTGTATTGATACCAGCTATTGATTATTAATACAGGTTTTATGCATGGCCCCAACTTTGAAAAAAAAATAAAATGGCGGAAGTTAGGCCGGCCATTAAATTCAAATCCTTTCTTAGGTTTCTTTTTTTGCAATTTGCAGGTCAGGCTGTATGTTAAACAAAATATGATTCGCGACCGAAACGCGATACAACCCTATAAGTTCCTTCAATCTCGTTCAATGACTATTTCACGAAAAATTCATTCAATGGGATTAAATGAAATAAGAGTATTGATGATTTAAATGATTATGATTCTGTAAAGTCATATTTGTTACGGTCGCGAATCATACATACAACCCGACACTAACCTGCAAATATTTATTTTTTTTGTGTCGCAGGCTACACTGTCACCTTAAGCCCAAGTTTAAGCACTACACTGGATTGGCTTCACCTCACCTCACTTGGCAAGCTGGAAGATATCGTTATCATCAGCGATAAGACCATGTACCCATATAATAAGCTATATTTTAAAATAGCTGTGCATAAATGTTGGTGTACAATAAATTGTTGTATATCTATCTATCTGATTCCAATCCGAGGCGATGTCGTTACAGTGCTTACAAGTGTGAGTTTCAGTACGGAGTTTCATAAAATTAATGGTGATCGCCTCGAGTCGAGGCGTTGCTAATCCGGTGCAGTGCTTATCCGTATGCACTGAGCTTTACCAATTATTTCTTAGCCAAACTTCCTGTAACTCAATTTCCTCTAATTTTCTGCAACTATTAACACAGATACGCTATCTAGAATTATCTACATAACATAACACATTATCACGCCTGTAGTCCCCAAAGGGTTAGACAGAGGTGTAAATAATTATACACCATCATTCCAGTATGTTTTAAATATTTTCAGCGCATTTAGTGATTTCTGGTGCAGTGTTAAATCTTGGTAAATGACCTCGCACTGAGTATATAGATCCATACAATTTGTTCTATGATATACCAACCAAAAGCAAATATCAAAAAGATTTAATAGAATTAATATTTGACTGTCTATTTTTGGGGAACATTCAATTGTGATTTTCTCCTACTCTGTTGATTGCAATATCATGTTATTACAATCATAGTATAATGTTATGAAAAAGGTCTCATTTCAAAGTTGCAAACGTTTTTACACGAGAAAGTCGCTTTTGAATTTAGGTAAGTGTATACATATTGGTGCTCGTGACTCGACATCAAAAAATCAAAAAATAATAAGTTCTATATTTCATAAATATATATAGAGCAACAAAGTTACAAATCGAGTTTTTAGGTACCTAATCATTCACATATAACATATTTTTGATAAATGTGGTCCCATCCATCCATCTCAATAACAAAGGCGACGGGGCCTAACAAAATCAATGTTCCCGTAGCCGGGTTTTAGGTTTTTCATTTAAATCCTTTTTAGGGCTCTGTGCTGGAATATAAAAACGTATTAAACTATCTCTCGGTTTTACGTTAGCCTGCCGTAGTCACTTAGATTTAAAACATGCGCTAACGATTAATACAGATTCAGTTTATTGGTACGCAAGAAAAATAATCCTACTAGTAAATAAACCATCAAAGACCGACTTTTCAATGTCAGAATCTTTTTAAACTGATAAGGTCAATAACGCTATCATTAAAGTTCCAACTTTTTCTCAACTTTTTTTTATTAAATACATGTTTTTAATGTGAGATTTTTACTTAAACACCTTCACGATCCCCGTACTATTCAATCCATTCATCAGCACAATGTTTTGAGTGCGTTACATTGAGTCCTACCGTAAAACCTGATTTTTCACACAAAAGAAAGTCGATTCCCAACAACAACTTTTGCGTAAAGTTACTTAGTTTCATGTACATAACAAGGACCCTTCACGAAACCAAGCATGGTTGACGGTTTCGTGAAGGGACCGTTTACACCCCGTATACATATACGACTGGACATCTGCTCTCTCAATTTCAACAGTCAACATTCTCGGAGTAAAATGGCTGTGACATACGGACGGATACAGACGGAACCCGTTGTATTAACTAAACGAGAAATCCCGGCCCTACATAACATGTCCGTAAAAATAAAATCAGACAATATTTTATGTAAAAGCAAATCATAGTCTATCATTCATTCAACACGTGGAAATTGCTTTTACAGTTTATTTTTTCAAATGTCAATATTGTTCAGCTTTCAGAGTGAAACAGATTTTATAAAAAACAATTATCGGCCTTTAAGACATAATAATATTGGCCTTTTTTCGGCAACACAGTTTATACAAATTAATTGTTCTAATTCAACATAAAGATGAAGAAAAACGTAGACGCCTAATACAGCGGAGTTAGGCCGATCGGCAAGAGTACATACAGAAGAGAGCCGAAGACTGACATAATTGGGTTTCACACGGCTAAAAAAAATGCTTCGAGCTGCCCTTGTGGTTCAACAAAAATTCAACATCTGCCTAGCCCTAATGGTCATCATCATCATCATCATCATCATCATCTCAGCCGAAAGACGTCCACTGCTGGACATAGGCCTCCCCCAAGCGTAGCCACATTGACCGATCCCGTGCGTCTCGCATCCAGCGGATCCCCGCAACCTTTACCAGGTCATCGGTCCACCTAGTGGGAGGCCTTCCAACGTGACGTCTTCCAGTTCGCGGTCGCCACTCAGAACTTTCCGGCCCCATCGGCCATCCGTTCTGCGAGCAATATGCCCTGCCCACTGCCACTTAAGTTTGGCTATTCTTCGGGCTACGTCGGTAACCTTGGTTTTCTTACGGATTTCCTAATTTCTGATACTAATGGTGCGTTACGATAATTGTCTATGCTCTCCACCATCACCATCTCCCTGCCCCGGTCCTATCTTACTAGGGGTTCGCTCAACACGTTTTTTTCTTTCATTCTCCTGTCAACCGTCACGCTATCACTTACTCCTTTTGCTTTCATATCATTCCTCATACAGTCCATCCATCGTTTCCTTGGTTTTCCTCTCCCTCTTCATCCATCAACATTAATTTATATTCATCACTCTTTTAGTCACATGCAACTCATCCCAGTCGATTCCCTTTCAACTTTTCTGTAACTGTCGCAACTTTCTCTTTTATACTTAATAACTGGTTTATGCTTTACACATTTATTTATTCAATTTAAACTCATTTAGAATAATGGTACATAGGCAGACTTAATGCTACAAGACATTACCTACCAGTCAACCTTTGGGTAGACACACATAAGCTTATTTACCTGACCCAAGAAAACGAATACGTATTTCGCATGAGAAGCACTCATAATGTAGATTTACTATTGTGTGTGCGCTCACTACCTATAGAGAATGACTAGAAGGCGTTTCTCTCGATAAATTATTTGCATCAGATGCATTCGTATTGCGCCCGGCATTCGTTCCCGGCTTAATAAGACCTAGTTTCCATCAGCAGTCATAGCATATTAGACAGAAAAGAATTTATCATTAACCGCGTAGCTTCAACACCTACGTTTTCTTGGTTCTAACAGAAATTGTAGGGTAGTAGTTTTTTTAGGAATAGCGCTTCTTTCTAATGGGTAAAAGTAATTTTAACGAAGCCGAAAGGCACTTGTTCTCCCCGACATTGCGATAATTTTTTTGTAATCGACCGTACCTGGGAACCTTCTAGTTCCGGAGATATTGGGGGTCAAAGTTCCAAATCTTTCATAAGTTTTTTTTTTATAACTTTAAATACTTTCACGACATCCGTACAATTCAATGCAACCAATGTGTTGAGTGCGTTAAATTGAGTCCTACCGTAAAACTTGATTTTGCACCCCCAAAAAAAGTCGTTTCCCAGCAATATTTTTTGCGTAGTTACTTAGTTTGATGTGCAGAATGCTTGGTTGACGGCTTCGTGAAGTGCCCGTTTACACTCTGAATACAACATGTGTTCAGAAAAGGGTGATCATTAGGATAATTTTTATTCGAGATTACGATGCTGGTCTTATGGGGAAAGTTGTTCACTTTGGTGATCAATCACCCTTAAAAATCTCACACAAGTTTTGATACACTCTGTAAAAGTTCTCGACATAGACGTCATCTCCTGCCTTGAATTTCCCAACAAATTTGGGACTGGCTTCCAGTCTAACCATATGCAGCCGGATACCACTATTTTCATAGACCAACTGCGTATCTGACTTCCATAACCATGTTACTGGGTAAATCTATAATTTAATTCGTTGACTGACACACTCAAAGTCGTGTAATTACCCTAAAATAAACTTTAACATAAAGTGATATTTTACCACAACTAAATTAAATTTTGTTCATCCATCGCTTCAATTAAATTTTAATCTGGGCGTATGGTAGCCGAATAGATTGCAGTGGGGAATTATTTCAATAGTTTAATAATGCCGCTGTCCGCTGTTCTAGGATAATCCATTAAAGGTTCAAACGACTTCCAGCGACTTATCTCGTGCAGTCATGTCGTGTGTTATTAGTAATTAGTCTTTGTTTTGATAAAAGTCTGTTTGACTGAATTTAGAGGAGCTCGTGGCTAAGTACTAACAGCCGCCCGGATCGATCTTTAGGTTAAGCCGCGCTTGCCTAGGTTGGTCTGTGGATGGGTGACCACCCATTACATACCGAATTTCCTCCGTGCCTCGGAAAGCACGTTAAGCCGTTGGTCCCGGGTGTCATTTGTAGATCTTTGACAGTCGTTATAGGTAGTCAGTGGCCCAAAAAGTCTGACAACCAGTCTTACCAAGGGGTATCGTATTACCCAGTACTAACTGGGTTGTGGAGGTCAGATAGGCAGTCGCTCCATGTAAAATACTGGTATTCAGCTGCATCCGGTTAGACTGGAAGCCGACCTCAACATAGTTGGGAAAAGGCTAGGCAGATGATGTGACTGAATTTAACCACAATTCAACTTTCTTGCAAGTTTTCGTTTATAATAAACCTGGCTTTTGTCCTGCTATTGCCATCTAATATGATTGCCGGCCAGTATTTTGAATGTCATATTATGATCTGATTGCCACCTCGTGTTCTGAATACCATATTATGTTCTGGTTGTCGTCTAATGTAATAATTGCCATCCTATGTTCTCGTTTCTATCGAATATTCTGCTGCTATTGCTATCTCATGTTCGGATTGTCATTTTGTGTTCTGAATGATTTCTCATGTTATGATTGTCATAATATTAAATTATGATTTCCATCTTACCTTATGATAATCATCAAACTAAGCGCCTACCATTTAATATTTTCTGTAAATAACCTCCTACTTCTTTACAGCCCGAAGCCTGGCAGAAGACTGAAGTGACAGGTAACCAGCCGGGTGGGCTGCGTCGCTCTTGGCGCGTTCTGCGCGTGCGCGTGCCCCCCACCGCGAGCGGGTCGATGCGCGTGCGATGCGAGTCTATATTACTAGTGGAGCCCCCTGTAGTGAGGGACGCAAACACTATCATCACTATACACTCGCGCACGCAACTGTCTAAATATGTGTCTAATAATAGTGGTAAGTTACCTCCTTTTACTGAACTAGCTTAAGATCCTTTAAAATTGTTTTTGCCAAGTAATAGCATCGGTAATGGCTTAGCCATGCAACCTAGAGTATACTGAACGTTCTTTATTTTAGTTACTGAAGGCTCTTTTGGAAAACCAATTAAACTGGAAACATAAATGTATGGATATGTAGGTAGTTAGAAAGTTTATTTGGCAGTGCTTATAGTAAAGTTAAACTCACATTGCTAAGAATTCCTAAAAAGTTCGTATAATGGACTGAAACTTTCGGTTAAATCAGATATTCTTAGAATTTACGATTCAATAAGAATCTAGACTTTTATGTACATTTTTTAATCAAAAGTTTGTGGCTATAAGACTGTTTGAATTATGTACAGTCAACATCAAAAGTAAACGATGATTGCTAAAAGTTTTTGTTATTTTATGAATGTAGATTTGTTAATTTAATTCTTTGTAGTAAATGTGAACTAAAAGGCACAGATGAAAAGTATTAGGTTCACAAACTTTTTTAATGGTTTGGGCTCGGCGCAACACGTTTTTTTCTTCCATTCTCCTCTGTCAACAGATGCTGTTAATTATTTTCTTCTTATACACGATAATTGATTCCAAGTGCAAGTTAAATTGGGTTATGAAGTACTTCAGTAAAAGTATTAAAAGGCTGTTTGCTTTAAAACGTTCTTTTAAATTGAGTTCTTATCGTAAATCGAATAACAAAAAAAGCAATTTCCCGTTTTATTATTTACTTTTTACTATTTACCTACATGGAAATGGAAGATCCGTATAGGTAAAGCTTTCTCAAAACTTTATTACTCTTAACAGACACACACTTCTGATTTTTCGGATTCATGTGCTTATTGTATAATTATCACTTGCTTCGGTGAAGGAAAACATCCTGAGGAAACCATAGCAGCAAGCCTAAGAAAAAATCAAGTCAGAGGCCCATCATCGTCATCATCTGCCTAGCCTTTTCAAAACTATGTTGGGGTCGGCTTCCAGTGTAACCGGATGCAGCTGAATACCCGTATTTTACATGGAGCGACTGCCTATCTGACCTCCACAACCCAGGTAGTACTGGGTAATACAATACCCCTTGGTAAGACTGGCTGTCAGACTTTTTGGGCCACTGACTACCTAACGACTGTCAAAGATCTACAAATGACACCCGGGACCAACGGTTTAACGTGCTTTCCGAGGCACGGAGGAAACTCGGTATGTAATGGATGGTCACCCATCCACAGATCAACCTAGGCAAGCACGGCTTAACCTAAAGATCGATCCGAGCGGCTGTTTATTATTTAGCCACGAGCTCCTCCTCTTAATTGATTCCAAAGTCCTGATATATATTTTTGTTGGTTTTATGCCAATTGTTGGTAGGTACATAGCTACATTTAGGTAAGCACATGCCATTCCATTTTGATAACCTTTGAATGTTTTCACCGCAAAGGATTAAAACGGGAAAGCGATAAGTACATTAACGGTATAATTTATTTTGGTCATTTAATATTTACGCGAAAATAATGCAATTAAGTAAATTATTTTAAGCTGAGCCTGCACCTAGCACTCGTTGGTTGGTCGAAAACATTTGTGTAAAAAGTGTTGTTTAATCAAAATGGCGATGGGAGATATTACCAGCTTCCATAGACAAACCCAACCCCTTTGATACGTAGTTTCTAAGTATTAGTATACCTCCGTGAATTACGTTACTAATGAGTTCATTATAATTATGTATTCCACGTATTTATTTACTATGTGTATGTACATTATTTACAAGCTATAAAAAAGTAGTTGAAAAAACTAAAAAACCCGACGGCGACGAGGCCATTCCATTTTGATAATTTAATATTCAAATGGGCCCCGCCTGTTTTCAACTTTTGTTAAATTTAAAATGTGCTTGTCTTATGTATACGTTTTCAGTTTTTTCAGTCTGGTTTTTTAGTTTTTTCAACTACTTCTTTATTTACAGGTTTTTAGTTTAGTAACGTGAAAAAATTCGCAGATGATTTAACTTTTTTATTATACGATTTGTCACGTCGAATTATTTTTAAACTTATAAGTCAAATATATTTTTGTAATTACACTTTAAAACGCTTTATTTTGATACCCCTCTCCATGGTATTGAAAGAAAAAAAATTCGGACGCAACAATATGGCACCCTAAATCCGCTATTTTTCTTTGTTTTTCATTTCAATGTAACCAGTGACACTCACGCCACCAAGATGAATCTAACGACGTATAATTTATCCAAATCCGTTCATCCGTTTAGGAGTTACGAGGGAACATAGAAACAAACATACTTACATACACATATACAGGTCAAACACATAACCCTCCATTTGGGCTTCGCCACAGTCGGGCAAAAAGACTTATGTTACTAATTATTTCTTTTGCATTGTTTCAGGTACAAAAGTAGTCAATATAGGCGTGTTAATAGCAACAATTATATTACTGACTAATAATGAAATATCAAGGTTGTCGAGCTTATGAGATTCGGTGTGAAATATTGTTTGGTGATACTAGTTGTAAGTGTAGATAATATCGGGAACGGCCTGTATTAACATACAAAAAATGTAACTGTGTATACAAAACATACAAAAAACAGGTTTTGTTTGTACCTACCTAAATAAGTTCAGCAATAAGCTCCTAGTACCTACAATGTATCAAAACTGAAAGCTGATGAAGAAAATCCTAGATATTGATTGATTGCTTTTTGTAAGAGACTGATCTCTATTCACTTCATGAATTTATAGATGTGTTAAACCTTTATAAAGAAAATAAAAAGTCTGCGTTTATTTTTAGGAGAGACAATCACATCTAACTGATTATTAAAGTGTTGTGTTCAAATAAATATTTATAATAAATTCTAAAATGCCATAGAATCGATAAAAAAAACATTCTAGAAAAATATTATTTATTAAAAAACAGCGAGCTTTTAATTAAAAGTTAACAAAGACATAAAGGAAGAAGTCGCTAAAGTTGGCTAGAATAAGAACACAGTAGAAAAATCTAAAAAGAAATAAAAAGTAAATAATATTATACCCTAGACCTCATTCATGATGTATCGCGGAAGAATAATTATTTTTTGTACGTTTCTGAAACGTTAATGAAGTCATCAAAATGTATAAAGTGAATTTGTTGATAAGTTGATAGATACTTAATTATATAAAATTAACGTAAGTTGTAAAACAAAATAATGTTGTTTTTCAAAAATAAATATGTATTTATTTAACACGTAAAAGAGAAAGCCATATAACTAACATAGTGTTACGGGCTCAGGGACATAGACAAAAATGTAGTAGTTCCATTTTTGAAATAAACAAAAATGACAGGTGGCCATAGTTGGTTTACTGGTAAAATTGTACAGAACATTTAAATGAAGTGACGATCGATTTCTACCTAAGCTCAAAAGCTGGGTTCACATCAGTAATTGAAACGCAAAAATGAGATGTTTTATAGTTTGAAATCTTTTCAATGTAAATTATGGAAATAACCCCGAACGCGTCTTTAATAAACAATTTTTTTTTATTGATGTGGACCCTTGGTCCTTAATACACCTGGGTTGTTGAAATCTGTCCAGACCCTTAAATTATTTGTTTTGCCTAAAATAAAATCACTTTTCAAGCTTCTTTGTGAGTTAATTAGTTTTACATAAAATAAAATTAATAGTTTTAATAAATAGGCGTTAATCTATGGCTGTGTTTTCACTTAAGGTAACGTCAATTCTTTGCACGACATCATCTTTTTAAATATAAATGTACAGTGACACGAAATTGTTGTTTTTTGTTTTAATTTTTATAATTTTTATTATTGTATTTAATGTAAATTTTAACTGGGATACGTAAATAAAGTTATGATACAAATTGTATGCTTGGTGTTTTACTTTTGGTATTGCTGATTTTTCTGCAAAAGCTTTCATATTTCAACACTCAATGTGAGTCCCAAAAAACGTCCAGCGACATTGTGGCACACTTCAACAAAGATGGCAGAAGAAGAGCTACTAATGGAGAGGATTGTAAAACAAAAATGGAGACTTATTTCGTTTAGTGGGTTGTCTTAGTGGCGGTTCCTGCAGTGGGACAACACAGGTTGGAAATAATAAAAGGATCGTGTTACTGAAACATCAAATCGAGGCAGTGTGTTGGTTGGTTTAGACTTTTTGCTAGTCACACAATAATTGCATGTGGCTTAACTCCTAAAAGTTAATACCATTCTATAGTACCGTAACCCACAAAGAGTTAACAGAACGCTGAAGTGCTAAAACAAGTTGATAACTCTTGGGGCAGTTAACTGACCTGTTAACAAACGTCCCAACTTGTTCCTAGCTATGTAAATTCGTTTGCAATTTTAAACCATTTGATGTATAAATAAGGATTCGTAAAACCACCCCTCTCGGGTTTTAGCGGCCATGAATTTATGTATGAAATATTCAATGAAAATTATTATTAGCTTTTATTTTTTTATTAAAAACCGTGTAAAGTGTAAGTTTAGTCTAGACGTCTGTTTTTTAATAGATAAAAAGCTTTTATGGACAGGTGCTTTAGTAGTTTAGCAATTAATATAAGTGGTAGAGTTATGCACGAATTTGATATCGTTATTCAAATCCTTGCGAAAACTACACGTAGGTACCTATTTTAATTAGAATCGTGTCTGGACTTAACTAATTACCTAGGTGTAGTAACTGAAATAAATAAAAAAATATCACGCTCTTAATTTGAAACTGGAAATTGTGCTCGTCGTTGGTAGCTGTTTTAATAAGTTAACATTTATTTCATTTCGTTTATTACTATTCAGTTCAAAAATAATAAAAGACACTGAATGAGAATAGCTTTGCACGAGTACAACAGCGGTATTAAATTTTTCAAAATATCTATGATACTTAATTGAAAGTTAATTAAGTTAACGAATCATCATCATCATCATCGTCAATTCAGCCGAAAGACGTCCACTGCTGGACATAGGCCTCCCCAAAGTGTCGCCTCATTGACCGGTCCCGTGCGACACGCATCCAGCGGATCCCTGCAACCTTCATCAAATCATCGGTCCACCTAGTGGGAGGCCTTCCAACGCAGCGTCTTCCGGTTCGCGGTCACCACTCCAGATTTTTCGGCCCCATCGGCCATCCGTTCTGCGAGCAATGTGCCCTGCCCACTGCCACTTAAGTTTAGCTATTCTTCGGGCTACGTCGGTAAACTTGGTTCTCTTGCGGATGTCCTCATTTCTGATTTGATCACGCAAGGAAACTCCGAGCATAGCCCTCTCCATTGCCCAGTTAACGAATCTATCAAACGCAATAACCTTTCTCAATAAATGCTCAAAATTATGTTAAAAACCTCATCAAATCCCTCAGCGTTATTAAGAAGATCTATGCGGACGTAGTTTGTATAAAATTTACAATACTTGTAGATAAAATGATGTATGTATTAATACATAAAATTCGATGTCAAAAAAAAAACAAACCGTTTTTATTTTTTTCATTTACAATGGTTTTTTTTTACTGTTTTTACTATTTTATTCGATTCAATTTGTTATATGGGGATTTTGCCTGGAATAAAACACAATTTCATTCACACACTAAAGTTCTAAGTACATAGGTCATTATGAAGGCTTAAAACCTCATTGATATGGCGCACAGAGCTTCGCTTCACGCCACGTCGTCAGTAGGTGTTACCTAGAATTGAAGTTAGTAACGTGAAAACTTTGCAAACTGACTTGGTGTTACTGATTTATGTTTCTTATAATACACGATTGATATAGAGTACAGGCATATGTAAGTACTTGGAATGTATATTTAACCAATCTGGGTGAATGGAAAACGGGGCGGATTTCTATAATAATGTTTTTAATGCAAGTTTCTGGACGGGGTTTTGTCAGCGTCTTAGAAAAAATATTAGTATCCTATGGCACTCGATAATAATGTAGCTGTCCATCAGTGAAAGAATTTTTGAAATCTGATCTAGAGCTGTTGTAAAGTTTTCACGGTTTACAACTAAACTTACGGGATATCTTCCGTTATTGTTCATTATTTTGAGCTCCCGATATTTCGACGCTGTCATCCCACGTTCATGGCGCTGGCAACAGCGTCGAAATATCGAGAGCTCAAAATAATTTACAATCACGGAAGATATCCCGTAAGTGACAGTATAGTTCGGATCTATAATTTTGGAGATTATCCTACAACCAAACTTACAAATTTTAACATTTTAATATAGAAAATAGATTAATCCAGAGATATGTAATGACGTAAGTACCCACTTCACTTACGTCACGCTTGATCGTGTATGACATTCGCTATGATTCGAAATATTTCAAATGAAATGTACCATAACGTACGATTTGAAAGTATTCTAGATATATCTCATGCAATACAATTGAACACGTCCCCTGTGACGTTAATCCACACCGTCCAATTATCATGTAGTATCCCCGAAAGGATAAGGCATTGATATTGTAGTCTGTAGTACATTATAGTTCGATTTACCAATGTTCACTGCATCGCTGAGCATATGGTCCTGGGTTCGATTCCCTGTTCGGGAAAATTGTTATTGGGTTTTTCCATCAGGAATTTCTCTGTAGTAACCACCGAGTCTAGATTTGTGCCCGGTTAATGGCAATAGGCCCACCCCCTATTACATGGGACTTAAATGTAACTGGCGAAATGTGGATGTACTAATTAGGTACACCTCTGCCTGACCCTTCGGGGATTACAGGCGTGATGTTATGTTATCATTGTTCCATCTGATCGACGACATCATCGCCTGTCTAGCCAAAACTATGCTGAGGTCGGCTTCCAGTCTAATTGGGAAAAGCCGCATACCAGTAAGTACTTTACATATATCAACTGCGTATCAGCCTACCACAAACCAGTTACTGGGTAATACGATACTCTTTGATAATGGCTGGACTGACTGACTGACTACCCATAATGACTGTCAAAGGTCTGCAAATGACAGCCGGTCCCAACGGCTTAACGTGCTTTCCGAGGAATGCAGATGTAGTAGTCTCGGTGTACATTGGTCACTCATTGACACTGATGGACTTGTCTCGGCAAGCCATCTACGAAAATATTTACCTATAAATGTATTTTAAATGCATACTGAAATAATAGAAATGAGTCGCTGAAAAATATGACTGAAGAAAAATGATATGAACAGTCTAGATCTGGCAAATTTACAAATAAAGTGTCGTTCGATTTCTCTTTACAATTCAGAATGTATTTTAATGTATAGAATGACGTCAATGGGTATATGGCGGTTAGACGACAAGAAGTAAGTTTTTAAAACTGTAAGCCTTTTTACTATTATTATGAGTTATCTATTTGTCTATTTCGTCAGTATTCTGGAAACTGGAAAACCATGGGCGAGGCCTTTGCCTAGCACTGGGATAGAAGAGGACGATTAAAAAAGTAAGTGTTCTACGACATGTATGGTTATTACTATTAGACTTACCACAGTCGAGACGCAAAAAAAAACGTTCTACCCAGTTCGAAATTCAAAGCCGTCTTACTGCCATCATGCCAGCCACATTGGCGCTGAAATAAACGATTAAGTTAATAAGAAAAAAAATCTTTATAATATTAATTTTGTTTATAGGCAACAAAAAGTCTGATTCTACAAAGAGGCAGCTTGACATCCTTTATACTTTCCAACGTTTCAGTTTATCCTGAAACTGTTCTAGATGTAAAATAATAATGAAATTTCGCAAAAGATTTTGCCGTTTTTGGGTTAAACGGTTTTTTCTTTTGATAGTAGACGAGTGAAAAAATGAAACGCCTTACATTCAATTTGGACTGAAGATTCAATCTTGAGTCAAAACGGGGCAATGACGGATTAGTTTAATGTAAGTTTTTAAATCTGTATCGTAACTTTTGATCTTAACCTAAATAGTTGAGGCGTGATGTCTCGGATATTTTTCAAAATAATGTTCATGACTATAATTCTTTAGTACGCGTTTCCTTTTTAAGGAAATCTCTCGCCGACTGGTCGACACTTTGCATGACCAGATTGCTGGCTCTATCTTTGGCCAAAGAATTAGCATTGCCATTCAGCGTGGCAATACTGCCAGTCTTCTGGGCACGTTTCCAGATGACAGCGATGCGGAGGAGTGCTTTGACGCCTAAGTGTCCTATTGTCGTCGTTGTTTAGATGTTTGCTTACTTTTAGCCTTATTTTTATCATTACTTTAGTTCTATTTGTAGTCTGTATATAATGTACATAATAAAGTTTTAAATAAATAATAAATAATATGAATTAAGTGTAGATAAGCTTGACTTCTTCTATTATGAGTGACATGTCCTGAGTGCCTGTAGGGAAACATAGCCAGTAAAATAACATAATATTGATTTGCTAAGAAAACTTTCAATGAAGGATATCTTTCAACAGCAGTTAACTGTTCTTATAAGCTTTCATGACCTCTTATTCCCCATCGACTCGAAATGGAGCCGGATTTACTATACTACCTACTTCTTAAAATCTGTTCATATTTTAATCACGTTTGTTGCATTGCCGCAGTCAGATAAAATGAAAAGTAACTCATCTAGGACGCTAATTATGAAATGGCGTAAGGTGAAGTCGCGGCGCAGGCGAGGAATTTATAAGGAAACGAAAGAACGGTGTGCCTGCGCCGCGCCGCTTGAGGGTATTCACGACACGTCGCGTACGTACATTTTATATTAAAAGGTTTGAAGAGGCATCATGCCTGCGCTGCACCTGCGCCGCGCCTTCACCTTACACCGTTTCTGTATAAATCGCGTCTAAGATTTTGACTGCAGCGGCTGTAGCAGATCAAGCCCCACAATTTTTTTTCTATTCAAAGATAGAATTATCGGCAAGAAGTTTCCGAAGTCATTGTTCTCCCATACAGGATATTATGTCCGAGAGAAAGAAGTTGATCTATTCTATAGACTTGTTCGCAAAGTTTTCTGAACTGGGTTGGGTTAGTTGGTTTTTGTTGTGTGTTGAACTTATCCGTTATTCTAAAAACATGCCAAACATCGACGATGGCTTTGGCATCCCCTCTCCTCATTAGCTCTTCTTCAACCAGGCGTCACACGCTGAGGCATCGCCTACAAAAGCAATGAACTCATTTTTGTTTTAGGATTTGCTCGCGTTATGATCGAAAACAATCTCACGAGAACGTCCTGTCCTTTTTTTAAATAAAGCTTATGGCGCTCGGGGATAATGTAGGTTGCCATTAGTGAGAGCATTTTCGGAATCGGATCAGTACTTCCGAAGATTACCTCCTACATCCAAACTATTAACAAAACATTTACAATATTTACCTCTTTATGCCTCAACGGACTTTAGGCCGTCAACCAAGCACATGTATATCAAAGTAAATTTACGCAAAATTATTGCTGGGAAACGACTTTTTTTTATAGGTGAAAAATCACGTTTTACTGTAGGACTCATATCATAGTGCTGATGGATGGATTAAGTAGTACGGGGTTCGTGAACGTGTTTAAAGTAAAAAAAAATACATTAAAAACATGTATTTAAATAAAAACTTGTGAAAAAGTTGGTATTTAGACTCCCAATATCTCCGTAACTAGAAGGTTCCTAGGTATAGTCTAGAACAAAAAAAATATTGCAATGATGTGGAAAACAAGTGCTTTTCGGTTTCGTTAGGGCTCTTGTTACACCCTTTATGATAGTAGGTACAGAAACCATAGAATTAACGAAAAGAGATGCGGAAACTAGGTAAAACTACAACCAAACACCCCGAAAATTCCTATAATAATGACTCGTCTAAACCAAAATAACAAAGCATTACGCTGAAATCAAACAGTCGAAACTCAGTGATTGTGGGCTGGAAGCTTCCGAAATCAATTGCAGCTTAGTTAATCCCGTTGTAATTACTACTCGCAGTGAGTAATCCCTACGAACCGTTAGTTTCACTCTGCTTTATTTATGATGACCCGACGATTTCGCTGTCAAGCGTGACATTCGTTTGACCTCAGTGAGTTCAGTTCATAAGTATAATTATGATGTTTATTCGGATTACCAATCATATATCATGGTTTGTTGGGGAAAAGCTTCGATTTTGCAAACTGCTACTTAATTCATGATCCTGCGGTAAGCCGGTACGTTAGTGTTAAGAGCGTTAACTTCTTACGGCATTTCATAAACATTTTCGAAAAATAGTGTTACAGCTAAATTAGACCGATTTTAGATTTTCCATAGAAACAGAAATTTTAGATTATCTTTTTTTTTAAAAGACATTTTGAAAAGTTGACGACTTAAGTATCCTGCTTATGCATACGAAGTTTCATTAAAATCGGTTCAGTAATTTCGAAAAAAAATCACTTGACAGTTTGTATGAAATGCCTTAAGACGTTAACGCTCTTAAGAAGATCAGCTTAAACTGGTCTCTTATTCAGTTGAAACTTCGTACTACTGTCGACCAACTCAAGGTCTAAGTGTTATCACTGGCCTGCTACCTACCTACAGGCCTATTCATCTTCTTGCATTTAACTTGAGGTACACAACCTGATAGCTGAGCGATACTGACTAGATTAGGCAAGCTGTTTGTCTCTTGGGGTTCTGGCTACCGAATTTCCAAAATATTCGCATGAGAACTAGTTTAACATGCTACCGAGACACCGAGAAGTCTCGGATACAAATTTACATTTTCACTGAATTATAACCCCGCCCCGTAGTCAGTATTGTTGGCTTTTCCCGAAATATACAAGGTGGAAGGGACACCGACGCCAAAACGGTTAAATACCACGTAAGCAGTACATCTTCTGAACCCCCCACATAGAAAATTTTCGTCGGTAATTAAAAAAAAACAGCTTTTCCGTACATTTTGATCGTGTAGGTATTGCAGTTTTGTAGGACGAAAAAAGAAGTGGCGTTTAAAAGGCAAAATATCTATGTCAAAATTATTAGTAGGTTATTCAAACAAACTCGACGAACATTGCTCAATAGACTAGACGATAATAAATACTTTTAGAAAATTGTATTTATGAGAGCACAGTGAAGATTAGTATACAGCTATGTCTTGTTGCCCTAGTAATAATGCAGCATATACATTTATTTTCCTTAAAAACCTCTCAACATCAATTGTTTTAATCTGGAAACAACACAACGTTACTCCGCCAAGAAATCTTCTAAACGGCCTATACATTACGGAATCAAATTAAGTGTACATCTCGCTACAGTTTGTCGGCCGCTCGGATAAGGAAACGGTCCCCTGTGTACAGAACCCTGTAAGGATTCTGTAGTGCTGCCCCTTAAGTTAGAACTCAATGTTCTCGACTAAACAGCTCTGTTATTTATAATGCGGAATAAAGAATTTAAATTGTTACTATTGGTGGGACTACATTTAGGCCTAAGTAATTTGATGGTAGTGCTAAAAGAAATTCCATTTTCATAATTTTTTCAGACTACTCTATTTTTCTTTTTTTTCTTTTTTTGTCTGTGTTGTGGAGGTCAGATAGGCGCACCATGTAAAATACTGGTATTCAGCTGCATCCGGTTAGACTGGAAGCCGATATAGTTGGGAAATGGCTAAACAAATGATAATTACAAATACATGATGATAAAGACAGTGTCATTAACATTAAGTTAAGGTAGATCTTCATTATTTTAATAGAAAGTTCCAGTATCAAATATTTCTTAATTAAATTCTCTTCTATTTCTTTAAGTGACGTGAAGCCCCTTCAATAAAATATCAAATATTTTGGGGACATCAAATTACAAATAATATTTCGAAGTATTTAAAATTACCATGTCCAAGAACTTGATTAAAGTCAATCATAAAACCGTTTAACTTGAAGTCTTTAATATGAAAAATTGTATTAAAAAGCTTCTTCTACCAATTTTAGAAAGTGTATTCAATCAAAACATCAGGAAATCAATCACTTTGAATTGTATGTTCGTAACTGAACGTTATGTGAGACGAGATAAAACAGATACGTGATAATCGCACAGCTTTGCAAATAAAAATAAAAGTCAAAACGCGTACCGCACAAAATAATACAACACGAATCGACGATAAAGATAATTTATTCATACTGTGTAATTATTTTTCCGAAATACACCCGTAGCTTTATGTTTACAGAGGGAACTAAAGGCTTTCGTGGAGGCTCATAATAACGCAAACGACTAACTCTCGAGGGGCGTCAAGTAATTTAGTCGTCGCCTCTCGGATCATATTATCCGTATTCCTAATACAAATGATCCGCAGTTCCGTCGGGACGTGCCAAAATGGGTAAATTAAAACGAAGTATACTTCGCGTTGAAAATTGTGTGCGTGTATAAAAAACTGCATCGTAGTATGCTCTGGCGCGCCTCCAGTCTGGCGGCTTGTCAACGAGCCCACACGATAGATTTTTATCAACTTCTTGTTAAAGTGGCGAAATAAAAGGGTCGTATTTTCCGCAGGGAGACAGAAATGTGGCCTAATTTAGGTGCGTGGGTAAATGTGCACGTCATAAAGGGAACAAACGAGTTAACGTGTAACATTTATGTGAATGTAATGCGATGCTAATGTCACCCCTGACAGGTGTTTGCAACTTTTGACAGCTATCACAAAGAAATTGTTTTAGTACGGAGCTACATCGACACGCGTGTCACTCAAAGTTTTCGAACAAAAAGTGGAGGCTGAAAATATTTCTATGGGCAAAGAGTATGTAGTTAAGTTCCCCTGACATTTGTTTAGAAGGCTAGAAAAGTTTTTAAGTCTAAACTCAAAAAGTCTAAAGTCTAAGTCGTTTAGAACTTTGCGATTTATTTTTTTTTAGTCAGGCTGCTCTGTCCCACTGCTGGACAAAGGCCTACCCCATGGCTTTCCATTCCTGTTTACAATTTGCCCTCTCTGATCAATCCGTTAAGAATGAGTCCAGATCGTCACGCCAGCGATTCTTAACTCAACTTTGCGATTACATGGCTTAAATTATCCCAAAGTCGTTGTAAAGTAATATTGTTTTTGTTGAAGGGCAACGTTGTGTGTTGATATTTTAAATACACCTGCTTCATTTTTGGGATAAGTGACACTCCAATCGCTATGAGTCGGTTTATACCTGTGATTTTACTGTAGCTAGTACTAATACTACTAGATCAGGAAAGGCATTTACAATAAATAATAATGGATAATATTACTGGTCACTTTTATTAATTAAACAGATAAAATTCATTTTATACAGTATCAAAACGTTACTCGGAATACCATTTCAACCCGCAATTATATCCTAAAATTGTTTCAAATGTATGAATTGAAAGCATTTACGGACCCACCACTAAAATGTGAACCGCTCAAGCAGTTGTTTGAGCAACCACTTCCGCAAAAATATTATTCAAATGAATTACAAATACAGAGAATTTTTCTCAAATTTCGGTCACCATGCCGCTCAAAATATCGAAATGAGAGGAAAATCCCTAATTTGTGTCGGGCCCGACCGCGAGCTATACCGTGACATCCAACAGTCACGCCGCAAAAGAAATGGAACAATCACTATGGGGTATTTAAATTAATTTTTGCTTCCCTAGACGGGAAATTCAACTTCAGGCCAATTCAGGGCAAAATTCTTCGAATACATAATCTAAACTGCGGTCTGTCTACTGACAGCAGTCGACACTGACTGGAATACTGATGTATTTTGTAACAGTGATGACACTGACAGCATTAATTTGAACGTGGTTTAGATGTGCTGATCCGTTCAGTTTTATTGATGACATTGTCACAACTCTATTTGACCGGTTTATTTTTCTGACTAAGAAAAAGCCATCATCATCATCTACCTAGCCTTTTCCCAAACATGTTCGGGTCGGCTTCCTGCCTAACCGGATGCAGCTGAATACCAGTATTTTACATGGAGCGACTGCCTATCTGACCTCCACAACCCAGTTAGTACTGGGTAATACGATACCCCTTGGTAAGACTGACTAAGAAAAAGTATCATCGCTATTATTCTGAGTTTAAGATCATGTCCATCACCGCCCAGCCGGCCCAGAAAGAGATTTCGAGATGACTTGAAAGATCACCACGAAAGTTGGTAAGAGCGCTAGAGAATTGAACTCGGAAGGATCTAGGAGAAGTCTCTTCAAACAATGGAACAAAAGACTAACAAAAAAAAGCTTTGTGGGATTCCTGTCCATAAACAAATAACGAAGTTACAAAAGAAATCCTTGAAATTATTTAACTTAAATATGTTAGGTATAATCGTGACTTTGGGCCAATGAATAAGGTTACATAATATAATAATTTAAGAAAATAATGTTTTGTATTCCTTATTTTGTTATTACTTCCGCTCTTTCCAAGTAAATTACATCATAATTATCATTAGTAGATTGTTTCTTTATTTATACAATAAAAAGTAATGAGGATAAATAATAAAAGGGAATAAAATCGTTAAGAAAATTGAACTAAGTGTGTTTTTCCACCAGGAAGATTTCAGTACAAGCCTGTAGTCTGAATTGGTGCCCGTTTGATGGCAATAGGTTGAATACATGACTTACCTATTCTGATCATCATCAACATCTACCTAGCCTGTTCCCAACTAGGTCGAGGTCGGCTTCCAGTCTAACCGGATGCAGCTGAATACTGACTTAGTCTGACTATTACTACAGGTTGTTATTGTTCGTAGAATACTTGTAAGGACAGCAATACTAACACTTAAAAAGTCTAACCTAATTGTACAAGTGATAACAAAAGTGTTTTGTATTTATTTCCAGCTCACCTTTGTTTTCCGTGTCGGAATGAGTGCGTACTTCAAGAGTCTAATTTAACACTAATTGCTGGCACTTTTTACCACAATATTATTATGAAGTTGAGTGAGGTTAAATTGCGAGAAAAAGATTGTTAAACTTTTATGAATATGTTTGTTTGTTTTTTGACATAGTAATTGTTATCATACGACATTATATTTCAAGATTTCACACAGTGTAGACAGCACATATAATAGTAGCAGATTTTTCATAAATTAACTGAAATTATTCAACCCCTTTCTCGAGTGAAAACGTTTCAAATTTTATACAATTATGGTTTGATATTTTATACGAACCCTCCAAGTTTCAAGCTTTTTAATTCTCACATTATCATGCTCTACTTTTTTCTCCGCAAGATTGTTTTAAGATAAGCAGAACTCCAAGCGAATTCACAACTAGTTTGTCAGCAAATGTTGAGCTTAAAGACCTCAGTGGGCCACGAGAGGAGGCAGTTTGTTAATCTATCGCCACACAGTCACCTACTGACCCACTTGCACCAGACTCTCACTTGTGCCGGATGATAAGCTGTTCTATTTTTCATTGCTAGATTAGCACGCTAATTTTAAACGTTTGTTGAACTCGTTGAGCTTTGTCAATCAAACCAGAATTTTAAAGACTATTTGCAAAACTAAATTATTTGCAATTATAACTACATACAAACATAATGCCGGCTTAACCAGTATGTGCACAAAATGCAATGTGAACAAAACATAATGGCAACCGAAAAAAATAAATAGGTCACCGAATATTGCGTTTTCTACCTCACTGTACATAATGCATGTTCCACTAACAGACCGCATCCATTTTTAAGAATGAGCATTTTAACGCTACTATATTCCCTAACTGAGAATTACAAATGAATAATTAAAATGACAGTTGCGTGGTTATTCGCTGGCATGCTTCGCAAAAATAGCATCGCGGGCATGCTATTTGTACGAATATGAGTTTTGCTACAACCGCAATAAATGCCACAGTCCAGTATTCACAAAATGCGTCGAATAATATCCGAGGTTTTTATGCACGTTCCATTTTAAATTGGAATAAGCGAGATGAAAAGGAGAAAAAACATCGCGAAAGCAAATTACAGGAAGCGAAAGAAACTAAAATGCGGGACGGCTCGCTCGGGCTTGAACTATAAAATATTTGCATCCAAACGAGGCCAGAGCAACAATAAGATGGAAATGCAAAACCCTGGTACGATGCGATGCATACTGTCCGCTCACGGCTAATGGCCGACCGTATATTTTACTTGAAACTGAGACTTAACTTAAAATTAGCTATGTTATGATATGTAATTTAAATTATGCTCATTACACAGCATATAAAATGATATACGATGAACATCCTACTACGTAATACTAGTAAAGTTCCTGTAAGCTGAGACTTCAAGACTTTTTGGACGTGTTCCATTTTGGCCGGGTTTGTGTTCCGATACGGCAAACTCATTTTTTATTGCTCAAAAAATAAGTTGCTCTTTGAATTAACTTTTGTTCTACATGAATAAGTAACGAGGTTAGTTTACGATGTAAAAGTAGATGCAATGTTTTGTTACAATTTAAATCAAATTTTCATTAGTGCTGCGTTCTAGACAGTAAGTCGGTCTAGAGACACATATGTATGTTCAGATTGGGTCTAAATTGCTTCACAGGCGTAAATTAATACATACACATTTGCATGAGATACAGCTCCAAATCTAATCTAGTGGGGTAAGCCTATTCCGTTACAAATACATTTAGTAAAACAAATTATCCTAGCCCTTATCTCCTCTCTTCAATAAAGGCGTAAATTGGTAAGCCACTCTTACCCATTATGTAAATAGTACTTTATAAAAAACAAATAGTTTGAAATGTTCAGAGTATCGTAAAGCCGTCTACGCGATTTTGAACGTGACGTTGCGCTGTTGAGATATGTATGTGAGTTAAACAAACAAGTCGACAGTTACTTTTTTTACTTAACTTGTTAAAACTTATTGAGTGCCAAAAGTTGACTTATGAATTAAAGATAATAGCAATATCGGCCATTGTTTGTTTCGAACATTATCGAGATTTATAATCGAGTTCTTTATCAATGTTCGGTTTCATAATGGCTTCCCATACTGATACATGCTAATTTACATCCACAGATTTACGATCTCATGAGAAATTTACGACAGATATTTATGTTCGCGATGTACGTGGTTAACAGTGCGAACACGGCTTGAAATCCTCTCCAAAGGATTTCACGCCGCTCAAGCATCTTTTAAAGTATTCGAATAGAAGACAGAAGAATACAGCCGAATTTAATACAGGGAAGGTCCCTAGAGGTGCAGGATTCTCCCGTCACAGACTGATATTGTAAAACTTTTCTTCGATGTAATCTACATAAAAAATGAGCCGAGGGTTTGCGGTGACCCACTGGTAAATGAGAGCCTTTTGAACTGTTAATTTTGTTTGCATACGAAATGAAATCTGACATGAAAGTTATTTGCGCCTTGATCTTAACTGGGGACTATGTTTTGATGATAAACATTTATGTGTTTATTTTGCTTTGTTGTTTATTTCATAATCTGTTTCTCTGGAAGTTTATTTGGTTTTCCTTGAATGGAAAGATTTAGAGCGGTTGTGAAGAAGTCACTTATTTATCTTTAGGGCAATGTAAATGTCAAAAGATATTTTTAATTTGAAAATTCTTTTTTTTCGTATTTTTATTAAGTTTTCAACAAAGAGTTTACCATCAATTCGTTTACCGAGCCAGCTATGATTAAACAAACACTTTTAACATTTTCTATTTTGGTGCAGAACAGATGGAAACAGAACTCTCACGGTTTGTTCTAAAAGCCATTATTTTCTCGGAGATTTCCATTGTGGTCGTCTATAATTATGGTTTTATGTAAGAGAGAAAACACTACATATTTTCATACCATATGAACCTTGAGTTTTATATTCTACTCCTACAAATTACATGCGACTCTCAGTCTTAAATTAGCATAAAAATAACGAGTTTGTTATTAAAAAGGATATTAGGTTTGAATTTATTCATGAGGCGTATTTTTAGAGAGACTTCGCGCGGCAGTCATTTATGTTTTCAGAAATATAGAAGGCAGCCCGACGACATATTATTTAGATTGATGGTAGTCAGCAAGAAATTTTGCTTTTCGTACGAAGACACCTACGAAACGGTAGATAGGTAGGTTGAATGTATGCTTTTTACAATTTTAAAATATTCGATATAATCATACTACCTACCTCCTTCAGCTATGTGTATTATCACTGAACCTCTTTCATAACAAAATATTTCACAAGGCAAAAGCCTGAATGTTTACGCTTACAACGCTTTCCCATCTCCCTAAAACATTAACACCATTTCCTGCACAAAAGTTATGTGCAAACAGGCGTATGTGCACTTATTAGGTATAGCAAGACAAGTTCGAATAAGGCTAAAAGTTCATGAAGCTAAAGTGGCGGTTACCCGGGCTGTTGTTAACAAAGTAATTCCGACTAACGGTATATGTCCGAAGTGAAGTTATGAGCAAGTTAGCAAGCGGTTAACGTGACCAAGCGACAGGTAATTGGGCCATTATGTTAGCTGCAGATGTTTCAATATAATCACGGGGATTTTTTGGCCAGTTATCTTCGAAGTTAGAAAAAAATGTGATTTTAATGCACAGAAAGCGCTACTCTTTTTCCAAAAAAAGAAACTATAGATGGTTCAATTTAGATAGCGTAGAATAGGCTGTATATTCTTCATGTAGGGACGAAAGCAATTGTTTACATGTTTGGTAAAAAAAAATTGAGACGTAACACTAAAAAAATGAAAACTCCACCCAGAACAAAATATCAACGACCAACTACCAGCGTTCCGCCAACTCACATTTTACGAAAACAAAAACAAGGCAACAATGTAAACCTACCCTTACCTATTTACAAGGCAAAGAAAACTTTCCACTTGAACTTAAACTACACATTAAGGCGGAGTAGCAAGCGAGGTAATTTCGTAGTAATTACAAGGCACGAATTGTAATGTACTTGTAGTGCTAGTTCACTACAGTGAATCTTTTATTTAGTCTGTTATGAGCGCCATTTGTGATTGAGAATTTTATGGCAATTAAGAACTTCTTGTTGTTCTTCTTTTTTTTGTGTGGATAGTGCCTAATCTGGTGTCAGAGTTTTTTTGCTGCCCATGGACCTCTGACTTGCCTCTCTCTTGGTCCCGAGTGTTATTTGTAGATCTTTGACAGTCGTTAGGTAGTCAGTGGCTCAAAAAGTCTGACAACCAGTCTTACCAAGGGGTATTGTATTACCCAGTACTAACTGGGTTGTGGAGGTCAGACAGGCAGTCGCTTCATTTAAAATACTGGTATTGAGCTGCTTCTGGTTAGACTGGAAGCCGATCCCAATATAGTTGGGAAAAGGCTAGGCAGATGATGATGATGATGGGCCTCTGACTTACTTTTCTTTTAGGCATGCTGCTATGGTTTCCTCAGGATGTTTTCCTTCACCAAAGCAAGTGATAATTATACAATACGCACATGAATCCGAAAAATCAGAAGTGTGTGTCTGTTAAGAGTAATAAAGTTTTGAGAAAGCGTTATCTATACGGAAATGGATCTTCCATTTCCACGTAGGTAAATAGTAAAAAGTAAATAATAAAACGGGAAATTGCTTTTTTGTCATTCGATTTACGATAAGAACTCAATTTAAAAGGACGTTTTAAAGCAAACAGCCTTTTAATACTTTTACTGAAGTACTTCATAACCCAATTTAACTTGCACATTGCATGTGACATATGAATGAAAGCTTGACTTGGAAAGTTGGCTTCAACTTCCAAGTTATTAAAAATTTTGCAGCAAAAAATAAAATATTATTGGAAAACACGTAGAGTTAATTTAAACTGTATCGTAATGTTCGTTTTTTCTTTTTACTGATTGCAAAATAAAAAGAAAAATCTAATTTAAAAAATACACCTCATGCCCGATTAGCCGAAAATATATTCCATCATCTACCTAGCCTTTTCACAACTACGTTGGGGTCGGCTTCCAGTCTAAACGGATGCAGTTGATTACCAGTATTTTACATGGAGTGACTGCCTATCTGATCTCCATAACCCAGTTGGTACTGGGTTTGGTAAGACAGGTTGTCAGACTTTCGGGCCACTGTCTACCTGTTACGACTGTCAAAGATCTATAAATGACAGCTTAGACCAAAGGCTTAACGAGCTTTCCGACGCATGGAGAAAACTCGGTATATAATTTGAGGTCACCCATCCACGGACGAACCTAAGCAAGCGCGGCTTAACTTGATGATCAACCCGAGCCGCTGCTACTATTTAGCCACGAGCTTTCAGCAGAAAATATATTTCCAAACCTGAAATCCTAAATTCGAATCTCAGTTCAAGCCATGAATAACGCAGCTGGTGTTGCAAATGGCGCATAGAACATGATAATAGCCTTGCTCCCCATACAAAAAGAACTGCAACCAATAAATAAAATAAAACCAATTCCTCCCTTTTACGACTCCACTCGTCGACGACACGCTAAAAGCCAAAACCCAACAACCACAGACTTAATACAATTAGTCAGAACAAGAAGGTTTGGTCACTAACATAAGGGGTGACCACTCTCGAAGGGAAAAACGGTCGGGTACGAATCATGGCCGAAGGAGGTCGCATTCAATTCAAAACATAGGCCGAAATGCCGAACGCCCGCGCCGAAACTATTTCTTGGGACCCGTTACGATGAAACCATCCGGTTTGCGGGTGCGTATACTACCTAATCTTAGCTATTTGTGTGTAAACTTGAAAGGCTTAATGCTTTTGGTATTCTTTTGGGATGAAGAGTACACGAATAAAAGAAGCAACTGTTTTTGTAGAATACAAAAATATTTGAACAAGTTGTGAAGCAAGCCGCTACGCTCACAAACGTTGAACTTATTTTTGATGATATAGCACTATCTATGTTGAGCTGCTGCTATTCCACAGTAGCATTATTGGTAACGCTATAAGGATAAGCCGTTAGTCCAACTAGAATGGCCCAGTCACGTAGTTCTGAATGAAGATCGTTTAGTTTACGAATAGCAATAGCGTATAACAATATTAGTAAGTCATTACAACATTAGAAATCCGGGCAAATACTAATGTGACTTTTTCAATTCATTTATGGTCTTTCTAAGTTTTTCTTGAACATTACTGACTTAAGAAACACCTAAATAAGGAACGCACGAGTGTGGCAGATTAAAAGGGGAGGCTTATACCCAGCAGTGGGTGAATCGGGGCTGATATGATGATGATGATCACTGTCATCGATAAAGGAAAACATCGTGAGAAAACCTATACTTATAATTAATATAAGTCTAAAATCGCCAACGGAATTAATATAAGTCTGAAATCGCTAACCCGTCTTGAGCAAGCGTGGTGATTAATGCAGGACAGTTATAAGCTGGTATTATTTATTTAAATTTTACTTTTCGCACATTCTACAAGCAATTATAACTTCACCCTTCTCATAAACTACACTTCTAGTTGAAAGGGTAATGAATAAAATTGAAATTTCAAAGTCTTAAATTACTTACAACGAATGAAACGAAGACTACAACTCCAACGTAAAACAGCTAGACTACTATTCCCATACCAGTCTGTTCTGATAAAAAAGTTTTAGTTTTCCAGTTAATATCTATATTTCGTCCGCCGCTTTATATGCGGCAATAAAAAAGTTTTATTTATGCACTAGTTTCGCCAAATTCGATTCAAACACACAAACAAAGCTGCGGGCTGTAACTAATCCTATAGTTTTATAGTAGATACACTCCCTGAGGCTCGGCTCGAGTTTCTATACAACATTATTTTTAGTATATGCGAAACCTGAATATAGTTTGTTCGGAATAAGTAACTGAATCGATTCCAATAATTTTTAAACCATGTTATAATTTGTCCCAAAAATATTTAAAAAATATTTAAAAATATTTAATGATTGCGATAGGTACTTAGTGTCGCTCGGTGTCCAACTTGTAGGACACCGAGCGACACTAAGTACCTATCGCAATCATTTAGGTTACTTCTGCCAAATTATTATTATCAATGAGCTCAAGACGACGCTGGAGGCTCACGTGCGGGCGTGCCGGGTGGTGACCACGTATTTGTGCTGACAGCCAGGTCACAGAAAATGCTAATAATTTTGTGATTTTTCATGATACAGTTTTCAAATTTTGTACAAAGATTCTTTACATAAAAATACTAGACACGTGTTTCAGGTTTCGCATATACTAAAATTAATGTTGTTTATGGACGGTATTTTGTAGAACGAGATAAAAGCTATCTTTTATAGAAATGGATGGTATCTGTATGGGTAGCTCAAGATTTGGTTGGTTTACAAAATGTCTGCATGTAAACCTGTATATTTTGTGATCTTTGTATTTTGTTACTGGGGACGTGACTACCTATATTTTAAGAAATAAAAACTTGTAAGTATTAAAACAGTGGTAAGTTTGAGAAAGTCTAACGCAGGCATCACAGCACGTAATTCAAAATATTTAAAAAATCTCGTTATTTTAACGGACTGAACTAATGAACAGTGAACTCAAGATGATTTCCTGAGACTACTAGGTACAACTTGTAGCTTTTTTTAATATTTTTGGGACAAAATATAACATGGTTTAAAAATTATTGAAATCGATTCAGTTACTTATTCTGATCAAACTATATTCATTTTTGCATATACTAAAAATAATGTTGTATATTTTTTAGTGCTGTTCCTTGCAAACGGTGCACTGGCAAATAAAAAAAATCTTTCTTTGCTGAAGTTGTCATAAATTCTTATCCTACTGCTTTATTTAAGTAGCCAGTTCAGTGTCCTCAACTGATGTATCTACCTACACTCTAGCCATTGGCCATTAACAGACACTTTATCTTCAATGGATCCTATTGATTGGCTCCAGTAGACCGCGAACGACGACTATTGTGTCCTTCAGACGACAACTTTAATGAGGTCGAAAGACAAACAGATATTGTTTTATTACATTCTGATTCAACCTAATGATGGAGGATCTAAAAATACGTACTTATTTGTTTCACGAAAATATTTATTTTTGTAGATAACTATGAGTTTCGTGAATTATTGAGGCGCAGTTGGTTGGGCATGAGTTGAAAAGAAAATGCGAGTTTTGTGCCCTTTTACCCTAGTACTTTGATGCTAGCCGTCAACCAAGAATTCTGTGTAACCGTACGCAACGTTTATTGCTCGGAAACGACTTTTTTGGGGAAAAGCCGTACTCCCCTTTTCACTTCCACACATACTCTCTCATTCACTCATCGCTGCATTCATGCTCAATTACTTATTTAAAATTATGATGCGTTCCGAGCTAACATCCTACATAAATAATTATTCCATTGAAAGCCCAAAATCTACACGAAGATAATCCATTAATGGTGAATACGTGATAAGTAGAGAAATAATTAGCTACGTGAAGTGATCCAGTAATGGGTGTTCAAACGTACGTAGCGTATGAAATCATAACAATGGTGAACTCGAATGTTCTCGAGTGGCCGCCCATTTCTATTGCTTCATTCACTAAAATTAGATTTCACGTTTGGAGGTAGTTTTCTCTCCAAACAAAGGGCTGCTACCGACGATACTATTAAATAAACATTGCTTTTGTTTCTAAACTAGCGATATTAAAAGCTGGATGACGTTCTGTGTTGATTCTGTTTATGCAAAGTTTACTTAGAATTCTATATTCCGGAAAATCGTCAATGTAGAAGTTTCGTTTCAAATCGTGCATCGAGGTATCATAATATCTAGAGCTTCAAACATTGTGAAACAGGTCTGTTTTAGAGTTTTGTTTGAAACTCGTTTCATAATACTAGGAAAATTATGGAAACCTCAAGTGTTTTCAGAATTGCAGTATTTGATCAAAGTTCTAAGAATTTACTTGTTATCTTTTAAAAGTTAACATATGAGAATATGTTAACTTTTAAAAGACAACAAATTCTCATATAAATTATATTTGGGACCGGTCAATGTGGCGACACTTGGGGGAGGCCTATGTCCAGCAGTGGACGTCTTTCGGCTGAAATGATGATGATGATGATATGAGAATTTCAAGACAACGGAATAGATGTTGTACTGACTTCCTGTAGTCAATTAATAAAAACTTGCAACGATAATTTGTAAAAGTCAATTTAATAGTATATTTAACTAATTGAAAATCCCATCTCTGGTAAAATTTACTTTCTTAAACTCTCAATGGAGGAACAGCCTCAACAATTTCATAAAGCAATTTTGATAAAGCTAAAAAATGTTGAATGAAAACGTTTCAACGCGAGAAAGTCCGAGTCGACGAGATAGCACAGTTTATTCCAGTTGTTTTACAAACTTTTAATTCATGAAAATGGGACTCAAATAAGTTAATGTAATTGCAGTGTAAAACAAAAAGCTTTCTAGATCTAGGGCTTATTAATAAAACTTTGCCTTTTTAGAGTAGTTGGGGTCTTTCAAAGCGAAATAAGCATGCGTAGGTAAACAAAGAAGTAGCTAACTTTTTCATTTTAGCTATTTATTATTTGTTCTATACATACAAACAAAATTGAAGTGTCTGTTTGTAATTTAAAACAAACAAAATATTTTTTATGTATTCAAATAAAACTAGGAGCCTTAATTCCTTACATTCTTAAACATTATCTTAAAGTTACAGAGGTACTTAAGTCTAATAAAAAAAAACGTATAACCATACCAAAAAGGCGGCTTTTATTTGTGAAGTTAAATGAAACATCATATTATTTGTAGCCAAACACAATAAAGGTCTGAGAACTCTTTTGCACAAACCTAATTATGCAAAAGATTTCTCACACTATTTTAATGTTGAACTGAACTTGTTTACACACAGGAATTTTCGTAAATATGGACCCATAGTCTGTACAATGAAAAAAACAAACAGCTAAAAAAAACAGCTTTTTACTGAATGCATATGAAGGTGCATGCATACAAGTATGTATACGGAACCTATTACAAAAACACCTTTTTTAATTTTTGTCTGTCTTTCTGACTGTTTGTTCACGCTAACTTCGACTTTTAGTGACAGACAGCTGATGTTATATGGAGTACTTTAATTTTAGAAAAAGGTATAGGGTTCCGTGCAAAAAAAATAAAACCAAAATCTGATTCAAATATCAGTAATATTTTTATAATACACGCGGACGAAGGTCGCTTAATTATGATAAAAATACTTTATAATTTGTAACAATAGAACATACGCTTTGTCGACAGGATTGCACTACGATGTTGTTCGTGACTGTTGTAGATGTCCGTATGCTGCGCTGACCCCAAAACACCGTATGAGCGTTTGGCTTTCATTCCATAACATACTAAAATAAACTGAACAATTTCCACTATTGATTTGAGAGATCAACCAAAGCCTGCCAACTGTCAATTGAACCGAAGCCTACACAAGACAGTCTCTTCGCAATTCCAACAAAAGGCCTATACATTTTACCCTATGTATTATACCAAGCTTACGCAACGTAAGCCGTATTACCAGATTGACTTGTACAGACTCCATTTCAAACATTGTAAAAGAAGATCGGTTTTCAACTTAGTGTAAGGACTATTCCTTGAATAACGTATGAACCAAACCCAGTTCGTTGTTACTTAGAATTTACAATTTAGTAGACAGGGCTGTTGGGACTTACATAAGGTTATCTATCTTTTTAAACATTTCAATTGTTAATCTAGTATTTAACTAGGAATTTCGGTACTACTGAGGCTTCACGTCGGGTTAAGAATTGGTGATTGATGTTATTTAGGCATTTTTAGGGTTCCGTACCTCAGTCGTAAAAGCGGAACCTTTATAAAATCACTTTGTTGTGTGTCTGTCAAGCCCGTTTTTTTCAGGAACGCGTGGAGAAATACTCAAATCAGCTACTTCTTGAAGCAGTGAAAAAATCAAACTTGTAAGTCAACGCGATCAAAATATATGCCAGTTTATTTCACATATTTTGCGATTTCACAAGAGTATCATAACCTATAGGGTACTTCTCGTTTACCTAGAATCATGAAATTTTTCAAAAAGCAATGTCTGTATGTATTCCTTTACAGCACTTGTAAAGGAATACATCTGAAAACCGTAAATATGTAGTTTAATAACAAAACACCTACAAGTTTTACAGAGCCCTCGGTAGGCGAGTCCAACTCGCACTTGGCCGGTTTATATTTTCATCACAGGATTTTCATAAATATTTAACTAGTTTCGTGACACAGTTACAGCACTGAACTCTACTTTAAAAAGATCTTCTTTACGTATTTTTATAAAGCTCACACTTTCCGAAAACCTAACGAGTTTATGAGGAAAGATGCTCGAATACTAAAAAAACTCCAACCGTCAAAGAATTTAAATCCAGAAATAAAATCCAGCTGGGAATAGAATCTCTGATATAATAAGTAGGTCAATACTACTCAGAGTTCTTAAGGGGTAGGTCAATCAAGCTCGACTTTTAATTTAAATCTCTAGTAGTCTACAACTGTTAAGTCAGTTAAGGGGCAGCGGTATTGGAAAAACATTGGGAAGTCAATCTGCATAAAAAATGAAGAGACAACCCTTAAGTTTGCAGCCCGAATTTGAGGGTTTTAATCCGCTTTGCCGATAAATTTGCCTAAATATTGTTAAAATTTTTAACACTACGAATTATTTACCCCGGTTACCTGATCAAGGCTGTTTCCAGAAAACCACTTCCAAACTTCTGTTATTTTTGGTAGACCAATTTTAATCACGAACAAGAACACATGTGATTTGAAAATAAACAAGTCACTGTTTTTGTTACACTAATGGTATAAATGGATACCACGTGATTTGCTACGGCGTAGCAGGTGTGCCTACGGTCATTGCTACAACTGCAACGATGTCGTAGCAGATTACCGCCTACGGAACTTCTTTCTTTCTTGAATTAAGTAGTGCACTACATTTAATACGTTTTGATACTTTAAGTTTCGATATGAGTCATTATTTGATTTCAGCAATGGTTTTTGATATAATAGTTAAAACTCGGGAGATACTGTAATTTGAACCGATCAACTATAACTTTTAAATAAGTTGTTGTTGTTGTAGTTGTTGTTATTTACAAGAAAAACAATAATTAGTTATTGTGTTACCAAGCCTGTTAACTGAGCATGAAAATTAAGAGTGAACCAATTAGCCCAGTGCTCTGAATATTAATTTTATTATTAAAAATGTTGGACGATTTGGGCTTTGAAAAAGGTGAAAGAGTGGAATTTGACTTAAGTGTCAAATTCCGTTGGTCCCCCAGGAATTCAACACTCTATATTCCGTCTCTTCAAAATTGTTACGTTTTATCTTGCGTTTAATCTCTTTTCGTAGTATGATAAAAGTTTTTAAATCACACCATTTATCTGATTTGACAAAAAGGTTTCACTTACAATGTCTGAAGTAAGGTGTTACACAGGGTGTATGGGACAGCCCTCCACAAACTGATGGGGTGAATTCAGTATAAATTATACTAAGATGGATTGACCGGTAAAAGAAATTATTTCAGGAATGTTATGGGAATCCAATAAATTTGTCTTGTTTTATTTCCTTATACTCAATGTATCGTTACAGTGTCAAAACGCACGTAGCGAACGGCAAGCGTGACGACTAGTTCGATAAACTCTGTAGCTAGGCAGTAAGTGAACAGCTTATTTCACGCGTTGTTCGTTAGAGTATTTCAACATCCATTGTTGGATTTTTGATTTTAGCCGTATTATTTACATAAATGGAGTGCTGCGTCCAGGGAACGTAATTTTACATTGAAATAAAGGCATAGTAACAGAAAAAAAATATTAAAAATTGCGGTGGAATATGATTCTAAATAAGGAGCTGAAAGGGTGCATTCAGCTGGGGTGCGTTGTCAGAATTCCTCCTCGTGTGCCTGATGGCTGCCGGTCCCTCTCGATACGTCTGGAGGGAATAGCAGCTGCTGGGCCGGTGCACCCTGGGCGTGGGCAGTATCCTTCCCCGAGGAATGGGAAGAGATTCTTATTCCTCGGGAAATGTTACTGCCCATGGCTAATATTCTGACATGGGGGGGTCCCTCATGGACCAAGGGGGCGTTGCTCCACGTGACCCTCTGAAAAGCAGAGGGCACAGCGGAGGAGCAAGGGCGGGCTCGGTGTGCACTTACCCTGCCTCCGAACAGACAGTGAAGGACGTGCGTCCTTCACTGTCTCCGTCGATATCGTAATCCCACCGTCGAAATGTCGTGGAACACGTCTCGCGGCTTCGATTGGGACCGAGGGTCTTGGCTTAACCGCCCGGACCACGAGGTAGAAAACCTCTATAAAAAGTTACCCCGAATCTCAAGCGGCGGCGCACCGCGAGGAGATGTATGGCTGACGGGTTCCTTTGGAAAATCAGTCTCTAGTGCGAACCACTGCCGGGCCTGGCTATGGCTTATCTGGGTACAGGGGGCACTGCCCAGATGGACTTTTTATTTCCCCCATACTCGTGGGAACAGTATGGAAAGATCGAAAACCCAAAAAACGGCCGATAACGGCGAAGGAAGGGAGGAGAGGGATGCGGGGCCGTCCAGCCAGCCCCCCGGCAGGGTTATGTCGGCCCCGACGAAACCGGCTCCAGTTAAGAAGGCGGCGGCCCTGAAACAGGGCAAGGCGGCGGCCCAAAAGAAGAGCAATGTGGCGAATATGCCAGCGCCAGCCGCGAGACAGCCGCTACCGCCACCCCCCCCGCCCCCTAAGCCTTCCGCGGCCGAGACCGGGTGGCAGGTGGCCGGAGAAAACGCGAGGGAGCGAAGGGCGGCCAAAAAGGCCAGGAGGCAGGAGCAGAAACGCCGGAAAAAGGAGCGGGGCGTCGCGGTTAGGCTCAGCGCCCCGAAGACCGCAGCTGTAGTGATTACACTACAGCCGGACGCGGAAAAGAGGGGCGTGACCTACCGCGACGTGCTCGCTAAGGCGAAAACGACGGTGGATCTCGGAGAGCTCGGGATCGCGGGCGGCCTCCGGCTTAGAGTCACCGCAACAGGGGCTCGAGTGCTGGAGATCCCTGGCGAAACCCGTGGCTCGTCCGCTGACGCTCTGGCTGAAAAGCTTAGAGCGTCCCTAAATGCGGACGAGACCCGAGTGTCCAGGCCCGTCAAATGCGCAGACCTGCGCATACTGGGTCTGGACGACTCGGTGACCGAGAAGGAGGTGGTGGCCGCCGTCACCAGGACCGGTGGGTGCCCTGCCGAGCAAGTCAAGGCAGGCACCATACGTCCGGACCTGTCGGGCATGCGAACCATAACGGTAAGCTGCCCTGTGACGGCGGCGAAAGTCATTGTGGAGGGCCGAAGGCTCTTGGTGGGCTGGGTTTCGGCACAGGTGAAGCTGCTGGAACCCAGACCTCTGAGGTGCTTCCGCTGCCATGTGGGGCACCACGTGTCGGTCCGGTGCACCTCGGAGGTGGACCGCAGCGGCCTGTGCTTCCGCTGCGGCCAGCCTGGTCACATGGCCGCGGTTTGCTCCGCCGCGCCGCGCTGCGCCGCATGTGCGGCAGCTGGCAAGCCGGCTGATCACCGGGCAGGGAGCAAGTCCTGCGGTACTCCCGCCAAGGCCAGGGGCAAGGGAAGGCCCTCCGCCACCACCGCCAAAACCCCCACCGTCGCCACCACCGCAGCCGCCGCCACTGTCGCCGCCACTGCCGCTACTGCTGCAACTTCCGCAGCGGAGCCCTCGCAGGGGGCCCGGGAGGGGGCTGAAATGGAGTGCCAGTAACGGCCCCATTACGCCTTCTCCAAGCGAACATCAACCACTGCGCCTGCGCTCAGGATCTTTTGCTCCAGAGCATGGCGCAGTGGTCGATTAACATCGCCGTGGTCGCTGAGCCGTACTTTGTCCCGCCCAGGGATGACTGGGTGGAGGACCTTAGCGGCTCAGTGACCTTAATTGCGTCGGTCGCCGCCGGTACCCCGACCCTTGAGAGTGTCAGGAAGGGTCAGGGGTGCGTAGCAGCACGGTTCGGGGAGATCGTTGTAGTGGGAGTCTACTTCTCCCGGAGCCGAACTCTCGCCGAGTTCCACAACTCCCTCACGGAGTTGAGTGTCGTCATCGGAAGCCATTCCCTCCCCGTGCTTGCTTGTGCTCGGGGATTTCAATGCCAAGAACTTGGCTTGGGGTTCTCGTTACACGGCCGTGCGGGGTAGAATGGTGGAGGACTGGGCTCTGGAGACAGGCCTGGTCGTCCTAAATCGGGGTTCTGTCCCCACGTGCGTGCGGATGCGGGACGAGTCGGTGGTGGACATCTCGTTTGCTAGCCCCGCTCTGTCGCCGCGTGTCGTTGACTGGCGCGTCATGGAGGGGGTGGAGACCTATTCCGACCACCGGTATATCCGGTTCGACGTCTCCACCCAGTCCTCAAGCGTGCCGGTCCTACAGGCCCCGAGTGGTCCGCGATGGGCGCTGAAGCAGCTGGACCGGGAGCTCCTCCTGGAAGCCTCGATCGTGCAGGCCTGGGTGTCATCACCAGTCAGGCCTGCTGACATCAACAACGAGGCGGGTTGGTTCCAGGAGGCCATGTCCGAGATTTGCGACGTGGCAATGCCCCGAGTTCGGCCAGGAAGCGCCCGGCGTCAGGTGTACTGGTGGTCGCGAGAGCTGACGTCTCTGCGCAAGGCGTGCGTTGCCGCGCGGCGCCTGTACGCCAGGCGTCGCAGGCTCCGCATCCGCCCTCCGGATGCGGCAGCCATTGAGGCGGAGCTATACGAGGGGTACAGAGCGGCGAAGACCGCCCTCCAAGAGGCTGTCCGGCGGGCCAAGAATTTGGCCCGCGAGGAGATGCTGGAGTCTCTGAACGGAGATCCGTGGGGGCGCCCTTACAAGATGGTGCGGGACAAACTCCGCACCCGGGCCCCCCCGCTAACGCAGAGCCTCCGGCCTGAGCTCGTGGAGGACGTGGTGAGCGCTCTGTTCCCTTCGCGAGGGGAGCATCCTCCCCCGCCTATGGCTCCGCCGCCGCGTGCGGTGCCGGAAGCGGACCACACCGATGACGATGACGACGTTCCGGAGGTGACTGGGGTAGACCTGAGAGTGGCGGTATGCAGGCTGAAAGCCAGAAACACCGCCCCGGGACCCGATGGCTTGCCTGGCAAAGCCTGGGTCCTGGCCTCTGAGGCTCTCGGGCCCCGACTGGAAGGGCTCCTAAGCGCATGCTTGGAGAGAGGCCAGTTTCCGCTTCGTTGGAAGACGGGGAAGCTGGTCCTCATCCGGAAACCAGGGCGCCCTGCGGACTCTCCGTCCGCATACCGGCCCATCGTGTTGCTCGACGAGGTGGGCAAGCTCTTCGAAAGAGTCATTGCCAACCACCTTGCCGGGCACCTTGCGGGGATGGGGCCGGATCTTGCGGAACACCAGTTTGGTTTCCGCAAGGGGCGCTCCACGGTAGACGCCATCATGCGCGTGAGAGCCCTAACGACGGGGGACGCGGTGTCCCGGGGCGGGGTCGTCTTGGCGGTGTCTCTTGACATCGCCAACGCCTTCAACTCCATGCCCTGGAGCTGCATTAGGGAGGCACTCCGGTATCACCGGGTGCCAACCTACCTTCGTCGTGTGGTCGGGGACTACTTGACGGATAGGGCCGTCATCTACCTCAGTCAGAGCGGAGAATAGAACCGGCGAGAGATGTCGTGCGGTGTTCCACAGGGATCGGTTCTAGGACCGGCCCTGTGGAACATCGGTTACGACTGGGTGCTGCGCGCCGACCTCCCTACCGGCGTCAGCGTAGTTTGCTACGCTGACGACATGCTGGTACTGGCACAAGGGAGGTCGCACGAGGCGGCGGCCGAAAACATGACACGCGGGGTTGCGATAGTCGTGGATAGGATCCGGCAATTGGGTCTCGAGGTGGCATTGCACAAGTCCGAGGCCATGTGTTTTCATGGGCCTCGGAATGCGCCACCGTCGGGATCCCTACTGACGGCGGGAGGGGTTTCCATCGGCGTCGGGTCGACGTTGAAGTACCTAGGACTCGTCCTCGACAGCCGGTGGAACTTCGTGGAGCACTTCCGACGTTTGGCTCCCAAACTGGAACGGACAGGGGCTGCCTTCAAGCGGCTCTTGCCCAACCTGAGGGGTCCAAACGCCTCCTGCCGGAGGCTATACGCGGGGGTCGTGCGGTCCATGGCCCTTTACGGGGCCCCGGTGTGGGCGCGTTCTTTAAGGCGGCAAGCCACCCACTACCTGAAAGCGCCCCAAAAGGTGATAGCCATAAGGCTAATCCGGGGGTACCGCACGATCTCCGGCGAGGCGGCTAGCCTCCTTGCCGGATTGCCGCCATGGGATCTGGAGGCGATAGTCCTCGCGCGCCTGCATGAAAGGCGCGCGGAGGCACTACGTCGGGGGGAAACTCCGCTGCCGCGGCAAATTGCCGCTCAGCGGACAGACCTACGGCGTGATATCATGGCGACATGGAGAGAGCGACTGTTGCAACCCCGTGCGGGGCACGCTACCATAGTGGCGATAAGTCCCCTCTTTGAGGAGTGGCTAGAGAGGCGCCATGGCGCCCTCACCTACCGCCTGACGCAGATCCTCACCGGACACGGTTGTTTCGGGAGGTTCTTGCACCGAATCGGGCGGGAGGAAACGCCCGGGTGTTTCCACTGCGAGGATCGTCCGGAGGACACGGTGGAGCACACCGTAGAGGTCTGCCCCGCTTGGGCGGAGCACCGCCGTGTCCTTGTAGCGGCGATTGGCGACGGCGATCTCTCGCGTCCGGCCCTGGTTCAAGCCATGGTCCGGAGCGAGAGGGAATGGGAAGCCGTCACCACCTTCTGTGAAGCAGTCATGCTAGTGAAGGAGGTGGCGGGACGTGAGAGGGAAAGAACCTCACGTCCCAGCCGCCGCGGGAGATGCCCTGGGCGTCGGGGGTCACGTGGTGGCTCCCGGCCACCGTAGGCGCGGGCCTGTGGACGGCGAGTTATGGGCTAGCTCGCCGTCCGGCCGTCTTATGACGACAGGCCGTGTCGACGGCGCGTTCGTGTTCCACGCGCGCCTCAAAGAGATGTCAGCAACCGAGTAGGGGTCCGCATGGGCCGATGCCTGCCAGAGCTGCGGGACTGTTCGAAAGAGACACCGTGGCCCTGGAACACAAAGGGCAAAGAAGGAACATGGATGGGTTTTAGTCAGTACAAGTCTGACACTCCCTTCCGCTCCGCCCAGAGTGGGGGGGGTCATTTGATGATTTCCCATCAAGGCGCTAGCAAGAGTGCGCGGTGTAAACGTAAAGTAAATAAGTGGATTTTTGAATTGAAAATGCAATTTGCCGCTGCAGCGGAGTTTCCCCCCGACGTAGTGCCTCCGCGCGCCATTCATGCAGGCGCGCGAGGACTATCGCCTCCAGATCCCATGGCGGCAATCCGGCAGGGCAGGCTAGCCGCCTCGCCGGAGAACGTGCGGTACCCCCGGATTAGCCTTATGGCTATTACCTTTTGGGGCGCGTTCAGGTAGTGGGTGGCTTGCCGCCTCAAAGAACGCGCCCACACCGAGGCCCCGTAAAGGGCCATGGACCGCACGACCCCCGCGTATAGCCTCCGGCAGGAGGCGTTTGGACCCCTCAGGTTGGGCAAGAGCCGCTTGAAGGCAGCCCCTGTCCGTTCCAGTTTGGGAGCCAAACGTCGGAAGTGCTCCACGAAGTTCCACCGGCTGTCGAGGACGAGTCCTAGGTACTTCAACGTCGACCCGACGCCGATGGAAACCACTCCTGCCGTCAGTAGGGATCCCGACGGTGGCGCATTCCGAGGCCCATGAAAACACATGGCCTCGGACTTGTGCAATGCCACCTCGAGACCCAATTGCCGGATCCTCTCCACGACTATCGCAACCCCGCGTGTCATGTTTTCGGCCGCCGCCTCGTGCGACCTCCCTTGTGCCAGTACCAGCGTGTCGTCAGCGTAGCAAACTACGCTGACGCCGGTAGGGAGGTCGGCGCGCAGCACCCAGTCGTAACCGATGTTCCACAGGGACGGTCCCAGAACCGATCCCTGTGGAACACCGCACGACATCTCTCGCCGGTTCCATTCTCCGCTCCGACCGGGACTCTTGCTAGCGCCTCAGCTATCGATTCGAAATACAACAACAAAATTTAACCCTTTAACAGGCATAACGATCTGGGAATTGGAAAATAAAAAAATAACAAAATAGAGATGTATGGGTATTATTGGTAGAAAATAAATTTAATTTTTTTTACATTTTTTTTTTGTTTTTCGAATATTTAATGAGTGATTGATAAGTCTTTAAATAACCTTTGTACAACACAAGAATACCTACCAGGAAAACATTATTTAATTAATGAGCTGAAAAATATTGTGGGAAAACTATTCCCTTTGCCTTCTTAGCGTAATGTTATTCGTCGCTCTTCACGCCATGCACCATTTTAGGCCTTCTTCAAAAATAAAACCCAAATCACTTAGCGAAATAGAACAACCTTTCCAAAAAGCCACTAAAAACAAAAGTCTTGATTAAAAACTTATATAAAACGCCGCTTCGCGAACTGCATAATCTATTTATTGATTCAAAGGCAATTTGAATCTACGACCGTAAGGTAGATATCGGAAAACGTCTACTGTAAGAGCTTTAAGATGCATTTTCCTTGGAATTTTATGCAAAATTGCCGTTTTATAAACGATTGCCCAGTTTTCAAGGCATCGCTTCCTATGAAGTAACCAGCATAGAGGGAACTTTGAATTTCTAATTTCTTTCATAACTGCCTTTTGGACTTTTATCGCAACGTTTGGTTTCTGTAACGGGGTAAGAGGATATAGGCAGGATTATCCTGGAGTAAGGTAATGCATGAATGCAAGTTTTATGATTTAATCAACGGGAGCTTTTATTTTAAAATAGAGCAACGTATTTTTAAGAGGTTCTCTCCTTTGGTGTCATCATCATCTGCCTGGCGTTTTCTCAATTATGTTAGTTTCGGTTTCCCGGCTAACCGGATGCATCTGAATATCAGTATTTTACATGGAGCGACTGCCTATTTGACCTCTAACCGGTTATTTAGCCACGAACTGTGGCACTCCGAAAAGCATTCGCTCCATGTAATTTACTGGTATTCAGTTGCATCCGGTTAGACTGGAAGCCGACCCCAATATAGTTGGGAAAAGGCTAGGCAGATGATGATGAACTGTGGCACTCCGACTTGACAGGTTAGGTTTCTTTAAAACCTGCAAACAGAAATAGGAGCCCCGCGCAGCAGGACTACGTCAAATACGCCTTATCTAAAATTGATTGGTTAATGAGATTGTTTTATATTTTTTCGGAGTCCTTGAATTATCACACTGATCATGTGTCGATGTCGCCGTTTTAAACATTTGTATTCACCCACTGTTTGTAATAATAATTTGAATTTATTTTCGCTTGTTGAGTCTCTCTCTGTCGAGGTCTCAATTAAGCAATAAGGAATCAAAAACAGATGAACCATAGAGTTTCGATGTAGACATTGCTTGAGCAAGACTTTAATATTTCTACCACCGTTATTGCGGCACATAGCTCGAAGCAATACACATTATATTGGAATCACCCGGAATTTCTTAATGCACACTGCACATTAAATTCTAAAAGTTTCAATAATGTTGTCTTATCTGTATACGTTTTAAGATAACTTTAAGAGGTATTTTCCCGTAATTCTTGCATGTTCTTGGCCTAACGCCAGGATCTCTTTTCGACTCAGATTTAGAGTGGCTGTCTACCAAAGCGGAGACGAGCGTAACGAAAGGAGATGAAGGTACGTTAGGTTAGGTATAAAATCACACAGAATTCTACATTTACGAGTCTTACATTTTTATTTTCCTTTAAACTGACCGGATTTTTAACATTGTTTAGAGGGATTTAAACTGTCTATCTGACACCGACCCTTCTAACACAGACATTTTTTAGGGTTCTGTACTGGTATGTCAAAGAAGAAACCCTTTTAATGTCGACAAGTCCGCCTGTCCGCTTGACTGTTTCCATACGGACATCGCTACCGGGACCGCTAAAAATAGTGTAGTTAGATTCCGGAAAAAAATATAAGGGTGGCAATTCCCATTATCTTGGAATGAAAAAAACCGTATATTGAATCCCGTAAATTAAAAGATTATGATGTGAATACGTGAGTTTGCGATTATTTAAATCTTCTGGCTTGGTGACTTTGTTTATTAGAGTAAAATATATATATTTTTTTGTATGTCTGGCTCTAAAGCCACACATACCATCAATTTTGCGGCAAATAAAATGAAAATTGTTAATATTCATCCCGACGGAACCTTTTTCTGTAGGTGGTCCGACGCACACTTGGCCGGGTTTTGTGCCGTATTTCAAACAAGACAATTAAATATAAACACGCTTAAATACAGAGCTAAACAAAATAAACCTAAATCTTTTCAGCGATTTCTCAAGTGACAAGAGAAAGTAATAAGTCGTGTTATTACAAGTCCTTGGATTTACTTTGTTGTCCTAAGACAATCGCCATTGACAAATAACACGATGTTATTTTTAATAGCATTTGCTCGCAGATTTGCTCGCGTTAATTTAGAATTTGACAATCAATTCGGGTTGTACTCTGCTTGTAGTAATATAATTCAATTACGATTCGAACGACACGTGGCGCCATCTATTATCATAAGAATATTAATGTTGTTTTTTTCGGGATGAAAAGGTACCCTATGTCCGTTTCCGTACACCTGACAACGTATATGCAAAATTTTAGGATGATCGGTTCAGTAGTTTAGACGTGGAAAAGGTAACAAACAAACTTACTTTTGCATTATAATATTAGTTAGGATGGTTAGGATTACGATTAGGATTTATCTAGGATTTAATTTATTTTTTGTTCTTCAGTATGTTTGAGACTTAATTTCAATAAATTATTAAATGAATTAAAATGATCTTTTAAAAAAATTCTGTTTTTAAAATAACAGGAATTTTGTCTTAAACGCTGATAACGTTACTCATTACTTGATTTTAATCATAGTTTATGAATTAACACGATAGTATTTTAGAACCTATCCTAGATTTAGTTTTATATCAAAATAGCAAGCGTTATTCCACGAGAAAATGGAAAATGAGAAAATGGTGTTACATTTTGCTAAGTATATGTTTGTGACTATACAGCGGGTAGTGTTTACAAGCTATACAGTAGTTTTTCTCGGCCATCATTATGCAGTGGCGATACTCAACATTTCTCTCATCAAACTTCTCATTAAATCAGAATAAGAACGTGAAGAAATTAGCTCCATCGACGAGCTTAATCTGAAGTCACTGACCCATTTACGAGCCACTTTAATTAGAACACAAATCGAACCAATTGCTAGTAGGAGAAATATAATTCTCTTTATTAACGTCGGAACCGATAACACACGGTTTTAAATTGCATTTCCTCGATGATATACGACATTTCTTAGTGCAATGTGGCAACAAAGGGCAAAGAAAATGGAACGCTTATTTTACGTCGGCTGCCGTCCGACCCACTGGTCAGATACAGTTTGGTCTTAAATGACTTTTAAAAGAATGTAGTTGTGTTTCGTTCTGTATTTGTTATGTGTTATTGCCAGTTGTAATTTGTCTTTTGGATTCATGTAAAGAATAACGTTGTTACCGGTTTGTTCTGACATAACGGTATTTTTCGGAATGTTGCTGGAAAAATGTCTTGCTTGCCAAATGTATGAGGTATGGATAGATGAAAGCTTTTTTGCTTAAAGTTTAGTGTTTATACGAAAACGAGACGAAATGGCACATTTATTGAATAAATCCTAATCGATGTTAAAAACCGGCCAAGTGCGAGTCGGACTCGCGCAAGAAGGTTCCGTACCATCGTACTAGGGGAGCCCCCTTAAATTTAAATTTATTTTTATTATTTTTTAAATACACATTCTGGGAAAATTTCAACTGTCTACCTGTTACGGATCATGATACACAGCCCACTAACAGACAGACGGACGGACGGACAGCGGAGGCTTAGTAATAGGGTCCCGTTGGCTACCCTTCAGATACGGATCCCTAAAAAGGATCTCTAAAATTCAAATAATAGGAAATTCGTAATCCTCGATAGGACTAAAATTAATGATGGATACTTTATCATCGCATTGATTTTTCTAACAGCGTAAAATGCCGCAATTCATTCACGTTCCTCCTCGAAATCTGTCGACAAAAATACAAAATAAATTTAGAATAAATTTTATCAGCAGCATTTTTGTCCTCCATATCGCCATTTGCTACCGAAATTAAATCCCTATTTTTCTTTGCCCGTAATTAGTCTCTGTCAGTCAAGAATCAAGAGACCCTAGATTGTTTCTGTCGTGTATCTGACATGTATTTGTCTACTAATAACATGCCCATGTCTGGGCATTCTCATTTCTGGGTCAATATTTGTCAGGATAGCGAGTATATTACGTAAGCTATAGAGAAAGGCTAGGAATAGTAAATATTGGAGCAGATCCTAAAGGATAATATACGTATATGTAAATATTTATCATGAAATATACAAGTTCTGTCAATTGCGTTGGCGGATCTCCGATTCTATGTTTATCTCGGGAAGCTTTTCGGTGACAAGGCTTCATGCGATGTCAACAACAAAATTAATATATGGAGTCTTGCGTCTAAAAATATAGTTTTTACTAGCTTATGCCCGCGGCTTCACTTGACTTATTGACCCACTGGATCGTACTACAAGGATAAAAAGTATTCTACATGTTAATGCAGGTTATAAACTATCTATGTGCTAAATTTCATCCAAATCAGTTGTGTAGTTTTTGCGTGAAAGAATAACAAACATCCATCCATCCTCAAAAACTTTCGCATTTATAATATTAGTTGGGTTATTACTTCTAACGTCAACTATATTTTCGTAGTGTTTATTGTACGACTATTGCTAGCACAATCTTTGATTTGTAAGCTTATTTTTAAAGAATTTTGGTAGTCTTTGGTTTATTATAACAAAAATCTAATTTTGATCTCTTCAACTTTTAGTTACTTTTATCATCTGAACCAATCTTACAAAGAGGTACAGTTCTTTGTGTATTTGTAAAAGGGAATCTACAAAATTACTGAACCGATACCTACAAACAATCTTTCACTAGTAGAAAGCAACGCTATTGCTTTATATCGGAAATATTTTATTCCAGAAGAATGCACGATTTTTAGGGGAATCTTTTATTTTTCTTTTTACTTTTGGAAGGAACCGCAGGATCCAGTGGAAAGTAGACCTTTGTGTGTACCAAACTTCATTGTAATCTCTTCAGTAGCTAAGGCGTTAGAGGTTACCAGACAGAGTTACATTCGTATGTATGTTTAAAAGTAAGTCATCATCATCTGCCTATTATTTCCTTACTATGTTGGGGTTGGCTCCCAGACTAACCAAATGCAGCTGAATACCAGTATGTTACATCGAACGACTACCTATCTGATCTCCACCCCCCTGTTCTTCTTCGAAGCGTGTCGATGGCAATCTAAATTGTGTCAGCCCAGAACTGAGCTACTAGTTTGGCGCTTTCGGTAGCGTCCATCAGTTCCTGTAGTGAACAAACAACAGAGCACGCAGGACACGATATTAAGTGCCCCATCGCTTGTAGAACAGCACCACATTTTACACTGCAGGGCAGAGTCATTAATGAATCTCCACCTGAGCAGGTTTTCCTTGCTGCGACTAACCTGGGTCCGGAGTCTAATTAAAGACTGCCAGGTCAGCCATGGCAACTCATGTCCAGGTGGGAGATTTTCAGCAGGTGGAACGAATGGGTTAGGTAAGGATGCACTCCCTCGCCACAGCTTTAGTCTTTCCGTAGACCGCTCGCAAGTGAGTGGAATGTCACACCCCCTGTTAGAACTAGGTAAGTGGATTGATGTAAATGCAAGAAAGTAAGCAAGGATTTCTGTTTTATCCAGGCATAAACAATCACACAATACACACGACCTCTCATCATACCACAAAAGTGTATTATGGAATTAATTTCAACTTCAACACCTCTACTAAACCAGGGTTTCCCCATCGGATTCGTAGAAAGTTCGTAATTACATCTTTTCCATTAGCGGGCCATGTTGGGCCTGGATCGCGAGAAATATGGCTGTTACTGGTTTAGGATGAACCGCGGTTTGTTCACTAATTACTGGCTGTGAATGCGGTTCAATGGGAGTTATGTAGGTATGAGGGAATTAAAGTATTGTTCAAAGTAATTATTAGGGCGAATTTGAAAAGTTTTGAAATTAAGCGTTCTTGATTTTGCTTGTTTCATTATGTGTATTCCATTAGACATGTTTTGTGTTCAGAATGTTAGTAACAACTTTTTGCTTTAATAAAAGGAGAAATGATTTATGTTGCCGATTAATGATAACAGTAGCAATATAATACGCATTTCTAGGAAGACATTTTGATTGTTTCTTTTAATTTTCCTTCAAAAAGCTGTCATTAGACATCTTTTGTGTTAAGAATGGCAGTAACAACTTTTTGCTTCAATATAAGGAGAAACGATTTATGCTACCGATTGATAATAACAGTAGCAATATAACTGCCAAGATTTTAGATTTTTAATCGTTTAAAGGGTAATGATACACGCATAAACATTTCCAATGCTATTTCAAAAAGAGTCTAAAACGACAAGCCGAATATACAGAGCAGTGGTAGCCAAGTCGTTTGTCCAAGGAAAGCATTTTACTTTCTGTAAAAAAAATTATCACTACTGCTTTCAACACGTTGAATGATAGCATAATAAGGAGACCAACGTATCCAAGTATTCAATTTTTACCACAGATTAAATAGATAAATCTATGTAAACAAAGTGCTTGACACTTTATTTAAGTATGTTTGAATTTGCCGCGTAATAACTTTGATGTATAAGTTATCTGTGAGTGAACTTGGTCGTTTCTGAGCTGTCTGTCAGATTAACGTATTGAATACCGCATGCGAATTAGGTTATGAAAATTAGATTGAAATATGAATATTTAAATAATACTGATTAAGAACTGGTGAAACAAATGGCTTTAAATGTTGTTTCTCTTTTCAGGGGAGTTTGTTATTAATTAAGGTTAAAGAATGTATTAGTGTTAAAACTAGTTTTTGTCACTAAATAAAATGTTCTCTTTTCAGAGCAACTCAATTTAAGTTAGAGTTTTACTGTTCACCATAGTATCCAAGGATACATAAACAATAAACACATCATATCTATATAACGCAAGTATCACGATTCGTATGAAAACCAAGTGCCGTATTTTTGACTACTTAATATGACGTCATAAACACTATTTATTTACTAGACAAACAAGTTACCATACAAAATAGATTACGTTTTTGCTCTAATACATACTAATGTCTAGAACTAAGTTTTTGAGATTATACATTTTTGTTTTAAACAAGTTAGCTTGCTGCGACTTTTGCCAGCATATAAGCAATAACATACAAAGTATAGCAGTGACATGCAAAGGTACTCCATACTCAAGTAACAATAAATTAAGTAGAATATAATGTAGTAACCTAATTTTGAATCTAATCAATTTCACGTAACTTTGAAACAAAATCCGAACTTTTGCAATATCATTAAAGTCGAGGCCATTAACTGAGTTGTAATTAACGAATAATACAATCATGATATCTGTAATAGAAACAAAGTTTACTTTATGGACTGTTGCGCGGCTTAACTTTGCATTGGAAGGCCTCCGTAGAGGCCAAATTAATTTATTGAAAGAGAAAGGACCTGACTCGCTCCCTGGCTGACTTATCAACGCCCAGACCAAAACACTGGATGTCCTAGAAATCTAGAATCTTAGACAGAAATCCCTTTATGATGATTTTTTACATTTCCACACGGTAAATTAACAAAGTGGCTGGTAAAGTTCACTTGAAATAATCATTTGTTCATATTTACTAGCTAATATGTTTTGGATTTGAGTGTCAAATGAAGGCTAAGTTCGACTCGTAAAGCCCTAAAAAACCGGTACGTATTTACATAAAGTTTCAGATTGAAATTCTATCAAAAAAATTTAAAAACTAACTATTTTTTTCTGATTTCCAAAACAATACAAAAAAACACAGTTTTTCATCTGAATAATTATGATGATACAGAGGTGCTCGTGGCTAAATAACAAAAGCCTAAAAGGTTGGCGAGGTTGGTCTGTGGATGGGTGACCACCCATTACATACCGAGTTTCCTCCGTGCATCCGGTCCCGGCTGTCATTTGTCGATCTTTGACAGTCCCGAAAGTCTGAAAATCTGTCTTACCTAGGGGTACCGTATTACCCAAAACTAATTGGTTTGTGGAGGTCAGATAGGCAGTCGCTCCTTGTAAAATACTGGTATTTAAAAAAAGCCGACCCCAATATAGTTTTAAAAGGCTAGGCAGATGCATATGATGAATTATGATGATACAGTTTCTATGTTACCAGCGTTATGTGTTACAATAAGTCAGTACAGTAAACCACTGACACAGAAAGATAAAAACAAAACACATGACATTATTCCTTTTCCCCAACGAGAAAAACCGGATAAAAATCTACCTACATTATGTAGGCACCTATAAGTTACACACAATAAAAATAACTGACTTCTCCAAGATTACTTTGTATAAGTAAGTATCTCTCTTTATACATAAAATCCATGTGAGTATTGTTATGGTGACTGTACACTCTTGCCGAGACAGAGCGAGATCGAGAGTGTACAGCCAAGCCAATTTATCAATTTTATTTTTAATCAATTTTTTCATAATTCTGTTTTATTCACATTTGAATATTAGCGCTTAGTACTTATTAAGCTTAGCTTTTTCGAATTTATTTTTTGTGTGCATGTGGTGTTTACCCATAAGTAATTGTTGCGCTGTAATTTAATTTTTTAGAATGATTTATGTCGCTGTATCCAGTGTGAAGAATTGTTGATAGACCTAATATAAGAAATAAAAAAATAAAATTAAAATAAATGAAGTGAGGAACACCGAGGCTAGACGAACGCTCCTACAATACACACTCGCGCTCGCCCTGTCTCGGAGTGTCTCCGCGACAGTGTACAACCACCTTTAGGGACAAACAAAGAAGTTTCTTGTCTTATTATGTTAGTGAATAGGTGAGCATACAAAAGAATTAACCTTGCGGTTTTTATCACATAATCGTTTATTGTGCTGTCTAGAAAATATAGAGAAAATAATTACTAGAATCATGAAAAATATTTGCTTTTATTTTATGAAGGTGGTTGTTAAGTTTTTATTATGTATAGAAGAACTTTTTAATTAATTTAATGTCTCATTGTCATAATAACATGAAAAAGACCTTTGTCACTTCTTTTTAAGCCCTGCAGGGATTTCAGCTTCTTGATCTTGGTATAGAACCCAGAACAACTTTTGTATGTTCTTTTCTGCCATGGAAAGAGATTTTTCTTTATAGACCGACCGCTTTAATAAGTCCTCCGCCTTGCCCCATCAAAGGCACATTAAGCATCTACAAAGTTCTAACAATATCCCACGGGTTATTTGCTCTAAAATAACCATAATCCACGTAGGTATTACGATACTAATTGAACCCATACGTGATCAACTTTCGTGATTATTGCATTTAAATGAATACCTTTGCGAGGACTCATTAAAGCCGTCGGTCTATACAATTTCGTTTGTCAATGTGTGTTTTCCTTGTGAGTTTTTATTGCAAGAATTAAGCTAGTCAGTCACAGTTCATAGACAGTACATTCCTTCTCTTAGAGAGGAGGGCCGTGTCCCAGCAGTGGGAACATTATAATTATATTTAGTTAATTGCTTAGTTAATCTTATATTATCTTACTAATATTATAAGTGCGAAAGTTTGAGAGGATGGATGAATGGATGGATGGATGGATATTTGTTACTCTTTCACGCAAAAACTACTGAACGGATTTGTATGAAATTTATCACACAGATAGTTTATAACCTGGATTAACACATAGAATACTTTTTATCCCGGTGGCATTATACCGTGGGACAATTACCGAACTCCACGCGGGCGAAGCCGCGGGCATAAGGTAGTCAGGTGGCCTGATATGACGTCTTAAAGCAGGAGCAATTCCAGTGTGGGAAAGAGCTGGCGCTAGACGATCTGTATAGCTCTGTCTCTTTCCCACAAGACGTCATAGTAACCCCCCAGTTCATAATTTTTGGAAGTAGTTACAACCGATTTAATAAAAGAGTGCCCTTGCAACGTTTTATTTGGGGTACAGGTTGCAGAGATATTTTACAAAATATTTTGAGATAGGAGCAAAACATAAAGTAAATAAATAAAAAATAAATAAATAATTATTCTAGCACCTACACGTTACGCTGTACAATGTGACATACAGCGACCAAATTACTTTATATACCTATCACCACAAACATTAACCAAGCAAAGACAGACATAGACATTTGTAACATCTCAGTCTCCCGACAGAATTGTCTGGAAAAATAAGTCTCCCTGCCAAAGAACAAAAAGTCTGCTATAAACAAGGAAAAAACAAAATACCCCAGCTACTAGTTGCTACAATTTTCTCATCCTACATTTACGCAAAGTATTTCCATGCAAACGACTGTAATCATTCACATTACGGATTAATTCACGAAATCCATCAAGTGATTGATTCACTAAGAGCGTTAATGGAGCAGAAAGATGCGGCACAATTAGCAGAGTCCCTGAATCATCAAAACAATTCGTCAGAAGCCTTTGAGTTGGTTCGTTTCTGCAAATAAATACAACTACCTCTTTATTTGTAAACGGCTTATAGATGCCTTATGCCTTATGCTCGTTGTCATCAACAGTAGACGATAATTATATGAATGCCTGAATAAAATCGTATTAATTGGATTATTTTCAACGCGTTGTTTAGTGCCGACAATTAACATTCGAACAGTGCAATATTTAGACATGTGTTCAGATGTCGTTTAGTGTAAGAAAAACGGCCATAAGCCTTTATTTATAAACGGCTTACATAGATGTCCACCATAAAGGCATTGTATTATATCGCTCCCTTAGGGGCCGTATCGTAAAGTGTTGAAGCCATAACTTTTTCAGTGCGTAAAAGAAACAGAATAATACAGAACGAACTATCGCCATCTCTTTTTCGCAATGGAATAATGATGGATTTAAACACTACAAAACGGGTGCTGTTCACTGACATAGGTAAACATGACAAAGACAGATGGGGTACTTGTAATCACAAAACCTTTAGAAACGAAAAAGATTTTTGAGCATCTATTTAGTATCGCTAAGCACAAAAGTGTTCACAATATCTTATTGTGAGAGCCTGAAAACGACTATGTCGAAAAAAAGCAACATCACTACGCAATCATCATTCATCTTCGATTCGTTTAATCGAGCAACAGTATTGGAAAGGGGTGGATTTCTTATACTTATAGCACTAAGTGATCGTAAGCCATGAGATATTTTCTAAACAAACAGCATAACATAACATCAAGCCTGTATTCGCCGAAGGGTTAAGCAGAGGTGTATAGTAATACTGTTAGCCTGCGTTATCCCATTACTGAGCCAAGTCCTATGTGTGTCCTAATGTGGACCACTAGCCCTTGGTTTGGACCAGCTCGTCCCACCATGTTCTGCGCAGTCTGCGGCGACACCTTCTGGCTGATGTACCTACCCACATTATGTCAGTAATGTTTAAATCCTATGTTATGGAAAAAATCCTGGTAAATAAAGCCGAGTCTTGTCGTCATTTGTTTTATTTTTTGTTTAACAAAAGAAACGTGACAGAGATGCCGTAAAACCATTTAGATTTGTACTGTCACACATTTACCTCATAAAGGGCACCACGAATCACGGATGAGGAATGTTTCAAAATAATGTTCTGTGAATGTTTCATATTTTTATTTCTACGCTATTATGGTGTTACTTTATTACAACAATTTGCAGTAAAAGTATTGCTATAAGGGTGAAAGTTAATGGATTAAGTTACGAAACCCTTTGTTTTGTGCAGCATGTCCACATATCGCCGAAATGTACGGAACATTTCGGCGATATGAAAGAACATTGAAAATGGGTTGAGAAATCACCGTGAAATGTCAGTAAAATGTACAGTCACAACCATAATACCTTCGGCACCTCAATCGGGCTATGGCGTTTCTCTCAGGACACCGCTCGTCCGCACGGTCGGGCGGTGAAGCGGATCACACATCACATTTTCTTGTATGAAATCCGTTGAGACCTAACACTGCCCATCCGCGCGGGCCAGTTCCACAAAATTCTTCGCCGCCTCCACCAGACCGCGCGGACGAGCGGTGTCGTGTGAAATTCCCCTTTTGTTCAACTCAACATTATCACAATATCCTAATATCAACACCGCCAACAGAATTACAAATGCCACACTGACAAACTGAAAGCTTTTCTACACAGTAGTCTACTAAGAGCAGTAGCTTTAAAAGGTTTCTAAAGGGTCCTGCCATAATAAAGGAAAAAAAATTAAAACTGATGAAACTATAAAAGACTTGGCTGTGCAAAAAATATGATTGCGAAATTAATGCCAAAAATTACAAGATAGCGACAAAAGTATGCGACTCCAGCATTCCCCTTAAACTTAAGGGAAAGATTTATAAAACCATGGCTAGACCTGCTGTCTTGTATGGATCAGAATGTTGGGCCACAAAAGGGATGAATGAAAGGCATTTGCATGTGGCTGAGATAGGAATGCTAAGGGGGATGTGTGGTGTAACGCGAATAGATAAAATAAGGAATGAGTACAAAAGAACAATTGGGCCTAGTTACCATAAATAAACAAAATATTTTATTTTATTTTTATAAGAGGAATTCAGAATGTGGCGAAAAGTTGTGTGGTAATCGGTTATCGTGGTATGGACATGTGATGCGCAGGAATGATGAAAATTTGGTAAGGAAAATGTTGATTATGAATGTAGATGGTTATAAGAGTAGAGGAAGACCAAAGAAACGACGGATGGACTGTGTGAAGGATGACATGGCTACAAAAGAGGTGACTGCTGAGATGACGAGTAATAGAGAAGTATTGAAGAAGAAGCCGACCCTAAATAAGTTGGAGCAAGGTCAGGAGAATGCTGATGATGACGAGTAACAAGAAAGCATTGCTTTTCACAGCAAAATCACTAAGATAGGTTCTGTGTCAGTGTGACAACCATGGCAGCTAGGTCAATTCAATTTAAGCTCATAATTTTTTATCCAGGTATTTTAAAATATGCCGTTTTTATATTAGTTTAGAAGTCAGTAGCAGGAGCATTAGTTAAGAGGGAGGTACAACTGGAAAGCAAGTCTTCGACATATAAACTAACTATTAATTTGTAGCGCGGCTCCTCCCGCTTACACCAACTTGCAAGTGCGCTAACAACACAAATTAAGACGTTAACGGTCTAGTTCCTTAATTATATTACTGCGCATGGTTTTACTGCTGGTAGGAACTGCTCTAGAATGGTTCTGACCATCTTGACGTTTGATATTATTAAACCAGTTTCTGTTTTGGTATGAACTGTGGGACGCTTTTGTGCTCAACATATGTACAGAAGCCAGCACATCAAGCTACCTGAAACTGACAATGATTTCCAATCAACCTTGAACCTGATGCTATAGTGATAAAGTTGAAAATCTATTAAAGTTTGATGTGCTGGCGTCTGTACAAGTCGGCCTAACTCAGTGCAACCCGGTGAAAACATTGTGTGCAGATAAACGGTCGGAAAAAAACCACTCGGCTTATGTCAAACCGACCCGAACATAATTCAGCTATGGTAGATTCCGAAAGGAGCTGAGCCGATCGGCACGAGCGTCAAAGAAAGTCGAATATGTGCACATAAGTATAGGTTATAATATAGGTTCGCTCCTAATTACATGGGACTTAAACATAACTGGCGAAATGTGGGTGCACTATTAGGTACACCGCTGCCAAACCCTTTGGGGATTACAGGCGTGATGTTATGATGTTATGTAGTAATTGCTTCGAGTCGGCTGTATTGACGTAGGTACTTACTAGATTAATTATTTCTCCAAATCATATTATGGCTTCCATATTCAATACTTCATTTTGTATTTCCATTCTTTCTTTACACAAAAATGTCCATTTCACCCCTTTTGTATTTAAGTTGATATCATATTTCAACTCCCAAGGTACTGGGCTTGGCAGGTATGAGTCAATTACGTGGACGTTTTCATTATAAAGTAGGACGAATTCATTTCAATTAGTTCAATGATAAAGATATTGAAATAGTAGAATCAACATCTGCCTAGCCTTTTCCCAAATATGTTGGGATCGGCTTTCAGTCTAACCGGATGCTGCTGAATACCTGCATTTTACATGAAGCGACTGCCTATCTGACCTCCACAACCCAGTTAGCCTGTTAGTACTGGGAAATACGATACCCCTTGGTAAGACTGGTTGTCAGACTTTCGGGGAACTGACTACCTGTAACGACTGTCAAAGATTTACAAATGACAGCCGGGATCAACGGCTTAACATGCTTTCCGAGGCACGGAGTGAACTCGGTATGTAATGGGCGGTCACCAATCCACGGACCAACTAAGCAAGGCAAGTGCGGCTTAACCTTATGATGGACCGGAGTGGCAGTTATTATTTAGCCACAAGCTCCTCAAATAGTCGTATGATCCAGTGGGACAATTACCAAACTTTAAGTCGGGCATAAACTGGTTTAAATATTGGTGGGTACTCCGCTGCAATCGTTAATCGACTGGTAAACCCTAACATAGTTGGGGAAAGGCTAGACAAAAACTCTATTCGGAGTTCAATAGTAAAAGACAGTAAGTAAACTAAGACAAAAAAGGGTATTCTTGGTTTTAAACCTTTACACGTTCTCTGAGCCACAGGGCACAGTTGGGCCAATACCATAACTTCATCAAACTGATCCCAAAAAATAACGTGAAGCTTACAAAGTTTCCATAAAAAGCGTCCAGGGTAAGCTTTTAGGTAAACAAATACAGGGTGTGAATGGACCCTTCAAGAAGCCGTCAACCAAGCATTCTGTACATCAAACTAAATAACTTTTCTAATTTTATTACATTTTGTTAAATTTTTAACTACTAGGTACCTAAACCAAGAGTACATTGTGTTAGGTATTTTAGGAAATGTGTGAAACCTTTTATTTTATAAGACCATCATGTACCATATTTCATGCAAAATAAAGAATCTTGAATCTTGAAACTCTAAGCTAACTGTGTTGCTGGGAAACGACTTCTTTTTTGGGGTGTAAAATCACGATACACGGTAGGACTCAATGCAACGCACTCAAAACATTATGCTGATGGATGGGTTGAATAGTACGGGGGTCGTGGACGTGTTTAAAGTAAAAATCTAACAATGAAAGTTATTTAAGTGAAAAAGTTGGAACTTTGACCCCCGATATCTCCGTAACTAGAAGGTCTTGAACAAAAAATGATGGCAATGACGGGGAGGACAAGTGCCTTTCGGCTTCGTTAAGGGTCTTGTTACACCCTTTTAGCTTGCCTTGACATTTTTAAGGTCCTATTTAATAACACGGTTTGTTTTTTTACGACATTTGTTTGTCTATTAAGTATTTATCTATGAAACAAAGATGCCTGAACATAAATTAATGTTATGTTATTATTTTCTTTCTTTACCTAAGTACCTCTCTTTACCTGGCCAATTAGATCAGCATCAACCTCCCGAACAAGCCGGATTCCGCCGCCGCCTCTCCACTACCGACCATTTACAGTCCCTTAATCAGATTGTGAAAAAAACACGTAGAATTCAACTAACCCTTATACATCGCATTTGTCGACTATTCTAAAGCATTTGATAGTTTATCTCACAACTCTATATTTAAATCTCTTAAAAATCAAAACATCGAACCCACATACATTAACTTAATACAAAAAATATACCAAAATAGCACAGCAGCCATCAAAATAAACACCACAGGACCATCATTCCCTGTCCAAAAAGGGGTTAAACAGGGTGACCCTCTTTCTCCAAAGCTTTTCACAGCCACGCTTGAAGAAGTCTTTAGAAAACTAAATAGCACTTGGAGGGACAAGGGCATCATCGTGGGCGATAGAAGATTATCTAATCTCCTCTTCGCCGACTATATTGTCCTTTTCTCCTCCACGGCAGCCGAGTTAGGCCTAATGCTAGACCAACTGAGCAATGCCAGCTTCGAGGTCGGACTCGCGATGAATATGACGAAGACCAAGGTGATGACCAACAGCACCAAGCGCAACATAGGAATTGGGGGTGTGTGGATTGAATATGTCCATGAGTACATTTACCTCGGCCAAATAGTCTCCTTCCAGGCAAGACAAGATAAAGACGTTGCACGACGCACCGATAACGCTTGGAAGAGCTATTGGTCGATGAAGCAAATCATGAAAGGATCTCTCCCTCTCTCACTGAAGAGAAAACTCATGGACATGTGCATTTTTCCTACCCTCACCTATGGAGCGCAGACATAGTCACTAACCAAGCGTCAAAAGTCCGCACTCTAGGTCTGACAGCGAGCAATGGAGCGTAGTATCCTTGGAGTTAAACTTACTGATCGCATAAGGAACTCGATACTGCGTTCCAAAACACAAATTTCCGATGTAAGTCACACAGCTGCCAAGCTTAAATGGAACTGGGCTGGCCACATCTGTCGCATGCCGGAGAAGCTATGGGCTAAAGTAATAACACAATGGGTCCCAAACAGCAGCAAACGGCAACGCGGCAGGCCCAGAAGGAGATGGCAGGATGAACTCGACTCTTTTCAAAAAGATTGGCGAACAACAGCACTGGATAGGGATAAGTGGAAAGAGGGAAGGGAAGCCTTTGCCCTGCAGTGGGACACAAATGGCTGATAATAATAATTTACCTAAGTGCCTTTTAACAGAAAAATCATTAACGCAAAAAAAAAAAATAGTTTTTCTGTTGTAACTGAGATATGATAAAAAGCGCAACACAACCAAAAATATTCGTTTCAAAACGAATAGGTTTCGTTAAAAACTAACGAATGTTTTGAAACAATTTTTACAACTAACAAAAAAAAATGCAGCGTGTTTTTTAAAATTCACTTTACAATAGTACACTCGGAATGTTTTATAGTGTTTCTTTTTTAAAACGTTAACATTCATTACTATAATATCTCTTTTGGAAGAACGTAATTATTAAAAGGATATTTATTTACAAAATAACAGTAGGTGTAGGACGTATTTACGTAGTTATTTTCACACATAACTGTCATTTATTATAATGTTACAGGACTATCCTTTTGGCCTTGTACAGGCCCATTTTAGTTTAATGTGTCTTACTTTGTCCTTGTTTTCTTTTTTATGTAATTTTGTTTTTCCAATTATTTAGTTTTTAACAAATTCATTACATGTTTGAGTATTAATTTTAAAAAAATATAAAAAAAACATTAAAAAATATAAAATATTGTAGCCTACCGGTTTCAGGGACAGGGTCCAAGCTAAGGTCAGGCCTCCAGAAAGAGGAACCTCCTAAGAATATGAGCCGTGTCCAGGAGTATAGTTATCATATTGTTTTATTGTTAATTTAATAATTTCGTTTTGTCCTGTGCGAAACAAATAAATTATTTATCTTTAGATGTAACCCATGCTTAAGTAAACTAACTCCTTTTTCACATGGGCTTAGGCAGAAATAGAACGCTAACAGCTACGAACCTTGTATACTTCTTTTTACAGTTAATATAAATAGTTGCAATAACACAGAAAACCGATTTATTCGGCTGGCGCTGGTTTTCAACGAAAACCTTTGTACTCCACAGATGTCAGTCAGACATCGAATTGTCATTCTGATATTTTTTTATAATATGACAATGTTATTGGGTGAGACGTCCAGGATTGAACACGCACCCAATATCTACAATTCTGTCCATAAAATTCACGTTTGGCCCGATATAATGTGGTAATACACTCATTTTCATTCAATATTACTTCATCGAGCAAAAAATACGAGCATAATAACAGCAACTTATTTTACTACGTTAACTTCACCAGTATATAAGGATAAAAGTAGTTATCTTGTTAATTTCAGCATTTTTGATATAGTTTTACAAGGATTCTTCTTTAGGAAACGTTACGAGGAAAATATGTAAAAAATACGTGCCTGAGGCTTTTATTTCAGTATGATATTATAAATAGATCACTGTTTATATGCTTGAAGCGGGAGTACCGTCATTATTTCAAATTAGTAGACATAGAATATAAATAGAAATTGTAAATTATACAAGACAAAATGGTTTATTATCAAAGGCTTGTGTATACACAAGACATGTTAAAAGTGCCTTTACCTAGAACTTGTCAACATAAACGCTGTTGTTCCTAGTGAGTCCCAAATTAGACAGTTAGTGTGTATCCTTGGGCTCGTATTTGATTTCCAGAGTGGAGACCAGAGAGAGGTGATAAGGAAGTAGGTCGGGCCGACTTGTATGTGTGTGTGTGGAGTGGTGTGTGTATAGATAATACGATACACTTAATTAAAACATGAATATTAACGATTAGCGATCGTGTTTACACTTTGGATATTATTATACCTCAAAATATTATCGTGTCTAAATTATTATTTAAGTACAAAGCAGTTGATGCAGTATCATGGAGTCATATATCTCGTAGGCATATTTAGTGTGCGCCTTTAATTTAGAACAGAAACACGTAACAATGCGCTTTAAGAGGACGCCTGACACATTTATCTGTCTCTGCTATTTACCTAGCCGACCAAGTTTTTGTAACGGATTGGTTTAATTCAACATTCCGGTTCGTCCCCTCCAGTTAAGGATGTCAAATACCGCTTTTGTACTGACAGTGCTGTAGTTTTTCTTCTCTGAGCTGCAGTGCAGAATAGCTGGTGGAAAAAAGCTAGTATTTACGGCAAATATAAAGGATATTGGCGAAAATCGGGCCATTGGCGGACTGAAATGAAATATTATCACTAACTATTGAAACGGGATATTTACCATGTTTACTGATTTCTTTGAGTTCCCTATATATCGGCGCTGTTGCAAGCACCATGATCTCGGATAAACTGAAATGAAAAATGTATAAAAACGCATAGATTTTTTTTTTTTTTATCGTTGTTTGTAAAAAGTCCGAATGCCATGCGGTAGTGTGTTTTTATCGTCCTTATTATTTAATTTTTAAGTAAACGTTTATCATCGTCTTTATTAATCTTTGTATGTACTTTATGTGTCAGACCAAAAGGCTGGATGCCAAATAAAATTAAAATTGATTTTATTCACTTTTGCAATCGTGCGATACTGTTAACTCCGATTTCGCTCATAGTAAGACAGGTAGGGTACGGTACCCTACCTGTCTTACTATGAGCGTTTGCCAATCTCCTTTTTTCTAGCTTTTAATTTTGGTATTAAAACATGGCAGCAGCCGATGGCGTGTATTTTTATTACAGCAATTTTGTTTTCTATTTCGCCTTTTTTTCTCTTGGGTGTCGTTAAAAGTGACAAAACAATTATTTGAAGGGGATGAACTGCGGCTATCTCGATGAAAAACAAATATAAGACTGCGATCCTTAATTTTATGTGTTTTGGCAATCAAATTTTTTCTCGACTTGTTGTATGTTTGTTTATATTTAGCAAAAGATTATATTTTACTTAGTTACGTGTGTTATTAAGTTCAAGACAGTCTTTCTTGTCGACATATCTGTCTTGCATAGAGTATTATCATAAAAGTGAAAAAGGAATATTGTGGTTTCTATTGTCTTTGTCACTTACATAAAGATTTAGAAAATGTATGTATTTTTTTTATTGATTGACACAACGTCGAACAAAATTGATAGTATTAATCGAACCAATCTAGCATTAATTAGTAAATTTTAATTTGTATTAATGCATGCCCTAGCAGCCTTTAATTAAGGCTACACTATAAAATGTAAGAATATAATGAGTACTTTAACATGTATTTTTGGTGAATGTTTTGTTGGTTGTCCTTAAATGAATAAATATATACTGCAAAATTTAATATGTACTTACCAACGCACAACAACCACTGAATTAAATCAGTGTGGCAACTCTTCTCGGTCGATAGTGTCCTATTGCCTCGCTTCGTTAATTGTGTGGTGGCAGACATTATATGAACACAACTATTGTCTTGATTACATCAATATAAAAGATCAAATAATAACTAAAATGCATCAAGGCAATAAAAAAAGAGCAAAGGCAATGCATCAGAATTTTAGTGTCAGATTTTCCGTATTGTCAAAATTGTTCGTGAGATTTTTGTTCTGAAATTACAACTTATAATTACAAGTATCCCCTAGGGTTGTTGAGCATCTAACCCAATAAAAAGGCACCAAGTATAAAACCCAACTACGTATAATCGAGTTCGGAGTGACAGCCCTACTCCGTAGTTGTCCCGCCGCCTCGCTTCGTTAATTGTGTGGTGGCTCTCATTACATTAACACAACTATTGTCTTGATTATTCTTGTTGACGAGCTTCCTGTCTATACATTGGTACACTATGTAGGTATGTAGTTATGTAGCCAGCCTTTTATACTGTGAGGGTATTTCGGCCATCTTTTGTGTGTGATAGACAGTTTTGGTGGAGTTAGGTGGTGGGTGGAGAGGGTTGGTGAATATTTACATAGAGATGACGTGTGTTGTCGTTTTTCGTAGGCATCTCTTAAAAGTATGTTATACAATCTGTAAGAAAAAACATAACATTTGTAGAAACGATGAGGTAAACGTAGAGTATTAGAAGACCAAGAAATCGGAGTTAGTCAGACTTGTACTGACTAAAACCCATCCATGCTCCTTCTTTGCCTTTGTGTTCCAGGGCCACGGTATCTCTTTCGAACAGTCCCGCAGCCCTGGCAGGCATCGGCCCTTGCGGACCCCTACTTATTCGCTGACATCTCTTTGAGGCGCGCGTGGAACACGAACGCGCCGTCGACACGGCCTGTCGTCATAAGACGGCCGGACGGCGAGCTAGTCCATAACTCGCCGACCACAGGCCCGCGCCTACGGTGGCCGGGAGCCACCACGTGACCCCCGACGCCCAGGGCGTCTCCCGCGGCGGCTGGGACGTGAGGTTCTTTCCCTCTCACGTCCCGCCACCTCCTTCACTAGCATGACTGCTTCACAGAAGGTGGTGACGGCTTCCCATTCCCTCTCGCTCCGGACCATGGCTTGAACCAGGGCCTGACGCGAGAGATCGCCGCCGCCAATCGCCGCTACAAGGACACGGCGGTGCTCCGCCCAAGCGGGGCAGACCTCTACGGTGTGCTCCACCGTGTCCACCGCTCCACCGTGTCCTTCTCGAGACACTTCAAAATTAATTAGAACAAGTAACTATTCTAAACCAATCTACTAACTAATCACCAAACAACCAAAATAGACGACCACTCATGTTTTACTTTTAATTAAACCTAGTTTACTAATCCGTTGCAGATGGTAAAATCAACCGAGTTGATTTAAATCAAATACCCCGAGCTTGCCGCTTGCCGGTTATACCTTATAATAAAGTTTAATTGGAATACAATTAATTCACCAATCACGGTAAACTTTGCCTTTCTTCTTTTTGGATGTTTCCGACAAACCCATTATCCTTTGAGAATGTTTATGTTTCCAATTATTTTTGTCAACTTTTCGTCATTTTCCATACGCAGGCTTTACCCCGCGGTTAAATCTAATGGAGTTTTTCCCATGGATTTCCTTAACTAGTTTCGCAAATTTACTTCGCATCTTGTCTGTCCTGGCCAGATCTTTACAATTCAATGTGTAACCATTTGTTATGGGGTCCGTTATGGAGCTTTCAAATAAAAGAAATCCCATCAAAAGTAAATTATAACGTCATCCAATGGACGGAAAATGGACGGAAATATCGTCAGAAAACCTCTAGCAGTAACAATAAAATATAATGGTGGATAATGTGCTGAGAACTGAAATACTTACTACCGACTCTCACGCTAAGCATGCACTATCCCTACTGTAAATAATGCCACTGTGATGTGTGTTTTGTAGGTTACCGGTATGGTATGCGCGGTATGTATGTACGTGCTAACTAGGTTTGTCAAGGAAACCGCCTACGCCGTAGCTGCGGTGATCGCTACGTCAGCTACGCCGTAGCATGTTTGCTACGCACAGCCTCAAATTCGCTAATCTTTAACTTTATTACGGAAAATGGCTTAATAATAATTTTATTTCAGATATCATTTTACATCCATATAAATTGTTAGTAAACATGAACTTTAAAAATTATGTTTGTAAACCTGTAGGTTTGACAGGCAATGCATAAACGGGCAATCAAATTTCCCTGCAATGACATTCTGGAGACTTTGAGGACGTTTGAGCTGCCCCGGACCCTCTGCCGCAGCGACGCGGCACGCTTACGTCTGATAGCAAAGAAGCTATCAGTGTGCGTATCAGCAAACATTCCGACGCACTACAGAAGTGTGGCAACCCCAACAGCATCCTAAACACATTGTTATATTAAATTCGAAGAGCATTGATGGCTTTCTGCGTACAGCTTGTCCAGAGGTTGCACGTGTATAATGTCTGACAATATGCTTTAAAAACCGTCACTTTCACTTCACAGGTACAGCGAACAAACCTACAGATAAGTATGTTGCCTCGAACCGCCAATGCTCTTCGCGCTTAGACTCAGTGTAACTTATACAAAACATGTAGATTTTTTATCTTTGTTCCCAAACAAATCACAAATGCATTCTATATGGTAAGCCAACTGTCGTGTCGGACATGTTTGACAGGTTAGCTTAGGACGGACACACGATGGGACAAAGGAATATTGATATAGAGAGAATAAAGAATGAGGATATGGTTCCCTGTCTGATCTAATACGGGAGGTCATTCAGATATTGGATATCATAATAGGAAAAGGATATGAAAGCTTCAATATACCAAACCAACGTTAGTTGAATTTATATTGCTAATAAATTTCATATTTGCTAATATAATGGATACGAAAATAGAAGGATTCGTTTTGTTTAGCCATTAAAGACTTTTAAAGATTTAAAAATCTTTGATGGCTTTTAATCGGAATTATGACTTTCTTAGGGACCAGTTAAATAACCGATGGCTAAACTTGAGAGGAAAACCATAATCAATAATGTTCATGGCAAAGTGATTATCTCCTAATTTTAAAAATATGACATTTATCTAAAGCGCATCGGCGTAAAATATTTCACAGCAGTAAAAGCGTATATAAAGCTTATACTGCAAACTAAATAAGCACATTTAGTTCCCATGTAATCAATTTCCGTAAACTAAAATTGGTGATCACGAATTTACAACGTAAAATGCAAAACAAATAATTTATACCAAATTACAAATAGCCATTCAGTTATTTGATTGGCTGCACAAAATCAGAGGTCGTTAATATTTGATTTTCAATTGTTTCATTGTTTGCTTCGGTATCTGTGTCAATGATATAATGCATTTCGTCGTTTAATGTCTAAATAAAGGTTAAAACACACGTATAAGCTCTGCACAGGATCGGCATCGTCTCAACTCATCGGCTTGTCGTCAGACTAGGCTTCACACATCGTTAGTACGTGAACACATCGCCTCAGCACCGCCAAGGCATCGTGTTGCTCCATCCATCGCCCCGCTTACTGCTGCCGGCACCGGCGACAGCACGCCACGCGCCGTATACCGTAAGTATCCCGCTTAAGGCGCACAGCGTACCGTCGCCCTTCCACAAGCTCGATGACTATTGTTTACTAGTTGAGCCCGAGGTGACGATACCTTGGTTTAGTCCCATCTCGGCACCTTCCCATCTCGGCACTAAGCGTTGTGGTATGGAGTTTCATTGAAATACTTACACTGTCACTTACGGGATATCTTTCGCGATTTTCAATTATTCTGAGCTCCCGATATTTCGACGCTGTGTTTTGCTACGCGCACTAAGTAAAATGGGAAGACAGATTGTCAGCACCTAACAGTTTATTTACCATCCACCCGCAACCATCCCGCGATCATGGCGCTTGCAACAGAGTCGAAATATCGGGAACTCAGAATAATTGAAAAACACGGAAGATATTCCGTAAGTGACAGTGTTAGTTAAGATATAAACAAGCTTAAAACTTTCATAGAAAGAATAATGAACGCATGTAGTAAAGGCGATGCTGATCTCGTGCAGTGCTTACACGTGTGCGTTGACCTCAAACCACCATAAAACGACCACGAGATCGATTACCGTTTGAAATTTCATTGCTTAATTTCGGAGGGAATGCGGCGAGCAGATTGAAAAACGGTATTGTCGGTTTATCGCGAAACCGATTATTGTGTATTACGACGGATTTCGGGAACAATTTGTTGCTACAAAGGATTATATTAAAATTGTGTTTCGGTTTTTAATCTTCTTAAGGGCCATTTCTTAATCTTTATCTTCGTTTTATTTCAGGATCTTGAAATAATCAAACGAATTAGTAAGAAAAAAAAAATTGTAAATCCAATTTTCAAAGCAAATTCACAGGCTCTAGTAAAAAATAAAGTTTCAATTCTTGCGATTGTTTTCGAAAGCCGCTAGATATAGGTAACAGTTAGTAAGTTTTCGGGTAGGTAGGTAGGTAGAAAATGTCGGCATCGCATTCTTTCAGGGTTCCGTACCTCAGTCGGCAAAACGGAACCCTTACAGGATCACTTTGTTGTCCGTCTGTATGTCTATCTGTCTGCCAAGACCCTTTTTCTCAGGAAAGCGTGGAAGTATGAAATTAATAACATATACCCCTTATAAGGGCACAAATGATAATTGCAAGGGGTCTCAACTATGAGCTTGGTCATGTTTAAGTATTAATGTTTTAAATATAGCTATTATAATTTATAATATTTTTTTTTAATGTAATTTTACTGTTTATATTGTTTTATTATATGTTGCAGCATCGTACTGGACAAGGTCTGTAATGTGGCTTTAACTTGCGTTTGGTGGTAAATAAATAAATAAATTATAGCAGTGAAAAAATCAAACTTATAAAACATATGACCCTTAAGTCGCATATATTGCGATTTCACAAGGGAATCAAAACCTATAGGATACTTTCCGTTGATCTAGTCTTACAGCACGTAAAGGAAAAATCTGAAAACCGTAAATATTTAGTTTAATAACAAAATACCCACAAGTTTATACGGAACCCTCGGTGCGTAAGTCCAATTCGCACTTGGCTTGTTTTTTTTAAACACTAGCCATGCCTTCCGATTTATTCTGTAACCGGACGAAGGTTTTGCAATTTTTTTAGATGCCAGATGCGTTAACGTTCCGTTTTTAAAATCTCGATTTTTCGGTTTTGTTTCTAACGACCCGACGCGTTTGTTCTGGCTGAAAAACCGATTGTGTTTTTTTTTCTTTTAACTTTTTTTGTTTTCTTTCGCTGACGGTTGTCGTATTCGAATATTTTTTTAAATAACCTACTTGAATGTCTTTGTCTTGGATACCTTTCTATGTATTTTTTACGAATGTTATCTTTTAATAAAATGTTTGTAGTAAAATTCTTCGTCTTAAAAATATAACTGTTTATTTTGAAAATTACTATTCTATGTATATTACATTTTGTTTCTTGTAATTCTTTATAAGGACTTAATGGAAGTAATTCGAAGACATTTCTCATTTCGCAAAACATTGTGTCAAAAGAAATATGAAATGAAGATGCCACGGAGTTCTATCCAAACCTAATAAATGTCAAAAAATTGTCTCTGTCTAACACATAATCATAATATATCTCATTTCTGACTCGTTTGAACTGTGATTAGTACTCGTATCACGAACTTCAAACAAAGTATAGCCAGCGATGTCAAGTCTCAATCGATAGATTTTATAGTTATCGCAGCCTTAGAACTAAGCTTCACAAACAGCAACACTCTCAATGATACCTTTATTTTGAATATGTAACGTTGCTGGATGTGGGTGTGTATCCAACCATTTTTGGTTTAAAGTGGGGTTTGAAGTGATAGTTACCCATCATTGATAATTATATTGACAATTATCTTGATAATTACATAACAACACTCCTGAAATCCCCGAAGGGTTGTTACACCCACGTTTCGCTAGTTATTTTTAAATCCCATGTAAAAGGGGGCAAGCCTATTGCCATCAACCGTGCACAAATCCAGACTCCGTTTCTGCTACTGAGAAGTTCCTGGAAAAATCAAATAACACTTTGCCCGAACCGAGAATCGAATAATTTAATCGATAATTTATACTTTGATAAAGTCTAAATCATTTAACGAATCGTTAGCAAAACACTGCTTTGTGTGGTGTTCCGGTGAGCAATTAAGAAATTCTGAGAAGCACAATTCAGCTTAGCTTAAATTTTCTTGGTTATTTCAACCATCATCATTTCTACAAAAGGCAGAAAAAAAAATCATCTCAATTACTGAACCGAAAATTAGGTGTCGGTGCCGAAGTTCTGAAATTCAGCTTTTCATGGTAGAAATAGGGAGTTTTTCACGAATTTATTAGACCTTATCTCTATTATGAGTGAAATCGCCCGGTTTAATGGCAGCCGGCTCAGCCAGCCAACGGCTTTATTAAAAAATTTCGTTTATAATTATGGATACTGGAATACCTGCCCGCCTTTTTTGCTCAAACAGAAAATACTATACCGGGTAACATTTAGAATTTAGATTATTTTTGCTAACTCGCTCTCCCGGGACCATACGCGCGTCCTTATGCGGACAGTATCTGAATATTTTGTACATACAAAAGTACATGGAAATGTTTGCAGTACAAGCATTTCTACAAAATAAGTACAAAAACTTTTTCGTGTTTTTTAATGACTGCAGTAGTTGTTTGCAAAGAAACAATTGAGATGGATAGCCGCATATTTTACGTAGAACTGATTTTAACTGATTAGAGTTCACACCATTCGACTATGTGGTTTAGTACGTGTTGATATACGTTATAAAGTATATTTGCCTTGTGAAACGTTCACGAGTTTCGTATAGGCCCTCCGGGGAAACTGGAATTTACAGAACCCCATACTAAACATTTATAAATTCAGAACAGCTAACAGCAGTAAATCTAGGAACTTTCAAATCTGGTGTTATATTGTCATGTGAAATTTTCAAGGCCTAATTGACTATTAGGTAATATTTACTCCTCATTTATAGATCAATAAATGCGCAAGTAACAGAAGAGGAGGAACTCGTGGCTAAATAATAACAGCCGCTCGAGTCGATTTTTAGGTTAAGCCGTGCTTGCCTAGGTTGGTCTAAGGATGGGTGACCGCCCATTACATACCGAGTTTTCTCCGTGCCTCGGAAAGCACGTTAAGCCGTTGGTCCCGGCTGTCATTTGTAGATCTTTGACAGTCGTTAGGTAGTCAGTGGCCCAAAAAGTCTGACAACCAGTCTTACCAAGGGGTATCGTATTACCCAGTACTAACTGGGTTGTGGAGGTCAGATAGGTAGTCGCTCCATGTAAAATACTGGTATTCAGCTGCATCCGGTTAGACTGGAAGCCGACCCCAATATAGTTGGGAAAAGGCTAGGCAGATAAAAATGAGCAAGTAACAATAGCATTATGCATGTCAATGATGGACCAAAGTTTAAAGCATAAATCGGGAGAAACTATATCTTTGCTAAATCAAATTAGGCGTAGATACGGTGAACCAAAAATAACACACAGATACACCAAACACCAGACTAAATACCAGACATCACGTACTCAAACACGATTTTTTCCAACGTATTTCTCAAAAAGATTTTTACGAAGACCTTTATTTTATTCCGCCAGCCATATTGTTTTCGGTACTGATAGCGTGTGACGGGCTGCGACTGACGAGATTGCAATTACATTTAGCCGAATTGGCATTTCATGTGCCTCTAACTATACGTCAACACATTTGTGGGGACTGACATCTCTTTGACAAACGATTATAAAGGGTGTAAATAGACCCTTAACATAGCCGAAAGGCACTTGTTCTCCCCGTCTTTGCGATAATTTTTTTGTTCTAGACCGTACCTAGGAACCTTCAAAAGTTCCAACTTTTTCACAAGTTTTTTTTAAAAACATGTTTTTAATGTAATTTTTTTACTTTACACACCTCCACGAGCCCCGATTATTCAATCCATCCATCAGCACAATGCTTTGAGTGCTTTCCATCGAGTCCTACCGTAAAACTTGATTTTTCACCCCAAAAAAAAAAATGGATTCCCAACAATAATTTTTGCGTAAAGTTACTTGGTTTGATGTAGAGAATGCTTGGTTGACGGCTATGTGAAGGGTCTGGTTACACCCTGTATACCAAAATAGGTCCAGACATTTTTCGTGAAAAAAGATTTCAATGTTTATTGGTTACAAGACAGCCCTTTTAGATTGTAATTAAAGGAAGAAAATTTGCATCAGACCATCATTGTAATAAAATCATTGTATTTTCGTATTATAATCATCATGATATTAGCCGAATGAAATCCAAAGTTGGACATGGTCCTCTTCCAAACGTCGCCGCGTCGTCAGCCGGTCACGAAATATTTCTCACATCGCATTTGTTATTTGAATCTTACGAAAGAATACCATTATTCACTGTCAAAGCTTTCCCATCGTGTTGACAAACCATTGAATTCCAGCTGTCCTCAACATTTTCAGTGTGCAGCTATTTTTAAACCCTGATAAATTCATAAACCTCCCAGTCACTATTAATTACCAATATATCAGACCAATAATTCCAAAAAAATATTTTCAGGAATTACATACCGACATTAATAATTGGGCTACGCACTCTCTTCAATTGGGAACCTCCTTTTAACAACCATATTTTTTATATGCTCACTGTAGGTACTGTACAGTGATGAGATTGTAATTACATTACCCGGAATTGGCACTTTATGTCCCCTATAGTGAACACATTTGTACCCACAGACGTTCCTTTGATGGCAGAGACAAATTTTATGAGATCAATTTATCAATAGTCGATTGAAAGCGGCAAATTGTCCTCGCAGCGATCTTGTTATGGAAGACGTTTTATGTACCATTTATGATTAATATAAAGATTTATTGGTACATACATGGTCTGTACGCTCTTTTAAAGATATAACAGTCACCATTAATCTAATATGACTTATACTGTGACCCTATTTACAATATTTGATATTACAACAACTATTAGGTATAAGTATACCTATATCAATCGACTGCTCCTGTTTTGGGCTGCTTGTCAATAAAAAAGTGCCAAATGAAATGTTTAAAACGCGGATTAGTTAGTACTTGCAGCAAGTTTAAATTACATAAATCAAATCCAATCAAAAGCATTTAATACTAGCAACTTTTAGAATTATTATTTTAAGAGTTGATAAAGAAATGAAAATACATAAGTTACCGTAAAATACCGCAATAGAGTATCGCATCATCTTTCCCGCTCTTCGCCACAATTCTACACTCAAACACCTATCTCCTATTGCAGAAATACAAAACTCGCTTCAAAAAATTGTAAATTCAGCGCGATATCGTGGAGCACTCAGTCCAGTTGATTCTCAAAAGGCGTCTCTACGACTATATATACCTACGTACGTTGATTACAAGCAGGTACACACTGTACCTGTGTACCTACTATAAACCCAGAATTCTCGAGAGCGTCGTAACCTGCATTTAAATTGTAAAGCAAACGGTACCGAATTGAACAGACAAACATAACGAACTTCGTGTTTCGTGTGTTGGATTTGCGACCTGAACTGTCACAAGACCAACATTGCACATGTGTTACGGTTATGATCAAAGAGGTAAGTGTTGTAATTAATTGTAATTAGTTACGGAGAAGGATTGTACTGGAGGAGCTCGTGGCTAAGTAATAACAGCCGCCCGGATCGATCTTTAGGTTAAGCCGCGCTAGCCTAGGTTGGTCTGTGGATGGGTGACCACCCATTACATACCGAGTTTCCTCCGTGCCTCGGAAAGCACGTTAAGCCGTTGGTCCCGGGTGTTATTTGTAGATCTTTGACAGTCGTTATAGGTAGTCAGTGGCCCAAAAAGTCTGACAACCAGTCTTACCAAGGGGTATCGTATTACCCAGTACTAACTGGGTTGTGGAGGTCAGATAGGCAGTCGCTCCATGTAAAATACTGGTATTCAGCTGCATCCAGTTAGACTGGAAGCCGACCCCAACATAGTTGGGAGAAGGCTAGGCAGATGTTGAAGGATTGTACTGAGGGCGAGTTCCACTGATGAGACTGATCTCGATCTAAACCGAGTTCAAGCGCTGTCAGTTTAATGTATGTCTTATAGTTTTTTTTTTGTTCCCTTTTTATTTTTTTCTACAGTTCTGTGGGAGTCTAAGGGTGGGTCCACAGTAATAACATAACATGTTATAAAACATGGTTATTTAACAAGATTCAATATGTGTGATGTGTTATATAGCAAATGTTTTATAAAATGTTAGTTAATCTGGACGCACCCTAATAAATACTTTTTCTTTCAGTGTCTTTATAATTGGCATGGAATGTTGACACCGACAGCTAATGAACTCGGTTTACATCGCGATTTATCTCATTGGTTATTTTTTACCTGAGAAGACTACAGGGACGGATCATCATCTGCCTAGCCTTTTCCCAACTATGTTGGGGTTGGCTTCCAGTCTAACCGGATGCAGCTGAATACCAGTATTTTACATGGAGCGACTGCCTATCTGACCTCCACAACCCAGTTAGTACTGGGTAATACGATACCCCTTGGTAAGACTGGTTGTCAGACTTTTTGGGCCACTAACTACCTATAACGACTGTCAAAGATCTACAAATGACACCCGGGACCAACGGCTTAACGTGCTTTCCGAGGCACGGAGGAAACTCGGTATGTAATGGGTGGTCACCCATCCACAGACCAACCTAAGCAAGCGCGGCTTAACCTAAAGATCGATCCGAGCGGCTGTTATTACTTAGCCACGAGCTCCTCAGGGACGGATATACGGGTAAATGGGAGATATTTTTGCTTAGCTTGCGTATCATAATATAGCCTGTACTATCCCACTGCTGGGCAAAAGGCTCATTCACTCCTCCCGTTTCTAATGACTGTTCTTATTGTAGACGTATTTCTTATAAAGCTGCCTTCTTCGTCTCACTATTTTAGCCTGGATATACCACGAGGTCGCTTTTTTTTCAAAAAAAGGCAATGATAATTTTAATTAAAAATTTTATTTTTAAAAATTATTATGTCCTTTATTTATCTTTATACATATAATTTACATTTTTAAATATTTCTATACAAAGTAATATAAAAAAAAAACATTTAAAAATATAAAAAATAGTAGCCCACTGGTATCGGGAACAGGGTCCGAAATACCGGTGGTCAGGGCTCTTGAGAGAGGAACCTCCTAACGATACGCGCCGTGTCCAGAAGTACTGCTTTCTGAATCAAACCCTTGATCCAGCTGCCAAGCGAGAGCCTCCTCAGATGTTTGTCGAGGCTATTGGCTATTAAGCCATTGGCTGACACGACTGTCGGCACAATGACTGCTGTACTCACGTCCCACATGTCGACAACCTCGCGAGCCAGATCTAGATATTTGAATTGTTTATCTTTCTCTGCTTAAAAATTATTATTTTTATGATGTTAATTAATTAAGTTAATTTTATTTTTTTTTTGTTCGGAAAAAGGTACTATTTATTTCTGATGCTGCAGAGGACATTAATATTCCAGTTTGTAGGGTATGGGCGCAGGTGAAATTACAGAGACATTACAATTTTCACTCCGCCTCTGGGACGCAAGTACCCAAATGCCCGTTAGGTAGTCTTAAGATATCACGATTTATTAATCACCCGTTTATTATGGGGCAATCCTTGGGGAAAGCCTTGCTGAAAAGATGCTGATTAATATGATTTTAGTTGTAAAAAAAAATCAAACATCATCATAAAATAAGAAAATCACGGAATATTCTTATTCATCGCGGATCTAAGTATGAGGAAATGAGCATTTTCTGTGAAAACACAATAGAATGGTAAACGTAATATTTTATCTAGAACTCGTGTCATTGAAATGTTATTTCTATGTAGATATAAATCAACCTTTAACGTCTAAAAATGATATATTCGACGATAAAAAGACATTCGTGAATATATTTGGGTTCGTCTTGATATTTATTCAAAATACAGGTACATGTGTTCTCTTCAGTTTTTCTTACAGACATTTATGTTTACAGAAATTCATTGAATTCCGGAAATTTAAAGCCTTATCATTTTCACTTTATAACATGTTACGTTGAAATACATGTATTTTATTGTTTTTTTGTCTTTCTTGCTAAAAGAAGATGAACATTAATAATGTCAAAAATACAGTGACGAACCGACTCTTACAAAATATTTAAAAAAATAAAAGCCATAAATGTATATAAGGTAACTTAACATCGGCCTTGAAGCTCAAGAATTTAAAACTTTGGGGTCATTGCCTTCGGACCAGAATATTATGAATACCAGGATTATCCATAAAAATCAATTATATTTTCTCCTTTGAATCTGCTACGGTGGTCCTCCCTAGACGATCAAAAAAGGTGACGACCTCATGAATATTCCATTATTCGTTGATTTGAATTTTATTTGCGTTTCCTTACCAATCGGGGGTGGAACAATGTTCTATTTGGGAAGACCTTGAACGGAGCCACGGTTTTAATTCTCCCGACGTAATGGTTTTGATACTTCTATTAATTACCGACACTTCTCTAGTCTGTCTTTCTTAATTTACTATACAAGCATGTAGGTAGATGAATGAAAATTACCTAAATATAACATAATATAACATCACGCTTGTAATCCCCGAAGGGTTAGGCAAAGGTGTATCTAATAGTACATCCACATTTCGCCAGTTATGTTTAAGTCCCATGTAATAGGAGGTGAGCGTATTGCCATCAACCGGGCGCAAATCTGGACTCCGTGGCTGCTACTGAGAAATTCCTGATGGAAAAACCAAATAACACTTTGGCCGACCCGAGAATTGAACCCAGGACTTCATGCTCAGCCGTCGTGCTTGCGATCACTAGAACTACGAACTACGTATGTATAATAATCACATACAAAAATAGGTAGGTACCTATAAAGCATGTTCTTATTGCTACAACAACAAAACTCAACGAATAAAAAGATACTGGTAATAATTTTCAGTCTAAAAGCAAAAACACTGTAAATAAAAGAATATCGTTTTTTTCTTATCAGTAGAAACTGGCAAATATCTATTACGATGATGAACACATGGGACACTAGGGTGAAATTGAAACGTGTTTGACAGATAACGATAATCAAATATCTACCTCGCTCGACTATTTACAAATCGACCACTGCCCCTTACCCTCATTTTCCGAGGGATGACAAGAAGTCAATGCATTTTATCTTTTTTTCTTTTACCCCAGATGGACGAGACTTTCAAATATTCGAATTTCAAACGATAAAGTTAAAATGAAATGGTTCTCCTCAAATAGTTGACGCGGTGAAAGTACCTTCTTACAATTTTTACTACAGACAATAAGAATAATATGGAACGTGAACCTAGTACGTTTCATTTTATGTACGTCTACATTATATTAGCCTATAATTTTCATTTTATATACATTCAGAATGTTATTAGATATCGTAAAAGTATTACAAATGTACATTCTAATGTTGTACGTGATAGTCACTTGATATTTTTCGCGAAAAATATATGTGAGAAGTTTTTAAAATAGAAATTCATGAATGCAGCACTACAAATCTTGTTTGAGAATGTTGCTAAAATATTTTCTGTGTAAATTTAAAAGCAACATTAAAAAAAACTACATTTATAAAGAGTGTAACAAGTCCCTTAACGAAGCTGGAAGGCACTTGTTCTCTCCGTCATTGCGATCATTTTGTTGTTCTAGACCATACCTGGGAACCTTTTAGTTACGGAGATATTGGGGGTCAAATTCCCAACCTTTTCACAAGTTTTCTTTTAAGTTCATGCTTTTAATGTAATAACTTTACTTTCCAACCTCCACGACCCCCGTACTATACATTCCATCCATCAGCACAATGTTTTGAGTGCATTACATTGAGTCCTACCGTAAAACGTGATTTTTCACCCAAAAAAAACGTTTCCCAGCAATAAATTTTGCGTAGAGTTACTTAGTTAGATGTACAGAATGCTTGGTTGGCGCTTTCGTGAAGGGTCTGTTTGCACCTTGTATTTAGTAATTTCACATTCAATTAATCGTTGAATTATTTTTGTTAGATTTTCAAAAAGATGTTAATTCATTTTAAGAGTATGAAAATACGGCCCTATGTTAAAGAGTGAATATAGTACCAAATAAAGAAAAAAAGTATATTTTAACATACCAGAAATGATTTAGGAATGTTTCTTTGCGGATACAAAAAGATAAACTTTCTCCTTTTCCGACAATGACACACGTAACATGGCTTGAAAAGAATTGCGTGTAAATGGAATTTTTGGAATCGCGTGTCTGTCACTGCCTTAAATCCGTTTGAGAAAGCGTATACAGTACCCACACGGACACAAATATACAGTCTACAGGATATTGTTGTGTGGTTGAAGAATAATACAAAAAAACAATAGATATAACAAAATATCGGTATCGTATTACCTAGTATTAACTGGGTTGAGGAGGTCAGATAGGCAGTCACTCCATGTAAAATACTGGTATTCAGCTGCATCCTGTTAGACTGGAAGTCGACCCTAACATTGTTGGGAAAAGGCTAGGTAGATGATGATGATGATCGGCAAAGATAATCACGTTAATTCATTCAAATGTGAAAACAGAATTTTATTAAAAGCCAAGAAGTGCACCTATTTTGTGCGTCGCATAAATACTACACCGCACTAGCACCGTCAACATCTAAAGTTGTAAAGAGGAAAGGAAAAGTTTATAGAAGCCCCAAAAGGAAGAGAAAGCAGTACTTTAATATTAAATGAAACTGTAACTCGCACACCGAACAAAATTTATCTTGAACAAGCACTTGTAACCGCCAGCGAAACGTCCCTACATGTTTACTGGCTAACCTAATTAAAACTATAACCCATGATGCTGACTTATTCCGCCAATACACTGGCTTTTATATAGTTAAAGTATCTCTTCATTCCGACTATCACTTCTCGCGTACTTAGTAGTAAAGTTTTCACTTTGAAGCGCGCGAAGTTAGCGCCATAGCGGCATTTCCTTGCTAATTAACGAGAAGCTAGCTACTGCATTGTTACGTGCATCCCTACTCGGTTCAGTGGATTAAACTATGTATTTAATTTTATTTAATTATGCCGATTATTGTTAGACAAAAAATCGTAATGTCAGACATTGTTGGAATCTCTAACTGAAGTATAATATTTGATGTCGTATAAATGTTGCATGTAAAAGCGATCGTAATATCATTTGGTATGCGAGCTATCAAATTATATCTCGGAAAGCTTTTGTAGTAACAAAACTTCAAAGGTTACAGTGTAAATAAACTTATCAAAATTTACTTACGTTCGTTTTTTAGAATAAATTATGTTGCATGGCAAAAAATAAATGAACAGCTGTATTAGAAGCAACAGAGCCAAATTTAATCTACTTATTGGTGTCATCTGCACAGTTTTAAATATTAAATAGAAAAGACTTTTGTTCGCTCCAAACAAAGACAAATAAAATGTTCAATGTCCACTATCGCTTCCAGTACAAATCTAAAACAAAACACAAACAAGAAAAAGTATCCAATAAAAGAACAATTCTCACGAATACATCCCCGATTGCGGGTTAACTTTCTACCGACCAATTCCGTATCGCCTCCTTCGACCGAGGAAGCGAAGTAGCGAAGTTGGTAGTCATTAACTTCACTTAAGTTCGTTACTCGACTCCGTAGATGCAAGATGGTGGTTCCCGAGCCAGCTGCGTTCGAAAATGAACGAAATAGGATAATGAGGCACTTGGTCTCTTTTGTGGCGCGTTTAGACCGATCGGACATGGAACAAGAACCTGGGACCTAGAATTATTTAATTCATTAATTAAAAATAAAGATTTGTGGAAGAATATTTATATAATATATACAAACTGACAGGATGCATTCAGCTCCTTATTTTGAATCATATTCCACAGGAATTTTTCTCCGGATTTTTTTATTTTTTCAGTTACTATTTATTTATTTCATTTTAAAATTACATTCCCTGTACGTAGCACTCCATTTCTGTAAATAATACGGCTAACATAAAAAATCCAATAATTTATGTTGAAACGAACAAACGACGCGTGAAATCAGCTGTTCATTTCCTGCCTAGCTACAGAGTTCATCGAACTCGTCGTCGCGCTAGCCGTTCGCTACGTATGTTTCGCCACAGTTGCGCATGAGGAAATCAAACAAATCTAATTTACATTCCTGAAATAATATCTTGTCTCGGTCATCTTAGTATGATATACTGAATTCACTGTATCAGTTTGTGGTGGGCTGTCTCTTACACCCTGTATTTGCTTTTGAAGCGTGACGAGTTAATTAAGGTTGGTTGTTTGGGAGCGGTAATTTTTAAGTTTCAAACTAACTTTTGGAGACAAAAACCTAGTACATTTTGTGTTTAAAGGGTTAAAGTTTTTAAAGGCTGTGTAGTGTTTTATAAAGAAGGTCCAAGGCCAAATTGTCAAAAAAATATTAAAATGGTACGTATATCATCCTTAATTTTTTAATGATTCTTCCTTTTAGAAATATGACCAAGTGGCCACTAGAATAGGATGAACTGCGCTCCATATGCTTGTTGGCTCCTTTTATTTAACGTGTGTGTAACACTGCGTCGTGAAATATAAGGGTAACAGTTTCTTCGAATAATAAAAATAAAAAATAATATATTTATTGTTAAAGAAACGTATAATCCAAGCTAGGTAAATCCAAAAATACACACACACACACACATTTGTTTTTCATAGTAGGTATTTTAATAAAAAAACAGCTTCTGCTGCAGTTTATAAAAAAGTCCCAAACGAATTTTCGTTGAAAGTTTTTTTGATGTGAAACATCTATAGCCGCACGTAAAACTGATTTCTGGCGTGTTCCACCGTCATATAGAGTGGCGACGCGTCGCCACTCTATATGATGGTATATATATACAGTCTATATGCAGTAGTGTGTACGGTGCGTCACCTGCTGGATGTATCTAGAGGCATTACAGTATACAGTGTGGTTTTTTTTTTTTTTTTTCAAAAGATGAATCAACGCCATTAATTACGTTTCTCCAAGAAGAATTTCAATTGCAAATTAATAAAAATCCAAGAGAACCTACCACCAGATACGGAACAACAATAGATGCTGTATTTATTAGATATCTTGATAATGTTATGTCCAATACTTTTGTAACATACTTCAGTTACCATCGACCAATTGTCACAGTAATACCGTCCTCAGAGCCAACATCGAATATAACTATTACCGAAGTCACTGATTAAACGAATTAAGTAGTCACGATTTGAAATAAATTCGTAAATTTTTGTATTTAATGAAAATAAATGTTTATTCAATAAATAGTCATCGTTATCTGGAAAAAAAATCATTTATTTTATCATTATGACATATTTAGTTCCTATCACAATCTGTTCTTTTCTGCATATTACTTTTACAAAATAATGTCGATGTTTCATATCTGCCAGGCGTCCCGTGACGGCTCACATTTTTTTTACGTTCCAGACTGGGGGGAGGGGGAACACATTTTACTACTTTGGAAGTGTGTAGCTTTCAAACGATTGAAATTGATAAAAAAATGGTTCCTATCTAAAGTGGATGTCATATACAAACGGAGAGAGATGACGAATCTATAAGGGTTCCGTTTTTTGCCGTTCGGCTAAGGAACCCTAAAAACGGCTTCATAAAGATAAAGAGACCTATCAGCATAATCTGCAACTTTTCTCAGAAACCTTTTTGACCTTAAACAAACTCAAATAACATTATCGAGCAATGATAAAACAAGGTAAAAACATAATCCTTTTTATTATAAAGCCGTTCTTACGTTTGTAGTTACATTATACGCGATAGTAAGGGTAAAGGTTGGGTTCGATTCTCTGATAAGTATGTTTATTTTGGGCCTCGTACTTAGGGCAGTCGGATACCAGGTAATCCTAGTTTTGGGTAAAATATTTTTCTCTAATGTACTTGGCTTAGTTTTATGTAAATGATATGGAAGATAATGTGAGTTTGAGTATATTAAAGGTTTGTTGGAATATTGATGTGGGCTACTTTGCATGTATTTGCATTTTTTACGGCTTTTTTTTCTGGCGTCCAGATAGCGAATTTATGGTAAAAGCTCTTATATTTTGCTTTTATGTTAGCTCGAGCTATACAAAAGTAGGTCATGTCAAAGTAAAGGATAAGACGACCAGCAAAGTTAATAGCCCTACTATCTACCCTAAGGACACCAGATTTATAGTATAATATTGACAAAAGAAAAAAGGTTTACACCTAATTGATAGGCAATATTTTTATGACACCCACAAACAAACCCACAATATCATCAGACCCTTTTTATTCCTATCTGAAACCCTTTTTTACGTTCAGAATTATGGACTTCAATCATAACAAGCGGCTTCTATTTCATCGGGTTGGACTCTGTATGAAACACCCTCCAGCATTGTAGCAGATTTTTGCAGCGCTACGTTTGTTAGTCATCAGTTATGCTGTCTCGCTGCAAGCGCTGCATAAATAAATACTCAACACACTTAACAGCGTCCGGCATTTGAATATTATGTTGCAAATATCATAAATACCCTACAATATCCAAGGTTACGAGAACCACGTTCATTCATTTGATGCAGCAGGCACTAAAGTCTTTTACAAAGTAAAATTACATGCCATTCACGAAAAGTAAACAATTTGCACTTTTAAATACAAATGAAAGACGTATTGTACTAATGAGTGAAAATTACAGCACACAGGTAGTGTTAATTAGTAGCAATGGAAAAAATAAAGCAATGTAAGAACTGCAAGTCAATTTGCCAATTATCGTTTGCTCGTTGCAAGTTTAAAATGGGATGTTAAAATTAACGGCCTGGTAAAATATTGCAGCTGTTTAAACGAGTGGTTACAGCAAAAATCGTGAAAGAGTTTTTTATCCAAATAACCAAAGCGTCACCTTTTGTTATTGAAAAAAGTGTGTGAATGTGTCACCTACGCAGTGTACCCCCACAAAGAAGAACTAAGTAAGCATTTGTATATTCTCAGCTCCGAAATGGAATATCTCTTTTAGATTCCTAAAGTACTTTAATCCCTTTGTTTGGGGAACTGATTAGGTACATTACTTTCTTTTGAAATCGCGCTTTTATCTCAAATATCCTGTAATCATTCTGTTTGAATTTGTACAATTTGCTGACATCAATGTTACTTGTGTTTGTAATATAAAATTTAGTGTGAAACCAACTGTGAGCTTCAAAATTAAGATGCATGATGAAATCATCACAAACGAAGAATTTTCTTTATCAGCAACCACGCATTCATAACGTCAGACAGATCTGTAAAGAAGTATTAATAAAATTATTGAATTCTCAGCTAAAATTATCTCTACGTAAATAATTCTGAATGCCTAACACGAATTTACCAAACAATGCTAATTTTACAAAACAAATTGTTCTATAATAAAGCGGGCCGCGCATGCTATCTTAAAGGCCTCATCGCTACCCAAATAAAACTACGTAATTGGGTTTGTCAAATTGCCCGGGTTTGGACTGACTAGCATCATTAGGCCCTTAGATTTTATTGAAAGTGGAACGTTCATTTTGTTTAGAATCGTTCAAGTGCTTTGTTTATACTAAAACATTTTCTTATTAGGTATTGTTTAGGCCCGTTAATGAGGCCCATTTAATCGTAATTAAGGCTGTGTTTGAACGGTGTATCCCGAAATTTCTAGTCTTTGTATTTTTGTTTCTGAAACTAACGGCTCTGAGAAAGTCAATAGCAACGTCGTCAATTACTAAATAATCTTTTGATTTTATCTTGTAATTTTAGCCATTTTTTACGAGTGTTCTTAAAAAACTATGTTAATTACAAAATCAAATAACAAGAGGCAGATCTTACAATCAAATAATATGCCAGCGATTCATTACTAACAATAAAAATACTAAGCGGTACTCCTGGACACGGTTTGTATTGTTAGGAGGTTCCTCTCTCTGGAGCCCTGACCGCCAGTAGCTTGGACCCTCTTCCCGATACCGGTGGGCTACAATTTTATTTTTTATAAATTTTTAAACTTAAATTTTAAAATGTAATTAACTTGTAAAAAAAAATAAAGGAAATAATAAAATACTAAATATTCTACGTAATTCTGCTGCCTAGGCTTGAAAGACAAATGTCATAAACCGATTTATAAATAAAAATCCGTCATCTTAACTAAGCTCCTCGCTATTTTCAGATCTTACTCATGAAATGCGGCGGGAAGGTAGTAGTAACCTACTTACTGATTTAGATACGACGGTCTCGGAACGCCCTGAGAAGTTTTACGAAACGTTCCAAAATACAAACTTGGTAAATCAAATGACGCAATCCTAATAAAAGCCTTTGCGTTTTCGTCTTTACGTCATGACATACTGACGTCACGGCAAAATAAACGTGGGTAGTTTCATTTCTATCCACTTTGCGAAAAACAAGACTTTAAAGAGTAAACTTCCATAACGTTTTGATACTTTTCAAATTGAATCGTATAAAATCGAGTTGATGTGAAAAATGGATTAGGTAGGATATTTATTTTCGTGTTCTTGAGAGCCTAGACAACTGGAAATTGCTTTGAACGCATTGCGTATTTCAAACAACGACTTAGGTACTTTTATTTTCCAGAACACAGCATCTTTTTCAACATCGTTTTTACTGATAGAACCTCACTGTGTCTAGCAAGGCCCCAGGATAAATATATAAAACGGCAATTTTGATACCAAAACAAAAACCTAGCTACACAGCTTGCATTTGGCTGATATTAGAGCACGTAGTGACGTCACAGGCGGCCATTTTAGTCCGTTACATTTTTAACGGCATGGTCCATGAGACTGCGCCATGCTCCTCCGTTGATTAATTGCCGTCGACGTCTTGGTCCTGTCCCTGATTGATTACATTGTAATCTTGTTTGTGACTTGACTGATGTTAGAAATTATATCAGTCTTGTTTTTCATAATTCCCGCTTTTGATAATTAGTGGTTGTAGTTTTTAGGCTCGTTTGTCTGTCAGATTTGACGGTTGCAATTTTTTGCGTCACTGATTCGGGAGTTTGGGTCGTTTTTAAGAATAGTGAATTGAGTGTTTCGGTGAAATTGTTGCTGGGTTAATCTTTGAAAAGAAGATGATGGTCTACATCAACGATAGACGTAAAAAGCCAGCCTATTCCTACCTTTTCTCCCTGCTAGTGTGATGCGTTAGCCTTGCTTCTTCGATTCAAGTCAGGTAGCCGGTTGTAAAAATCATAGAACGTTCGTTTCGTCTTTGCTACTCGCTAGGCAACTCAGCCTAGAGTCTAGCCATCAAGCAAATCACCCGTGAGTGCCTACGTAACTTTAGATTTTCGTTACTAGGTAACTATACAACATTAGTTTTAGTATATACGAAACCTGAAACACATGTCTAGTATTTTTATGTAAAGAATCTATGTACAAAATTTCAAAACTATGTCATGAAAAATCACAAAGTTATAAGCTTGTTCTTTTACCTGGTTGTCCGCACAAAAACGTGGTCAACACGCGTCGCGCCCGCGGGCGCGCCTCCGGCGTCGTCTTGAGCTCTTTGATAATAATAATTTGGCAGTAGGTACCTAAATGATTGCGATAGGTACTTAGTATCGCTCGGTGTCCAACTTGTAGTCTTTATAAAATATTTTTGGGAAAAAATATAACATGGTTTAAAAATTATTTGAATCGATTCAGTTACTTATTCTGAACAAACTATATTCAGGTTTCGCATATACTAAAAATAATGTTGTATGGTCTTTAAATTTTGTGATGTAATTGCCCATTACACAAACATCTAAAGGTTTACAAACTGGTAATAATATCTACGTAACATTTTATAAAACTAAAGTAATTTATGCTACTATTCAGTATTAAACTCTCGTAAATTAAAACAGTCTCTTCAGAAATGAAATACACTATAGTTTATATTTACTCACAGCGAGCACTTTAAGTACTTAAGAATTTATGAAGAAAACAACTTCAATAAGCAAATCTATTAGCACTAATGACGAGAGCATGAATACATTACCAGTTATCTTATTAACACAATTAAAATTACAGCTTGAAAATGTGAAGTAGACAGAAGGTCTAGGTATCCGCCCTCCGTTCAACTGTTGTGGTGGATCTAAAATTAGAATACCTTCAACTTGGTGTGAATAGTTAAGCAGGTCTAAAAATACATTGTTCGATATTCGAATAATTTTGGACGCATTTCTATCAGGTGTGCTTTAATAGCTTAAAATAACAAAAGATACTTCAAGTGGAAACGTCTACCAGACTGTGTTGTCATTTGGTGAATAACACAAGGGTATAAGTGATCGATCACTAATAACCATCAAATTGAGTTTCTGGCACTACATGAAGTGCAGACAGTTATGTTGACGTCCCATGCTGTGGTCGCACGTATAAGTAAAAAAACCTGATAAACAAAAACCTTTTGCGGAAAAAAACAGACTTTTAAAAACACAACTAAAAAAGTCTAAAATAACTTTACTTTTGAAAGTCCGAGGTGACTTTGTTTGTTTCATTGACTTTTTTGCCACCAACTTCCGAAAGTAAAGTTATTTTAGACTTTTTTAGTTGTGTTTTTGAAAGTCAAAATTGATTCAAGACAAAACAATTTTACATTGTAACTAAAAATTATTTAGGACCATCATGTCAACATAGGCCAAGACGAAATAAACCAAACCGACGGAGAATCTCCTCCTTTTTTTAAAGACGTTTAAAAACAAAATAAGGCTTGTTCAACCTAGAAATAAAACTCAAGAACTTATACTCAGCAGTAAGCCTTGCGAACACTAGGCGAACGAGGCAAATCCCTTAAAAAAAACAGCCAATTACGAACCCTAAAAACATAGTGTTATGTTACCGGTTACCGGACACATAATATATGTTTACAGTCAAAAGAAATTTAATGCACACACGAGGGTAGAACTCAAATGTTTGTCTCTGGTTGACGCAACGGAAAACAAATACGGACCCGAACAAATAGTGACTGTGGTGTGGTGATTACTAAACGTTATATATGTATATGGGACTTTATTGATGTTTCCATGTTAGTGTAGGTTACTGGGGATATTAATTAATACATTACCTGAGAATCACAAAGAAAAATATTAAAGGTGTGTGTGTGTTGTGTGTGTGTTGTGTGTGTGTGTTTGTGTTTGTAATCAGACAATGCAAGTACAGATTTTCTGTGGAATAAAATCTGCAGTTCTATACATTTTGACCGTGTATGTATTGCACTTTTGTAGGACACGACAGATTTTTTTAAAATTAAAACAGGAAACTAAAATTTCGGGCATAGTAAAGTAACAAAGTTCCATTTTAAACAAGCGTCAGTTATTTTCGTTTGACCCTATCAATAAAGATATTCGAGTAACAGCAAGAATTGTGTGGGATGAAAGAGCTACCTACGTCGTCCCAAAGTATACTTGTCGAATATTTTGATTAAGGTACCTTCAAACGAACATTATTAGGGGTAACGTAGGCGTTGCTGTCACGCTACGTCGATGTTCTGTCGATAGCACAGAAACTACGTTACGTCAACGCGGCGTTGACATCGCGTTTGCGAAGCGTATACGCTGCATATTTTTTAGAAGAACTTCCAGACCGGATCAACGCTAGAATGATGGGAAAGCACCCTAAAGTCTATAAAATGTAAAATATTAATAGACAAGATCGCCCCGCCACCACATGGTATTGACCATGTGGTGGCGGGGCGATCGAAACTATCAATCGAACTATCGGGCGATCGAAACTATAAGATACTGACGTAATTATGATATACATTTATCTGAGTATAGCCAGAAAACGTCACATTATGAACAAGTGCTGTCCCCCTAATTTTTACACAACACTACGCTTGAAATCCCCGAAGAGTTACGCAAAGGCGGCTAATAGTACAACCCACTTATAGCCAATTATGTTTTAAGTCCCTTATAATAGGTAGCGAGCTTAATTTCATCAACCGGGCACAAACCCAGACTCCGAGGCTTCTTCTGAGAAATTCCTGTTGGGAAAACTCAATTACACTTTGCCCGACCCGAGAATTGAACCCAACACCTCATGCTCAGCAGTCGCGCTTGCGAACACTGAGCAACGAGGCAGTCCCGCCCCGCCATTTAACTCCCCGCCCATTATTTAACTCAACAATTAGTTCAGGATTTTCCTTTACCAAATACCGGCTTCCTGCACCATTTCATCTATCTATCTGGTAAACTATCAAACGCTCCATGTGTCGAAAATCAATCTAAAACAATATAGTGGTAACATCCAAGCTTCAAAAGCACACTACGTATAGTACCCACAATCTTCCTAATGGATTCTCAGATCCATCATGCTATGCTTCGCCCACTCTATTTAGCTGCTACATAAATGCTGACAAGGCTTGAGATTGTACCAATTTTGGTACAATCTGTCCAGAATTCAGCCCACAGGAGGTTGTAATATCGCTTTGTGTCGTTGTGCCCAAAATAGGATATGACGTCAACTGTCAATTACGTAAGTTCAGTGTCACGTCACATTTTTTTGCATTTCACTTTACGTATTTCTTTTCATAGGAATTTCAGATTAACAATGTAAATGAAATGTGACATTATTTCATCTTTAGGACACTATATGGGAGATGTATTATTTTACGCAATGGTTGTTTTGTAGACTGTAATTTTTGTCGTGAAACAGAACACCAATTAGAACTGTACTGGGACGTTACAGGATAAAAGTTAAAGTGTTTGCAGATATTCTAGGTTGTATTTGAGTCCATGGTTACGTCACTGCAACCATAAATCGATTGATCTACAAGGAAGACCCCCAGTCTTTATCAGTATTTAAAATTAAAAATAATCATTCCTTCTTTTCCGATAAAATCACCATTAATGAGAATACCTTTCGTTGAAATGAAAAAGGGTTTCGGTAAAAACTCATTTATTTTGTTCTGAAAACTCAACATGTTTTCAATGCGAGCTTAATTACAGGACTTTAATGTAAATTAAACCGCTAATAAAAATCCGCACCCACAAATGAAACCATATAAGTAAAATGCTAAATTAAAATAAACAATGTAAATAAACGTTAATGAAATCGCAATCGGCCAAGTGTGAGTGTTGCTCGGGAGCCGAGAGTTACCAATACCAATATTTGAAGTACTGATTGCTGGATTAAATGCGGATACAGGCTTGTGCTACTTCCATATTTCTGACGTAATGTGGGAACCTTCTTTACTTTTCCCACCACTTGCTATTTTATGTCTCTGTTATTTTGTTTCTCGTAAATTGTTGGTTAAAAATTTATCAGTCTTCAATGTTCCCACTTCTGATTTACTCTGCGGGTCCAGTGCGTGTTGGTGGACCTCAATTGTAATCCATTTTTTGTTTCTAGGACATACCAGTTTCCCCACTATTTTTCTAAATTTCGAGGGCAGTAGTGATGAAGTTAATTACCCGAAAAAAATCTAATAATTAGAGCCGTTTCCCCTGTTCCTTGGTTCTAGCATGAAATTACAATTAAAGCCCTTTTAGGACCTTGAAAAACAATGTACTAGAACTGAACCAAATGTGTACCACAATGTGTGAACGCAGAAATTTCCAGCATTTGTAAACCCATCACAACTAAATCAGCAGTCATTTCATCATTTTTGAGAGGTGAAATGGTTTAATTTTACATGTACTAATTACAATGTTCTTTTGTATTCAAAATACTCACTTACTGCGTTGCCTTACTTAAACCGCCTCGTTGTTCTAGTTGTCACAAGTGCGACTACTGAGCATGAAGTCCTGGGTTCGATTCCCAGGCCAGGCAAAGTGTTGTTGGGTTTTTCCATCTCGAATTTCTCAGAGGCAGCTGTGGATTTGTGTTTTTCTGGCAATAATATCGCCTCCTTTTACACGGGACTTAAACATAACTAACGAAATATGGTTTTCGTATTAGGTATAACTCTGCCTAATCCTTCAGGGATTACAGGCGTGATGTTATGTTATTTTATGTAACTCTAACTTACCTACCTTTTACGGTTATGGTTTTCGTATTAGGTATAACTCTGCCTAATCCTTCAGGGATTACAGGCGTGATGTTATGTTATTTTATGTAACTCTAACTTACCTACCTTTTACGGTTTCTTAGTTAGAATCATCAGTAGAAATTACTTTATAATTTCTTTTAAGTCAAGCATTACAAGAATAAGTACCTAGGTAAGTATTTCAGTGCTTTATTTAGGTTGAATAATTCGCCTAATAACTTTGTATAAAAGAAAGGTCTACGCTAAAACTTACCTTTGCAACCCATTGACTGTAAGTAGCCAAGTTTTAGGCCAGGCTTATTTAATTACCAACATAAGAGGTATTTTGACAACTCCGTAAAAGCTTTAGCCACGACTTAGGTATTTCGTTTTATTTTGTTTATGAATGAAAGCCTCAGAAAGGGCGGTAAATTGTTTGGTATAAATTCTTATTAAAAATGTTTACAAAATTTAATTTTAAAAACATTAATAAAAAAAATAATTTTAGTTTAAAATCTTGATAATTATGTTAGATTACTTGTATTTTTATTTTGTTTCGCTCAATAACTGCTCTGTGTCGTATAAACTGCGTCGTAAAATATATTTTAAAATAAATAATTATTTTATAGTTCCTGAAAGTCAGTCCAATATCCAATTTAAAAGAGTAGTAATTAAAGCTCCGAAAAATAAATACAGTACATGCATACTTCAAATAAGAAAATTTACTGCTTTATACTATACTAATTTTCCGACAACTCTTGTGCTAATAACAAATAAATAAACGTCTGAATAAAATACCGAAAATTCCGAAAATTAATACAGCATTTTGCTGACATAATATTTTTCCACCAGTTTAATTTGCGTTTTACCGAAAACTGCACTTTTACCATCGTAACTATTACAAATTTAGAATTAATCTAAAAATATAAGGCGTAGTCGAAGAGTTTAAAGTAACCTATCACGAAGGGGATGGCTTCGCTCGCACTCAAGACTCCGCCATCTTCTTCGAACCTAAAGTGTCCGCTGTCGGTGTGTCCCAAGTACCGAGCTCGCTTCGCTCGCTCTTGCAGCCTAAGTTAACTTTTAGGAAACTACGGACTTTTTTTGAAAGTTTGTTATTTTTTTTTTTTAATTTAGTTTTTATTAGAAAGTAAAAATTATTTTTTGTAGAGTTGTAATTTGAATATTGTTTGTTAAATACAACATTTTATGTCTGTTAATTTGTATAAATTTTTCGGTATTTCATTTTAACAGTTAGTAGTAGTAGTTAGTTTAGTTAGTATTACAGTCAACCACAGATCGTTGGAAGTTAATTTGTTTTTCACAAGCTTTATTATTTCCCTGCAGGTCAGGGAAAATGCAAAAAACGTAAGGAAAATTGAATTTTGCGGCTTACACTACGGGCGCTTTCACATTGACAAGATCAGTCACTAATCAGTAAATAGCTAAACGTTGTTTACTGCCATGGTATCAAGTTATTCTATAAATATCAGTCCATCACTCAATCAAAATCATAAATGTACAAACCATTCTTTATTGGAACTTTGTTCGCGAGCGAAGTCGCCGAAGCGAAAAAACTATAGACATTTTGATTTATTTCGTCCGATGTAATCTGTCAGTGAAGTTTCTTGTTGGCCGCGAATCTACGGCCACGATCAATCTGCGCCAGTTTTCGGCCTCTTCCTTTTATTCTTGTACTTATTAACAATTGTCGGGACTTTTGTCTCTGATGTTGATACATTTAAATTGGAGTTGTTTGTTTTTATCGTGTTTTGTCGGCTGCAATTTGTTATAGTTGCAATTTATTATCTCGAAGCTGAATAATTACAGTTAATCGGGTTAATCAAACATTAAGCTACGCTTGCTCTTTTCGATCCAAGGATCCTCGGAAAGCACGTTAAGCCATTGACTGAAAACTGAACCTAAGAAACATAGTTGGGAAAAGCTATGGCAGATGCTGATATGGTATAACTGGGTGGTATTGCTGTGTAGGACCACCAGCCATGCTTGGGAGAGCCCAAGTCCAGCTGTAGCCGTCATTCGCCGAAAATGATTGTTGTGTGACATTTTATAGGACAATTTTTAGGTGCGTGTGGTGTTTTAACTTTGATCCTCAACAAACTCAGTGTGTTCTTCTTCTTCTTCAACCTTTGGCCAACTAATGCTGAGTGAAGGTATCTTCCAAATCTCTTCACTTTTGGTCTCTTCAGTTTCTTCCAGCCACTTTAATGAGATCGTCTGTTCACCTAGTCGTTCCTCCGTCCCGTCCGTGGTCTCCACTCCAGCACTTTCGTCCCCCACCTTCCATCCACTCTACGGCATATATGGTGTGTTCTTAAGCGATGATAAACAATTTCTTCGACATGTTTACCAACATGACAACACATCGTGACATGACATGACACATATGATCATGATGTCGTGTTACGTGACATGTTTGTTTTTTGTTGTTTTGTTTGTTTGTGTTGTTGTGTTTGTTTTTTGTTCTGTTTATCCCGTTTCTAGTGTTAATGATAATGTTTACCAACTAAAAGCAACGGAATATTATAACCTCCTGTCATTCCTTTTGATGTGATATCAGTTACTGGCGTTTTAATTTCTAATGAATAATGTAATAATATCATAAAGATTAACTGTTCAAATATAGAGTAAATAATGCTTTGTTTTTTATCTTTCAACAGTTATTCTTTGTACTTTGTAAAATTAATGTTGCTTTTGTTTTTTCTAATCCAATAAGGATTAGCGATATGAAGACGGTAAACCTAATAATATTTCCATAAAAATGAACTGTTTGTTTCGAGAACAAGATAAACATTTTTGTTAAGCTGTTTGTGTTATTAATGTTTGAATTAGGAAGTTCTAGTTGGAGAAGATTCTAGAGGTATGTAAATATTTCCATGGTGGGAAAGATGTGAAAAAAAAGATGTAAACGCTCAAGATTTTCTCTTAAAATACGAGTGTGAGATTTAAACCTATGGAAATATCCAATAATTACAAAACAATCTTCAGAAAATCTAGCTTTGTCCTACTTAGAAATAACACATTGGCTGGTTAGTTTATGTACTCAGACAAAAATGAAGCTACTACTGCTGACTATTTTTAGAAAAGCTCTAATATGGTACAAAAATAAAAACGGTAGTTGTAGGAAAATCAAAATAATCACTGCGTCATTGGTCTAGCGGTCACAAGCGCGATTCCCAGGTCGGGCAAAAAGTTATTGTGTTTTTCCATTAGGAATTTCTCAGTTACAGCCAAGGAGTCTGGATTTGTGCCCAGTTTGTGGCAATAGGCTCGCCCCCTATTACATGGGACTTAAACATAACTGGCGAAATGTGGCATCGGGCATTACAGGCGTGATGTTATACAATCTGTTTGCTGATGGACGAAGATTTAGAAGTACTGTGAGATGATTTTATGAAAGTGTTGTTAACCTTCTTTTAATTTCACTTCAAACTTTGCTTTACTTTGTTATTTTGTATATTTTAATGTGTTATAATTGTCTCTTTTATTTTTATAATTTTAGTTAAGTACTGTAATTGGTTGTAAACACAGCCGTTGTAAATAAAAAAATAAATGTTGTGTAAAAATTATCAAGTAAACAGATATAGAAAAAATAAGAGTTTTTAATAAAAATCTATTCCCTCGTTTCAGTGCACGAAGATAAATGGAATGATACTTCATTTGTCAAACGCAAGAGGGAAGGTTTACGATGGAATTTTAAACGTCCGTTTCAATGGGCACTCCTTTATATTTTATTTATCGTTAAGGAAACTGATCAAATGAATTTCTATTTCAATGTTTGGACGCCGATATTAAATATTTGTTTCAAAATAATAACAGAATGACGCTGCCTTAATCAATCGTTTAAATTTCATATTTGGTGACGACTGTTGGCAAAAAAAAACAAAATTAATTTGTGTTTTTTTTTACTGTGGTATGCAAATGCCCATTTATTCTCTTTCAATTTCCATGTTCTTTATGCGTTAGCTTCTCATATCTTTTTAGCCGACTGCATCAGAAGGAGGGTAAGTTTTAACAATTTCAGTTGTCTATGTTTTAGCTTGTAAACTATACCATACTGTTCAGGGTCACCTTATAAAACGAAGAAGCAATATACTACCATATTAATCCCATAATATGGTGTGACCGTTGGACTGCCAAGTCATAGGTATTGAGTTCGAACCCGAGGCACGCACCTCTGATTTTTTGACACCAGGTTTGGCACTAACCACACGATAAAGAAAAAGTCCTATTCATTGTTTAGCAAACGATGTTCGATTTCGATTCACATATGCCACAGACTTTTCGATCACGGCAAAGACACGCAGTCTGAACCTTCATTCACTTGAAGCTGTACACCAACACACATCAACAGTATTCGTTACTCTGTGGCCGACTTTGAAAGCTGGATAGGCTTTGTAGCTCGATGCGTTTGCTTTGCAAGAAATTGGTTTCAAGAGTTGCTTGACCATTTAGTAGTAACTGATAGTATTGGTCACAGTTTGTGTTGCGTTTACGGAATGCCAAAACAAAAATGTGCATTTTTACCAGTACATATGTGCATATATGTATTAGGTTAATATAATAAGTAAAAAAATCTGTCTGTCAATTACAAGGTGTAAACGGACCCTTCACGAAATCGTCAACCCAGCATTTTGTACATCAAACTAAGTGACTCTACGCAAAAATTATTGCTGGGAAACGACTTTTTTTTGGGGTGATAAATTCCGGTTTACGGAAGGACTAAATGTAACGCAAACATTTTGCTTATGGATGCATTGAACAGTACAGGGATTAAACAGATACTTAAAGTTTTACACAAAACAAAAAAGTGAAAATATTGGAACTTTCAGCTCCAATATCTCCGTAAATAGATGGTTCCCTGGTCTATACCTGCCTTCTTTCAGTCTAGAACGAACAAAATATCGCAATGACGGGGAGAACGAGAGCCTTTCGGCTTCGTTAAGGATCTTTTTACAAGCATTATTTAACAGCTAAACGAATTTCGATGACATTCGGCGCAAAGGTAGACGACAACCTAGGTTAGGACATAATTATGATACTTTATTTTCCAACAGTACGATTCCGTGGAATCATATCCGAACTCAGCGCTTGTAAAGCAATTTTTCTTTTTTCGGGTAGGAAATCATCAAATAACCCCCCCCCCCACTCTGGGCGGAAGGGAGTGTCAGACTTGTACTGACTAAAACCCTTCCATGTTCCTTCTTTGCCATTTGTGTTCCAGGGCCACGGTATCTCTTTCGAACAGTCCCGCAGCCCTGGCAGGCATCGGCGCATGCGGACCCCTACTTATTTGTTGACATCTCTTTGAGGCACACGTGGAACACGAACGCGCCGTCGACACGGCCAGCCGTCATAAGACGGCCGGACGGCGAGCTAAGCCATTACTCGCCGTCCACAGGCCCGCGCCTACGGTGGCCGGCGTGTAAAGCCATGGCCACGTATAGTGTAAGTACCTACCTGTTTCACAAAACAAAACGTCAAAATGATTCGTGTTATGCTGACTCTGTAATAGAATAAATGTAGGCTTTTAGAGTGCCGACTTATATAAACGTACATAGTGTCTTCCTTCGTACAGCCGTACACAGAAGAGGAAGTTTAGCGCCATATTATTACCCATGCATTAACTCCTTTGAAGCCACCACGTACGCTGAGAAGCTCTCTAATTACAACATTGGTACATTTACAGACGAAACGGAATGTTTCCGAGAATTTCGACGAAGTGATGTAGGGAGACTGATTAGGGAGATATCACTTAACTCACTTCAATGGAGAAAGTCTGTGTCGTTACCGTAAATTTTCTCCAGTCAGGCGGAGTGAGAATTTGAAATGATGACGTATATTTGGTGGGGTGGGTGTAAATTATATCACTTTCGTCTTTAAGAGACGTCTGGTAAATCTTTTAGTGGTTTCTACGTGTTTCTTTAAATCTTATATACAAAAGTGATAAAATAAGACCTAAACGTTATTTATTTATTTGTTTACTAGAATTATCCCGCCCCTGCTTCCCTCAGTTATTACGATTTAAAAAGATATCAAGATTTTTATTATATTTATAAGTTAGTTAAAATAATAATTAATAATAATACACAAAACTCGCAAAATATATTCACCAATTGATGGCGAAAACTATATGAAAATACGTTGCCAAGTGCAGAAGAACAACAATTTATAATATACATCGAACTGGTAATATAATAAATGTTTAACACATCCTGCAACAGTATATTTGCTCGTCCATTCTAACCCCTATCCATTTTTCTGCTGTTTGAAAATGGCGGAATAAAAACAACGTTTCGATTTCAAAAAGCGAATCACGCAGTACCATCATCAACTAACATCGACACATACAAACAGAATATTTTACTAACCCGTATTTTTACACGTATGTGTGTCCTAGTTCTAGAAACAAATGAATAAATACATAATAGTTGAATGTCAAAGAGGAAGCCAAAAGACAAGACAGTATTGACGTAGCAGAAGTTGAGTTTGAAAAGAACTTCATGAACTCTTTAAATATTTTTGAGGTCAGTTATACAAAAACAAACGACACGTTGTGTGTTGTGTGTGTTGTTTTTGTTTTGTGTGTAGTGTGTGTGTGTGGCATGCGTGCCAGCTCGGACAGCCTTCTGAGCATGTTCGTGGGCTGCTGGGACTCGCCGATGTGGCGGCACTGGATGCGACTACACACTGCCGGTGGTCGCGTCCAGGGCTTGGCATAAACTGGCGCTCCTGTGCGGTGCCGCTTTTTTATGATTAAGAACATAATATCTTTGTTTAATAAATTAACGAGGTCTACCAGAAATGGTAGGCATACACAGAATACACACCTCGGAGTTAACTTGTTTTATGTGTCAGTACATTATTTCTTTATCGTGTGGTAACTTGGTTTCAGAGTTTATATGCCGCCCATGACGTCTGACTTGGCTTAACATGCCGTCCAAAAATATCTCTAACGCACATGAATCCGAAAAATCAACGGTGCGTGTCTTGAGTTTGAACTAGAGACCTATAACTTGACAGTCCGACGGTCGCCCCACTAGACTACACACATTTATAACTCGACAACTGTTTCTCTGATTTACGACTACGTACGTATTCTTTTGGTTTATCATGATTTGCCTAGCCTTTTCACAAATCTATTAGAGTTGGCTCGAACTTTTAGATGGAGCGACTGCCTATTAGACCTCCACAACTACTTAAATTTTTCACTAACTCATTATATTGTTCTCCTCCGTAACGTTGAGAATCTGTGCTTATAGGTAAACTAGCTTTTGTTCCCGGCTGCGCTCCCATTATGTACGGAATTAATTCACGGAAACTTTTAAAATGTCACTGTCAATGGCCACTTGGGAATAATGCAACTTCCCGTTAATGAAAGAATTTTCGAAATCGGATCAGTAGTTCCGAAGATTACCCCCTGAATACACTTACAAATAAATTTTACCTCTTTATTTAGTACCTATACAGGGTGTAAACAGACCCTTCACGAAGCCGTCAACCAAGCATTCTATACATAAAACTGAGTAACTTTACGCAAAAATTATTGCTGGGAATCGACTTTTTTTTTTGGGTGTTATATCACGTTTTACGGTAGGACTCGATAGAACGCACTCAAAGCATTGTTCTGATAGATAGTACGGGGGTCGTAGAGATGTTTAAAGTAAAAATCTTACATTAAAAACATTTATATAAAAAAATACTTGTGAAAAAGTCAAAACTTTGACCCCCAATATTTCCGTAACTAGAAGGTTTCCAGCTAAGGTCTACAACAAAAAAATATCGCAAAGACGGGGAGAACAAGTGCCTTTCGGCTTCGTTAAGGGTCTATTTACACCATTTAGATAACACACAAAAAAATGACAGTAAGCAACAAGTAAAGTCATCACAAATACATTTTTCATAACCAGTGGTAATTAAATGGTTTTTGTAGATCTTTGACGGTCGTTAGGTAGTCAGTGGCCCAAAAAGTCTGACAACCAGTCTTACCAAGGTATCGTATTACCCAGTACTAATTGGGTTGTGGAGGTCAGATAGGCAGTCGCTCCATTGAAAATACTGGTATTTAGCTGCATCCGGTTAGACTGGAAGCCGACCCCAATACAGTTGGGAAAAGGCTAGGCCTATGATGAGTAATTAAATGGTATGCAGAAACCTATAGATAAGGTCGGGACAGAAGTGGGTACCCTCCACTGTATTTTGATACGGGTTTGGCAGTTAAAGTTTCAGTTAGACCCACTGCTTGCATTAGCGGTCCCGTTTATTGATGTATTGAAAAGTGTTACGGAATCTGTAGCACGTTGAAATTCGACTGGTATACAACATAAGTTTTAGTATAAGCGAAACATGAAACACGTGTCTAGTATTTTTACGTAAAGAATCTATGTACAAAATTTCATCTTGTGAAATCATAAAATTATAAGCTTGTTCTGTTACCTGGTTGTCTGCACAAAAACGTGGTCACCACGCAGAACGCCCGCGCACGCGCCTCCAGTGTCGTCTTGAGCTCACTGATAATATTAATTTGGCAGTAGGTATCTAAATGATTGCGATAGGTACTTAATGTTGCTCGGTGTCAAACTTGTATCTTTTTAAATATGACAAAATATAACATGGTTTAAAAATTATTGGAATCGATTCAGTTACTTATTCTGAACAAACTATATTCAGGTTTCGCATATACTAAAACTAATGTTGTATCAGTTTTTACGTAAGAAAAATCAATCGGGAATAATATTTGACGATTTTAACGTTACATTACAAAATTAAATAAGTGGGTTTTCAGTTTGTTTGAAGGCCTTTGAAGATTACATAGAAAAAATATCTATTCAACCGTTCACCAAAGTCTGACAACCAGCCTTACCAAGGAGTATCGTATTACTCAGTACTAACTTTGTTGTCGAAGTCAGATAAGCAGTCACTACGTGTAAAATTCAGGTAATCAGCTGCATCCAGTTAGCCTGGAAGCTGACCCAAACCTAGTTGGGAAAAGGCTGGACAGATTTTTTATATAGAAAATCATTTTAGTGTAGTAATAAAGCCTGATCACATAATTTTATCATAGGAACCCAGAAAAAAACTTTAAAGTTCACATAAGTCTACTTTATTAATATTCCTGTTATATCAACATTATCATGTTGTAATGTCGTTTCTAAAACCACGAGAGCTGTTTTAGAAACGACATTAAAACACTACGAAGCCAGCAAAACTGCTGTCGTCCCCACCATGCAATTACCGCTTACTTCCAGCTAATAAACTAAATTAGTAACTACCAATGGAACCAAGGAATACGTCTAATTGTCCCAACGCACCCGTTCAATTCGCGTTTACCGTAAACGCTTTGTGGGTTAATTATCAAAGTCCTCTTTTCCTTATCTCCTCGACTCTCTCAATACTTTTAGGATCCGAGTGTCTAATACAAAGCAAATTGGTAGTACTCGATAGCTGTGGGAAAGGGCACCGAATGGCCCATTTCCTTTAGGATCTTTATCTTTTTCTGTCCTTACAACTAGGTATGTAATGTATATGTTACGGGCAAAGTGTAAAGTGGTTAGCGTTGACACTGCCCCTGCAATGTGGACTTTGCCGTCTCTGAGTAAAGCTTGCAAAGCGGGATATATTCCCGAGTCTATTTTTAGGGTTCCGTACCTCAGTTGGCAAAAATGGAAACCTTATAGGATCACTTTGTTGTCCGTCTTTCATGACCTTTTTTCTCAGGAACGCGTGGAGGTATCAAGCTGATATTAATATCAAACACTCAAGTCTGCTACTCCTTGGAGCTGTGAAAAATCAAACTTATAAGTCAACGTGATCAAAACATATGACCGCATATTTTGCGATTTCACAAGGAAATCAAAACCATAAATTACTTCTCGGTGACTTATAGTCATGAAATTTGGCAAGAAGCATTGTCTTACAGCACATGTAAAGGAAAAAACCAAAATATGTAGTTTAATAACAAAATACGTACTAGTTTATACGGAACCCTTTTTTTTTTTTTTTTGGATGGGAAATCATCAAATGACCCCCCCCCCACTCTGGGCGGAGCGGAAGGGAGTGTCAGACTTGTACTGACTAAAACCCATCCATGTTCCTTCTTTGCCCTTTGTGTTCCAGGGCCACGGTGTCTCTTTCGAACAGTCCCGCAGCTCCGGCAGGCATCGGCCCATGCGGACCCCTACTCGGTTGCTGACATCTCTTTGAGGCGCGCGTGGAACACGAACGCGCCGTCGACACGGCCTGTCGTCATAAGACGGCCGGACGGCGAGCTAGCCCATAACTCGCCGTCCACAGGCCCGCGCCTACGGTGGCCGGGAGCCACCACGTGACCCCCGACGCCCAGGGCGTCTCCCGCGGCGGCTGGGACGTGAGTTTCTTTCCCTCTCACGTCCCGCCACCTCCTTCACTAGCATGACTGCTTCACAGAAGGTGGTGACGGCTTCCCATTCCCTCTCGCTCCGGACCATGGCTTGAACCAGGGCAGGACGCGAGAGATCGCCGCCGCCAATCGCCGCTACAAGGACACGGCGGTGCTCCGCCCAAGCAGGGCAGACCTCTACGGTGTGCTCCACCGTGTCCTCCGGACGATCCTCGCAGTGGAAACACCCGGGCGTTTCCTCCCGCCCGATTCGGTGCAGGAACCTCCCGAAACAACCGTGTCCGGTGAGGATCTGCGTCAGACGGTAGGTGAGGGCGCCGTGGCGCCTCTCTAGCCACTCCTCAAAGAGGGGACTTATCGCCACAATGGTAGCGTGTCCTGCACGGGGTTGCAACAGTCGCTCTCTCCATGTCGCCATGAGATCACGCCTGAGGTCTGTCCGCTGAGCGGCAATTTGACGCGGCAGCGGAGTCTCCCCCCGACATAGTGCCTCCGCGCGCCATTCATGCAGGCGCGCGAGGACTATCGCCTCCAGATCCCATGGCGGCAATCCGGCAAGGAGGCTAGTCGCCTCGCCGGAGATCGTGCGGTACCCCCGGATTAGCCTTATGGCTATCACATTTTGGGGCGCGTTCAGGTAGTGGGCGGCTTGCCGCCTCAAAGAACGCGCCCACACCGGGGCCCCGTAAAGGGCCATGGACCGCACGACCCCCGCGTATAGCCTCCGGCAGGAGGCGTTTGGACCCCTCAGGTTGGGCAAGAGCCGCTTGAAGGCAGCCCCTGTCCGTTAAAGTTTGGGAGCCAAACGTCGGAAGTGCTCCACGAAGTTCCACCGGCTGTCGAGGACGAGTCCTAGGTACTTCAACGTCGACCCGACGCCGATGGAAACCCCTCCTGCCGTCAATAGGGATCCCGACGGTGCCAATAGGGATCCCGACGGTGAATAGGGATCCCGACGGTGTTATACGGAACCGTCGGTGCACGATTCCAACTCGCACTTGACCGGTTTTTTAATAGTTCTACTATGTAATAATATCCATCTACGACTGTATATTCAACGGTAAATAAAGCCTTTTGTGGGCCGTAGACGTGTACAGGATAATATGATTTGCGATAAGTCACGTTCACACTTTTTTCCCCAAACTGTATGTGTAAGTCGTCCTAATAATATTAGTAGTGTCAGAAATGTAATTTTGGAATAATGTAGGTACGTGCTTTGCTGATTTGTGGTATTACCTACTACAAATAAGCGATGCCTATAATGTGCCCACGGCTGGGACACATGCCTCCTCTATGATAATGGGAGTGGGCTGTAATCCAGCACGCGGGCCCAGTACAGTTTGGTTTTGGTTCTAGGACAAGACGGTTTCCTCACAAAGTTTTCCTTCACCGTTTTGAAAGCAGTGATGAGGAAATATAACACAAAGTAGAGAATCTCTGACCTATAACTCCTGCTGCGCCGGTACCATTGTAGTTTCTGTGTATAGCTATATTTGAACGCAAATAAACTATGTTAATTTGGCCACGAAAGCTACCCGGGCAGTATCACATTCACACATGCTGCAATATCTTGCCCGTAACACGTAGAGATGTCAAGGAATCACCCCTAATACGAGTTTAAGTTTTACGATGCCAACTCGCCCCGCTTACGATGTTATTATTATGCTGATGGCACAACCGATATCCGGATATTGCTATATTTTCCTATCACTCCATCTTTGGGTCCTTCAATTGGGAATGAATATTGTTGCACGTGTGTTCGAGTATATTTGAGTAAAGGAGTTCGGGTTAGCGCGTAAAAATAATATGATTGCATCGTAATTATATAGAACAAGGATCATTTAGTGTGTGGTATCTTTTTTAAAGTACCATTTTTTTATAATATTTTCACGAATATTCTTCAAACTATATTATAAATAGAAGACTGGATATTTACCATGTTTATTGTTTTCTTTGAGTTCTCGATTCTTCAAAGACTTCTTTATTTTTTTTTATTCTTAGAATAAAAAGTTTCACAGAAAATTCAACACCCCATTCCACCCTCTTAGGGGTGGAATTTAAAAAACCCTTTCTTAGTGGATAGCTAGTGTTCACAAAGAATACACTCTCCAAATTTCATGTCTCTAGGATCAGCGGTTTGGGCTGTGCGTTAATATATCAGTCAATCTGTAAGGACTTTGAATTTTATATGTAGGTATAGATTGATTATTTTAGGATTACCAACAATTATTTTATTGCCTGCCATTCCGAATTGGAGACAATTCTATTTTTAAAGATCCATTGATTGATTGACGCAGAAGAAATTCTGAAGAAAAATAAACACTTCTAAGAATATCATTAGCCAAGCTGTCTTACATAAGCTTTACCTTGAAAGTTTCGGTCTTCAAAAACGTGTAGGGGTAAGTACACATCAAGATACAAATAGGGATATGAATCAATTAAACCAGTTCTACGCATCAGGTGTATATTTTCCCATGCCGAGAGAGGTCGATTAATGTTCCCTCGTCGTTACGTCATTATTAAAGCAATCTGTTATTACTTCATACCGTTTACGAGTACCTTCATAAGTATTTTCCTACAATTATCATTAAGCCGGATACGCTCCTGCATAATTTGTTCATTCCTGAATTTGAATGACGCATTTTTCCATAAACTCACGCATTTTTCCCACGGGGGTAAGCAGGAACCACAGAACGTCACCTGCTATCCTCCTTTCATACTCCTTTTGCCTAGATGTATGAACCATCTGGGGGTTACTATGATGTGTTAAAGCAGGATTGATTCCAGTGTGGGAAAAAGACAGAGCTATACAGGTCGTATAGCGGCATCTCTTTCCTACACTGGAATTACTCTTGCTATAAGACGTCATGGTAGGCCACCTGGTCACCTGACGTTTCTAAAGGACCTCAATAATAAAGTCAGTGTATGTCCTTCTAGGGCGACCTCCCCCGGTTCCCACTCACATCTGCCTTGTAAATACCTTTTGTTAGTCGCCTTTCACTCATCCTCTCCATATGACCAAATCATCTAAGCATAAACCTTTTAATTTTTGCCACTACATCTTCTATCAAATCTAATCTATATTCGCCTTTAGGTGTATCATAACACAGGGTGTAAACAGACCCTTCACATACCCGTCAACTAAGCAGTCTCTACATCAAACTAAGTAACTATACGCAAAAATTGTTGCTGGGAATCGATTTTTTGTTTTTTTTTTGTTTTGGGGTGAAAAATCACGTTTTAAGGTAGTACTCGATGGAACGCACTCAAAGCATTGTGCTGATGGATGGATTTAATAGTATGGGGGTCGTGGAGGTGTGTAAAGTAAAATTCTTACATTAAAAACATGTATTTAAAAAAAAAAACTTGTGAAAAAGTTGAAACTTAGACCCTCAATATCTCCGTAACTAGAAGGTTTTCAGATATGGTCTAGAACAAAAAATTTGTGAAACAAGTGCTTTTCGGTTATGTTAAGGGTCTATTTACACCCTTTATATTTCTTTATGATCTGCCTATAATATTTTAGATTAAATTCGTTATTTTATCAAAGGACAAAAGAGGTCTTCCTTTCCTTTAGCTTTTTAGGATATCCCTAAGGCTCCAATAATGGGACACCCACACATCAATGTTTATTGATGAATCTTTTTAATTTTATTTGCAAATTAGACCAATGGGTTTACGTTGTATATCCCTTTTACATAAAATAAGAAAAAGGCAGATTTATCGGGAGAATTTCTTCATAATATCTATTCAAATCATTTTCCGTCTAGGCTAATATCGCTTGTGAAACTTCACTATGAGTCAACAATGTAAGATTAAATCTCATTGCCTTTCGATCGCGAGCACTTTTCTCCCAACACATCGTTATAACATTTTTGCTTCATTAAAAATTTTTTAAACTTTAAGATCAAGTGCCCACAACTTTTCCCGTTAAAGTGAATGTCTGAATTTCTAACGAAGACAATTTTTATTGACATCAAACAGATAAGGGCTAACTGCGCTAGCTTCAAAGATTGTTTAAAAACTTACATTGATAAGATTGTTGTTCAGAAGTTTGTAACAAGTAGGTAGGTAGGTAAGGTAGTGATTAAAATTTATAATAGTTTACGGTTTGGCAGCCTGAGGCACTCAAGAAGTATTTTATGCAGGTTTAGTCTACTTTTATAAACTTTACACCAACTTTAGAATTATAATCCAATATGTGTGGTATGATGGCTTAGAATAATTGAATGAATATTTTTGGGGCAGATGATTAATTATATTTATTTTTTATTTTTGCCTATTTTTGGCTTCGAGAATTGACTTTTGTGATACATTACCAGGTTAAAATTACAGTACATTGTACTTTAACATTGAGTCGATATTAATTAAGGAGTTTTTCCATAAAAAACTTTTTTGAAAATAATAAAACCGACTTCAAAAACACAGAAAAGCGAAAAATAACTTTAGCTTCAGAAGTCGGTGACTTTTGTTTGTTCGGTTCACAATTGGCAAAGATTTCGCTGAACAAACAAACAAAAAAAAAAAATTTAGTCTACTTGATAACCTCCTCTTTTTGGAAGTCGGTTAAAAATAAAGAGCAGAAAATAACATACGATTTTACGTTTTCAAAACACTGTCCCCAATTTAGTAAATTAATTCCAGTAAAACAACATGCATTTCTCTGCTGCTATGTAAATGTAAGCTTTGTTATTGCTCAAAGCAATAACATAGGCAGATGAAAGTACACATAAATATTTTATATTTTTAAATTGTCACAAACAGTGAGCGTGATTGTGGTTTAAAGTTCGACGAAATGTGGCTGAAAATAGTATTGAAATACCATTTGAGCATTTTTGGTATTACTTGGTACATAAGGAATGGAGGAGGGGGAAAGTCCCACCCAATTGTTTCCAAAAAAATTAACATAAATATCTTGTAAGCGCTTGTTGGTAAGTACGATCCTTGTAATCAGACAAATTACAAAAATAGGTAAAGACTCACAAAACCGTATTATTTATCAAAATTTTTTAGTTGCTTACTTTAAAACTTCTTCTTTTTATTGTCGATGATTCCCATAATTATTTTTTTCGACCAGGACTCAGCCACATCGACGGGGTCATTCCCGCTGGTTAATACCCCGTGGTTAACACTATTAACTACTGGGAATGATGCGTTTTAATGGTTAACAGTGTTGACGAACGCGACATTTTTTTCCCAATAGTTAAAACGATCGTCTAGCGAATAGTTCAGGAGTCAGGTTAAAGAAAAGTAAAAAGAAATCTATATTTATACTTATTATCTATACTTAATATTATTGTTGTAAATTTAATGATTATTTGATACAGAAAAATAGTTGAGAGACGAGGGTATTAACTATTGGGAATAAAATATCGCGTTCGTCAACACTGTTAACCAGTAGAACGCATCATTCCCAGTAGTTAATAGTGTTAACCACGGGGTATTAACCAGCGGGAATGACCGCATTGGTAGTGGCCATTGGTGGAGTTGCACAAATAGCAACTCAGGAGGTGGGCCATGGTTTGGGATGGGACTCCACAGTCGCATTTTAAAACTGCTGTCCTCTCAAGACAATGTAAACAATCGTCTTCTACAAAGTCAGCTGTCAAAAACCAACCACCGTAAATAAAGCATTACCATATTAAATCCGCAACTTTAAAACAATTTTATATTCACTTTACCGTAAAAATCAAACTTACTCGCGATAAAAGCGATGGTAAGGGATTTCACAAGTATGGCATTACTACAAAACTAACAAAGAACATTGAAAATGCATGACCCAATGCTCTTGTGGGATGTCATACAACTTTGTAGGAGAGTAAACTTTGTATACAGTGACCGCGAATGGAGCTTTGCTTCTAAAGTCATACTTCGTCACGGATTGATAGTTCATGCGGAGTTAGTTTTTATTTTTTGGTCTTCAGTTACTGTTACTGGTATTCTTGTTAACCCTTGTTAGCTAAACTATGTAACTGTCTGGAGAGGTGTTGGTAGTGCAACGAGTAGGGGTTATATTTGCAATCTTTCGCATGTTATTCTTTATTGTACATAAAATAAAATATGATTTAAACAAATTCATAATAATATAGGTATATTATGATTCTTACAGGAGATTGATTTATAACGGGAGCTCGTGGCTAAATAATAATAGCCGTTCGGGTCGATCTTTAGGTGCTTGCCTAGGTTGGTCAGTGGATGATGACCACCCATTACATACCAAGTTTCCTCCGTGCCTCGGAAAGCACGTTAAGACGTTGGTCCCGGCAGTCATTTTTAGAGTTTTGACAGACGTTAGGTAGTCAGTGGCCCAAAAAGTCTGACAACCAGTCTTACCCAGGGTTTCGTATTACCCAGTATACTAACTGGGTTGTGGAGATCTGATAGCCAGTCGCTCCATGTAAAATAATGGTATTCAGCTGCATCCGGTTAGACTGGAAGCCGACCCCAACATAGTTGGGAAAAGGCTAGGCAGATGATGATGATACGATAAATGATTGGTTTTTAACAAAAATGTCTAAGTCCATGTTTAGAGTATAACCCCAACGAAAAATGTATGGACACAGACCGTCGAAGCATCCACCTTAAACAAAAAGAATAACTAAAAACTGACATTAAAATTAACATTATAAATCAACAGAAAATAACAATAGGAAGCCAAAAAGCCTCTCGCGCGACTAACACATACCTTCTTACTAAAAATAATAAGAGTAATCCTGTTGCATGCATAATTAAAGCATAACCGAGGTTAACGGCACTTTGATACCCGTAAACGTAATCACTTAACCATAATCGTAACAATAACCTTTAGCTGACTCTTACACTTTCCACGTTTTTGATGGCAAGTAATGTTTTAATGTTGCCCTTTTGAATAATATTAAAGGGAAATTATTAATCGGGCGAATAAAAATTTAATTGGCGACCAATATACTGAATTGAATACAAACTATACTAACTAACTAACTATACTATTGTAGCAAGTAAGTAACTATTTATCCGGTCATTGCGGCAAGGAAAATATACGAAGCAAGAGCGAGCGTAGGCTGAGAGAGACTTGTGGCACCCCGACTTGGACACGTTAGGTTCGAAGGGGATGGCGGGGTCTAGTGAGCAAACGAAGTGAGCGAACTAAGACGCCGGAATCCCCTTCGTGTTATGTTACTTTAAACCCTGCAAACTGAAAAAGGAGCCCCGCGCAGCGGGTCTACTTCGACTATGCCTCATCTACAATCTAGTGGTTAATAACCTTGTTTTAAGTTTTTTTCAGGAGTCCTTGAATTATCACACTACACACTACTTCACTGTAGCTGCCAACCTATTATTATTAATTATATTACCCATTTTAATTATTTTTAAAACCCAAAATCAGATCAGTTTGTCGCCGCGTTAAATACATGCCAATATAAATATATATATATATAACTGAGCTAATTAATCGTACAATAATTAACTCAGTTATATATGGTAGAAGGGACACCGACGCACAAACGGTCACCACGTATTCAGTACATCATCCTGAACATATACCTTAACCGGGTATTTAAAAAAAAAACTGCTGTTTCCTACAAAAGTGCAACACCTCATCATCTGCCTAGCCTTTTCCCAACTATGTTGGGGTCGGCTTCTAGTCTAACCGGATGCAGCTCAATATCAGTATTTTACATGGAGCGACAGCCTATCTGACCTCCGTAAGACTGGTTGTCACACTTTTTGGGCCACTGACTACCTGTAACGACTGTCAAAGATCTACAGATGACAGCCGGGACCGGCTTAACGTGCTTTCCGAGGTACGGAGGAAACTCGGTATGTAATGGGAGGTCACCATCCACAGACCAACCTAGGCAAGCACGGCTTAACCTAAAGATCGACCCGAGCGGCTGTTATTATTTAGCCACGAGCTCCAATACCTACATGTTTAAAATGTTTGGAAGAGGATTATTTTTAAATTATCTTTTTAGTTATATACTTACGGGGTGGAAAGGATACCAACGCGAACACGGTTACCACATATTCAGTACATCATTCTCAGCCCCCGCATAGAAATTTTCCACCGGTTATTAAAAAAAAATGTGCTGTTTCCTACCTACATGGTCAAAATGTATCGACAAGCTGATTTTTTTTTTTGAATACGTGGTAACCGTTTTCGTGTCGGAGTATTCCACCCCATATAGTTGGTAAATGCAATTAATAGACCTGGAGAAGCAATTAATTGAATGGTTGACCAACCTGCTAAATGGCATATGTTCAAACCACAATATTTACTATTATTAAAAGCTGTGTAGCAGTGGATTTTTTGGCCCCTTTGTACCACACTATTAAACGTGTTTAGCACTATACTGTTCACAGTAGTGATCTTAAGTGATAGAGTGATAACAAAAATAAATTGGTAGTGGACGGTCCATATGTGAAGAAGACTGAATGGAAGATGGAGAGGGAAGTGCTAGAGTGGAGAACGAAGAAATGTGGGAAGACAATCGACTAGTTGGACAGACGATCTTATTAAAGTGGGTGGAAAAACGGGATAAAAATGAAAACCGCCAAAAATTTAGAGATGTGGCGAACACCGCGCGGTCGGAAAGGAACTGCACTCGTCTAATGTTATGATGATTATGAAGTCGAGCGACTATACACGCTAATGTGAACACCTCGGTTTGACCTAATCTTTATCGTTACAATAGTAACCAAAATACAACCTTATCCAATCAAGAATAAAGATCACTGTGTTACGTCAGTGCTGCAAAATCATTAAAAGGATTGCAGGTTGGTCAATTTCACTTTTCAAAGTTTAACCTAGAAAAAATCGCTTCTTTCGAGTTTCCAATTTTTTCAGTTTTTCCTTTTGTTAACGTCTAAAGTATTAATGTTATTATCTGCTATCGAATCTGTCTGTGAAACAAGATATAGAAATTGGGTCATCAGACTATATTTTCTTGACCTTCAGCACAGGGACCTGACCGTCCACATTCATTCGTTTCAGTAATAGTAAGGTTTAAGTTTTTTGTTCCTGTAGAAATTACTGTAGTAGCAACAAGATTATTTTCACTAGATTATATTTACATACATAACCAAATTATTTAGATTCTGTAGGTGTCACTCATTTTTATATTTTTGTACAAAAACCGCTTTGCCAAGTAAATAGCCTAATATGTAGAACCAGATTCTACGAAAAAGATTAATGTCTTATGAGATAAAAAGAAAATAATATACCTAAGTTTGTAGGTATCCAAAGTCGCGTCGTGTCCTAACCAAACCGATCAACACGGGAACAGGCTGCCATCGAGTTCAATTTGTTGGGCGAACCCGACCCGTAGTCGCGCTTACCGGCGACCGGGCGACCGAGGGGTAGGTACCCCACGTTTCTCCGACTAAAATATCGATTCGAAAATGATGATGATTTAGGTACTCGCGCGACTGATCGTTTTGGTTACGATGCGGGGTAACACTCCTAAAAGCAAACAATAAAATCTAAGTCGCACGTAAACTAAATTGTTTATAAACCTTTGAAACGCACAAAAGAAATAACAAATGTAAAGGTCAGTTTAGAAGTCAGAAAGGCACCTTTTTTTTTGGATTTGCAACGAAAAATATGAAACATAATTCTGAGAATGTCACGTTACCTCGTGTGTTTTGCAAGGATTTTCGATACTTTCTATTTTTCGCAGTAATTGACAATATACCTTACCGTACCATATTTAAGGTTGACAACTGTTTGGCACAGGATAGATAGGCCCATTGCTTTCTTGTCGAGGAATCGCACGCCCTTCAAAAGGGTCTGACGACGAAAAGGTTTTCCTTCTCCACAAACATAGCTGTGTTATCAATTCTCTGTGAGATTAATTAAATGGAAGTTTCCTAATGCCATGTGGTTGTTGCACGTTATCTTAGTACACGCAATCCTTCTGTATGTGTACGTACTGCTAATAACTACTGTAAGATTATCGAAAACGAGCCTTTTGGCATTTTAATTAGGTACCTTTTTTGATTATCTTCTTTCACTATCACTGTCTATTATTACAGTGCCTAACGATGATCACATTTCCTTTGAGGACATGTTCGCATAATAACGACTTATTTAAAATCTGAGCACTAATTACAGCAAAAATCGAATGTACCTACATCACACTAATATTATAAAAGCGGAAGTTTGTATGTGTGTATGTTTGTTACTCCTTCACGCTCAAACGGCTTCACGGATTTGTATGATATTTGATATCAAGATAGCTTATATGCTGGATTAACACATAGGCTACTTTTGATCCCGGAAAAATGCGATATTCAGCATAATTCAAGGTGTTGTTTATTCAAACGAGGTAGGTAGGGTAGGTAGGTAGGGTAGGGTAGATAGGGTAGAGTAGTAAAAAGTATAAGGAGGTAGTGGGTAGGAAAAGTGCATTGGAAAGGTGCATTGTAACGTATGCCGGAGCATAGCTTACTTTTACCAGATTTTAGCATCAAATTATCTAGAACATGAAAAAAACATTTCATGTCAATCTTTTTTCCAAGTTTCTGTTCGTGTACAGACGCCAGCCAGCACACGAAGCTGCCCGAAATTGTCAAATTTTCCAATCATATGAACTTAATGCTTAAACGATTAAGTCGAAAATCTATTAAATAAATTAGACAGATTGTAGTAGCTTGATATGCTGGTGTCTAACTCTTTCACCGCGGGTGACACCGCGGGCGCAGCTAGTATATATATATTTTGCTTTTATTTTATTTTTTAAGAAAACTTACAGCTAGATTACAAGTAGTTGACAGTTAGTGAAAGAGGGCCAATAATAAAGGTTTTCACTGACAATATTAGGATAGCATGAGACAGTAGACAGGTAAAAGAAAGTAAGAAGTAAGCACTCGGAGAAAACTATGAAAAGATATAAAAATTTTAGTGATCTTCGAAAGCTCGAGAGTTATATAAGCCATATATCATTATTTCTGCCAACTTCATAACGCAAGTATCTACTTTCTGCGGACAAAAGTTTTTATAACTAAAAATCCACTTATTTCTTAACACTCAGACTACCTATAGTATGTGTATCTAGGTCCATTTACAGTGAACTGTAAAAGTGTCTGAATTATTATGTCACTGAAACTTACATGTGTATCCTAAACAAATAAGAGAACACTAACAAAGATACGATACGTAAACGGATCTGTTTCACCACTCTGACCGCTATAAGACTTTTTGTAACAAGGGACTCAACTCACTTTGTTTCCTTTTTCGTATAAATTTCATAATACGGATCCAAACATCACTCAGAGGCTGATGAAAGTAAACAAAAGCATTGTTATATCTCCTTTTCTCTTGGGAGTTTGCCTAAAAACGTACACACAATTTTGCTGGAACACTTGTTATCATGCAGTGCGGTTGTCTGCGACGATTCTCTCGCTTCATTGTTTCTGTTCAAAACATCACTTGTCATGCTCGTCTTAACTTGTACTTCCCGCGTCATGCGGACGTAAATGCGACTGTGTACATACCCACGTAAATCTATGGTGCTTTTGGTATTGTCACACTGCTTTTTGTTCGCATGCCGACAGTGGCAGACACTCGATTCTGCTCGCTCCGCTTGCTAAAATTAACCTATCAAGCGTTTCATTAGTTCGAAAGTTAAATTGCTTATTGGCGTAGCGTGATTGCATGTTTCGCTTTAGAAAATGAGAATATGATATAACTTTGTTTAGTGTGGCTTACTGGTATTACACCGAAAATTCGCTCAGTTTGTTTTACTCCGCATACCGAGTCACCTCTATTTAATATGTATGGATGAATATTTACTTTTAAAGATAGTTGGTAATAAATTTAAGGATCGTATAATAAATTGTATATTTTAGAAGTTTAACGATAGGTAGCAAAGTTAATATTCTTCGCCGCTGCAAAGTTTACGACGCACTTATCTTCATTTCTAGGTATATACTTTACAAAATAAATGTACGAGCTGTGTTCTTGATGTCGTTTCATATATTTAAGCAAGTCTTTTTAGAAAACTTACTAAAACAGTGGGTATTTTTTAGTTTATAATGAACTAGGTACCAGAGTTAGGTTGTCAGATCAACTTGAAATTATTGAGTGTCAATTAAAAGCACGTTTTTGTTTTGTTGATGCTTGTGACACCTTTTCCATGAAAACAAAATGGCATTTATTCATTTATTACAAATAACATTTAACCAGTAATGTATAAAAAATTAAGTAGGTATATAATTATTCACATATAGGTCTAAAATAATAATAAAATATTTGTACATAATATGTACAAATATTCTATTATTATTTTTAAAATATTTTTAATATTATTTTATTCCTCTTCCCTCTCGGATACTAAGCAGTGTGGACGTGTAATTAGCGCAAAAGAAATCTATACTAATATTATAAAGCTGAAGAGTTTGTTTGTTTGGTTGAATGCTGTAATCGATTGAAAAATGCTTTTAGTGTTGGATAGCCCATTTATGGAGGAAGGTTACAGGCTATAAAATTTCCCGCGGGCGGAGGTCGCGGGCAGCAGCTAGTAATTAAATAAACGTATTTTAAATCAAAAATAAAATAAAAACAATTCAGTGAAAATACTAGACGACCCAAGTGTAGTTACAATATCTTTAATAGAAAAAATAACTGAATCTTTGACTGCTAATACACGCACTATTACCATACCAAACAGTAAACGTTTATTAAAACCCTGGATTACTCAGGGTATTCTGAGATATATTCTATTCCGAATCCGAATCGTAATGCGTTGCAGAAAAACGCACGAAATGATCCTCAAAATGACATACGCTGTACAGAAATTATTCTTTAAAAAAAATTAAAAAATATCACTTAAACTACCAAATCACGAACAGAGAACTTAGAATTGGTGCAGGTTAAATCATCTCCCACAGAATCCGCTTACTTTATAAAATAATTATTTTGCAAGTATAGGCAGAGATCTGGCTCACAACATAGCATCTGGTACTAACTTATTTAGCATAAATAAAACGCCATCACACACAAGCTCAATGGTGCTCCTGGATACTGGTCAACCCGAAGTTTGTACTACGTTTATGAATCTTGGATTTGACAGTGCCCCCGGATGACACAATATACCCACTTACTTCTTGAAACTTGCTAAAAACGAAATTGTACCAATTATCACGCACCTTGCCAATATGTTTCTAAAAAAGGTGCTTTTACAGCCCCATTAAAAACATCTATTATCACACCTGTGTATAAGGATGGTGATAGATACGATGTTAACAATTATCGACCTATTTCCGTGTTAACTGCAATTTCACAGATTAGATATAGAAAAATTGATAAATCCACGCCTCTTGCAGTATCTAAATAGATTCGATATTCTGTCACCTTCTCAATTTGGATTTAGGCTAAAAAAGTCAACTGAAGATGCTGATGCTAGAAAAGAGAAATAAACACTGGATAGCCTAAATAGAGACTCTTCGACATGCTAAGCCAAAATCATATGAAATAAACTTATTTTATTTTATTTTTTATCATTTGGCTAAAGAATGAGCATTGCTATCCAACATGGCAATGCTGCCAGCACTTCTAGGCACTTATTGACAACGATGTGTACGAATTTTTTGACGCCCTGTAATTCTTTTCCCATTTTGATACTTGTACATATTTTCTTTATTTATTTCTTTACACATAATTTACATTTTTAAATATTTCTACACAAAGTAATATAAAAAAACATTTAAGAATATAAAAATAGGAGCCCACCGGCATCGGGAACAGGGTCCGAGCTACCGGTGGTCAGGGCTCTTAAGAGAGTAATCTCCTAACGATACGCGCCGTGTCCAGAATTACTGTTTTCTGAATCAAGCCCTTGATCCAGCTGCCAAGCTAGAGCCTACTCAGATGTTGGTCGAGGCTATTGGCTATTAAGCCATTGGCCGACACGACTATCGGCACAATGACTGCTGTACTCACGTCCCACATGTCGACAACCTCGCGAGCCAAATCAAGATATTTGAATGTAATAATACATATTTTACTATTATTCTAGATCTATTTGTAGTTATTATAACTAGAAGACGGGATATTTACCATGTTTATTGTTTTCTTTGAATTCCCAATATTTCGGCTATTTTTTTCAGTTTATCCGTGATCATGGTACTTGCAAAAGTGCCGAAATATCAAGAACTCAAAGAAAACAATAAACATGGTAAATATCCCGTCTTCTAGTAATAATAATATTTGTAGTTTGTAAATAATGTTCATACTGAATTCAAATAAATCTTTTCGGACCTATATAATTTAATTTTCCAAGAAGACAAGATCAAACCATATCCAAACATGACTACGCAAACATAAAACTCCCTCTACGGCTAATCTTAAAATCCAATTCACCTACATCTTTTAAGAATTCCATATCTTATGAGATACGGTGGTAGTTCTATTCCGAGTAGCGTTGAAGCCTTGGGCACTCCCCCAGCGCCTCGGGACCCGCCATTGTATTCAAACACACTCTCTTATGGAACCTATGTAGATACGTCAGTACTGAATCGTATGATGTTTACATACAGCATCGCTTGGGACGGTTTTTTCTTTGATAGAACCCGTGCTTTGACTTTATTATGGTTTTATAGCTATTTGTTTTATTTTATCGTTGCTCTTATGATTTATTGTGAGATTTTTACTATGCTTTGGGGATTAGTAGTCTTAAAATTGCTTCAGATGCTTTCGTCTCCTTCTGAGATTGTTTCGCCATGAATTCTCAAGGGAGAATTATTTATGACATAGTAAATAACTTACCAATGTGATGGTAACAGGGTTGATTTTCCTTTGTCCGCTGGACATTTTTGAATTGTCAGTCATATGCATCATGCATATACTTCATATTACGTAATTCATAGTAATGTTCCTACAGATTTGTGCGACTGAAACAATTTGGCGGCAATAAACTCTACATAATCTGGTTTTACTGTCCGTCATTTAAACGATTCGGTAGACACTAGAAAGTGTAGGATTAAAGTCAGTATACAAGGATGATACTAAAAAAATCTTCATCAAAACGGACTACAAAATAACTGTAAAATAATTGTTTAAAACATTAATAAAAACCTACTAAAATAAACTACCACTAGTAGCAGTGGTAGTTTATATAGATGTTTATATACTATGTTACGTACTAACTTTATTATTTTTATAGTTCTGGAATTTAAAGCTACATTACAGATTTTATGCATTCGTTAATAAAGGATAATGGGGAAATTTCGTTTCAATTGAAAATAACTTGGTCTTGAAAAGCGTAGTCATTATAGTTATCTATTTATAACGGTTACAATAACGGTTACAGGAATCGTTTTATAAATAAATCTCATCACAACAGCGAAACATTTCCGGGAAAATATTAAAGTGTCAACCATTTTATAATTTTATTTGTGTTAAAAGTTTGAATTTAAAGGTATTATTGAAATTCAAACTTTTATTAATAAATTAAAGTGTAATACGAGTACTAACAGGTACTCAATTACCCTAGATGTAATAAGTAGGAATTTCCGACAGAACTTTTTGGAGATGTTAAAAAATAACATGTAAGTAATACATTGTTTGCACAACGCATTTAAACATCTCTTAATATGTACTTTTAAATGGGTAGTAATTACTACCCATTTAAAAGTACATATTAAGAGATGTTTAAAGGCTATTAAATAGAAGTCGGTTTAATTAAACCGACTTCTATTTAATAGCCTTTTTCTCCTCCAAAAATCTACCTTGTCCTCTAAAATACTAAGTCAGCCACCATCAATGTGCATCTAAAAAGTACTATCTCAGCCACCATTTATCATCGGTGTAAGCTACTGTAAATACATCCCTGCATCGTTGTTATTTTATAGCATCTATATTTGTGACATACTCGTATATTCAAGCAATAAGCTTCTATATACACCAATAAAGTAATTCTATCGCCTTCTAATTTTATAACTTAGTACGTTTAAGACTTAGTTAAGTGTGACTAATTCATAACTCGTCCTATAATTTATTGTTCATAAAATATACCTAAAATGATCATCAAAAAATTAACTATAGCCACTAAATATAAACAACAAAACAACCGTAGCTTGTTTTTTTTTGGTAGAATAGACTCTTTCTAGTGTTTAAAGAAGAAAGTTAGGTTCAGTTAGGTGCTAGCTAGGTTCATGGGAAACAACAATATTTTGTGATAGGCGTCGTCGACGTAGCCCCGCTAGTCGGGGCTCCTATTCCTATCTGCAGGGTTTGAAGTAACCTTTTTTTTTTTTTTTTGGATGGGAAATCATCATATGACCACTCTGGGCGGAGCGGAAGGGAGTGTCAGACTTGTACTGACTAAAACCCATCCATGTTCCTTCTTTGCCCTTTGTGTTCCAGGGCCACGGTGTCTCTTTCGAAAAGTCCCGCAGCTCTGGCAGGCATCGGCCCATGCGGAACCCTACTCGATTGCTGACATCTCTTTGAGGCGCGCGTGGAACACGAACGCGCCGTCGACACGGCCTGTCGTCATAAGACGGCCGGACGGCGAGCTAGCCCATAACTCGCCGTCCACAGGCCCGCGCCTACGGTTGCCGGGAGCCACCACGTGACCCCCGACGCCCAGGGCGTCTCCCGCGGCGGCTGGGACGTGAGGTTCTTTCCCTCTCACGTCCCGCCACCTCCTTCACTAGCATGACTGCTTCACAGAAGGTGGTGACGGCTTCCCATTCCCTCTCGCTCCGGACCATGGCTTGAACCAGGGCCGGACGCGAGAGATCGCCGCCGCCAATCGCCGCTACAAGGACACGGCGGTGCTCCGCCCAAGCGGGGCAGACCTCTACGGTGTGCTCCACCGTGTCCTCCGGACGATTCTCGCAGTGGAAACACCCGGGCGTTTCCTCCCGCCCGATTCGGTGCAAGAACCTCCCGAAACAACTGTGTCCGGTGAGGATCTGCGTCAGGCGGTAGGTGAGGGCGCCGTGGCGCCTCTCTAGCCACTCCTCAAAGAGGGGACTTATCGCCACTATGGTAGCGTGCCCTGCACGGGGTTGCAACAGTCGCTCTCTCCATGTCGCCATGATATCACGCCGGAGGTCTGTCCGCTGAGCGGCAATTTGCCGCGGCAGCGGAGTTTCCCCCCGACGTAGTGCCTCCGCGCGCCATTCATTCAGGCGCGCGAGGACTATCGCCTCCAGATCCCATGGCGGCAATCCGGCAAGGAGGCTAGCCGCCTCGCCGGAGATCGTGCGGTACCCCCGGATTAGCCTTATGGCTATCACCTTTTGGGGCGCGTTCAGGTAGTGGGCGGCTTGCCGCCTTAAAGAACGCGCCCACACCGGGGCCCCGTAAAGGGCCATGGACCGCACGACCCCCGCGTATAGCCTCCGGCAGGAGGCGTTTGGACCCCTCAGGTTGGGCAAGAGCCGCTTGAAGGCAGCCCCTGTCCGTTCCAGTTTGGAAGCCAAACGTCGGAAGTGCTCCACGAAGTTCCACCGGCTGTCGAGGACGAGTCCTAGGTACTTCAACGTCGACCCGACGCCGATGGAAACCCCTCCTGCCGTCAGTAGGGATCCCGACGGTGGCGCATTCCGAGGCCCATGAAAACACATGGCCTCGGACTTGTGCAATGCCACCTCGAGACCCAATTGCCGGATCCTATCCACGACTATCGCAACCCCGCGTGTCATGTTTTCGGCCGCCGCCTCGTGCGACCTCCCTTGTGCCAGTACCAGCGTGTCGTCAGCGTAGCAAACTACGCTGACGCCGGTAGGGAGGTCGGCGCGCAGCACCCAGTCGTAACCGATGTTTCACAGGGCCGGTCCTAGAACCGATCCCTGTGGAACACCGCACGACATCTCTCGCCGGTTCCATTCTCCGCTTCGACCAGGGTAGATGACGGCTCTATCCGTCAGGTAGTCCCCGACCACACGACGAAGGTAGGTCGGCACCCGGTGATACCGGAGTGCCTCCCCAATGCAGCTCCAGGGCATGGAGTTGAAGGCGTTGGCGATGTCAAGAGACACCGCCAAGACGACCCCGCCCCGGGACACCGCGTCCCCCGTCGTGAGGGCTCTCACGCGCATGATGGCGTCCACCGTGGAGCGCCCCTTGCGGAAACCAAACTGGTGTTCCGTAAGATCCGGCCCCATCCCCGCAAGGTGCCCGGCAAGGCGGTTGGCAATGACTCTTTCGAAGAGCTTGCCCACCTCGTCGTGCAACACGATGGGCCGGTATGCGGACGGAGAGTCCGCAGGGCGCCCTGGTTTCCGGATGAGGACCAGCTTCCCCGTCTTCCAACGAAGCGGAAACTGGCCTCTCTCCAAGCATGCGCTTAGGAGCCCTTCCAGTCGGGGCCCGAGAGCCTCGGAGGCCAGGACCCAGGCTTTGCCAGGCAAGCCATCGGGTCCCGGGGCGGTGTTTCTGGCTTTCAGCCTGCGTACCGCCACTCTCAGGTCTACCCCAGTCACCTCCGGAACGTCGTCATCGTCATCGGTGTGGTCCGCTTCCGGCACCGCACGCGGCGGCGGAGCCATTGGCGGGGGAGGATGCTCCCCTCGCGAAGGGAACAGAGCGCTCACCACGTCCTCCACGAGCTCAGGCCGGAGACTCTGCGTTAGCGGGGGGCCCGGGTGCGGAGTTTGTCCCGCACCATCTTGTAAGGGCGCCCCCACGGATCTCCGTTCAGAGACTCCAGCATCTCGTCGCGGGCCAAATTCTTGGCCCGCCGGACAGCCTCTTGGAGGGCGGTCTTCGCCGCTCTGTACCCCTCGTACACGTCCCTCATACAGCTCCGCCTCAATGGCTGCCGCATCCGGAGGGCGGATGCGGAGCCTGCGATGCCTGGCGTACAGGCGCCGCGCGGCAACGCACGCCTTGCGCAGAGACGTCAGCTCTCGCGACCACCAGTACACTTGACGCTGGGCGCTTCCTGGCCGAACTCGGGGCATTGCCACGTCGCAAATCTCGGACATGGCCTCCTGGAACCAACCCGCCTCGTTGTTGATGTCGGCAGGCCTGACTGGTGATGACACCCAGGCCTGCACGATCGAGGCTTCCAGGAGGAGCTCCCGGTCCAGCTGCTTCAGCGCCCATCGCGGACCACTCGGGGCCTGTAGGACCGGCACGCTTGAGGACTGGGTGGAGACGTCGAACCGGATGTACCGGTGGTCGGAATAGGTCTCCACCTCCTCCATGACGCGCCAGTCAACGACACGCGGCGACAGAGCGGGGCTGGCGAACGAGATGTCCACCACCGACTCGCCCCGCATCCGCACGCACGTGGGGACAGAACCCCGATTTAGGACGACCAGGCCTGTCTCCAGAGCCCAGTCCTCCACCATTCTACCCCGCACGTCCGTGTAACGAGAACCCCAAGCCAAGTTCTTGGCATTGAAGTCCCCGAGCACAAGCACGGGGAGGGAATGGCTTCCGATGACGACACTCAACTCCGTGAGGGAGTTGTGGAACTCGGCGAGAGTTCGGCTCGGGGAGAAGTAGACTCCCACTACAACGATCTCCCCGAACCGTGCTGCTACGCACCCCTGGCCCTTCCTGACACTCTCAAGGGTCGGGGTACCGGCGGCGACCGACGTAATTATGGTCACTGAGCCGCTAAGGTCCTCAACCCAGTCATCCCTGGGCGGGACAAAGTACGGCTCAGCGACCACGGCGATGTTAATCGACCACTGCGCCATGCTCTGGAGCAACAGATCCTGAGCGCAGGCGCAGTGGTTGATGTTCGCCTGGAGAAGGCGTAATGGGGCCGTTATTGGCACTCCATTTCAGCCCCCTCCCGGGCCACCTGCGAGGGCCCCGCTGCGGAAGTTGCAGCAGTAGCGGCAGCGGCGGCGACAGTGGCGGCGGCTGCGGTGGTGGCGACGGTGGGGGTTTTGGCGGTGGTGGCGGAGGGCCTTCCCTTGCCCCTGGCCTTGGCGGGAGTACCGCAGGACTTGCTCCCTGCCCGGTGATCGGCCGGCTTGCCAGCTGCCGCACATGCGGCGCAGCGCGGCGCGGCGCGGCGGAGCAAGCCGCGGCCATGTGACCAGGCTGGCCGCAGCGGAAGCACAGGCCGCTGCGGTCCACCTCCGAGGTGCACCGGACCGACACGTGGTGCCCCACATGGCAGCGGAAGCACCTCAGAGGTCTGGGTTCCAGCAGCTTCACCTGCGCCGAAACCCAGCCCACCAAGACCCTTCGGCCCTCCACAATGACTTTCGCCGCTGTCACAGGGCAGCTTACCGTTATGGTTCGCATGCCCGACAGGTCCGGACGTAAGGTGCCTGCCTTGACTTGCTCGGCAGGGCACCCACCGGTCCTGGTGACGGCGGCCACCACCTCCTTCTCGGTCACCGAGTCGTCCAGACCCAGTATGCGCAGCTCTGCGCATTTGACAGGCCTGGACACTCGGGCCTCGTCCGCATTTAGGGACGCTCTAAGCTTTTCAGCCAGAGCGTCAGCGGACGAGCCACGGGTTTCGCCAGGGATCTCCAGCACTCGAGCCCCTGTTGCGGTAACTCTAAGCCGGAGGCCCCCGGTGATCCCGAGCTCTCCGAGATCCACCGTCGCTTTCGCCTTAGCGAGCACGTCGCGGTAGGTCACGCCCCTCTTTTCCGCGTCCGGCTGTAGTGTAATCACTACAGCTGCGGTCTTTGGGGTACTGAGCCTAACCGCGACGCCCCGCTCCTTTTGCCGGTGTTTCTGCTCCTGCCTCCTGGCCTTTTTGGCCGCCGATCGCTCCCTCGCTTTTTCTCCGGCCACCTGCCACCCGGTCTCGGCCGCGGAAGGCTTAGGGGGCGGGGGGGGCGGTGATAGCGGCTGTCTCGCGGCTGGCGCTGGCATATTCGCCGCCTTGCCCTTCTTTTGGGCCGCCGCCTTGCCCTGTTTCAGAGCCGCCGCCTTCCTAACCGGAGCCGGTTTCGTCGGGGCCGACATAACCCTGCCGGGGGGCTGGCTGGACGGCCCCGGTGCGGAGGCCGCAGCAGACGCATATGAGGCCGCCGTCGGGCCCGGGGGCGCCTTGTTTGCCGCTAGGGGGGGGCGCAGGACAATGCCCTCCAGGACGGAAAACCGCGCCTGGAAGGCAGCCAGCTCCTGCCGAACCAGATTCAGAACCTGGTTCTCCACCGGCACGGACTGGCTTGGATGCTTCTGGCCCCCATTTTGGGGCGCCTCGCGATAGCCGGACTCGCGCAGACTGGCCAGGTCTGCTCGGAGCTTCATATTCTCCTCTTTGAGAAGCTCCGTGGCGGCCGTCAGTCGAGCGACCTCCGCCCTCAGCTTGGCCACGCCGTCTGGCGGGGGCCCAACAAATCTGGCCTCCGCTGCCGCCATAATGGAGGCGACCGCTGCAGGTATAGCCCTTTGCCTGGTGGAGGGCTTTTGTTTCAAAGAGACAGCCCTCAGCACCGCCTCCATCTCCTTCGCGAGTCCGGCCTTACGCTCCGCATCGGAGCCGCCATCTGCACCCGCTTCGTCGCCAGAGGAGCCCGAACGGGCCACCCCGTGACCGGTGGCCACCCCCGGATGGCGCCCCTCCTCGGCAAGCCGCGCCGACCTCTCGGTGGCAGAGAGGCCTCTCCCCTTGCCACGGATCCCGCCGCGCTTGCTGGTGGGGATCTTACGAGCCGAAGCCAGCTCCCCGTCTGACGACGACTCTCGGTCGCCTACCGGCCTGGACCGCTTGCGTAGGAACTCCCTGTTCCCCGCAGCAGCCCCGGGCCTCCCGCGCTGGGAGCTCACTGAGCCTCCCGCGCTCACCTCGCTGGATGCGGCGCCGGACTCCGACACCGCATCCCTCTCCTCCCTTCCTTCGCCGATATCGGCCGTGTTTTGGGTTGTATTTGTTTCCATACTGTTCCCACGAGTATGGGGGAAATAAAAAGTCCATCTGGGCAGTGCCCCCTGTACCCAGATAAGCCATAGCCAGGCCCGGCAGTGGTTCGCACTAGAGACTGATTTTCCAAAGGAACCCGTCAGCCATACATCTCCTCGCGGTGCGCCGCCGCTTGAGATTCGGGGTAACTTTTTATAGAGGTTTTCTACCTCGTGGTCCGGGCGGTTAAGCCAAGACCCTCGGTCCCAATCGAAGCCGCGAGACGTGTTCCACGACACTTCGACGGTGGGATTACGATATCGACGGAGACAGTGAGGAACGCACGTCCTTCACTGTCTGCTCGGAGGCAGGGTAAGTGCACACCGAGCCCGCCCTTGCTCCTCCGCTGTGCCCTCTGCTTTTCAGAGGGTCACGCGGAGCAACGCCCCCTTGGTCCATGAGGGACCCGCCCATGTCAGAATATTAGCCATGGACTACTGAGAGAGATTCTTATTCCTCGGGGAATGTTACTACATTCCCCGAGGAATAAGAATCTCTTCCCATTCCTCGGAGAAGGATACTGGCCACGCCCAGGGTGCACCGGCCCAGCAGCTGCTATTCCCTCCAGACGTATCGAGAGGGACCGGCAGCCATCAGGCACACGAGGAGGAATTCTGACAACGCACCCCGTTTGAAGTAACCTAACACGAACCTAAGACGTTTCCTTTGCCGCAATGCCTTTTTTACGATGTTTATTATAACAAATTGAGTTAACGTTTATTTTAACTAAATAAAAGATTTACAATCTAGTGGACTATTATCGTTCTAATTACACGAAACGACTCGTCCCCGCGTGAATCGAAAAGCACTCTCTCATTGGTGGTAGCGCGTAGTGGCGCCCGTCTCGCTCAGGTTGCAGTTTCTAATTTTATGTTAAAATAATACAATGTAATATTTTAAAAGCTAAGTTATATCAATGAAGTTTTCGAGTTGATGCCTGAACTATATTTTTTTAAGCAACATACGTTGAAGCTGTAAAACTTAAAAAGTTGGCGAGTTGCAAAATCCGTGGTTGACTTAGTAAACTAGATGGTGATGTATAATCATAGAGACAAGTAAAAATAATTGTTGCTCTTAACTTGACGCTTTTAAAAAAAAAAAATTAGTTTATTAGAAGCTTTCTTATTTTCCCGAGGCAGACATATAAAATCAGAGGTAAAGTTCCGTGGACAAGAAAAAAAATTGAGCTTGACTTATAATTTCCCCTTTTAAATCCGTATTTATATTGGCCACCAAAAATAATCAGAAGTGATTCATGCCATTTATATGAAACATACATTTCGTTATTCGATACAATCACAGTATCTCATGAGACGAACATTTTATTTTCCTACCCAAAGGACTCACTCGAGACAAAAGTCGCACTTTACTCCCCGGAGAACTAAAACAAAGAGGAAAAATTTAAAAATCACTGTGTTTATGTATTCAAAGCGCAGTCGTCGCAAACATTTTTGTCATATTGGTCGAATAAAAGTGTGTGAAGAATTCAAATCACGTGTGCGATAAGGGCCACCGCTTCCCTGGCTTACACTGACTTTAAAGTATATTGTAGTCACTTGTGCCAGTTATCCTGGTGCACGGGTGCCGTAACTTTCGTATTCAACTCGTGCTTTCAAACTTTGCGAAGCACGTTTCAGCTCCAGAGGTTATTTGCATCTCACCTTTACGTTCCTCTGCCATTAGGTGTCATATTGTTATATTACACCTGTACTACCTAAATCTTGGATATACTCAAAATGTTGGCGACTGCTGAATATGTATGTAAAACATGTGGTCCTTTGCGAAGATTTGTCAGTCTACCTTTGAAAAGGTTTTTTCGTAGTCGCCGATTTAGCCCATCGTAACAATGATACATGGACGGTGCCATATTATGTCAAAAATAACTTAAAATACTTGCCGGTATTCCAGCTGTAAGTATGCTGAAAATTGTAGAATAGGTACCTTATAATAAAAATATTAGTTCTCAGTGTTTGTATTCGAAACAAATGAAAAAATAGTAATCGGTAGGTTCTGAAGCGTGACGTATTCATTCAATGACGGCGACGTGTCATGTCAACGCAAACTGCGCGGCAGGACAGTTCGGTAATCAGTCAAATGTCAAACCTGAAATCACGTCATTGCAATGCGCGATGCAACGCATCGCAACGCACCGTGCCATCAGCGAAAAGGATCGGTTAAACTAGTACGCCAGACCAGTTGTGGACTCTGAATACTGACAGATATTTGAGTCAAGTGTCTGTCCGGTTCGGTGTCCTAAGCCGCGTCCGCAACCCGTGCGTACCCGTTCGAGGGTGTGTTCAAGCCTAGCGGACTACCGAACCGAACTTTGACAAGTAATGTACCTACTGAACCTACTGACAGATATTTCAGTAGGTACCTATCGAAATATCTGTCAAAATTACCTACCTTATGGTGTCCGCAGCCGGTTTTCATCACGATCCACTCGGCTCGACGTCACCTTTACCGAATCTTAATACCACACCAACTGAAGAGAAGTTTAAGGCCCGGACACTTCCAAAGCGGAGATGGATATGCGAAGCGGAGAGGAAAGGAGATGCGCAAAGCGGCACGCCGCTCACCGCACGCCGCACACACCACACCGCTCACCGCATGCCGCTCACAGCACGCCGCTCACAGCACACCGGTCACCGTACGCCGCACACAGCACACCGCTCATCGCATGCCGCTCACAGCAAAGCGCTCACTGCAGACCGCTCACGTATCTTCTCGTCTCCGCTGGCCTAAACAATTACGAGACATCTCTCTTCCTCTCTGCTCAGCCGTACTTCGGTACCCCCTGTACTCTCCGCGAGATTGTCAGAAACATCAAGGCGCTGCTGGCCTTTCTCGGGGAGTTAGGGTGGATCGAATAAATTTTCCACCCGCACGCAAACACGCACTTTGATGTGGAGTTGCGGACACCAGCCCGTTATACAATACAATACTGCTCAGCCGTTTCCACTAAAGCTAAACGAAGACGAGAAGTATAGTGTAAATAACAAAATTCTATTGGTGGTTTACAACACATCTCCTCTCTTCTCGTCTCGTCTCCGCTTCGGTGGAGTCCGATCCTAAGTCTGATCACACATTAGCAGATAGTTGGCATCCATTACTCGGCCACTACTTGCGGTAAATCAGCCACTATTCACTAAGGCATTCATTACGCAGAAAAAAATGTGATGAACACTATAATTTTATTTTTGAAAACGCCTGACTCTTTATTTGACATGCTAAAAGCAAAGTCAACATGTGAAAAACAATAAATAAATATAATCGAATAATATCATAAAAAGAATGAATTTGTAATCAAACACGCTGTCAAACACGATGAACAAATCAAACACGAATATTTCACGGGTTTATTTTACTCTGTTTCATATACCATATGTAGAGTATATGTCCTTTTTATTTAAAACCAATTGGTAGACTGTTTCGTACTACAGTTCATACGTTTTAAAACTGTAAAATTAAATAACGAAAGATATCGACACTCGAAGGCATTCCTTACCAAGCGACATTGGGTAAACTTTACAGATTCCTGAATCCTGGAGATTTCTGGTCCTTTAGACCATGGGCATTTTACTATGAATTCTGGGTGTAAGACCAACAGAATTGAAATATATCTGAAATAGTAGCTTAAATAAGGACTTCAATACATTGAAGTTTACTAAAAATTAATTTAACAAAAGGGTTCCGAAACAGCCTCTACAGTTTTTAGTCTAGGACCTCACCGGCCTAGGTCGGATTAATTAGTTTAAGCCAAATGTTTTCGACATGATCTACTTTAAAACCAATGACTAGCCAAATGATTGTCAAAATACAGGAAATAACATGTCCAATTGGACGTAGCTCTGATCTCCAGCGACTATGTTACTTGTCGCAATACAATGATTTGGAAGGTAGCTATGATTTGAGGTATATTCCACTTTTGTTGGACTTACGCCAATTTTGACTAAACCCTGGCAAATATTAGAAAAAAAAGTTTAGTTTACCCTAAACATTCGTTAAACGAATCCTGAAATCGTGAAAAAATAGCTGTTTCCTATATTGTGACGGCTTAGGCTAACAAAAAGGGTATATTGATCGGCTGATTTTTTCCGTTTTCAGCATTAAATGTTGTTTAAATGATGAGCACAGTGACCCCTTAACAGATTTAGCGTTACCTAATTGTGAAATTATGTTTGGCAGTAATTGTAGTTTAACATTATGTAACTCAATGTTGATAAACGTTGGTGAATTCGATCAGTACGAGTATCTAAGTAAGTACCATTATCAAGTAGCATTTATATTTCACAAACTAGAAAATTATTTGGTAGTTAGCATTTAGTTTCATCACGTGTGTAATCCCCAAACGGCGAGGCAGAGCTGTAACTCACATTTCTTCTGTTATGTTTACATTCCATGCAATAAGGAGCGAGCTTATTGCCAACAACCAGGCACAAATCCGTGGCTGCTACTGAGAAATCCCTTATGGAAAACTCAATAAGACTGCTCGGTCTGGGAATCGAACCCAGGACCTCATTTGCGACCATTGGACCGTGAGGGAGTGAATGCATAACGACATTAGGTATGACAACTTGTAGACAGATTCTGTTGTGAGTATACCCCTACCTACAGAATAACAATTAAGCTTACTCTTCGTCTGAAAAATCTCCTTATTTTCTTATCTCCTTCTTACTTCTTCGAGCTCACATAAGTAAACACCGCTCACACCCGTAACTCAACAAAAACTTAACTGTAAGGGTAGGAAAGTCGCATTTCACAAGCGATTTCTTCTCTCCGCAATAACGCCAAGTCACACTGCAGAGGTGGCCATTCGAAAACTAATAAATTTCAGTGGGGACTGTGAATTTATTTGATAAACGGCCGAGATAAAGATGCGGTGGCACCTCAACACTTCCTTGGTCAGCAGCCGCGTGTGCATCCGGCCTTAACGGAATCGGAGATCATATATATGTGTGCTTATGCTTGTAACTTTTTAGGGTTCCGTAGATGAATGGCAAAAAACGGAATCTTAATAGATTCGTCATGTCTGTCTGACTGTCGGTATGTCAAAGCCACTTTATTCCGAAACTATTAGGACTACACAGGTGAAACTTGGTAGGTAGATGTATTCTGTAAACCACTTTACGATTTTTATACAAAAATAAAAAAATAAAATATTAAGAGGGGGCTCCCCAAACATGAAAGAGAAAAAAAAAAATCATCGAACCTAGACATGCGGGTGTCTCTAGATAGGTCTTTGAGGTTCCTAAAAACATTTTTTCTCAAAATCAATCGTTTGTTTGTCGTTTGAATATCGGGAACTCAAAGAAAACAGTAAACATGGTAAATATCCCGTTTTTAGTGTTAATAATCGTTTTAAAGATAGACACTTCCAAACTGATAATTTCTCAATAGCAGCCACGGACTTTGGATTTGTGCCCGGTTGATGGCAATAGGCTCGCTACCTATTTATTACAAGGGACTTAAACCTAATCCGCGAAATGTGGGTGTAATCTTAGGAAAGTAGACCTCTGCCTAACCTTTCGGGGATTACAGGCGCGATGGTATGTTATGTGAAATGTAACTGGCCAAATGTGGGTGTATTATTGGTACACCTCTGCCTCACCTTTGGTGATTACAGGTGTGAGGTTATTTGTGTAAGTGCAAACTGTACTGTACTGATTAGCTGCAGATGGATTGCTACCCACATTTTGAACCTTGACTTTATTTAATACACTTAAATTATAAAACTTACTCCTATACAAATAAATACAATTGAAGCGACTGATGCTGATGTTATATTGAGTAACTTAGGCTACTTTTACTCTGAAAAAAGGTAAGGGTTCCGTGCAGAAAAATAAAACCCTTGAAATTGTTAACAAAATCCGATTCAAATGAGGAAGTACTAATCATAATCATCATCATTTCAGCCGAAAGACGTCCACTGCTGGACATAGGGCACCCCCAAGTGTCGCCACATTGACCGGTCCCGTGCAACTCGCATCCAGCGGATCTGCAGGGATCCGCTGGATACGAGAGAGACCTTCACCAGGTCATCGGTCCACCTAGTGGGAGGCCTTCCGTTCTGCGAACAATGTGCCCTGCCCACTGCCACTTAAGTTTGGCTATTCTTCGGGCTAGGTCGGTAACCTTGGTTTTCTTGCGGATGCCCTCATTACTGATTTGATCACGCAAGGATACTCCGAGCATAGCCCTCTCTCGAAGTAATAATATTTTTATAATAATTTCCAGCGGACGAAATTCGCAGGCAAAAGCTAGTTATTCATAATTTTGATATATAATATTCAAACTAACAAATTGTCAGGTAAAAGATCTCTTCAACTCGGATTATTAGCTTTGACCTTGTCATTCAAGCATCAACCTTAATTCTGTACGTGCCTAAAAGATTATAAAACAAGTTTCAATAAATTAGTATATCTACTTGAATAAACCACTGAAAATGATTCACGAACTTCCAATTACACCAAGGATTACGTGACAGAGATAGTACGTCTATACCAAAACATATTTTGGTGGTTGACCTACAAAATTCTATTCAAATATTCAGATTATTATAACAGAATCCTGATCGTGTAATATCAGCGCTAGCGGCACATGAATCGATTATATTTATTTGACCTTTCTTTGAGTAGGAATCGAATAAAACCAATTCCTATTATTACCATCGAGTAACTAAAAATATAGACGCAGACTGCCTCGTTGGTCTAGTAATCTAGTATTCACAAGTGAAGAACTCCTGGGTTCGATTCTCTGGTTGGTCAAAATGTTATTGGGTTTTTCCATCAGGAATTTCTCAGTAGCAGCCCCGGAGTTTGGATTTATACTCGGTAGAAGGCAATAGGCTCGCACCTATTACATGGGACTTAAACATAAATGGCAAAATGTGGGTGTATAATTGGGCAGCCCTCTGTCTAACCCTTCGGGGAATACAGGCTTAATGCTATGTTATGTTAAGTAAAAATAACAAGAGCCTGTCTCAACTACAAATATTAAAATATTTCCTCAGCAATTTATAACGGTCTGGTGATACAATATTTTGGTTTCTAATAATCCTTTCGGAGTCTCCAGATCTCGAATGCGGAAAATATCAAAGAAGCACGTATTGATAAACCGTTCATATTATTGTAGATCAAAATTACATACGAAATTCTTACATTCTCTAAGCATCAGTAGCGAAGGGTCAATTTTTGTAAGAGTTAAGCCGGATTACATGTCTTTAATGTGACTATATTATTTCTCTATAGAATACTGACTGTGCCATTTTTTCAAAGGGAAGCCGGTAGGAATCAAGTTGTATGGAACCTTCGCCACTGCTAAGCATTCTGATAAAGAACCTAAACCGAGAAGAAATAAGAATCATGTCATAATTTCCCTACACGTTTACAATCCACGTGACAATAAAAGTTTCACGATTCTAAATCAAGGGACAGGTAAATACCAACCACCCCTTTTTACACGTGGAATCCATAAAAGCCTACTAACAAATTACATTTTGTTCAGGGACAGCTCAGCAACTAACAAGTGCTTAATTGACTCACAAAAGCTTTTAAAAACGACCCAATTAAAGATCCATCAGTATAATTATATCAAAATAATTAATTAATGTATTACTAATCAATAATTTAGGGACTTGAAACTGTGATACCATGATTGGCAGCCTTATTGCACCAACACCTGGGTATAGGAGCTTGTGGCTAAGTAATAACAGCCGCTCGGATCGATATTTAGGTTAAGCCGCGCTTGCCTAGGTTGGTCTGTGGATGGGTGACCACCCATTACATACCGAGTTTCCTCCGTGCCTCGGAAAGCACGTTAAGCCGTTGGTCCCGGGTGTCATTTGTAGATCTTTGACAGTCGTTATAGGTAGTCAGTGGCCCAAAAAGTCTGACAACCAGTCTTACCAAGGGGTATCGTATTACCCAGTACTAACTGGGTTGTGGAGGTCAGATAGGCAGTCGCTCCATGTAAAATACTGGTATTCAGCTGCATCCGGTTAGACTGGAAGCCGACCCCAACATAGTTGGGAAAAGGCTAGGCAGATGATGACCTGGGTATAGGACTCCATCGTTTTCTGTCATGCTTCCCTGGGGGTTGGGGTATTTTCCTGAAAAAATCTATTTAGTCCGTTAGATTATCAAAAAAATATGGGGCCACGATACAGCTCATACAGCGCTATGAAATCTCGCGTGACTTTACAAGCCCGTTCTTTTGAACTTTGATGCGCTGTATCGTCGTCATTTTTTGATTGTGTAACAAAATAAAAAATACGTTTTCAACATTTTTTTGGCATCTAACTGTCGGACTAAAAATATTTTTTTTTTCTTTTTAGATGTAGACAATTAGTTTAGGATAATAATATGAATCGCGTTAAGAGCGTTAATGTCTTACGGTATTTCATACAAACTTTCAAGTGATTTTGTTTTGAAATGACTGAACCGATTTTAATGAAACTTCGTACGCATAAGCAAGATACATAAGTCTAAAGATTTGACAGAGAACTTTATGAAATGTCTTTTTAAAAAAAAGATAATTGGAAATTTCTGTTTCTATGGAAATTCTAAAATCGGTCTAATTTAACTGCAATTTTTTGAAAAGTTCTTTGTCAAATCTTTTGACTTATATATCCTGCTTATGTGTACAAAGTTTCAATAAAATCGGTTCAATTTTATTGTAAAAAATTACTTGAAAGTTTGTATGAAATGCCGTGACGTTAACGCTCTTAACATTCTAAAAATGGTCACAGACGCAGTTTATATTATGAATTTTATTGTCACTTTCTGACCATTCTACGAACTATAACGTAATTCATATTATTATCTTATTATGATCCTGCTAAAGTGGCCATTTTAAGCCTCCTGGTCCGTCAAAAACTCATTCAGGTCTTCCAAAAGATTTTCTGTAGCTCGTCAACCGGTACTGAATACTGTGCCATGGTTACTACCAATGCTTAGTATGGGTTACCTTGACGACATTTACAGTCAAAACTTTATCTCATACGGGAAGCAGTTTTATCCTTATTTCACTATAGAGGGTGCTTTAGGAGCCAGGCGCATCAAAAATACATTATCTGTCATAAAAATAATGTTATATCCACTTATAAGTAAGTACCTACCTATGAGCAAACTTTTCTTCCGGATTACGCTATCAGCTGATAGAAAACGTGTGTTCCAGGAGTTTTACAATCTGATTGGTAATTTAAGTTTTAAATTGACATGGTCACTAACACTATTATTAACAATTGGGAACAAAAAATAAATATGTAGTAAACATGGTAAGTATCCCGTTTTTAGTGTTTATGATACAGATTGGTCATTTTTGTAACTGTTGTGTAACCCAGATAGAGAAGTGGAAAAATTTAAACACGGTGGGACAACCTCTATCGATCCTAGACATCAAAACATTGATAATGCAAGTAACCAAAAGATTATTATTTTTCCAAAGAATTATGAAAGTAATAACGAATTATACGCAATTTGCGCAGAACCCTTACAGAGAAACTAATAACAATTGAAGAAAGAAAATTCTTATTTAAATCTCTTAGAAACCAAACAATAATGGAACATCCATAATTTCGTATTCTCTCTTCTAAAACTACACTATCAAGCAAGTTTTAGACCAACTCCACTGTAAACTGAATCTATTTCGCACATTTTATGCTCTTAAACTTTAAAATGCGGAAAGGATACGAAGAGCAAGTCCATCCAACCGTATAAAGAATATAGTCCGCAATATGATCTCGTTTACACTTCCGTCCTCGACAGTACATACGCTAGGTATATAATTTGAGTTTTTTTTACTTACATTGCACTTTCATCTTTGTTATGTATCCAAAAAATTAGGTATTTATTACGACGACTACACAACTTGGCAGGTACATATAGTAAGGGACATTAAAAATGTAATCAAATTGACATACTACATCAATCAGTCGTCTTATAGCTATTTCATACAACCGCGTTGCAGATACGGTCATGTTTTTTAGTTCGTAGTCAAATTGTTAAAGAATTAATTTCCCCGACTTTACTTATTAAAGACTTTATTGGAAATTCATTACGGCAAAATGTCATGCCATTTTGAATATTTAGTTAGAACTCCACCATTAACAAGAGCTAGTCGTGGCAGAATGCAGACCGCACAAAATGCGACATTTTAATGCAAAACATGCAGCCCAAACATAGGTATAAGATAACGTTAAAGAAAATAAGATTAACATTATTTTTTGTTAAGCTCCTAATATTAACATTTGATTAAGTAGAGTAAACTAACTTAATACATTATTAATTAAAAACTATTAAATAACCTAAAATAAATAAACTAACAACAAACTATAAAATGGCATCAAAAAACTTCTTCTCAACGCTGTCAGCTGGTAATGTGCCGAAGAGACTGGCGGCGTTGCCACGTCGTATGGCAACACTTAGCCTCTGGCCAAAGTAAAATCCAGCCCTTAAAGAGATACTAACCGAAGACCTAGCTCTAGAGTTGTTTAGGAACTAATAAAATCTCTCCATAAACGTGTGTCGTTGTGGAACTAAGCAACGCAGATTTTAGCATAACTGCAAGCTTTCGGCTCTTATCTACAGCAAATTTAGATAAAATACAGATTTTATTACACAAAACCTACATGGTTATTTATGACACGCCAGAAGCTAGGTACACATTTTTAATTGACCATTTGATATGGAGAAGAACCGTCAAGAAACTCCACAACACAACACACACACACACAAACAACAACACACTAACACAACAACACTATTTAACACACACACAACGCAACACACTATTAAAGGTAACGTAACACCATTTAATAGGTTTCCTATAATATTTGATAACACTAATTACAATAGTTATCAAGCTAAACGCTTCACAGACAATAGAACTGTCTCTTTGACACGACCGTAAAGCAAATAACATTGTATTGCACCACGATTGGAGCCATTTGTCCAATTTAATGGATACGCCGTTACACTGATTGCGGCTGATATTGAACGCTCAGTTACCTAAAGGTTGTAATACCTACCAACAATTACTGTTAGATAGCTAGGTGAAGAGGTTTTCACATCACTAAATATGAATATGAAGTATTTATTTATTTTAGGATTCCCAGCAAAGGATATGCTATTGCTTTCCATCAGGCGTGATCGAGGTCAAGAGCAGGCCCATTTTGTAATGAAAAAAAAAAATATTTTAAAAATATAAAGTATTAATATTTTTTTATACGCAAACCCAGCGTAGGGAACTATTGCTGTTTTTGACATGGAAAGAAAAATTCTAGTGCGAACAAGGTTTGAACCTGCGACCTTCCGATTCAGTACACCGGATGTCTTAACCAATTAGACCATCGCACCCTGCTCACAGCTCTCGAAATTTTCGTTCCATTAATAACATCTTACGGTGACGTTAGCGCCATCTATTTAAGAAAGTATCGAACTAACTTAAACCAACACGTTCAGCAGGTTCAAACCCTGCTCGCACTAGAATTTTTCTTTCCATGTCAAAAACAGCTATAATGTATTATGTAGGTATACTTCTTTACTTATAGCAAATTACAGTATGCAGATTACAATGAACAACCAAGTAAATTAAGCCCTATACTATACAGACATCAACAAATTTAGTAAAATATTGGAACATTAAAAAATAAAATTAATAACATTGATATAAATTCTTAAAATAACATATCGTGACTCCATCTTCACTTATGCGTTCTCCCTAAAATTTATTCATTCAAAGGTTTTTTCCAAAGGTTTGCTTTCAGCAAAAAGACCCATTGTGCCACCCTGCCTATGTTTACTGCCTACTTTTTAAACCTGTAATTTGTATGGTGTACAATGTACATAATACAGTCTGTGTTCTATCTTTCTATTGCGTATTTGTTCTTAATTACCTGACTGATCACATAATCAACAAGGTAGATACTATTTTTTCCTATAGCAACAGGCAACACTGAAAAACACTAGACAAAAGCACGAAAACACAAAAATACTAGCATTAACGGGAAAATTATTACCTAAAAATCTGTTTTTGATAATGTTACCTGACTTCACCAGTAAACAATAATCTTCTAATTTCGAAAGCGTACAGGTCTTTTAGCGGATTTTTTCCATCCCCGGATATGCATTAAGCATGCATTTTATTCCCAAAAAGTGCGACGTAAATGTTAAACCATTTTCTGATTTAGCTTTGCATTTAAATTGTACAAAAATATTGTTTTTTCTCGCGCCGCACCGCGTCTCTTGCCGGTATGCGACGCGAAAAATTTTTGCAGCTACGAAAAAACTGGCCGTGAATGCCAAAATTATATCTCTGGACATTTTTATTTAACGCTTATTACAGGGCAAGGAATTACGGAGACAATTTTGTTTAATTGTATTCACAGATGGTAACGCTTAGTAAGTTTTAATTATTCAACAGACGGAGGATTTTTCAAGAAGGATCATCGAATAACGTTAACTTGTACTAAGATCTTGACTGTGAGGTTTGACTGGGGTGATCGGCTCTTAAAGCCTAGGTAGTAAGCTTAGGTCTTTTTCTTCTTTCGTATCGATGGAACAGATGCCAGCACATCAAGTTACCCGAAACTGTAAATTTTCCCAATTAACCTTAAACCTAAAGCTTTAGCGATAAAGTTGAAAAGCTTTTAAAGAAATTTGATAGATTGAAGTAGCTTGGTGTGCTGGTGTCTGCACTACTTACGAATTTCTTGGGCCCAGTAGGTGGCCACGTTAAACGCTTAAGCTTAGGTAGAAGGTGACTTACATAGTCAAAAGTGGGGTACAACGTTACTTACCAAAAACAAAAATCCCCTGACAGAGGTTGCTACCTCACTCAAAGTCCTGTTTAAGCTTCCCACCCTTACATTCAGACTGCATATAACAAATAACCAGTGACATTTGCATGATAACGTTTTGCATCCCATATTCAAGACATCAACCGACGAAGATAAACCACGAACATGCACGAAATGCATCCACTACAATTTACAGCAAACACTCACTGTAGAGTTTTAGAGATTCAAATGGGACGCCGCGGTTGGGTCACAGTATACTCGTAAACAGTAATACATTACATAAAATCACGTGTGTATTTCACGAAGAGAAAGTTACACTAGGTACAGGTGTAGTGATACTGTCAAAACCAAGTCAAAGGCCCTTGGGCGGCATAGAAATTCTGACACCAGGTTAGGCAACAACCGCACGATAAAGAAAGAAGTAATACTGTTGACCTGAACATTCCCTGCTGGGCAAAGGCCTCTCCTCATGACTTCCAGGTAAAGGTGTAACAGACCTAAGACCCAATAGGTCTATTGTAATGACCCTGAATTAGAAGACGAAGCACAAACACAAGCTTTTTTGGTTTGTATTTTAATCCAGTAGAAATATTAGATAGATGTCCTTCGTCTTTTGAACATCGTAGGTTTAAGTTGAACCTTTAGCTAAAAACACCCAGACCACCTTTTGTAAATAGACCTCCAAAAATTATAATTCAGTACTCATTTCATCATCTTCAAATGTTTAAGCACCTCATTTCCATATCCTTTCTATCTTCTTCTTCCTATCAGTGAAAAATTCGAAGAAGAGCTCATGGCTTAATTATAACAGCGGGTCGATCTTCAGGTTAACCGGTGTTTGCCTAGGATGGACCGTGGATGGGTGACACCCCGTTACAGTTTCCCCCGTACCTCGAAAAGCACGTTAAGCCGTTAGTCCCAGCTGTCATTTGTAGATCTTTGACAGTCCCTACAGGTAGTCAGTGGCCTGAAAGTGTAACAACCAGTCTTACAAAAGGTATTCCCCAGTACTAACTAGGTCGTGGAGGTCCGATAGCCGCTCCATGTAAAATACTCGTATTCAGCTGCATCTAAACTGGAGGCCGACCCGTTCATACTTGGAAATAGGCTAGGCAGAGATTATGAGTGAATAATTCGAATCGCATTTGACAGTTCGTCTACTGTTCCGCTAATGTACTACGTCTCGCCATCAGTGACTTGAATGCTAAAATAAATAGGTACGAATCTTAACTGGGATGCTGTTTATCCTTGATGAATGCCGCGTTCATGGAAGCACACGTTTATGACAATCAATGCTTGCTGTTAAGTTCTTAAAGCTGTTTTTTCTACTCCTCCGCTATTCTTTTCTGATTAATTTCGTTGTATGATCTAAAACAGTTAAATTGTTTCTCTGGAACTTCGTCGAGCTTCATTGACTCGGCGCTTTTTTGGTGATCGTCACTGTTGATTCTGGCTTTCAGGAGTTACAGTGGTGTGGGAATAGTGCGGCGGGCGTGTCCCAATTAATTAAAATCTGTTTTCTTTGAAATAAGGTTTATATAGCCTTGTTTATGGAGAAATATAATATTATATTTGTATTTGCACATAGTCTGGCTTACGAGATGATCTGCATTTTATAGAAATTGCCCGCACACAGAGCAGTTCCAGCGAAAAGTGGAAGAAAATGGGTCAACGGTACGTGATATATTTATTATTTTTAACTCATATAGTCCTTCTGCAGGCCTCCCTTTCTTGCTTCCAAGCTAGTGTGAACCAATCCTCAATCCTGTCTGTAGGTGTCAAGCTCGTCCCACATCTTCGCCTGGGTCTACCGTATTAGAGGCGGACGTTTCAGAACCGTTCGATATGCGGCGGACGTGTTCAGCCTAGTCCCACATACATCGATACATACTTTTTGTGGACTTCGATTTCCCACAGCTGAACAAATGTTTCTCCATATCTTGCCTGGTACTCTTTTAATGCGTTACCTTGAACCAGCCCTTCAAGTGTGCGTCTAGCAGTAGCGAAGGTTCCATACAACTCGATTCCTAACGGATTCCCTTTGAAAAATGGCACAGTCAGTATTCTATAGACAAATAATATAATCACATTAAAGATAAGTACTCCGGCTTACCTCTTACAAAAATTGACCGTTCGCTGCTGGCGTCTAGGTCATCTCTCTTTTTATAATGAGTGTTGGAAAAATCAAATAACATCAAATGAAAGAAAAACCAAATCTTACTTATTTACAGCATAACGCTTGCTAAAACTACTAACTTTTATGATTATAAACAAATACCTAAAATTACATAGTAACGCCCTTGAGAATTCACAACTTTACTTGGATTTACACAACGTTTTACTAAACCAGGCTTAAATCGTTTGAAATAATTACAAGAGTAGGCACACGGAAGTAAATTAAAATTTATGGGCTTAACGGATCAATCTCCGGAATATTAAAACGGTGGAATACAGGTGGGCTGAAGGAAGTCTGTGGTACCCAACGATGGGTATTAGAACGACCTTATCCATACTTCTATACTAATATTATAAAGCTCTATCTCAAGAACTACTGGTTCGAATTGAAAAAAATATTTTAGTGTTGGATAGCCCATTTATCAAGGAAGGCTATAGGCTACATAACATCACGTTACGATCACATTAATAAACCCTATCTTTCATATGTGACGCAGATGAAGTTGCGCGGGTCAGCTAGTTTATTTTATATCCAAGAGTTCTGAGAAAACTGGACAAAATCATGAATTTAGAAGAATATGTTTCATAAATTAATGATTTTTTTTGCTAAGATTCTGTATGCTGCATACAATTACACATTCGTGTCCACCCCCGTTTCAAAGAGCACATGTGCCTTCCCGTAGAGGACCCTCCAGGAGTAGAGGACCCTCCAGGTGGGTACCAGGCATCCCAAGTTCGACTTGAGTGAAAGTACCAGGTGGGTTTCCGGCACTGAAGGTGTTGCTGTTTGTACACTTCTGAGGTTGCTGTCTTACTTAATATCTCTCTGGGCGGAGCGGAAGGGAGTGTCAGACTTGTACTGACTAAAACCCATCCATGTTCCTTCTTTGCCCTTTGTGTTCCAGGGCCACGGTATCTCTTTCGAACAGTCCCGCAGCCCTGGCAGGCATCGGCCCGTGCGGACCCCTACTTATTTGCTGACATCTCTTTGAGGCGCACGTGGAACACGAACGCGCCGTCGACACGGCCTGTCGTCATAAGACGGCCCGACGGCGAGCTGGCCCATAACTCGCCGTCCACAGGCCCACGCCTACGGTGGCCGAGAGCCACCACGTGACCCCCGGCGCCCAGGGCGCCACTATGGTGGCGTGCCCTGCTCGGGGTTGCGACAGTCGCTCTCTCCATGTCGCCATGAGATCACGCCGGAGGTCTGTCCGCTGAGCGGCAATTTGCCGCGGCAGTGGAGTTTCCCCCCGACGTAGTGCCTCCGCGCGCCATTCGTGCAGGCATGCGAGGACTATCGCCTCCAGATCCCATGGCGGCAATCCGGCAAGGAGGCTAGCCGCTTTGCCGGAGATCGTGCGGTACCCCCGGATTAGCCTTATGGCTATCACCTTTTGGGGCGCGTTCATGTAGTGGGCGGCTTGCCGCCTCAAAGAACGCGCCCACACCGGAGCCCCGTAAAGGGCCATGGACCGCACGACCCCTGCGTAGAGCCTCCGGCAGGAAGCGTTTGGACCCCTCAGGTTGGGCAAGAGCCGCTTGAAGGCAGCCCCTGCCCGTTCCAGTTTGGGAGCCAAACGTCGGAAGTGCTCCACGAAGTTCCACCGGCTGTCGAGGACGAGTCCTAGGTACTTCAACGTCGACCCGACGCCGATGAAAACCCCTCCTGCCGTCAGTAGGGATCCCGACGGTGGCGCATTCCGAGGCCCATGAAAACAAATGGCCTCGGACTTGTGCAGTGCCACCTCGAGACCCAATTGCCGGATCCTCTCCACGACTATCGCAACCCCGCGTGTCATGTTTTCGGCCGCCGCCTCGTGCGACCTCCCTTGTGCTAGTACCAGCGTATCGTCAGCGTAGCAAACTACGCTGACGCCGGTAGGGAGGTCGGCGCGCAGCACCCAGTCGTAACCGATGTTCCACAAGGCCGGCCCCAGAACCGATCCCTGTGGAACACCGCACGACATCTCTCGCCGGTTCCATTCTCCGCTTCGACCAGGGTAGATGACGGCTCTATCCGTCAGGTAGTCCCCGACCACACGACGAAGGTAGGTCGGCACCCGGTGATACCGGAGTGCCTCCCCAATGCAGCTCCAGGGCATGGAGTTGAAGGCATTGGCGATGTCAAGAGACACCGCCAAGACGACCTTGCCCCGGGACACCGCGTCCCCCATCGTGAGGGCTCTCACGCGCATGATGGCGTCCACCGTCGAGCGCTCCTTGCGGAAACCAAACTGGTGTTCCGCAAGATCCGGCCCCATCCCCGCAAGGTGCCCGGCGAGGCGGTTGGCAATGACACGCACGTGGGGACAGAACCCCGATTTAGGACGACCAGGCCTGTCTCCAGAGCCCAGTCCTCCACCATTCTACTCCGCACGTCCGTGTAACGAGAACCCCAAGCCAAGTTCTTGGCATTGAAGTCCCCGAGAACAAGCACGGGGAGGGAATGGCTTCCGATGACGACACTCAACTCCGTGAGGGAGTTGTGGAACTCGGCGAGAGTTCGGCTCGGGGAGAAGTAGACTCCCACTACAACGATCTCCCCGAACCGTGCTGCCACGCACCCCTGACCCTTTCTGACACTCTCAAGGGTCGGGGTACCGGCGGCGACCGACGCAATTATGGTCACTGAGCCGCTAAGGTCCTCCACCCAGTCGTCCCTGGGCACGACAAAGTACGGCTCAGCGACCACGGCGATGGTAATCGACCACTGCGCCATGCACTGGAGCAACAGATCCTGAGCGCAGGCGCAGTGGTTGATGTTCGCCTGGAGAAAGTGTAATGGGGCCGTTACTGGCACTCCATTTCAGCCCTCTCCCGGGGCCTCTGCGAGGGCCCCGCTGCGGAAGTTGCAGCAGTAGCGGCAGCAGCGGCGACAGTGGCGGCGGCTGCGGTGGTGGCGACGGTGGGGGTTTTGGCAGTGGTGGCGGAGGGCCTTCCCTTGCCCCAGGCCTTGGCGGGAGTACCGCAGGTCTTGCTCCCTGCCCGGTGATCGGCCGGCTTGCCAGCTGCCGCACACGCGGCGCAGCGCGGCGCGGCGGAGCAAGCCGCGGCCATGTGAAACCTTAACCCTTCATTGAGAAGAGGCGTGATGTTGTGTTGATGCTACTAGTAATCGCACGCCTACTGCTGTACTCTAGAGGGTTCGAGTCCCAGGTCGGGTAAAGTGTTATTGAGTTTTTCCATCTGAAATTTCTCAGTAGTAGCCACGGAGTTTGGGTTTGTGCCCGGTTGATGGCAATAAGATTGCCTCCCATTATATGTGACTTATACATAACTGGCGAATTGTGGGTATACTATTAGGTGCACCTCTGCCTCACCCTTCGAGGAGTACAGGCGTGAAGTTATGTCTATTTAACTACTAATCCTATTCCATTTTTATGGATTCATTTAAAACCGAGATTAATCTTCAATTCTCCACACACGTTAAAAAATTATATCCTTATAGAGCACAGCTTATAGAGCACACTTTAATCATTACATAAAAGCGACTTCGAGTTAAGCCTCCTAAGCCTTGAAAGCGGTATATGACGCTTAGTTCTACGAGCTCTGACGTCACTGTTATATCATGTGTCAGGTACGCGCCGTATATGAAAGGCATTTTGTGATGGATGATGAGGTAAATTGTCGTTTTAGATTTATATGTTACTGTCAGTCTTGGTCTAATTCCGTGTTCACTTTTATTTAGGGGAAAAACATTTATTTTAACAGATTTATTAAAAGTGTATACAGGGTGGAAGGCACACCGACGCTATAACGGTTACCACGTATTCAGTACTGCATTCTGAAACCCCCTTATTGAAAAATTTCGTCGGTTTTTAAAAAAAAAAGCTGTTTCCTTGCCTTTCGGAACCGTTTTAGCGTCAGTGTCCCTTCCACGGTGTATAGCTCCTTTTGTATTCTGCTGCTGAGCATTTTACTCTTTAGACACCTCACACGTCACCAAACCACCAGGACCGCCATAAGGCTATGTATAGAAAAGAAGAAAGAAAGAATGTAAGAAATAAATAAATAAGAGTAATGTAAGAATTTTAGTTTTAATTTGTATTATTTAATTAACTATTTTTATATAAATATGTGATTGGAATTTTAATTTATAATTTTTTTTATAATTGTTTATTTCATAATAATTTCAGAATTTGAATTTTAATTTATTGTATTTAATTGTAACTTTTTGTCACCAATGTATGCATTATTATAATATGATTCTTAATGGATTGAAATAAATGATTTTGATTTTTTTTTTGATAGACCTCAGTTGCGAAGAGTCAATTTCTGTACGAGGTAAACCGGAGTACATATCTTTAATGTGATTATATTATTTGTCTATTGAATGCTGACTGTGCCATTTTTCAAAGGGAATCCGGTAGGAATCGAGTTGTATGGAACCTTCGCCACTGATAGACCTAGCAATGTTGTCTATCTTTGATAAAACAGTATGGTTGTATTAATGATTGTTTAGAGAAGTGATAGTCTTACTCTGACTAATCTAAGTAGTAGAAGAAAAAAGAAAATAAGGCTTTAGACTCAAAAGCCTTATTTACAAGATGCAATTTAATTGCAATTAAATTATGAATTGAAACAGTCTTAAACGTTGCACCGCCACCGCCTAAAATGTGCCGCTAACTTTTGCTACAATTTTACTGTACGCCAAGAAACTAGTGTCGTGTGAATGGGGCTTAAGTCAAAAATCGAAACTGATTCCGTCGAACATGATTCATTACACGCGTCATTTGTCGACTTTGCTGGGTCAGTTGGCTCGTGATTACTGGTCCAGTTTGACGACGCTGACAGAGACGATGAGTGTTAGAGCTAGATAGCGTCAAAGGTCCACTAACATGTCTTTATCAGAGAAGAAAAGCGTTTATTAGCAATAAAAACTGCTAAGCAAACGCTGTCATATTGCTAATAGTATTATCACCAAGTCCATTTTCCATTTATAGTAATTATACAATATTTGTTGTGATTGAGTAATCCGTCAGAGGGCGTTGCATGGCTTGGCGTCATACTCGACTACTAATAGCGTTATCGATTCCAGAAGCCAATTAAAAGCTTTCAAATTGCATTCCTTTTTGACCCACAAGCTCATAACATATTTTCCTTTTAACGGAAAATATTATTTAAGCTTGTCTCACACCCAACAAATTAATATACAAATAAAATAAAGCAGCATATTCCGAGAATTTCTCATTTTCTACGCGTCACCCGTAAAGAAGGTAGGTGTACTACCTAACGCTCAGTTAATTAAAAACGTATTAGATAAACACGTTTTCTTGTTCATTGGCGAAAATAATATAATTTTATCGACACGAAGAATATTTACTTACAATCTTCTTCAATATGGTGTTGTTACTTTAATGAGCAGTATGTTTATCAGCCTTGGCGCATTTTAATAAAATTAATACCTAAATGACCGAGCCCATGTTGCAATTTTTACCCCTGTATGGAAGTTCTTATTACATCGACCCCCGTTCAATGTTAAACCCATTAAAATTGTTTTCTTTTTCAGTCTGGCTGCATGTAGGACCGCATACGGTCCGCGTGCTCATCGGCCGTAATGAAGAAAACTTAATGCCAGCTGCTTTGTATGGGGTGCGTTGTCAGAATTCCTCCTCGTGTGCCTGATGGCTGCCGGTCCCTCTCGATACGTCTGGAGGGAATAGCAGCTGCTGGGCCGGTGCACCCTGGGCGTGGCCAGTATCCTTCCCCGAGGAATGGGAAGAGATTCTTATTCCTCGGGGAATGTTACTGTCCATGGCTAATATTCTGACATGGGCGGGTCCCTCATGGACCAAGGGGGCGTTGCTCCGCGTGACCCTCTGAAAAGCAGAGGGCACAGCGGAGGAGCAAGGGCGGGCTCGGTGTGCACTTACCCTGCCTCCGAGCAGACAGTGAAGGACGTGCGTTCCTCACTGTCTCCGTCGATATCGTAATCCCTCCGTCGAAGTGTCGTGGAACACGTCTCGCGGCTTCGATTGGGATCGAGGGTCTTGGCTTAACCGCCCGGACCACGAGGTAGAAAACCTCTATTAAAAGTTACCCCGAATCTCAAGCGGCGGCGCACCGCGAGGAGATGTATGGCTGACGGGTTGCTTTGGAAAATCAGTCTCTAGTGCGAACCACTGCCGGGCCTGGCTATGGCTTATCTGGGTACAGGGGGCACTGCCCAGATGGACTTTTTATTTAAACAGGAAACAGTATGAAAACAAATACAACCCAAAACACGGCCGATATCGGCGAAGGAAGGGAGGAGAGGGATGCGGTGTCGGAGTCCGGCGCCGCATCCAGCGAGGTGAGCGCGGGAGGCTCAGTGAGCTCCCAGCGCGGGAGGCCCGGGGCTGCTGCGGGGAACAGGGAGTTCCTACGCAAGCGGTCCAGGCCGGTAGGCGACCGAGAGTCGTCGTCAGATGGGGAGCTGGCTTCGGCTCGTAAGATCCCCACCAGCAAGCGCGGCGGGATCCGTGGCAAGAGGAGAGGCCTCTCTGCCACCGAGAGGTCGGCGCGGCTTGCCGAGGCGGGGCGCCATCCGGGGGTGGCCACCGGTCACGGGGTGGCCCGTTCGGGCTCCTCTGGCGACGAAGCGGGCGCAGATGGCTGCTCCGATGCGGAGCGTAAGGCCGGACTCGCGAAGGAGGTGGAGGCGGCGCTGAGGGCTGTCTCTTTGAAACAAAAGCCCTCCACCAGGCAAAGTGCTATACCTGCAGCGGTCGCCTCCATTATGGCGGCAGCGGAGGCCAGATTTGTTGGGCCCCCGCCAGACGGCGTGGCCAAGCTGAGGGCGAAGGTCGCTCGACTGACGGCCGCCACGGAGCTTCTCAAAGAGGAGAATATGAAGCTCCGAGCAGACCTGGCCAGTCTGCGCGAGTCCGGCTCTCGCGAGGCGCCCCAAAATGGGGGCCAGAAGCATCCAAGCCAGTCCGTGCCGGTGGAGAACCAGGTTCTGAATCTGGTTCGGCAGGAGCTGGCTGCCTTCCAGGCGCGGTTCTCCGTCCTGGAGGGCATTGTCCTGCGCCCCGCCCTAGCGGCAAACAAGGCGCCCCCGGGCCTGACGGCGGCCTCATATGCGTCTGCTGCGGCCTCCGCACCGGGGCCGTCCATCCAGCCCCCCGGCAGGGTTATGTCGGCCCCGACGAAACCGGCTCCGGTTAGGAAGGCGGCGGCTCTGAAACAGGGCAAGGCGGTGGCCCAAAAGAAGGGCAAGGCGGCGAATATGCCAGCGCCAGCCGCGAGACAGCCGCTATCGCCGCCCCTCCCGCCCCCTAAGCCTTCCGCGGCCGAGACCGGGTGGCAGGTGGCCGGAGAAAAAGCGAGGGAGCGATCGGCGGCCAAAAAGGCCAGGAGGCAGGAGCAGAAACGCCGGCAAAAGGAGCGGGGCGTCGCGGTTAGGCTCAGCACCCCAAAGACCGCAGCTGTAGTGATTACACTACAGCCGGACGCGGAAAAGAGGGGCGTGACCTACCGCGACGTGCTCGCTAAGGCGAAAGCGACGGTGGATCTCGGAGAGCTCGGGATCACCGGGGGCCTCCGGCTTAGAGTCACCGCAACAGGGGCTCGAGTGCTGGAGATCCCTGGCGAAACCCGTGGCTCGTCCGCTGACGCTCTGGCTGAAAAGCTTAGAGCGTCCCTAAATGCGGACGAGGCCCGAGTGTCCAGGCCCGTCAAATGCGCAGACCTGCGCATACTGGGTCTGGACGACTCGGTGACCGAGAAGGAGGTGGTGGCCGCCGTCACCAGGACCGGTGGGTGCCCTGCCGAGCAAGTCAAGGCAGGCACCTTACGTCCGGACCTGTCGGGCATGCGAACCATAACGGTAAGCTGCCCTGTGACAGCGGTGAAAGTCATTGTGGAGGGCCGAAGGCTCTTGGTGGGCTGGGTTTCGGCGCAGGTGAAGCTGCTGGAACCCAGACCTCTGAGGTGCTTCCGCTGCCATGTGGGGCACCACGTGTCGGTCCGGTGCACCTCGGAGGTGGACCGCAGCGGCCTGTGCTTCCGCTGCGGCCAGCCTGGTCACATGGCCGCGGCTTGCTCCGCCGCGCCGCGCTGCGCCGCATGTGCGGCAGCTGGCAAGCCGGCCGATCACCGGGCAGGGAGCAAGTCCTGCGGTATTCCCGCCAAGGCCAGGGGCAAGGGAAGGCCCTCCGCCACCACCGCCAAAACCCCCACCGTCGCCACCACCGCAGCCGCCGCCACTGTCACCGCCGCTGCCGCTACTGCTGCAACTTCCGCAGCGGGGCCCTCGCAAGGGGCCCGGGAGGGGGCTGAAATGGAGTGCCAGTAACGGCCCCATTACGCCTTCTCCAGGCAAACATCAACCACTGCGCCTGCGCTCAGGATCTGTTGCTCCAGAGCATGGCGCAGTGGTCGATTAACATCGCCGTGGTCGCTGAGCCGTACTTTGTCCCGCCCAGGGATGACTGGGTTGAGGACCTTAGCGGCTCAGTGACCGTAATTACGTCGGTCGCCGCCGGTACCCCGACCCTTGAGAGTGTCAGGAAGGTCAGGGGTGCGTAGCAGCACGGTTCGGGGAGATCGTTGTAGTGGGAGTCTACTTCTCCCCGAGCCGAACTCTTGCCGAGTTCCACAACTCCCTCACGGAGTTGAGTGTCGTCATCGGAAGCCATTCCCTCCCGTGCTTGTGCTCGGGGACTTCAATGCCAAGAACTTGGCTTGGAGTTCTCGTTACACGGACGTGCGGGGTAGAATGGTGAAGGACTGGGCTCTGGAGACGGGCCTGGTCGTCCTAAATCGGGGTTCTGTCCCCACGTGCGTGCGGATGCGGGGCGAGTCGGTGGTGGACATCTCGTTCGCCAGCCCCGCTCTGTCGCCGCGTGTTGTTGACTGGCGCGTCATGGAGGGGGTGGAGACCTATTCCGACCACCGGTACATCCGGTTCGACGTCTCCACCCAGTCCTCAAGCGTGCCGGTCCTACAGGCCCCGAGTGGTCCGCGATGGGCGCTGAAGCAGCTGGACCGGGAGCTCCTCCTGGAAGCCTCGATCGTGCAGGCCTGGGTGTCATCACCAGTCAGGCCTGCCGACATCAACAACGAGGCGGGTTGGTTCCAGGAGGCCATGTCCGAGATTTGCGACGTGGCAATGCCCCGAGTTCGGCCAGGAAGCGCCCGGCGTCAGGTGTACTGGTGGTCGCGAGAGCTGACGTCTCTGCGCAAGGCGTGCGTTGCCACGCGGCGCCTGTACGCCAGGCATCGCAGGCTCCGCATCCGCCCTCCGGATGCGGCAGCCATTGAGGCGGAGCTGTACGAGGGGTACAGAGCGGCGAAGACCGCCCTCCAAGAGGCTGTCCGGCGGGCCAAGAACTTGGCCCGCGAGGAGATGCTGGAGTCTCTGAACGGAGATCCGTGGGGCGCCCTTACAAGATGGTGCGGGACAAACTCCGCACCCGGGCCCCCCCGCTAACGCAGAGTCTCCGGCCTGAGCTCGTGGAGGACGTGGTGAGCGCTCTGTTCCCTTCGCGAGGGGAGCATCCTCCCCCACCTATGGCTCCGCTGCCGCGTGCGGTGCCGGAAGCGGACCACACCGATGACGATGACGACGTTCCGGAGGTGACTGGGGTAGACCTGAGAGTGGCGGTACGCAGGCTGAAAACCAGAAACACCGCCCCGGGACCCGATGGCTTGCTTGGCAAAGCCTGGGTCCTGGCCTCTGAGGCTCTCGGGCCCCGACTGGAAGGGCTCCTAAGCGCGTGCTTGGAGAGAGGCCAGTTTCCGCTTCGTTGGAAGACGGGGAAGCTGGTCCTCATCCGGAAACCAGGGCGCCCTGCGGACTCTCCGTCCGCATACCGGCCCATCGTGCTGCTCGACGAGGTGGGCAAGCTCTTTGAAAGAGTCATTGCCAACCGCTTCGCCGGGCACCTTGCGGGATGGGGCCGGATCTTGCGGAACACCAGTTTGGTTTCCGCAAGGGGCGCTCGACGGTGGACGCCATCATGTGCGTGAGAGCCCTCACGACGGGGGACGCGGTGTCCCGGGGCGGGGTCGTCTTGGCGGTGTCTCTTGACATCGCCAACGCCTTCAACTCCATGCCCTGGAGCTGCATTAGGGAGGCACTCCGGTATCACCGGGTGCCGACCTACCTTCGTCGTGTGGTCGGGGACTACCTGACGGATAGAGCCGTCATCTACCCTGGTCGAAGCGGAGAATGGAACCGGGGAGAGATATCGTGCGGTGTTCCACAGGGATCGGTTCTGGGGCCGGCCTTGTGGAACATCGGTTACGACTGGGTGCTGCGCGCCGACCTCCCTACCGGCGTCAGCGTAGTTTGCTACGCTAACGACACGCTGGTACTGGCACAAGGGAGGTCGCACGAGGCGGCGGCCGAAAGCATGACACACGGGGTTGCGCGGGCGGGAGAAAACGCCCGGGTGTTTCCACTGCGAGGATCGTCCGGAGGACACGGTGGAGCACACCGTGGAGGTGTGCCTCCACGGGGTAGCGGCGATTGGCGGCGGCGATCTCTCGCGTCCGGCCTTGGTTCAAGCCATGGTCCGGTGCGAGAGGGAATGGGAAGCCGTTACCTCCTTCTGCGAAGCAGTCATGCTAGTGAAGGAGGTGGCGGGACGTGAGAGGGAAAGAACCTCACGTTCCAGTCGCCGCGGGAGACGCCCTGGGCGTCGGGGGTCACGTGGTGGCTCCCGGCCACCGTAGGCGCGGGCCTGTGGACGGCGAGTTATGGGCCAGCTCGCCGTCCGGCCGTCTTATGACGACAGGCCGTGTCGACGGCGCGTTCGTGTTCCACGTGCGCCTCAAAGAGATGTCAGCAAATAAGTAGGGGTCCGCAAGGACCGATGCCTGCCAGGGCTGCGGGACTGTTCGAAAGAGATACCGTGGCCCTGGAACACAAAGGGCAAAGAAGGAACATGGATGGGTTTTAGTCAGTACAAGTCTGACACTCCCTTCCGCTCCGCCCAGAGTGGGGGGGGTCATTTGATGCTGCTTTGTATTTTAAACCAATAAAATTTACAGAACTTAAACCTATAAAATTTACAAAACTGAAACCTATAAAATTTACAACACTTAAACCAATAAAATTTACAAAACTTTTCCTTGATTCAGCATCGTCCACCCGCATTTACTAAGTTTAAAAATAAAAACGCAAAATTACAGTAGCAATGGACTCATGTTAAAATCGCATCATGATCGGTCTGTTAAATGTGAAAATCTCTGTAAATCCAACCCTTGGCAAGTAGACGGTTCGAACCGTGCAGTGTCGTGATTTGTTTCACGTTGCGTCAAGCTTATTGTAAGGGATATTATAAGGTAAAGCATTATCTTGGGTGTAAACGTCCAGAATAGATTTTATTGATATTGAGACAACCTATCTGATGAGATGACGAGTATGGAAGAAGAAGACATGACTGCGCCGACCCAAATTAATTGGGAAGAGAGTCCTCAAGAGAATGATTATGAGGCAGCCTATGTCCAAGTTACAGACTGCAATAAGCTGCATTGAACAAAACGTCAAAAGAAGCGCAATTACAAAAGGGCACCATGTAAACAGAGATTTTCTCATCAATTACACGTATTTCGATGTACGATGTCGTTTACAGTAAATAGTCAAATATTTGTGGCGTTCAATCTTCAGGATTTTAATTTGTTGTTGTTATCTTCATTACCTACCTAATAACTAAACACTTCGTTTACATATTCTATCCCTTTGTATTCGCAAGTACCTAGAGAGCAAATGTAAACTGTCAGAATTTCATTTTGTAATTACACGGTGTGCGATATTCAGAAAGGTACGCTACGTTGGTTTATTAATTTGACGCCAAGTTGATAATATGAGACCATTCTTGGGATCTTAATTTTATCGGGGGTAAGCAGAGATGGTAATTAATCGAGTGTCGTGTTCGTCAGTCGATATATTCGCGTGGCTTCGGTATTTGGCGCCCAAGTGATCAATAGGGTTGTATCACCGTTCTTTGGGTTTATAAATTAAGTACCACATGAGAGTATGTTGTGATGTTTTACCTGCGGAATGATCTAAATAAAAAAGAATGAGAAACGAGGTATTAAGTTGGGGCTCAAAATAAATGCATCCATTAAATTGAAACGTTTGTAAGATTATTGCTTACACAAATGTCGCAAGTCATGGGACGAATATGAACCAGACGTGAAAAAAATAAATAAAAAAAGTTAAGCATTATGAAATTGCTTTTTATTCCAGACAATATTCAAAACACGCATTTCTCATCATCATCATCATCATTTCAGCCGAAAGACGTCCACTGCTGGACATAGGCCTCCCCCAGGTATCACCACATTGACCGGTAGCGGATCTCTGCAACCTTCACCAGGTCATTGGTCCACCTAGTGGGAGGCCTTCATTTCTCAACGGCACGTATTTTATATCAGAACTCTTCATTTTATTAAAATATATTTTAGTGTTAGGCACACTAAAATATATTTTAATTAAAAAATCTTTTTGCAGCTATGTACATCATTCTTTTGTCTTTCTTTCAATACAAAATATATTGCTTTACGACTTTTGGAAACAAGCCATTAGGGAAAAAATGTAACGACGTCATTAGAACAGAGTAGTTTCACAGTCATTATTTTAAAGTAAAATACTCTGTATGATATAAAACCTGGGGTTAAAAAACTGCTATTGCTGGTAACTAGCACCTCACATTAGTAGTCATGCGAGTTTTTAACCTAGTGACTGGTAAAAACATCGTTTGTGGTGACATGAAGCTTGTTAAGGGGGGTCATGTGAACCGTTAAGTAGTCAATGCTAACACTGACGATGTGTGAAAGCCAAGAGCTTTTTTTTTAAAAAAAAACTGTTCTATTAATTGCTCTTACTTGTTTTAAGTCCCATGTAATAAGGGCGAGCCTATTGCCATCAACCGGGCAGAAGTCCAGACTGACGGAAAATACCCAATGACACTTTGGCCGATCTGGGAAATCGAACCCAGGACCTCATGCTCAGCAGTCGCGTTTGCGACCACTCGACCGATGAGGCAGTCAGCGGTGCTTTATATTATACTAGCTTATGCACGCGGCTTCGCCCGCATGAAGTACGGTAACTTATTTTAAATATGTTTTTTACGCAAACCCTGCGTAGGGAATTACAGCTGTTTCGAGAGCTGTGAGCAGGGTGCGATGGTCTAATTGGTTAAGACGTCCGGTGTACAGAATAGGAAGGTCGCTGGTTCAAACCCTGCTCGCACTCGAATTTTTCTTTTCATATGAAGAAACAGTACGGTAACTGTCTCACGGGATCATACTACCGGGATAAATTCTATATGTTAATCCAAGTTATAAACTATCTATGTGCCAAATTTCATCCAAACCTGTTCAATAGTTTTCGCATGAAAGAGTAACAAACATCCATCCATCTTCACAAACTTTCGCATTTATAAGAAGTAAGATTATTAATGCTTGCCTTAACGCTTACTTACTAATGACTTGTTAACGTTAAGGTTTCTCATGAACCGATATAACCTTTTTATACTTTATAATGACCACGTTTCCACGTTTCGTAATTTGAATTTACGTGCCTATTTGCAAAAACTTATTCTATACTAAATAATACTATTGAATGCATTCAAAGCGTCGTAAGTGGAATCATTAACTCAATTCGTTTTTTTTTTAAAAGACGTTGCCCCACACTAGAAATTTCTCCTGTATCGTGGGTGCATTTACAAACATTTAAACTCACATACACAAACAGCCAGACCAGGAACAACTACCTGTAGATCATACAAATATTTGTTCCGTGAAGGGATAGAACCCGCGACACGCAGCGCAGCAGCCGATCGCTCTGCAAATGCGCCAACCGTACCATCAATTAAGACACAAAGTCGAGTCTACGCTTAGGCGCTCCTTGTGTTGCTCCGCATCGGTGTCACTGCGGTGAAGCTGTTGACAGCCTCGGACACCATGGCCTGTCCTGCTACAGGAGCGCAGGTCGCATTGCACGGCACGCCAGCATTAACGACATTATTCGTCGAGCCCTTGCCAGCGCCGGCGTACCAGCGGTTTTAGAACCAAACGGCTTGGTCCGTGACGATGGCAAGAGACCAGACGGCATGACGTTAGTGCCTTGGAAGGTGGGTAGGCCTTTGGTGTGGGACGCAACCTGTGTCGACACCCTTGCGCCATCTCACCTTTCAAGCACGGCGGGCTGTGCAGGCGCTGCTGCTGCGGCTGCTGAGATCCTCAAACGGCGCAAATATTGTAACCTTATTGGTAACTACAGTTTTGAGCCGTTTGGGGTCGAAACGCTCGGGTCATGGGGCCCGAGTGCGCGTCTCCTTTTTAAGGAAATCTCTCGCCGACTGGTCGACACTTCGCGTGACCAGAGGGCTGGCTCTTTCTTTGGCCAAAGAATTAGCATTGCCATTCAGCGTGGCAATGCTGCCAGTCTTCTGGGCACGTTTCCAGATGACAGCGATGCGGAGGAGTACTTTGACGCCTAAGTGTCCTTTTGTCGTCGTTGTTTAGATTTTTATATTTTCTTACTTTTAGTCTTATTTTATCATTAGTTTAGTTCTATTTGTAGTCTGTATATAATGTAAATATAATTAAACTGTAATAGACACAAATGTTTTTGAAGACAAAATTGAATCTGAATCCTGTCTGCATCCATCTATATCATTATCGTCATTATTATTCATAAGCCAGAGAATATACACTAGGTTAATAGAGAACTGTTACCGAGTGATTAGAATACTAACTCAAATTGTGCAATTTAGTCAACCATTCAGCATCAGCGAGATTGTGCAACGTTGTCATTACAGCTCACCGGTTCATCAGTTATCGATACTGTACTATCAAGCCGGCGGCGTCTCCTAAGGATGGAGTTGATAAATTGCATTAAACAATAGCATTTCAGCATTGGCATCGTTGGAAGTAAGAAGTTCTGTCCTAACATTAAACACTAGCTTTGTTTTAAGAAGCTTACGAATCCCTAAAACCAAGAATGTACATATAACTAAACAAATTAACCTATTGAATGTGAAAAGACTGATCAGGCAGACCATAATCTCTCTTAATATTAATTAAAAAATTATAAGGAGAATAACCTTGAACACCAAAATAGAATTCAATTTTCTCCAGAACAAATTAATATTTATTCATAAACACTCGAATTTGAGGAAGACTTAAACAAGATTTTCACAAGCCCAGACAATAGACATCACAAGAACATCTTATTTAAAGGTGATTACGTTCCAAATACACCGAAAGCCATCAAAAGCTAATTAACTAACAGAAACATTGCTGCGGGCAAAGGTGAACATAACAGAGACATTAATTAAACTGTCAATCAAACTTCCAATACTCGTACAATGGTCGCTTTGATACACAGCTCAGTAAATTTTGGGGGAGCTCTTGAAACTGTGGGAGAAACACGCATGCAAGATGTCAAATTCTCTAATAACAGACCGGTTTTAGACTGGAAATGACTGACAGGATTAATAAGTGGAGCGAAAAGGAAATGATAAGGTTGGAAGTATGTGATTGACTTGCACGTACGTCGTAGCTCACGATACAGGAAATTCCGTTTGTTAATTAAAGGTGAATTGAGAGAGGAATATATTTATATATATAACATTATTTTTAGTGTATGCGAAAACTGAATATAGTTTGATCAGAATAAGTAACTGAACCGATTCAAATATTTTTTTTAAAAAAAAGTTACAAGTTGGACACCGAGCGACATTAAGTACTCGTACCTATAGCAATAACTTAGGTACCTACTGCCAAATTATTATTATCAATGAGCTCAAGACGACGGTGGAGGCGCGCGCGCGAGCGCGCCGCGTGGTGATAACGTTTTTGTGCGGACAACAAGGTAACAGAACAACCTTATAACTTTATGATTTACCATGATACAGTTTTGAAATTTTGTACATAGATTCTTTACATAAAAATACTAGACACGTGTTTCAGGTTTCGCATGTACTAAAACTAATGTTGAATATATTATGTAATGATAATATAGAATGCTAATGGATGGAGAGTTAGAGGAAGACCAAGGAAAAGATGGAAAAAGGAGTAAATGATAGCGTGACGGTTGACAGAGAAGAACGAAAAAAAAAAAAAAAAATACTAGTTGCGCCGACCCCAAGTAACATGAAGGACAGGAAGATGATGTATTAAAGGTGAATTGAGCAAAGATTTGAATCGTTGAATGAGCCCTTACCGTACTCAAGTCGCTTGAAAAAGTGTTTACATTGAGAAAAATAAGCTCGACTATCCCGTTAACGACAGATACGATTTTCAATGAGTGAACGATACAATAAACTATTCAAATGTAATTGTCGACGAAACGGAAACATGATCATTGTTTGCCGCAATAGGGCAGGCAGAGAATAAATCTTTGAAAGAAAGTACAATTCATGTAAAACAAAAACTTGCTCTAAGACCTAGAGCCTAGATACGCGTTTTGACTAATCCTTTATTATGATGACTAATTTATTTGGTGTTCCTGATAATTTTGTACGCTGTGTTAAAATACACTATTTTTCGGAAGAAATTGTAATTTGTAAAATCGATTTTTAGTTTCATAATAATTTTTTTCAGGTTGTACACTTTTACGGATTTAAAAAGCAATTTTTTCAGTGTGTTGCTGTATTGGATCAGTAGCGGGTGACATGGACGCGCTATGTATTAGAAAGTTAGTTGGTACTGACATAAGCTTGTGTACCGGACGGCACCCGATAGAAAATTTGTGATCGGCACACTTTCCACACAAAAATACAATTCAGTTTTAAACGGTCATAATATGTAACTTTGAAATTAACCTCAAGAGTTGATTCTAGAATAAATAGTGTCTTTTTGAATTTTAAAATATTTATAAAAATATTATAAGCATAAGCATAATCAGCCTACTAATGTTCCCACTGCTGGGACGCAGGCCTCCTCTTTATGAGAGGTATTGGGCTATAATGCACCACGCGGGCCCAGTGCGGGTTGGTAGATGTCACATGTCATCGAATTTTTGGTTCTAGGACATGCCGGTTTCCTCACGATGTTTTCCTTCACCGTTTTGAGAGCAGTGGTGATGAAATAACTTACACAAAGTAATTCGCCTGGCTGGGTTCAAATTCACGACTTACTGCTCGCAAGTCGGGGTCTCCACCACGGGCCACCGCTGCTCTCATAAAAACATTAGACAAAACAAAAAGGCTGGCAGCATAGCCACGTCAGCCTTTTGTAAAGCGATACAGAAAATACGAGTAGGTTGTAACTATACAATTATGTAAAGCACCGTCACACAGACTCACGTATAAGCCTGTAAACGTGGACAGCTTACCATAGCGTAGATCACAGAGCTCAGTACTGCTACAATGTACGCACACAGTGAGTCTACACGCTTCATTATAATAGCCCTCTTCACAGCAAACAGTTTACCTGAATGCTTACAGAATATAAATACTGGTAGCTACGCTTCACAGCCTAGCTCATCGACGTATTGTTGCCTGCTTGTCGGTCTTCTAAAGACAGTACTTCGGACAGCGTGCGCAGGAGCTCCACGACCTGATCCCACCATCACCTTTTTATCACCGAATCAACAGACGCACTGCGGCGTATCATCGACACTTGGTTGATATCCGGACGAGTCGTACTCAGCGCTTCTCATCCACGTTTATTATGCGCACAGCCAAAGTGTGGAACTCTCTGCCGGCATCTGTGTTCTCTCCCACATTTAACCCGTCTGCCTTCATAGCAAGAGTGAACAGGCATCTTCTGGACACGCTCGTCCCATCATAGACCTCATCTATCTTTTCCATCATGTGTGATCGAGGTCAAGAGCAGGCCCGTATTGTAATAAAAAAATAAAAAATACATATAAAATAGTTCACAGGTAGACAGATTGAAAATCACAGAATATTGTTATTTGCAAAATTGAACACCCCTTTTTTTTATTTGTTGCATGGGAAATCATCAAATTACCCCCCCCCCCCCCCCCCACTCTGGGCGGAGCGGAAGGGAGTGTCAGACTTGTACTGACTAAAACCCATCCATGTTCCTTCTTTGCCCTTTGTGTTCCAGGTATCTCTTTCGAACAGTCCCGCAGCCATTGCAACACCCTGAAGGCATAACCAGTGTACCAATTAAAGGGCCGAATCTAATTAAATAGCTAGACCACTCTATGTCTGTATGTATGCACGCGCTATTCTCAAAAAAGACTAATTTGTCGCCGGCTGCCCATGAAAACCAGCGCTTTATCTGTGTCCTGCGTAGGGTCACAGCATTACGCAGGTTCTGTGTTATTAATGTTTTATATAACATAACATCGTGCCTGTAATCCCCGGTTGAAGTGTACCTAATAGTACACCAACATTTCGCCAGTTATGTTTAAGCCCCATGTAATGCGGGGCGAGCCTATTACCATCAACCGGGCACGAAACCAGACTCCGTGGTTGCTACTGAGAAATTACTGTCCTATTCCCCAGTCACGATCACTAGACCAATGAGGCAGCTTTGTTCTTTTAAACGAACCGTTTTCACTATGTAATGTAATTTAACATTTTGTATGGATACGATGATATTTCATACTGTGCACATATTTTATGCTGCCGAGGCGAGTCGGCTAATAGTTTTTAGTTTCAAAAGTCAAACAATGAATACAGTTTCAATATTTTGTTGTTATGTAAACCAAACAAATTTAATCGCCAGCACAGCCACCATTTATTACCCATAAACACTTTGCAAATATTATTAAACAGTGTCCTGTCCTAATTTGTAACTTTACTATTTCTGGACATAGTAGATAAACCACGTGTCGGAATGTAAATTCAAGTTATAAAAACACTAGTTGAATACATTGTCAAATAAAACATAAGTACATGATATTGGATTTTTCTATCATGATTTTTTCAGTAGCAGCCACGGAGTCTGGATTTGTGCCCAGTTCATGGCAATAGGCTCGCCCCCTATTACATAGGACTTAAACATAACTTTCGAAATGTGGGTATACCATTTTTTTTTTTTTTTTTTTTTCCGGATGGGAAATCATCAAATGACCCCCCCCACTCTGGGCGGAGCGGAGGGGAGTGTCAGACTTGTACTGACTAAAACCCATCCATGTTCCTTCTTTGCCCTTTGTGTTCCAGGGCCACGGTATCTCTTTCGAACAGTCCCGCAGCCCTGGCAGGCATCAGCCCATGCGGACCCCTACTTGGTTGCTTACATCTCTTTGAGGCGCGCGTGGAAGCTTCTAGAACTAAGAAAACAGTTAAAATGCCTTGTATTGGCCCATAAAAACATTGTGGTACACTTGTTTAATTGTCTAATACAACACCTATTTTACAATTTAATATTTTATGTAGCGCGTTTTTGGTGAAATGGAACACAAATTCAAAACGCATCGTCCCTCGATAGCACCGGTAGTGACGTAAAAGTCTACGTGTCAAAGAAACACGTTTATTTGAAAAGTACTTAAAGTTTCACTAAGATTTTATTGCAATGTTTGCTTGAATAAAGCACATACAATTAGTAAAATTAATATATTAAGGTTAAAAAATTAGATGTTAACAAGGCAGATAGAGGTAAATGACGTAACATAACATGACATGAATGGCTGCAACAGTTCTGGACGTTTGATCTGTCGATGTCGTAGAAAATTAATTTTTTTTTGAGCGACAAGCAGTAGTTTAACTTAACTTTTAATTATTTTCTTGGATTAACAGTACTATATTTTACTATTTTAGTGAAGAAAAAATTACATGCATTTTCCCAATTGCGTCACTCACTGTCAAGCACATCCTTCTTATTAGAAATTCCTAACAAACAGCTTGAAAAATTCGTCTGCTCAGCAACACAGACAATGTAAGTGTGTTACGCAATTATGCAAAAGGAAACACAGGCTTATTTTAATATACCCTGGAAATGCAAAAGAAATTTCTGAAGTACTTATTAAAAGCTCACCCCACCCACAACCATAAGGCTAAGCTTGCAGATTTATTTTTATGAAAAATTTGATAATTCTTTGAAATTACAGTCAGCTATCATGATATTATAAATTATGAGATCGCGCGGAATCGTAAATCGGATTACAGGGGTCCGTGGTAAGGCCAAAACACTTTTAGATGGGAGAGCAAATAAAATTTACCAGTCATATCTTTGTAGTATTTAGGATATTTTATTATATGTGATTTAAGCTGCGAGCAGATTAAATTACTTATTTATTTAAACTTCATGTACAAGCGGCCCAGTTAAATAGTTTACATCGCACACATCGGTAACTGTCATTGTTTACAGTTTATATGTGTGGGTGAAGTCATAGTTATGCACACAAACACAAAATAAAACGAGCGAGCTCGGTTTTTATTGGTGTGCGTGTGGCACATCAATTACCATATACCAATATATAGTCATCGTTCACATGATGCTGAAGGATAATATTTTGCATAATGCTAATATAGCAATCATGGCACAATGGCTATCGTCTTTGGTCACTTAACTAAAAGCCGTAAGTTCAAACCACGCATGCAACAATAATATATTCTTTTTCTATTTGTATTCATTATTATGTTAAAACATTACTTAAAGTAGAATTTATAACGATTCGGTCCGGTTCACGGTTGTGTAATGAAGTTTCCAATGTTTGAGACAAACATGGAACTCTCAGGCCATTTTATTTCGACTGTTTAGAAAATAACTACCGACAATTTAAAAATATTGTTTTCAAATACCTTCATTTATTAAAAATGAGCGTTCTTAATTGTCAATCTACGAGTATTTGCATTACTGAGTTTATTGATTACTACTCCTCGGCATGTGTGCGGATTTATTTCTATGGATCCAACCATGCAACATTACCATTGCATTTTTTACCCGTGTACCCTACACGGGTAAAAATAAAAAAAATAAATCTCGTGTATTGTAGTATACGTATACGCACACAATAATAATGAGCGGCTGCATGAACATTACTGGCTCGTACAATGACAGTTACCGATGTGTGTGATGTAAACTATTTAACTGGGCCGCTTGTACATGAGTGGTACATAGGCGGACTTAAAGCCACAAGGCATTCGCATTTTTTGGCATTAGTATTTAGAATTACTACAACCGAGGGTTTTTGTTAATACTGGCATTATCATTATACATACACCTATTTTGGCTCAGGATCGGTTGAGTGTAAATAGGGAATGAAGTCATATGTCCCAGTGGCTAGAGAGGCGCTACGGCACCCTCACCTACCGCCTGACGCAGGTCTTCACCGGACACGGTTGTTTTGGGAGGTTCCTGCACCGAATCGGGCGGGATGAAACGCCCGGGTGTTTCCACTGCGAGGATCGTCTGGAGGACACGGTGGAGCACACCGTGGAGGTCTGCCCCGCTTGGGCGGAGCACCGCCGTGTTCTCGTAGCGGCGATTGACGGCGGCGAACTCTCGCGTCCGGCCCTGGTCCAAGCCATGGTCCGGAGCGAGAGGGAATGGGAAGCTGTCACCTCCTTCTGCGAAGCAGTCATGCTAGTGAAGGAGGTGGCGGGACGTGAGAGGGAAAGAACCTCACGTCCCAGCCGCCGCGGGAGACGCCCTGGGCGTCGGGGGTCACGTGGTGGCTCCCGGCCACCGTAGGCGCGGGCCTGTGGACGGAGAGTTATGGGCTAGCTCGCCGTCCGGCCGTGTCGACGGCGCGTTCGTGTACCACGCGCGCCTCAAAGAGATGTCAGCAACCACGTAGGGGTCCGCATAGGCCGATGCCTGCCAGGGCTGCGGGACTGTTCGAAAGAGATACCGTGGCCCTGGAACACAAAGGGCAAAAAAGGAACATGGATGGGTTTTAGTCAGTACAAGTCTGACACTCCCTTCCGCTCCGCCCGGAGTGGTCATTTGATGATTACCAACAAGAAAAAAAAAAAAAAATAGTCATATGTCCTGCATTGTGAAACCACAGGCCGATATCTATATAAATAAAAAATCTCGTGTCACGGTGTTTGTGGTCGTACTCCTCCGAAACGGCTCGACCGAATTTTATGATTTTTTTATATATTTGGTAGGTGTGATTGGTTAAATGGAAACTCTACCCTCAAATCGTTCTTATGCAAGTGACAACATTGAAGAATCAATTGGCGTAGTGCCCGAGTGTGTACTGAGTCAAAGACAAGGTATAAACAACCTAATATGCATGGCAATATGTAGACTTTTCAGACTTTTCGGCTGATGTATTAGTTTGCAAAAATACAGCAAACGAAACGTTATTTTTTTTAAAACAAAGAAACTCTGTCTTATGTCTTACAATACATAATTGGTAGTGGTGGGTACGTTATGTGTCTATGGTATGGAAAGTATAATAAATCATTTTAACAGGATCATCACATCAGGTTATCGATATCGCACTTACGAGTACTTTCGATAAAGTGCTTTCCATTATATAGAGCATAGTCACCAGATAATCGCTTCCCTCAGAGTAGGTTGATAGGTAGCCCAAATAGGTAAAATAAATACATATTATAGTTTAAAAAAACACGATATAGACTGACGTCATTTTGTTTCTCGTATTTTTCTCAGGAAACCCTTTCATTTGATACCTATATCATGGGAATGTATAAAAAATAACTAGTCCGCCATTTTTGGGAATCCGCCTTATTGAATTTAGAATGACGTCACTTAGCTAAACATGTCAAACTAAACATGTATGCAAAAGTCGGTTCAATCGAAAACCGGAAAGTGAGTAAAATTTAACTTCTAAGATGTTTTTACATAGTTACAGGGCTAATAAAAACGTGTCAAAAATGAGCATCAAGTTTTCCAGAATTAAAAGTTTTCGATCAAATGCTGAACGTAGATTCTTTAATAACTTTAAATCAGTAACCGATACGGTTACTGATTTATTTACGGAGTACGGTTTGAACCGACGACAAGTCGAGGCCACAACCACTGGGCCACCGCTTCTCTCACTGGGCCACCGCTGCTCACCGATACCTTAGTTAAACGTAATTTAGTCGCCACATTAATTCATGTCGATAGCTTCGCCATATAAAATACAAGGGCTGTGGTCTCGCTAAAATTTCGCCCGGTTGCGGTCACCGCCCTGCATGTAATAGGTATATGAATTATGTACACCAGCGATTTAGTGACGGCGCGGTAGCTCCGCTTCAATGCTGCGGTGCATGCATTGGTGAAATAGTGATGTGAAAATTATCGATGGAGACATTACATGTTTTTCGCTTAATTTCAATGCTGGTGGTATTATATTTTATTGAGGTAGCTTAGATGAAAAACTAAACTTTAATACTATGATGTCGTTTTTAGAGTTTCTTTTTGAATTGTAGCAGAAAAGTGGCTAGCCACACCAATTCTGTTCATGAAATTACACAAGAATTCGGAGCTGCTGTACTGGTTTCACCGAGGAGTAGGTAATATATAGCAGGATGGTATAGTACGAACATAGTGAATACGAACATCATATCATTTTATTTTGCCATAATCATTATTTTTGCTAAAAGAAACGTGTCATAGGCGACCAATACGACTGAACACATGATATATTCAGAAGACATGATGATTTTTTTTATTTGTTTTTTTGTTATATATTTATAGTATTTGATATAGGTATATTTATAGTATTTTATATATCCTTGTAGTTAATCTTATTATTATTTAAAATTATTTTCAGATATACACCTACCACTGCTTGTCTCTGCATCACCCAAAGGTTGACTGGTAGAAAATGCCTATGGCATTAAGTCCGCCTCTGTACTTCTGTGCTTCAAGTGTTAAATAAATAAATAATTCAGATATCCCCAGACTTACTCATGGAAAATATAAAAAGTAAGTAGCTGTTACATGCCATGGGGTACTTCACCACGTTTTTCGCAAAAATAAATACACCAGTCATAAAAAATAATTGACACTCAAGACGCCATAGCTATCAATATTGTGATAACCTCGCTATGATGTCTATAAACCAACACAAAATAGCCAGTTGACCCACTTTATCCAATGTTATATGGTAGCCGAGTTAATCCGGATATTAATAATGGCGAATGTTTGACGTTCGATCAAATCATCATCGAGTGGAGCATGCACTTTGATTGTCTTGATTAAGTATCCAGTTTCACAATAGAACGGGCGTCACTACGCTTCATGATTGAACGCTTGTGTGGCATTTCCTATATCTCCGTCTGACGTATGGGTAATTAGTTTTCACTCACCCCCAACCCCCCAAACCCCCAAGGAACAAAAGCGATTGCTTTTAGGAAGAATTGTAAAAATGCCCTCTTATTGTGAATGGTCTGCTCCACTGAGAACCTTACTAACTTACCAACTGAATATTCTATTTCTCATCATCATCTGCCTAGCTTTTTCCCAACTATGTTGGGGTCCGCTTCTGGTCTAACCGGATGCAGCTGAATACCAGTAATGGAGCGACTGCCTATCTGACCTCCACAACCCAGTAAGTACTGGGTAATACGATACCCCTTGGTAAGGCTAGTTGTCAGCATTTTTGGGATACTGACTACCTAACGACTGTCAAATATCTTCAAGTGACACCCGGGATCAACGGCTTAACGTGCTTTCCGAGGCACGGAGGAATTTCGGTATGTAATGGGCGGTCACCCATCCACAGACCAACCTAGGCAAGCGCGGCTTAACCTAAAGATCGACCCGAGCGGCTGTTATTATTTAGCCATGAGATGCTTGCATAATAATATTGGTAATAAAATTACGACACAAAAAAACTGAACTGAATAATAATTTTCCCTTCATGTAATGCTTATGGCTTCCGGGAAAAGATAAGGGAGGCCCTTATTGTTTTATGAGTTTCATATAAGAAAATAGGTCAGAACGGCACTTAAATGCATCGAACTATCAATCGATTAGGTTGGGTTACGCTGTTAAAAATTACTCATTATTTGGCTATACTTATCAGGATGGTTTCTTCATTAATTTTGTGAAGGGTCCGTGTCCAAACCTTTTGAACTTTTATTTTACGACTGTGAAAGAAACAACAGCACTTAAATAGTCGATTACCTCAGAAATATAATCCCAAATTTCCATGATTCCCACGACAGCAAAACGGAACAGGGGTCCTCGTTATTTAAATAAAACGAATACGATTCCGGTAGTCTGTATATTGTACGTGATGGCAGTAACATAAGCAATAAGGCGTCATATGGAAAGGAATATCATACATGGAAACGAAAAGGAAAGTATATAAATGTCCAAATTGATTTCCGGTACCTTTTATTTAGAATACAAGAAACGTCCCACTGAACTCCACTGAACTCAATTCTAGGGGCCTGTACATACGCAAATTTGATTACCAAAGTCGTCGGAACTCCTTCGTCTACCGAAAAAAAAAAGTTGCAATGGCCGTCCTTCTCAGTTGGTTCTCTAAAGATTATTGAATTTTACCAACATAATCTGGCTAGCGCCAGATGCGCCCTCTCTCTCAAGCGAATGATCGCTATTCCTCTATTTACTCTAGTGGGGTGAGCCCGGATAATGGTATATTTATTAAATAGAGAGACGCATTTATTAGCCGCTCCAAAGAGTTTTTGTTGTTTCACATCTTTTATGGGATTATTGTGATAATTAATAAAGTTTAATTTATTGCGCGGAAGCTATTGTTTCCGCTGTGTTGCCGATAGAATAATAATGTTAGTTTGGTGGTATATTTCGGCAATTTTGAATTAATGTCGGCACGAAAATCAAGGCATTTTCACTTTAATTATTTTATGGAAGATAGAAACAAGAACTCTTGAAAAAACCCTTTCAAAGAATGTTGTTCTACAAATTGTCTGGCGCCTAGAAGATTTATATTCGAATTTAGGCTACAGAATTTATTAAGGTTGGACACACAATTTCAGAATTGTTTCAGTTATACGTAGTGAAAGATTTAGACTATACACCGTGACTTTTTAATCGTCTTACAACGGCAGCCCACTTCAAGTATCCAATGACTACAAAACATTCATAAAAAAATAGATATTTATGATTTGAATAATTTAAAAATAAAAATATTATCGATTATTATGACGCATGACGTAGTTAAAACACCCTGTTACGAGCGATGATCTTGTGACTGTTCGTAAATTACCCTAGGCTGGTGAAATTTTCGTTTTTCCTAAATCATGCACATATTAGTATTAATGTCGGCTCCCCCCGAAGGGGTAGAGGCCGCGCCCCTCCGTCCGCACGGCCTTGTAAGACTCGACACCAAACTGGTCATCTTTCCACCGACTACTAAATTGAACTCCAGCCCTGTCCCGACTTTAGAAGCTAGGGGACAGGGAGGGGTACAAGGTGTAGTTATTATTGGGGGGTCACAGTTAAGACATATACATGAATAATATCAAATCCTATAAAACTAAATCAGTAATAAAGTATGAAGCTAATAAGTCAAGAGGGCGCAAAGATATATATATGATGAGAGGTTGGTGAAAGGAAACGTTACGCTTGCGCTTAAGAGATTCATTATTTTACAGTTACGTTAATTTAATGATTCCAAAATACTAATTTGCCGATTTGCAAACGCAAACGATTCCATGTTACAACATGGAACCGTTTTACAACGTTTGCTCGGCGTACGTGTACTGTTAGACCTAAGTGCATAGTCCTACTGAGAACATTGCTATGAACTCTAACAGGCCACGTTCCCTAGGCTCCATCTACATATCTTTCCCAATCCTAAGGCAGTGGGTTGTGAGGCCACTGCCATTGAGGAAGACAGGTTTCTAGTTTTTCTACTTATACGCGTACTCACGTTAATAACACCCTTACGGCAGATTACCCCAATTACTATATTGTAACACAATTTGCACGAGCGTACCGTAGATTCAGTCTGTAGCAGAACATATTGCGATTGTTATTGGTGGACGCCGAAGTGGTTATTCCATCGTCACTTCACATTTCTTTACTCTGCCCCATGTCGTGGTTGCGTGTCTCGCTAAATAGTGTCGATTCAGTAATAGGCCTGTGGCAGCCGGGGTTAGTTTTAACGAGACACAGTCCCTAGCGTTCCTAAGAACGTAGCTATCCAATCAGTTTAGGATACTTGGTGAAGCCTACCCCCGCTCCCTGAAATGTGCGCCAACAATCTCTACGCAATGTTTCTGAGCTAGACCTTTACAGGAAGCAGTATTCATCAGCAACGTTTGGTTGATTTGTACCACAAGTACAAGTCGGCATTATATCACTGAGCAGTATAATTTGTCTTAATAAATCCGTGAATATTACGGTGTTGCCGTCACCACTGAACAATATATTTTATCTTAATTGGAATGTGAATATTACGGTTCTGCCTTTCATTTGTCAGGTAAAAGTCAACATTCGTCAATAGTCGGGTGTGTTGGTGTATAGTGTGTTTGTCGTATGCATGAAATGTGTGTATAGTGTTGCGAAAGGTGGTCTCCGTTCCTATAACCAAACGCAGATGAAGAATATGTGCCAAGGTTAGGAGTTATTAGGACACACAACACAGGACATAATAATATACATTGTGATGATAAAGCGGCTCTGCCGTCATGCTGAAATAAATAATTATTAACATCGCTGCGTTTCCGCCAAACTGCTACTTAAGCTAGTAGGTAATTATAGTTAACACTTACCACGTGTTCATTGTTCATTGAGGAGGACTAGTCACCAGCTACTTACATAGTACTGCACACATTACCAGTCTCACCTCCGCTACAGCGTCTCCTTCAGGATCTCGTCACTCACTTTAGTTAGGCATATAGCTACTACTTATATTTAACTTATAAAATACTAATCGCTCTCTTACGACAGTCCTCTGGGACATGTCCATCTTGGTACCAAGATTACGCTAACTACACGAACCTAACCTAGAACGTCCTAGCTCTTTAACCGTTTTCAGACCGTCTCCCTGACTTAGCTCGACTAGCCTCCACGTGTCGACTCTTCCGTGATTTGAAATCAACTGCCTCGAATCCACCCAGCTTTCTCCGGCCCAGCCTCCAAAAGCCCACCACGCTTGGCATGTTCCCATACTTTTTAAATCGCCTCTTTTTTTGTGCAACCGTCTCAATTGTTTTAAAGGGTCCCGGGCCGTGCGATACCGAAGACTGTCCAGCAGATGTGGCGTTAGTATCCTTTAGAAATCAGTAATTTTTTTTATCTCTTCTTAAGATTTCTCTAGTCCCTTTCCCATTAAGCGTTTCTAAGTGATGCAATATTTTTTACAATTCAAGGAAGAAAGCTCACTAAATCTTTATTAATTACGGTCACTTGCCAGCCTGTCAAGCCATAAAATAGAAGTTTAATGTGTTTATAAGTGGCCCATACCGTGTGATGATTTTAAATAAAAATCAATACTAAAATATCTACTTAATAATTAGGAGTACGTGACAGACAGTCACAATCTACTCGACTCGTGCGCTGGGTAGGTGTGTTCTACCGTTTACCACGTAAACATTATTAACAGGGTATTTCATAATTCAAATGTACTATTTATTTTTCTTTGTACCATTATCTTAATGAATGGTAAAAAAAGTAATAATCGCGCCTAGAGGTATTTTATGTCGGACACATTAAGTGGACCACCTGGAGGAGCTCGTGGCTAAGTAATAACAGCCGCTCGGATCGATATTTAGGTTAAGCCGCGCTTGCCTAGGTTGGTCTGTGGATGGGTGACCACCCATTACGTACCGAGTTTCCTCCGTGCCTCGGAAAGCACGTTAAGCCGTTGGTCCCGGGTGTCATTTGTAGATCTTTGACAGTCGTTATAGGTAGTCAGTGGCCCAAAAAGTCTGACAACCAGTCTTACCAAGGGGTATCGTATTACCCAGTACTAACTGGGTTGTGGAGGTCAGATAGGCAGTCGCTCCATGTAAAATACTGGTATTCAGCTGCATCCGGTTAGACTGGAAGCCGACCCCAACATAGTTGGGAAAAGGCTAGGCAGATGATGACATTAAGTGGACCACCTTTGTAAGACGACTAAAAAGTCACGGTGTATACTTTATTTTTATATAGCATAATACGCATCTAGTGGCTGTTAGATTTCTATCCATAATTCCTTACTCCTTATAAATTCGTAAGTAACTGTATGTCTGTTTGTCGATCTGTCTGTTACCTTTGCACGCTTTCTTCGATGTTTGTCATACTTGTAGTAGCATGACCGGAGTTAGGACAAATCCGGAGTAAGTTTCCTTGAATGGTTTCTAAACTTCCACACGGGCAAACCCGTTGGTAAAAGCTAGTTACTAATAAACTACAAAAAAAAAACATGGAGGAGGCTCGTTTTTCTCTCCCCTACCATTTTTACTTCACAATCTTCATCACAAGTCACCTCCCAGACTCTTGCCATTGTATTAGTCTATACGAATATTTTAATGAGGTTAAATTTGTTTGTAAGTTTGTGAGTTTGTATCTAGGGGGTAATCTCCGGAACTAATAATCCAATTTTAAATTCTTTTTCACTGATAGAAAGATACATAATTCGTGGGTGCCAGAGGCTTTAAATTATATTTATATCATGCATGTTAGCCGAGCTATCACTATTTATGCGGACAAAGTCACATGCGAAGTGCTAGTATATCGATATATTTGAATCGGAAGGATCGTTCGAGCCGCAGGTTTCCGTACATTAGGCACTCAGACAGACTTCGCGTTCAACGGTCCACATCGAACCTTAAGGAAACCCGAATTCTCAGGAAAATTCGTTGGTGTTGTATTTTAGCTTAGGTAGATCTATACAGTTATAAGCATTAATATGTACTTAGCAAAATTCCAAAGCGATTTCCTCGTGAAATAACGTTTCTACTTTGAGATAAGGCTTATTTCGTAATAGCATGACTTAAAAAATACCATGTTCGTGAAGGCGTAAAACGTTAATCAACGCAGTAGAAGAAAATTACTATCAGTAGTTGCTGAATGCAACTACTGATAGTAATGTTGCATCTTAGCAATCGTGATTGTACATCTGCAACGTTATATATCATATTTTTAGTATATGCGAAACCTGAATATAGTTTGTTCAGAATAAGTAACTGAATCGATTCCAATATTTTTTAAACCATGTTATACTTTGTCCCAAAAATATTTAAAAAAAGTTATTATTATCAATGAGCTCAAGACGACGATGGAGGCGCTCATGCGGGCGCGCTGCGTGGTGACCACGTTTTTGTGCGTACAACCAGTTAACAGAACAAGCTTACAACTTTGTGATTTGTCATGATACAGTTTTGAAATTTTGTACTTAGATTCTTTACATGAAAATACTAGACACGTGTTTCAGTTTTCGCATATACTAAAACTAATGTTGTATACCTACACATTATAAATTAAAGTCATATTTCGTCTGTCTGTGTGACCGCGTTTTTTTTTCTATACTGTTCAAAGCGGTTTTCAACAATGTTTAGATCATTTATTCCGAAAGAACTATTAATAATACAGTAATATTTCGTTCAGACACAGTACTTAAAGCTCGATGATGATGTTCAAAACTAGAGGATAGGTTGTTCGATATAATTATTAGTAGGAAGGTAATATTATAAACAGTACCCTCCGTCCGTTCACCAACACATACATACATACCATGTATGTATAATCATGATTTTATTTCACACTTATTCAACGGATGTGGAAACAGTTGGAGAGGTTTTATTTCAGCCCAATTTGTCAAAAAATCCAGGCTTAATTGGCAATTTAGCCACGTGTTTTATTCAATTATTGTTGACAAGGCTAGCTCAGTGACTGAGCGATTAGCTGCTGGGCTACGTGATGCGGGTTCGATTCCCGCACTATGGCTTATATGTAGTTTTTCCGGGTCTGGATGTTTATGTGCGTGTTCTTAAATGTTTGTAAACGCACCAACGATACAGGAGAAATTCTTTGTGTGGAGCAACGTTTCTTCAAAAAGAAAAAAAAATATTGGGAACTTTATGGTGGATGATAAGAAAGATAAACCAAGTAGTATACTTATTTTAATGGATTCAGTACAAAGCAGGCAATGATGGATTGGCTACAGTTCTTTGTAACTCATCCATCATTAGATTCTTTTAGAAATTAATGCTACGCTAGGCCGTCATAACAATTCTTGTTTATGATTTGGTGGAAAGAATAATAATCCTTAATCTAATTAACAAAATCAATGATAGGAAAAGCTCGTGTAGGTATCAACCATAAAATTTAATGTAAATATTCTATTAAAAGCTGAAGTTATAGCCAGAAAGCTAAAAAAGAAAAAAAAAACAGACTTCCAAAAACAAAACATTAAAAAGTGTACTTTCGGAACTCAGTGCCTTGTTTGTCTCGTTGCCTTTTTTGCCACCGCCTTCAGAGTAAAGGTATTTTCCACTTTTCAGTATTTTTTTTCTTTGAAAGTCAGTTTTTTTTTTTTGCAAAATAGTTTTTTTTTTCTACTTTTTTAGTTGTAGCAATCCACACAAGTTCGCGTCTTGTGTTAATTTTACATTGTAACTAGAAGAAGAATAAATATGTCGGGTAATGTCAGGATTTACTCCGTTAGGCTTGTACATCATGTGGGCAGATCATGGTTTCGTGCTATGAAAACACACTGGATGCGATACACTGTTTCTAGCAAACTAACAAATTGCTTGAGATTACCACTTGACACAATAACACGGGGCACAATAAATCGGATACAGTTCCAAGACGTCTCAACTCCGCCGTGATTCGACACTGAATGTCCTCCGCCCTCGAGTTGGAAATCAGGGCTCTGTACAAGCACACCGTGTGGTTGGTAGACTGGTTAGTCAGTCGCGTGATGTCACCACTGCACACTGGCGCGCTTTCCAATTCATTTTATGTCCGTACTAATGACCGGATCCGACAAATACGTATTTATAGAAGACAACTCATAATCTACCAAAAGTACGTCAATAAAAAAAAAAGTGTATACGCGCCTTATACGGAATTCCGTCCGATGAATCGTGTAGACCAATATTTAAAAAGCTTGGTTTGCTACCGTTGCCATCGTTATATATTTATGAGATGTGTATGTTCGTAAAGAAACACAAAGAATTATTTAAAACAGCAGAAGAAGTATGTTCACGAAGTCGGCGTGACCAATACACACTTGTACTTGACGAACTGCCTAGGTGTACTAAATATAATAAAAACTGTGTAGCTATGTGTGTACGTGTATTTAATAAGTTACCAAAGACACTGAAAGAATTAAATTGTAGACTATTTAAATTTAAATTGTACAATTGGTTGAATGAAAATAATTTCTATAGTATTAAGGATTTCCTAGAACACTAATATTAGCAACATGCAACACTTGCATATTGCACTTGCTTGTGCTTAACAATTTTGCATGCTTTATTTTTAAGCTAAACATGTATGATCTCATTTTTATGTAAGACCTTTTTATACCGTGTTTTAAGCAAATAAATATATTATTATTATATTATTATTATTATTAAAATTTATACAGGACAACCGCGCGGGCTACTTCTACCAAATAAAAAAAAAACACGTACATCGGATCAGCAATCGCGGAGTAATCGGTATACACGAAAGAAAAAAATGATGACGGCCGACTAAATAACGTCCTCCTTTTTGAAGTGATATTTAGTTAATGTATGAATCTGCAAAATAGTTTTTTTTTAATAAGAGTGTTACTCACCAAGTGGAACTCTTTGATTGACTCGTCATCAGCTAAGTTTAAGTGCGAAAGTGAATAAACTTATTTTTGGATTTACAAAATATATTTATATTTATTTATTTATTAAAACTTTATGCACGAGTAAAAATCTGTACAATGGCGGACTTAATGCCTTGGTCATTTTCTACCAGAAATGATGTTGAATTGACATTTTTTATTTATATAATCGCGTTATAAACCCAAAACATTAGCACATACTTAGACACACAAAATCTAAATGGTAGACATAGGAAATACCCCCATAAACACTCGCTTATTGTACTATAGAGATAGGCAGAACCTGCAGTACAACATTCGCTACAAACCAGATAATATTCCGAAGAATGAAAATAACTCAAGATAATTATATAACATTGACAATGAAGGAGAAAAGAAAGGAAAACGTAGGAATTTTCTATATATTAAGCAACAGTCTGTAATTTAATATGAATTGACTATATAAGGTAAGAAAATATATTTAAGGTGTGTTACACTCTCGCCGAGACACTCCGAGACAGGGCGAGTGTGAAAGTGTACAGCCAAGGAACACCGACAAGGTGTAAACGGATCCTTCACAAAGCCGTCAACCAAGCATTCTGTACAACAAACTAAGTAACTCTACGCTAAAATTATTGCTGGGAAAGGAACTTTATATTTCAGGCAAAAAATCACGTTTTACGATAGGACTCAATGATGTAACGCGCTCAAAACATTGTGCTGATGAATGCATTGAATGGTACAAAGGTCATGGAGGTGTTTTAGATAAAGCTATAACATTTTTAAAAGAAAACTTGGCAAAAGTTGAAACTTTGAACTCCAATATCTCCGTGAATAAAAGGTTCCCAGATTATGGTCCAAAGGAAAAAAATCATCGCAAAGACTGGGAAACCGTGTATACAGGGTGTTAAAAGAACCTTGACGAAGCCGAATGGCTCTTCCATTCGGCTTCGTCAAGGTTCTTTTAACACCCTGTATACACTCTCGTCTCGTCGCCCTGCGGAGTTTCTCGGCGAGAGTGTACAGCCACCTTTACGAGTATCATGTTTTATAACAGTGTTGTCTCCGATTACAAAACAACATCGTTCGTTATTGTCGGGCCATATCTTTATAACTTTCCCTACAGCCAATTATTTGATAGTGTATTGTCTTACTTTCTTTAGTTTATGGTAAAAAGAAAATGGTATCAAGATATTAAGGTTATTAGGATTATTGGCAAGCCTTCCTGGAAGACATTTATTGATATGGAGTGGTGTATTTTGTTTGTTATTATAATATTATTATAAAGCCCCTTTTTCGTTGCTAGTGAGGACCAGATATTTTTATCCTGCTAATAATACGTAGTGTGGCAAATGGGGAATTAGCTAGTCTGAATTGATTAACACAAGCACACCATTTACAACACCTTTATTACTTAGATATAGAAAGCACTGAGCACTATATCTTAGGAGTTGGTTCTACAGTTCAGACGATTTTTACTGGTCCTCGATAGGTAACTTAATACCCGGAGCTATGTGGCTTCAGGAGACACCGTAGATGCAGCTCTCAAACCCGCACAGGATGGTGGTGCGGGCAGTGGTCGGTAGCAGCCACGTGCCTCCGGGATGGAGTCTGGTGTGCAGGAGCTCATCGGAGCAGTGTAGTGGGTTTGGCCTTCCCGGATGTTGGTGTAGAGGGGAAGCGGTTAGCGCACCCTCATCAGTACTGGTGCAGGGGCGTCGGATGATACTTCGAGGCGAGTGGAACCGTGGAAGGCTGGCGATGAGCGGAAAAATAAATATTTGTCCCAGGGTCCCAGGTCACAGCTGCCTAGTGAGGCGACAGTGCTCGTGCCATAGACAAATTCACAAGTTATTTTTTAGGCAATCGACTAATACAGTAGGTATCCCAGAAAGGATACATAACTGGCCTAACGGCTAGAATCCTTTACTACCTGTAGCTATTTATTTCTTCAAATCTGGATTTCATTCGATGTACATCTCATAGCCTCCGCGAAACTCTATAGAAAACGTAACTGGCAAAACCTGCAAGACACACACAATTTACAACACAAACATTGTTGAATAAATTCATAATGTATAAAATAATAAACGTCAAAATGTTCCCAGTCATATTTCAAAGTAAGCTTTAGCAGAACTATCGCGACTACACACAGACAGAACCCGACCGCCCCATTTCCATACGATATAATGAAATTGTTTCTAACATCTAACATCAAAAGCCGAGTACAATACAATAGTAGGAAATACTAACACTTTCCTCAACTGATATTCAAAAGAAAATCGCGGCGACACAATGCAAAATCTGGGACAGCGCTTATTGGAAATATTTCTATTCAGACGGAAATAATATTGGACATATGAATAAAATTCTCATACAAATGAGACAAAGACCTTTCGATCTACCATAAAGGGTGCCTCAATAAGCTAAATCAAGTAAGTAATTGAAAAATTCTTGCTTTTATAAGAAGTCTTTTTACATTCAGGCAATGTTTAAGGGATAAAGAATAAACGATTTATATGATTGAGGCAATCGTTATTGTTTTGAACTACTACAATAAGCAGAGCTAGCACTATATTTCTTACTTGTGTAGTCTCAACTAGTATGATGGTAAGAGGGCCTAGGCAAGCGGCCATTGCTATCAAAGTGACTCGTATTCCTTCAAATAACTTTCAACAAGATAACCTCGTGGCTAAATAATAACAGCCGCTCGGATCGATCTTTAGGTTAAGCCGTGCTTGCCTAGGTTGGTCTGTGGATGGGTGATCACCCATTACATACCGAGTTTCCTCCGTGCCTCGGAAAGCACGTTAAGCCGTTGGTCCCGGGTGTCATTTGTAGATCTTTGACAGTCGTTAGGTAGTCAGTGGCCCAAAAAGTCTGACAACCAGTCTTACCAAGGGGTATCGTATTACCCAGTACTAACTGGGTTGTGGAGGTCAGATAGGCAGTCGCTCCATGCAAAATACTGGTATTCAGCTGCATCCGGTTAGACTGGAAGCCGACCCCAACATAGTTGGGAAAAAGGCTAGGCAGATGATGATGAGCTTTCAACAAGATTCAAGATTCTTTATTTTGCATGAAATATGGTACATGATGGTCTTATAAAATAAAAGGTTTCACACATTTCGCTGACTTCCTTCAGCATGCAAACTTAAAATTAAAAACCTAACACAATGTACTCTTGGTTTAGGTACCTAGTTGAAAATTGAACAAAATGTAATAAAATCAGAAAAAAAGAACAATAAAATAGGAACAAAAGCTACTTAACCATTACAAATGGGTTTATAAGTCAAAAACTCATTAATTGCATAGAACACGTTATTAAAGTCATTTCTTCATTTTCATTTTGAAATAATTAATTGGTAGTTCTCTGATTTGTTTCGGTATTTTATTGAAGATTGACTAAACCTTTTGAGTTTTCATTATAGCCAATTTGTCTGGGCCCTCAGATATTAAATCTTTAAATAAAATTAAAATATTAGTTTTTTATAAAATGTTTTTCAATATTAGCAACAAGCAAATCATTCTGAACATGTAGAGTATATTTAATATTGTAGGTACAGATGTTAAACTAATCCAAAAGGCCTACAGTGCTCTGCGGATCCAGAATAACAATGCATTTAGGGTGCTGTTGCGCCTGCCTCGGTTCTGTACCGTGTCATCTATATTCGCTGAGGCACGGACCGACTGTTTCAACGCCGTATGGCGTAAGGAAGCGGCCTCGCTGCTAAACTGACTCCGTTGCAGATGGCAGCCCCAACAGCCTTCTGAGTGCCATAGTTGGGAGGCATGACAGCCCGTTGGTGAGGTCACTAGTCACCTGTACACTGTTTATGTTTTGAATTAAGTACTAACAAGGTTAAGAATATAGTAAGCTCGTGGCTAAATAATAACAGCCGCTCGGATCAATCTTTAGGTAAAGCCGTGCTTGCCTAGGTTGGTCTGTGGATGGGTGACCACCCATTACATACCGAGTTTCCTCCGTGCCTCGGAAAGCACGTTAAGCCGTTGGTCCCGGCTGTCATTTGTAGATCTTTGACAGTCGTTACAGGTAGTCAGTGGCCCAAAAATTCTGACAACCAGTCTTACCAAGGGGTATCGTATTACTTAGTACTAACTGAGTTGTGGAGGTCAGATAGGCAGTCGCTCCATGTAAAATACTGCATCCGGTTAGACTGGAAGCCGACCCAACATAGTTGGGAAAAGGCTAGGCAGATGATGATGACAGGTTAAGAATATTGTTACTAACCCATTAATGGATCTTGTTTATATGAATAAATGAAATGAAATAAATAGAAATCTACAGCAGCTCCAGGCGACGCCTGTGTGAGTTTCAAAACAAAAATTTTATCGTATAAACAACTGTATAAACTAGAAACACATTTCCCTCTTACTCGCGGTCGTGTTTACAGCTTTTCTTGATTCTTTGTAAAAAAAGATCACATTTCAAGAATATTTAAGTTGTGTTCCTTTGACGCGGTGTAAACAGCAGTGAAATTAAATTTTGCCACCGCTTTGCTTCTCTTCTACCACGACATTTCTCTTTGTCGTCACCTATTTGGTTTAAGTTTATTTATACTGGGATTTCAAAGAACTAGAGTGACAAATTACAGCGCTGTGTTGTTTCAAGAACGCTTTAGACAAAATGCATTTAATTTAGACAGTTAATGGACATTTTTCCGAGTTTATTTAACCGGAACCATTGTCAAGGAGCGAGTTGATTTATTAACATTTATTACGGGCATTTTTAAAACCCCGCGAAATGAAAAATAAAAGTAAAATCGAACATTAAATATACAAAGGAATATGAGTAACACACAACTTCTACGTCAATAGCGTTGTTATGAAAAAATAGTTTGTACGCTGTCGTCTGTGATGAAATGGTGAGAGATGAAATTTTCACCAAAGACACAAACGAGATTACCGCCAGTTCGCACCCGTCTATCGTGTGTATAAGTTTTTTTTTTTATCAGAATATTGCTTGCTCTATTTACCCGCTGCCAGCAACTAAATAATCCGTACATCCTCCGCAGATGTAATCCTGACATGCAATCTCCGGCGCCATCAATCAGGAGGGGGGGCGAGGACATCGAGGAGGGCGGGGGGGAGTACCACCGACAGCCAGGATAATACAAACATAATTATTCCCAAAACGTTTGCCGATCGAACCAGGATTACATCTTGCACAATTAAAACCATACTTTGCTCTCCGTTATGCGTTCGCGCGTCGCCCGGGCACGAACTTCCGCGGTTACCTAACAAGCCTACCACCATTCCGATAACAGTTCCCGCCGCAAATAAACGTGTGACGTCAACATTAATCAAAACTCATTTTCTACAACAAATACTGTCAGCACTGTTATTAAATCGTGTTTAATCGCAAAACGAACTCATGTTTGATCTGCGGCAATGAGCACCGAACCAATCCACTTAATGATAATATCCCATAAGGGCGGAACTTGGAAGGTTTTTGATAGCCATCTCAGTCGGAGAATGACTAGCATTAATAACGAATATTAGAGGAACGACGATATTTCTGCGCCAACCGACGATACCTACCTCCGCTCGCCTCGTTACGGGGATTTTGGTCGAAATTAATACGGATCGTTAATCAAATACCCTCTAAGCGATGTACGATGCGGAACGCCTTAGATAATCATATTTTTTCGAGATAACTTTCACGCTTGTTACTCAGGCGTCGAGTATCAAAAGTGAAAAAGACGTACTAAGTAATTATTGCGGTCAATCGAAACCTTCTCTCTATACATACAAATTCGTTTGAAGGACAGCTTGGCAGATAATAAGGCCATCTGTCTTCGTCAGCGCGTGGCTACAAGATGCCATAAATCTGTTATTTACGGGTTTGTTTCAGCATGGCTGCGACTTCTCGTCGCGACGTCGTTCCACCAGCGTATTGCCTCCGCCTCAAAGATGACACTGACGCTATAACATATTTGTCAATGTCTCCACCACAGATTTGAAAATGCTTGCTTTAACTTAACTTAAAAACCGTGTCATGACCGGCGTTCTATTTTCCGATAGCAAATCTATGTAGTTACGTTCGCCTCGACTTCAGTAACAAAATATCATGTAAACCGTTCAATCACTAACATGCCGAGCGCTTTTAAAATGTGGCTCGTGAGCTGGAACGTTGGGGTGCAAAATTGGCACGTCAAATAAATTCTTGTCACTCGTAAATACTTTGCATAAATTGGATTCAAGGGAATTCCCGCAACAAAGACGGCAGACGGCTGTTTCAATAAAGAGAACGATTGGATCGCTTTTGACGGAAAGGCAGAGCGGTGATCGCGCGGGCACCGCGTTGTTTCCCCTTTAAACTTTTTTTCAAAGAAATTGTAAGTAACGATTGTGACCGCAAATCGAGTTGTTATTGGTTCATTCTGCATAAATCGAAAAATAAACTTTGTAAGACGCCAATTTTGTTTGCATTTATTTCCTTCAGCCGGTTGTTTCGGTTCAACTAGAAATGAGTTATGTAATCTATCTATTGGTGGTTTATTGTGCCAATATCGAAGGCAATAACATATTTTATTTCAAAACTGAAAGATTTAAACAAGTCATAACAGTTAATTCAAAAGATGAAAAGATGCAACTTCAGTAATATTTGAGTCACCATCATAAACAAAAATAATAATGAACTTCCATTCCTCATTTCAAACTCAGTATTTTGCTTATGAAAGTTGGTCGTTACAGGTAATTTATAAACTTACTTGATAAAGTTGTTTGATTAATGTCAACCTTTTTAGAGTAAGTAGGAGACCCTTGTGCTATCAATTTTTTATGACGTTTCAAGTGACTTTTGGCTTGAGAAACATCATTTTTACCGTTTAAATTAAATTATAATCTAGGAAAACTGAATATGCTTAATTGTAACCTTCAATAAACAAGGGGCATTATTGTATTGTATTGTATATGTCCAGTAAAACAATTAGTCGCTTAATGAAATTAAATCGAGTCCGCCAATCATTCGGTCGTTGGCGATTCTTTTTATACAAATTAGCAGCGTACATCAATCTTAATTGCCTCAAAATTTTTCACGATCTAAATTTTATTTTTTCCACAGTGAAACTGAAAGCTATCAGTCAATTACGCCATACTTTTTTGACGTTTTGTCAATTTTAACTTAGTCCCATGAACGCCAACTAATATTGATGAATCATGTAACGCGCGGCCTTCACAGTCTTTCAAAATCCTAATGATTTATATAAAGCTTTCGAAAATGATTCATAATGGCCGACGCGTTATTGTGAAACAGAGAAAGACGACCGACTGGTGTGAAACACAGAACAGTAATTACGCCTGCAACAGGAACACGTTCTACAAAGTAATATCTACTGGCACAAATTCTGCTCACGGCTACAAATCAAACGAATAAACAGCCAGAAATTTTCCAACAGACGTAACACATTCGACAGGCGTGATTCAGGCCCAAACTGTGCACAGAATGGACACACCACTCTGTAATCTGTCCCGGCAAACCGTGCGCTGCATAAATTAGCTGTAGTTAAAAGCCCCCTTTTAATGGGAAGACCAAATGAATGGGCAGCGTTGCGGACGCCAGCGCTTTTCCCGAATTTCGGCCGAAAATCGTAGGAGCTAGAGTAATAGTAGATAGAACAAACTGGTTGTGAAAACCGCAAGCATTTAAAATTGCGCTTCGCATCGACGCGCCTGCTGTAATCGACGGTTTGAACTGAATTGAATCTGTTCTGAAGTACCTACGTTTGAACTTTTACGTCAATTGGTGTAATCGAGTGAAAAGAAAAGCACATCCATGAAAACACGTGCCCTACACTTTGATAGCTGTAAATATCTTGAAGGGTTTTTATTTCTGACGTTAAGAGCGTTGAAAGAAAGAAAGAAAGAAAGAAATCATTTATTTGCTGATAATGTAGGTATACATATAAGTTGGAATATTTGCTAAGTGTCCCGATACATTTTACCTTACGGCATGCAACATATTAGGTTTGAATTTAAATATAGTACTATAGATACAGCTATCGATATGATCATTATTAGCCATAGTCGAATTTAATATGTAATTTCAGATCGGACTAAAACGAAAAATAATAATAATAATAGCAATAACAATCAAAATAATCAATGAATTAAATATAAATCTCTCGCAAATTATTTAATGAAGAATATGTCATAATGTGTAATGTTAAAAAGCTTAATGTCAAAATAATCCAAAACATTGACTACAATCACAATTACTACCAGTTATAATTAATGTCAAAATCTGTTTGTCAAATAACTATATAGCTACAATCATAAAAAACAACAAATAAATAACAATGTCATTATTATAATCTAAAACATTCGAAATTGCAAAGACAACGTACATTTATCAATAACATTTTCCTAAATAGTTTTGTCATTTAAAAAGTCCTTAATTGTGTAATAGCATTTCTCCAGCAGTAGTTTTGTTAATTGTTTTTTAAACATTTTTATGGGAAGATCTTTTAAATTTTCAGGTAATTTATTATATACAAGCGGTCCCATGGAAAGGATGCTATTTTTTAATAAGGCTGTTTTATGACCACCTGTGCACAATTGGTTTTTATACTGGGACCTCATTGGTGCTGTGCGTTGTCTTATGTCAATCATTGAAGTAAATAGGTGTTTATTTATTTTAACGAATAGGGCAACTTCTAGTATATATAAACAAGGAAATGTCAGAATGTTTAGGGATATAAATACAGGTTGACAACTTTCAGTAAACTTAAGACCTGTCATTGATCGAATACATCGTTTTTGGGCTCTAAATATTCTTTCCCTTTCACTGCAATTGCCCCAGAATATCACACCAGTATCCTGTTATGCATACGAAGTTTCATTAAAATAGGCTCAGTCTTTTCGAAAAAAAAAAACACTTGAAAGTGTATGAAATGCCGTAAGACGTTATCGCTCATAACCATTTTAATGCATAAACTCTCAAGCCACAGTAACAGTCAAGGCTTGAGAGTTTCAGCACGTACACACAAAAACAATCTAATAAAGATGGAACGATAGCTATTCAAAAACGTAGTTTAACATAAAGCAAATTCAACAAAATAAAGCAATACATATCTAGTACTCCAGTGAAAACCAAAATAAAATTATTCATGAGCATACTTCATCTCCATGGCAGAACAAAAAAGTAAAGTCATCACCATCCGGTGGCGTCTGAAATATTTTTATCTCTAACAATAATTGTTTAGACGAGGCATCATTACGACGGCAACTACCGACAGATGGCGCAGTTAGGCGCACGTGCGACGAACTCCATCCCCACCAAGTTATTTATGGGTTGGAACTAAATAGACGTCAGTTGCGGTGCAATTGTCAGCGTCGATGCACGTACCGTATTATTCGCTATTGTGCTTATCTGGATAATTTGCGGTTTCCCGTTGACGTTGGTATTTGAGAAATGTATTTTTGTCCACCATATTTTTTATTCTGTCCTTTTGTTAGACGAATATAAAATCTTTCAAACAAATGCAACGATTTATGATTTTTCCCAACTATGTTGGGGTTGGCAGTCTAACTGGCCGCTGAATACCAGTATTTTACATGGAGTGACTACCTATCTGACCTCCACAACCCAGTTAGTATTGGGTAATACAATATCTCTTGATAGGACTAGTTGTCAGACTTTTGGGCCACTGACTACCTGTAACGACTGTCAAAGATCTACATATGACAGCCGGGACCAATGGATTAACGTACAGTAGAGACCATAAGTGCAGAAGCAGTTTCACAAAACGATCGCATCAAAACAAGTCGCACTTACGACCTTTTTCCATAACAAACATTTTGCACACATACACGATCTCGTATATCGCTCTCTTTCATAATTATCTAGTCAGAAAGAGTGCGATATAATGATCATTTGCCTTAGTGACAAGCCTGTCATGTCGCGACGGAGTATTAAGTTAGTGATATTTAATTTCAAACAAACAATTATGTGTCTATCTGGCTTAGCGGTTAACGCTATAGATAAAATGTCTCGCACAGTATAGTCTGCGTTCGAACCCAAGTGACATTACACTTTTTGTGTTTTAATTATAAATGATACGTTAGACCCGATGAGATATGTTTTTCTAAATATTAGTTGGAACTTATTATTAACAAAAAAGATGAGGGTGAATGTGAAACAAAATAAACTTCTGGATTGAACAAAGTAGTTAGTTATGACGTTGTTAGTTGGTGAACTTTGTCACGAGCGTTTGTGTTATTATTACGATTAGCGTATTGTTTGATTGTCTTTATTCAAGATGCAAGCTAATATTAGTATTGATGTCAGGGCAAATATTGTCACTTTGCGTAAAAATGGGCTTAATATTTCTCAAATTTCAACTAAAACTGGCTTAAAATGTGTAAATTATTTTTAAAAATTATAATTATTATGATGATAGTTGTGGTGTGTGATTTTCTTATTATTAAATAAATTGCTAGTTGCAAGTGTGTAATCATATTTAGTTTTTTTTTAGAAATTCTGTTAGCCGTTGGGTAAAGAGGTTTGAGGAAGAAGGTAGTCTGAAGAGTCGTCTAAGAAGTGAAAGGCCGCTGCTTGTTAACCCGACTCAGCGACGTTTTATGGTGGAAGAATATGAAACAAATCATTCCAACTATAATGTTTGCAGAGCAATTGGATACTACATTACAGACTGTTCGCCATGCAGTCCATGCTAAAGGTTTACATCATCGGAAGCCAGCTAAAAACCATTTTTGACATAAAAACACAGGGAGGAAAGACTACATTTTGCTCGAGATTATTTAGATTTTAACTGGGAGGTGACTGTATTTTCTGACGAGAAGACTTTCAAGTCTTGCCAAAAGGAAGACTTAATTTATGGCGAAAAAATAATAATACTTAATTTAATAAGTAGACCGGGTAACTAAATATTTAGTAATATTAACATAACCGTAAATAAAAAATAAAAAAATTAAGAAATAAATTTTAAATTTAATGATCTTAAATTGGGGTTTAGTTTCAATATTCTTTTCGTCAAGAAAATGAACACTTAAGCTATAACCTCAATACATTCAATGTGACGTTACATAAAAAAAACACGTTCATTAAGTCTAACTCATATATTAGTATTCAATGAACTCTGCTGAATACTGAATACCTATAATAAGCGGGTATCAACAATTATATTTGTGTTATTAGAATATCCTTTCCGTGTTATGTTATTCTTATTATGAATTGACTAAGTGGGTATACAACAAAAAATCTTATGAACGGTGATAAGAGAACTTTTTTTGCCTTGATAGGGATGTGACGTCACAATTCTCATAAAAGTTTGTTAATTTTATAAATAAATAAAACGAATAAACATTTTTGTTATCATTCAGCATGATTTTTTTATTTCCACCTTCCAACACCGAAAACATAAAATTAAAATCAATTAATGAGGTTAAATAATAATACAATAACTATCTAATATTTAACTTCTTATAAAAAATAAATAATAAGCATGACTACATTATAAATAAACATAAATACCTAACGACTTTCTGCTTAAAATACAAATATTATTAAGGTTTCAAAGAAACAAAAAACAGCCACACATTGTAATAACCACCCCATGCTCAGCCCAAACAGCTACCAACCCATGTTAATACTACACGAATTTTAACAATGCAATGGTAAGAACAGGTCATCATTATGATGTGTATTCTAAATGCATCAGAAATATAATGCTATTTCGCGTAGTGTGACGACAGTTCATTAGTGTGTGTTATGTGTGGAATGTTGAGACATCACTCATACACGCACACGCACACACACTGCTGTATCGCGCTCGCACAGTTCATAGCAATATAATCTTTAGCATGGTAGTGCACTTTTGAGCGTCTACTGTACGTTTTGTGATGTAATGGGTGGTCACCCATCCACAGATTAACCTAGGCAACGCCGGCTTAACCTGAAGATTGATCCGAATGGCTGTTATAATTTAGCCACGAGCTCCTATAAAGTTTTATGTCACGCATTGTTCGAAAAAGCAATCAAAGAATTAACTGAACTGTGTCTTAAACATAAGCACGTAACTACCTTAATCTAGTATTCAAACTACACGCAATAACCGTCGAAATTTTACTAACAATAATAATAGTTATTATCATATTCATATTGCCAACGTTAACGTTTATTCCCAATGATAAAAGGCGAAACATTTATTACTCTCAAGGCAGCCTTAAAGTTTTAAAGCCCTCAAGAAATTCGCATGATTTTCATGTACATTTTCACAGCAGTCGTTTTCTTAGCACTTATCGTTTGTTCACCTCTAAAAGCACGAGTATGCGGTACGCATACTGATTCTACTGAGACACGTAAATCTCTGTGTAATTCCTTTGTAAAATGTTTCCGAAAAATCCCGTATATTTTACCTTTCACATGTTTTTAATAAACATCTTCGGTGAAACACGAAGAAGTTTCCGGAATACAATAGAATGGAAGGACGCAGTTTTTTTTATGGATTTCAGAGAAAGATTATGATTTAAGGAATAATAATTCAATACGACTTTATTAATTATTGTTAACTAATGGAGAAGTACCAACCATTAATGACTAAAGTTGTCCTATTCAATTTTTTAAATTATGGATAAAATTATTTATTATTATTTATTTATTTACCACCAAATTATAGCCACATTACAGACCAAGTCCAATACGATGCTACAACATATAATAAAACAATATAAACAGTAAAATTACATTTAAAAAAAAATATTAAAAATAATCACTTTGGTTCAATTTACCAGGAAAGCATAACAACGATACCAAACTAATTATTTTATCTCCTTCAGTAGGAACTTTTTATAATTATTTCAGAAGTACCTACCGCTTAGTAATCAACTACCACCGTCATGATGAAGGAACCGTAAAAGCTTTTTAAGATATACGACCTCCTTAGAAGACGGTGCATCAGACGAGAGATGTGAATTGTGGAGAAACAACACGTCCCTCCACATTCCAGCAACCCGAAAGAACACCTGCCGCCTGGATTCGACCTTCAGGGGCCAATCTGAAAATCTCTTAACCGATTGCGAGCCCAGGTTGGCCACTGTAGATATAATCTACACAAATGGAATATCCTCAATCCATCCCAAAAAGATTGCTAGTATGGAGCCCCTCTGCAGGACATGCTCCGTCTCCTGTCTTGCCCGTCCTGCACAACCACTTGCACCTTTCAATATTTAATCTGGTCGAACACAATTTGAGTTCATCAACACGTAAAGAAAAAGCAAACAATTCTAACAAATAACAAGTTATCTTTAAACATACCTAGTATCAACTCTGTTGTGGAATGGCAACATAAGAGTTCAAAAACAGCTTTGATACTGATTAATACAGTCATTCATTCCTGTATACGACCACGGTAAGGCAATCATCACTTCGTAGCGTTAACATAGACGAGAAGAAGATCCCCATTTAGATAGATATGTCGTAGTCGAAAGTACTTTTGACCGATCTTCTTATTTTCTGCTCCCTTCTCGTAACGAAGTCTCAAATGTTGTCAGACCAGTGGGGTTACCATAAACAATACTGTTTTAAGACGGCATGGTCCTATAACAGTTTTGTTTTATTTTGATTCCAATACTTTTTCACACTGGAGTCAAAACAAAACAAAACTGTTGCGACAGAGCTGTACAGGGTGTCTAGCACCATCTCTTTTCCACACTGAAATAAGATTAAAACTGCCAATACTGGTTTAAGACATCATAGATTTCCCCACACACTCGCGACGACGGCTCTTTAGTCCAGGCCATTGCCGTCTAGCTGTGGTAGTGGGACGGACGGGAGCCACACATCCACTGTAGGTGCGTCGTAGTCGGCACCCCTGTCGCTGGTCGTCATCCGCTGGGCCTCCCCTGGGTAACCGGGGGTCTTACTCGGCGGAGACAGACCGCTGGGGTGTCGTGGAGAAACAGCGCTGTGGCGCGCCTATAGTAAACAACATAGCAACTACACACATGAGCGCCTGTTAAAAACGGATCCCTAATGGATATCGCCGACCTCGCACTTTCCTGCATGTTTACGCCAAACGCACGAAAACTGCAGCATCGACATCCGTCCAGCCACGAGCCGCCGACGCAGCGAAATTCACCATAGCAATTAATTATTTTTAAGTATTTTTGTCGTCATTCCATATTCTAGCATCAAATAGGTCATATTAATTGTAGTAATTTCTTTTAAATTAAATTAGTTATAAAATATCTTTGGTTTTTTTTAGATCCACCGTCGGTAGGATACTCGCGGGCCGGTTCGCGAATCGCGTTAGAGTCATCTCATATCGACCACCACGATCGCGAGCCACCCGGGCGGCTATCAAGTCACATCACGAGTATCCAGAATCTACGGTAAAGCTGCGGAGCCGCGTGGAGAATCCAGACATCGATTCACGGCGAAGAACCAGAGATGAAATATATGTGAGTACACCAGAATCTTTCTCGTGTTGCTTCCTCTCTATTCCTAGTTACTTTTATGTCCAAGATTTTTCATCACGGAAGGTCTAATCTTCAGGAACCTGCATCGCGACAGGCACGCCGACAAATAGTAGATACTAGCAGAGATTTAGATAGTGAATTAGATTTTAATTTAAATAGTTTATTTGAACCTAAAATGCCTTACGATCCCGACGTAATCTTCAAGGCCTTAGGGCGCCTTGTGCCCGATTTTGACGGAAACCCCAATGTACTAACGAGGTTTATTAACATCTGTGACCGCATAGTATCTCAGTATGCAAGCTCTGAGCCAGGCAATGAGCTAGGGAACCTGTGTCTTTTAAATGGCATCTTAAACAACATAACAGGGCCTGCCGCATCCACCATCAACTCAAAGGGCATTCCTGAAACTTGGGCAGGTATCAGATCAGCTCTAATTAATAATTTCTCGGATCAGAGGGACGAGACGGCTTTGTACAATGACCTCTCGTTGGCTACGCAAGGTAATAGAACCCCGCAGGAATTTTACGACCAATGTCAAACTATTTAGTACAATTTTGACTTACGTGACGTTACACGAGATCTTACAAACGACTGTTGAAGCGAAACGGACACTTTATAAGAAAGTGACAATGCAGGCTTCCGTACGTGGACTAAAGGAACCTTTAGGCTCACGTATACGTTGTATGCGTCCAGAAACTATAGAAAATGCTCTGGAATTCGTGCAGGAAGAATTAAATATTAAATACCTGCAGCAGCGTAATGACGCCCCAAAGGGTCAAGCTACTCAGAGCGCACCCACAATTTTATATAAACCTCCCATGATGCCTGCTGTGCCGTTTAACTCGTTAAATGTTCCGCGACCCCCAGTACCTAACTGGCCCGCTCCAGTAGGACAGCGTGGCTACCAGCCCCAGCCCCAGCCTTTTAAATTCAATACACCTAACCAGCATCAAAATCGCATGCCTACTCGAACTCAACAAATGTTCCGTGCACCATTACCAAACTACAACCCTCAAAGTAACGTTTTTAGATTACAGCAAAGAACTTATCCGCCACAAAATTCGGGTCCGAAACCCATGAGCGGTGTTCAACATTTCATTCCGAAACCGTTACCGATGATGCCAGGGCACGATTGGCAACGAAACGGAAATCCACCACCGAATAACTATTTTAAGACGCGTGAATTAAACCTTAGCGAACATGCTCTGCCTGATAGTTCCTATTATTCTACTGACTATTACTACGAGCCAGTATATGACTACTACACGGACGGTAATGACTGTTACATTGTTTGTGACTTTGACTACAACATTAATACGACTGATTCCAACTTGACTACAACTTCCGATAATCAGGTGGCCAGTGAGACAGAGCCACACCCAGGCCCTAGCAGTGCAAATCAGAATCAGAACCAGAATTTTCAGTCGGACAGGATATCCAAAGAGCAAAAATAGACCTCAACTTACAGACCCAAAGACAGTTACCCTACATAGAAATCTCTTGCCCTCCTTTAAAATTTTTGATTGATACTGACGCTAACCAGTCATTTATAAGCCCCGAGGCTGTACAAAAATTTTTCTATGAATATCTACTCAACTATGACCCTTTCGAGGTTACCAACATACATGGCGTTAGCAGAAATGATTATTCCATAACGTTACCGTGTTTCAATGAATTCAATGAGGCCGATAGTATAAAATTATTCGTTTACCGTTTTCACGATTACTTTGATGGCCTAATAGGATTAGACTTATTATCGAAATGGGAGGCTAAAATAGATCTAAAAGATTTCCAATTAATAACGCGTACTGCTACGAATCAGATTAAAGTATACAATTCACGCAATGTTAATCTGTATGAGGATATCATCCCTGCTAAAAGTTCTAAGTTAGTTAAAATACGTATAAATGCCCCGGATGGCGACGGGTTAGTAAATGAGCAAGTGTTTTGTAATTGTATTATCCACGAATGCTTCACCACTGTTACCAATAGTCGTGGATATGTGGAGTTAGAAAATCCAACTCCTAATGACGTTATATTTTCGTTAGACCAACCAACTCGTGCGGAACTGTTCAATGCTAAGTGCACGCAAATGAAACAATCAAATCGCGTTGACGACGTAGTATCGCGTTTACCTACGGGACCACCTTAATGCCGAGGAAAAAGTTAATCTCTTAACCCTTTGCTCTCGCTATGCAGACGTATTTTACATTGATGGAGAACCATTGACGTTCACCAACAAAATTAAACATCGAATAAGAACAACAGACGAAATTCCCGCATATACTAAGAGCTATCGGTACCCTTTCGTTCATCGGGAAGAAGTTAGGAACCAAATTTCCAAAATGCTAGAACAAGGTATAATAAGACCTTCCGATTCCGCGTGGAGTTCACCCATTTTTTGTTGTGGCAAAAAAAATGGACGCTTCCGGAAAGCAAAAATGGCGTCTTGTAGTTGATTTTCGTAAATTGAACGAAAAAAGTATAGACGACAAATACCCCATACCAAACATCACTGACGTCCTTGACAAGTTAGGCAAGTGCCAATACTTTACGACTCTAGATTTGGCAAGTGGTTTTTATCAAGTAGAAATGGACCCTCAGGATATACCAAAAACAGCATTTAATGTGGAACACGGGCATTTTGAATTCCTTCGAATGCCCATGGGACTTAAAAATTCACCGTCCACCTTCCAACGAGTTATGGACAATGTTCTAAGAGGCCTTCAAAAAATATCTGCCTCGTGTATCTTGATGACATTATAGTATACAGCACATCCCTTCAAGAGCATATGGACAACTTGGAAAAGGTCTTCCAAAGACTTAGAGAGTCCAACTTCAAAATTCAAATGTACAAGTCCGAATTTCTTAAACTCGAAACTGCTTATCTGGGACATATCATTAGTAGAAATGGCATCAAGCCGAACCCTGACAAGATCTGTGCTGTCCAAAAATATCCAATTCCAAAGACCCCTAAGGAAATCAAACAATTTCTAGGACTTTTAGGTTATTATCGAAAATTCATCCCCGATTTCGCTCGCATCACCAAACCTCGTACCTTATGCCTTAAGAAAGGTAGTAAAATCACTCTTAGCCCCGAATATGTCAATGCCTTTGAAACCTGTAAGACTTTATTAACCAATGACCCAATTCTACAATACCCAGACTTCAAAAATAAAAAATTCTTCAAAATATGTCCCTCAACAACAAGTTTTTATTAAAAACCCCTTTGCCAGTCGCCAGAAAGCTGCACCACGTTATACGCAGGACACAGTACTCGCCGATCTGCCTATACACATATACACTTCGAAAAAACGTGGCCCCATAGCCAAAGCACGGCTGAAACGTGTTCCTAAAACAAGCCAATTGTTACAGAATCCTGCTACTTCTGACAATCCATGCGACTCACCCCCAAGAGATAAGACTTGAGACTCCAGCCGATGGACCAGGACTGTTACCATACAGATTAGGACCGACCAGACTAACTACACATTACCACTCATTTATACAGTATATACAATTAACCGACATAGAAGATAAAATAAACTCCGTACAGACGCAACTAAAGACTTTTAAAACTAAACTTACTTATGAGTCTTACATGCTCTACGAATATCAGATTGACTATCTTACTAACAAACTTAGTAATGTACTACAACAAGTAAAATCTTTGGAACCTGTTAGAGTCAAAAGAGGTCTTGTAGATAGCCTTGGGTCAGTAATAAAAAGTGTTACTGGCAACTTAGATTATCTAGATGCCTTGAAATATGATGAGGCTATTAAAACTTTACAAAATAAAGAAAATAAAATAGTATCAGAATTCAACAATCATATCAGCTTAAGTAAATAATGGATGTCCCAACATGGTACTATCCTAGACCAAATAACAAAAAACCAGGAAAGGGTTAACGCAACGTTAGAATTAATTCTAGAGAAAAATGCTTACACAGACCACAGCTTAATAAAATTTGCAAAGTTTGCCCAAATTTTAGGAATCATAACTAATAATGTAGAAGATTTAATATTAGAGATAATTAGCTTAGAAAATATAATGGCTTTTATTCGTGCGTCCAGCACTCATCACTCCATGATAGATATAGATGTTCTAAGATCCATGGTAGATAGATTAAAATCCATATACAACCAAGATCAAGTCTTACATTTAGAATTACGAGAATATTATAATCTTATAAAACCAGGTTCCTATTTTATTGAGAAAAGAATAGTAATAGTATACAGCTTCCCTATAGTTTCTATAGACCTTTACGAGTTATACAAACTATCCATCGTACCCAATAAGCAACAACTTGCCCTTATTCCTTCCTCTCCCTACATAGCAACAAACGAGAAATCATTCGTGTACATAGCGGCTGAATGCCCGAAGTACAGCAGCATCCATCTCTGTGAAAGGAAGACAAGCCATCAGATCCGGAGGAAGCCTGATTGCATCCAAGAGCTCATCATCAACCAAGGTCTAGAAGACACTTGCCAATTCACCAAGATTTCACTCTCCAAACAAGCAGTAGAAAAACTGGACGATCAACACTACATCTTATCATTGCCTCAGCCGACCAAAGTACAGCTAGCCTGCGGCAGAAAAGACTTCAACATTCTCCAGGGAAGTTACCTCGTCACCATACCTAAGGACTGCTACCTGCAAACAACAGAATTCACAATCATTAACGACAGCAACGAGATAAAGGGACAGCCACTAAAATTATCAAAGATCCCTTATAAAGACATGAATCAAACGACTGACTCCACTCACATCATCGGCATCAATTCAGTCAACTTGGAAGAACTTCATGGCATCCAGAACAAACTATTGATGGAAAGCCCTATTCAGATAGACCAGACTCAACCGGTTGTCCTATACCATACCACCATACCATTTTACATCATCGTACTTTGCGCAACCATACTTATCATTTTGGTAATAAGCCGCAGATACAAATGCTGGAACCTTAGAGCAGGCAACAAAGAAAAGCAGCAAACCCTTAAGATACACACGTATGAAGATGTGACCAGAAAACGAGATGAACTCCCAGCAACATTTTCTCTCAACATGTGCAAATAGTTGCTGTTCTGCGGATGGAGGTGTTAAATACGGATCCCTAATGGATATCGCCGACCTCGCACATTCCTGCATGTTTACGCCAAACGCACGAAAACTGCAGCATCGACATCCGTCCAGCCACGAGCCGCCGACGCAGCGAAATTCACCATAGCAATTAATTATTTTTAAGAATTTTTGGCGTCATTCCATATTCTAGCATCGAATAGGTTTGACCATATTAATTGTAGTAATTTCTTTTAAATTAAATTAGTTATAAATAATCTTTGGTTTTTTTTCAATCCACCGTCTGCAGCGTACGTAATTTGCGCGTTGTAAACAGGTCGCCCAACGACGGGGCGGTTGTTACGGCCAAGGAATGGCTGCCGCGGCCAGGGGGCGATGCCCCGTGACCGCCTGCCGCGCCCCCTTGGCGCAAGCAGCGACTGCTATGACTGACTGGAAGACGTCATAGTAGGCCACCAGTACACAGGGACCTGGACAGCTCTGCCATTTCCCTCATTTAAGCCCTGGAAAGTGCGGGCTATTTGTGCACGACAACATTTACTTAAACACTTGCTTTACGTTTTGTGACTGTTTTAAAAACATTTTCTGTAGAGATTTCTAGAACTAAGACGTTCCGAAAAAACTGATTTTAAATAGAGAAAATGCATTTTAACTTAACGAGGGGATTCCCAGAAACCAGCGAAAAGGTTAGCTAGAAATTAACAAATTTGCCTGTCACAGATACAAAAACTATAATTATATTTGGGTGTATGCTAATGAAGGGGCCTTCGAGGGGCAAGCTGGAACCGCCATTACCGACTACCTACTAACATTAACATTTGGGAGGAGCCTGATTTGTTTTTTTTTTTCAAGTTATGCGTTTGGCGATAGCTACAAATTTTAAGCGAGTTTAATAACTTGTGATGACATATTCTGTAGTTTCATATTACGCGTAGGTGTAATTTAATGAGCTTTCATATTGCTTTTTAAAGATTTTGTCAGTAAAAAGAGAGAAAAATCATTGTCAAACGTCTCTGAAACTCTGTCAAGTCAAGTTTTATAGAACAGAACCGGTTTACTACAATCAAGCCGAAAACTTCGCTGTTCTATTCGCTGAAACACGACTTTAAATGATGTAATTCAGTAAAGGACTTAAACAGTTGTTTCACCTTCCATTTGAAAAGCTCGGCCCGCCTACACTCAACGCTATAAATGCAATACATTGCTTCATTTGCATGCCACAAGTCCCGGACCAACCGCAGAACTATTGCGCACGATTCAACCATAACTCAACAAAGTCTTTGTCTTTTATTTTCCTCCAAACATACCGCGTTTATAATTATTTTGGACAAAAAAAGAACAGACTTGTTTCGTGAATATTTTGTTGAAAAAACTAGCAGGATTTTCTTCGTTAGAATTAAAAAAAATACTTGTTAAACTTACTAATAGGTAATATCGTTTCTACCTACACGGTTTTAACCTCTATTGATTATGAAACCAAAATTAAAATCTTCATCTCCACGAATATTTCTTTATTGAGTGACACTGCAGAAATTATTTTTCAGATCATAATATACAGACCTTAAACCGTATTAAGTTGTAACTGGTGTAAGGGCCTGGACACCTCAGGCGGCGTCGCACCGTGGTGTTGTGTCCAGGCCCTAAGACAGGTCGCCAAGTCCGCCAGGTTAAAGTGGGACTGGGTGGGCGGGTCACTTTTCTAGGATGAAGCCGGACTGACGGGCAAAGATAGTCATACAGTGGGTGCCTGAAAACGGCCGTCGTAACCGAGGCAGGCCCAAGAATTGTTGGCGTAACGATCTGGACTCATTCTTAGCGGATTGGTCAGAGAAGGTAAATTGTAAACAAAATTGGAAAGTCACGGGGGAGGCCAATACCCGGCAGTGGGACAGAGTATGCTGCTATAAAATACATTTACATAAAGGGTGTAAATAGACCCTTAACATAGCCGAAAGTTACTTGTTCTCACCGTCTTTGCGGTCATTTTTTTGTTCTAGACCATACCTGGGAACGAAAGTTGGGACTGAGGTTTTTGTTTTAAAATACATGATTTTAATGTCAGTTTTTTACTTTACACACCTCCACGACCCCCGTACTATTCAATCCATCCATCAGCACAATGCTTTGAGTGCTTTCCATCGAGCCCTACCGTAAAACTTGATATTTCACCCAAAAAAAAACTCGATTCCCAGCAATAATTCTTGCGTAAAGTTACTTAGTTTGATGTACTACTACTACTTAGTTTTATGTAGAATGCTTGGTTGACGGCTATGTGAAGGGTCTGTTTACACCATGTATAATAAATGTCAAGCGCCATAATCTCAATGTGGCACAGTAAATATTATTAGCGCAGTATTCCGTCAAGCACATTTGGATAAACTGTGCACGTAACCGCTTATGCAAAAACACGATCTTTAAATAAACCAAATTGCGTCGAAATTGAATATGAATACTGCATATGTTTATTTAAATCTGAATTTTAACAAAATAGTATTTCGATTAAAACTTTAAAATGACAAATAAATAAAATGAGCTTGTAGCATATTATTTATTCATAAAGTACTGTACACAAATTATAAAGCTTACTCATGATAAAATTGGAAACTGTTTAGTACTTGTTTGTTAACCATGTTAATAAATTGTTTTTGCTGACGATATTAAATTATTGTGAGAACAAAGTTTAAATTTAGTGGTTCAAAGTGGTATAAATCAATTCGAGTTGTATGAACTTATATTTAATGTCGATATTATGCTGCATGACTATTAATAGTCTATAAGTATTCATAGATTTGAACGGGTTAGCTTTTGCCTTCCTTTGAGGGAGCTCGTGGCTAAATAATAACAGCCGGTCGGGTCGATCTTCAGGTTAAGCCACGCTTGCCTGGGTTGATCCGTGGAATTTCCTCCGTCCCTCGGAAAACATGTTAAGCCGTTGGCCCCGGCTGTATTTGTAAATCGTTGACAGTTGTTACAAGTCAGTGGCCCGAAAGTCTGACAACCAGTCTTACCAAGGGGTATCGTATTATCAAGTACTAACTTGGTTGTAAAGGTCAGATAGGCAGTCGCTCCATGTAAAATACTGGTATTCAGCTGCATCCGGTTAGACTGGAAGCCGACTCCAACACAGTTGGGAAAAGGTTAGGCAGATGATGTCGCTATTTGCTCATAAAAAGAAAAGTACTCTAGCTGAACTTTAACGGGTAGAATTATGTTTTGAACAAAAGCAATCCGAACTGATGTTCTAGGTATATCTTGTAGGTATTTAAAACCCAACAGTATTCCAGTAGCAACCGGTTTTCTCCGTATCTTTACTAGAACGCGTATATTGCAGTAAACAAAAAATCCGACAACCTGGTAGTAAAACAAAAATTACAAAACCATTTGCTTGATAATCTTTCCTGTTCCTGCAGGTGTAATCTTCTTTACCGTTCCCAAATCAGCATAGTAATTTGTACATAGTAACGTAGCAAACGTGGGTTTCTCGTAAAACGAACCAGAGTAATCCTTTTCTAGTTTTACGACTACCGAGAAAAACCAGCTGACACTGTATGTTTTTATTTACATGTCGGATATGTCAGGAGTTACTCCGTCAGGCTCGTACATCATGTGGGCAGACGATGGGTTTCGTGCTATGAAAACACACTGGGTGCGATACACTGTTTCTAGCAAACTAACAAATTACTTGAGATAACAACTAAACACAATAACACGAGACACAATGAATCGGGTGCAGTTCCAATATGTCTCAACTCCGCCGCGACCAGACATTGACTGTCGTCCTCCCTAGAGTTGGACATCAGGGCTTTGTATAAGCACGCTGTGTTGTGACTGGTAAGTAAGTCGCGTGATGTCACCACTGCACACAGGCGCGCTTTCCAATTCATTTTATGTAGGTACTAACGACCGGATCCGACATACAAAATAAGCATCAAAACTGTATACGCAACGCGAAAGAAAAGAATGTACTTACACAATATATTCTGCCACCTACGGTGTTTACCTCGTCTCTAGGCGCCCAAGAAAAGGAAATATTATTTTATTTTACCTGTTTTTTTGTAGCATCCCTTTTATTATTTAAATTTACGTGTAAACGAATACGTGTGTGTTACAGGTTGCGGATAGTGTTAAAGTATCAAAATCTGCTATAGATAGTGTTTATTATTATATTTTTTTCATATTATGGTATCTGAGCCTTTGTAATAACCAACAGTATTTCTTTTATGGGAAGTAAGAGAATATTTTTAATAACAGCCGCTCGGGTCGATCTTTAGGTTAAGCCGTGCTTGCCTAGGTTGGTCTGTGGATGGGTGACCGCCCATTACATACCGAGTTTCCTCCGTGCCTCGGAAAGGACGTTAAGCCGTTGGTCCCGGCTGTCATTTGAAGATATTTGACAGTCGTTAAGTAGTCAGTGGCCCAAAAATGCTGACAACTAGCCTTACCAAGGGGTATCGTATTACCCAGTACTAACTGGGTTGTGGAGGTCAGATAGGCAGTCACTCCATGTAAAATACTGGTGTTCAGCTGCATCCGGTTAGACTGGAAGCCGACCCCAACATAGTTGGGAAAAGGCTAGGCAGATGATGAAGTAAGAGAATATTTTGGTTATGAAAGCCAATATGATCTGTTGTCAATCTGTATGTATATGGGTGATTCAAAAAGTGCGATGGGTGTTCATAATGGTGCTCTCACAAAATCGATAGGATAGTTTATTGTGTACTGAATGTCCTGTTGCACGATAGGTAACTAATTCAAACTAACGACTGGTAAAACGTACTGCGCAATGTAATATTTTTATGCGTTGCATGTTTTTTTCTTTTTTTTGTCTCTTTGTATGCACGTCATATCCCTGCGACAAAACATATTTTTCGAAGGGATATTTTTCTTTCTTCTTTAATGAACTATTAAATGGCAAAAAATTTGTCGCCAAATTCGGGACAGACTCAATTAAGATTGCCTTCAACGCGGTACGAAGAAGACGTAAAGTAAGATTAGGCAACTACTTTTCAGGCACTTGATCAAGTCCCGTCTTATACCGGGGCAAAACTTCCAAGAACGAACACTAATCACGTCGCCGAACTAGCTTATAAAACGAAGCACACAAAGCGTTTTCTAAGCTGCACTCATTATCAAACAAGAGAACTTTTCAAAGAAATATGTTAAATAACAAATTAACACAAACGCGAATGGTTTTGGGAGAAAGGTTCACAGCATAAACCGTGTGACGTACTTAATTTATGCTCAGTAAATTTATTATTGCACAACGGGGCCAACAAAACCGCAGAAAGAGTTATTCTGGCTATAAATAAAAGAAAAAGTTCTGTTTATTGTTCCGCGATGCATTTGTTTAATATTAATTTATTTAAATGAGTTATTGTTCAAAACAACTGATCGTTTATTGCTTTCACAATTGATGTGCTCCAGTTTAAGATACTAACTGAATTTCAACGGGTAAACATTTATAGCTTTTAAAATTTACTGCAAAACGCACATTTCCTCGTTTGCAATGGAATAACACAATAAATTCAACGTATTCTAAAAGCAATCGCTTCTCAAATAAAGCAAACTTATTCCGACAGCTCAAGCTATCTAACGCAAGTTAATATGATAATAGGTATAAACCGTATGATCTAAAGCTTAGAACGCGAAGGCTCTGTTCAGAATGTTGACGTTTAATCTCCTCTCAGAATAACGCGGTAGGGAATGCACGCGGCCATTTCTCCTCTGGAAATAAATACGAGCGGTGGAAAGAGCTCACTTTGTACAAATTGTAATAGTATACATACCTCTTTACCCAAGACTCGCCTCTTCACTAGTGATAAAGAACTCGCGACTACACTCTTGAATTGTACTTCAAAAAGTTCCAAATTCCGAGATAATTGTGTCTAATTGCATTAGTTGAGGAAGTTTCCTGTGACTCTGCTTGGCATCGTGTGACCAAACGTTCGGCTTTAGGTAGGAAGCTTCTAAATTTTATGCAACATCTCCGTTGCTCGGATTCTATTAGAAATTCAATGTCTTACTCTTTATTGAAATCGTGAGTCGCATTTTAAATTTCGAATTTTGGGTCAGAAAGCTGATGGACTACCAAATATCTTGATAAATACGTATCTGAACTCCTTTGATCTTTCTGAACTAAAGCGAAATATTTTCGGAATTGTTTCTAAAATTGGAAACTGCGATCCTTGTTGGAATTGAACAAGCTACTACAAGTACTAAATTCAGATAACAATATACTAACTAGACGTGGATTATCAACACGTTTAGAGGGTAAACATGGTTTCGAGGTTCCTCTTTAGGCTCAAACCTTACTACAAACAAGTTATACTTCAACTCTTGGTAAGGCAGGTTTTGTTTTAGACAATATTCCAGAATATTTTATATCTTATCTTCTCCTTTATGAAAATTCCCAAAAAATCGAGAATGCTAAAATATACAAAACTAATCTAGTTATTTCGCCTCTTGAGAGTAACTAAGTGTCTCGTTTTGAACGACGAAATGTTGGCCACGATACTCCGTTAGCTAAAAGCGGCCTTCCAAGATCGAGGTCTTAAATTCCAATGATTAAGAGCACTAGTAGAACAGTTTAAAGTTTCTCGGACGTGAATTGTTTGTCGTGACAAAGGAGCATCATAATCATATTCATTGTAGAGAAAATTTTATTGTTTAAGAAAAAACTATTCTGTTGTAGCTCATAATTCTCGTTGATGATTTTATTCATATAGCAGTAAATCCTGAGATCCTAAATCCTGTATTTCCGATTACCTTTAGACTTTTTTAGCGGAGCATAATCGAATAGGGAATAGTGCATTTCTTGTTTTAAATTCCTGTGAATCTTAAATTACTTTAGTAGCTAGTGGCCTACCATGACGTCTTAAAGCAGGAGTAATTCCAGTGTGGGAAAGAGATGGCGCTAGACGGTTTGTATAGCTCTGTCTCTTTCGCACACTGGAATTATCATATCATGGTAACCCCCCTGGTCACAATAAGTTAATTAAATGCGATTCTATTAATCACAATACTAACCATTCTAGTCTCAATTTGTTTAAATGTCTTTCTCCTCATTTTGAAATAATCTATGTTTATTTCAGCATTATATTCTTTCATATGTTTGATGAAAATATCATAATTTATACCATACAAAATTACAAATCAATTTTTATAGCAGTAACGTAACGTTTTCCAATAAAGTGGGACCAATTTCAAAACTACTTAATCAAAGGAACTCATAACCACTACTACGGATCTAATATTTCATCTATGTTTAAAAACTCTCACATCTACGTTTACTGGTTCGGTATTCGATTCAATATCGCCACGGTACCGTCAGGTAATCCTATAAACCAGAACGGAAATACTCGCTTTCAGGAACTTCATAATACTGTTATATTCTTCCGTGCTATCTGCGATACCGCCCCAAATAGTTATTGATAATACTAAGGATCAAAAGATATCAGGTCGCTATTATTAACTGGTATTTTCTTTTGCAAGTATTTGTTCGGATATGAACTTTTTTGTTTGAGGTTAGTTTGGAGCGTGGGTGTTATTGTTTGATAGTTGATTCCTAGTACAGGAATAATGGGTTTTCATTCTCAGAAAGTTTGAAGATGACTGGGGTCGTGATGTTGTTTTATTTATTATAAGGTAGTGTGCTGTTGAGTTTGTTGTAAAATTAACAAACTTGGAGTACAGTAATAATTACTACTTTCAGGTCTTCTTTCATGTAACTTTTGCGGTACTTACATTTACAAAATAAACACTGAAATCAAGATTCATGTAGTGTGTGGGAACTCCAGAAAAACGCCAGATAACTGGAGACAACAGTTTGTTACAACTTTAACACCTTTACATCTTAAAAACATATTTCTTATTGTCTCTAATCGCCATCTTACTTTTTTTCTCCACCTTTCACTTGTTCAATCACTCGTCCAATCACTCGCTCATAAACATACTTTTTATAGTTTAGAAATACTTAGTTATACAGCCTATTGAAGTATACACATTTTAAATTAATCCTACATACCAGTGGCGAAGGTTCCATACAACTCGATTCCTACCGGCTTCCCTTTGAAAACTGGCACAGTCAGTATTTTATAGACAAATAATAAAATCGTATTAAAGATATCTACGCCGACTTACCTCTTACAAAAATTGACCCTTCGCTACTGCTACATACATAAGATTTTAAATAATATCTTGTTTGAAAATCATCCGAAATTTAGCGTTTCAACACAAATATTCATATTGATTCGAGGACATCGTCTTGCTCAAAATGGAAGCCTTCCACAGAGAGTAATAATTCCTTAGATTGTTTGCGATCTCACTCTACAATCGCGCGATTTCAATCTTGAAATCTAGTGCATCTTCAACTTTTGTACCTACTCGATTTAATTAGTTATTTCTACTCTTTACTATCTGAACTTAGACGAACTTCTTTTAAGTTGATGAAAATTATAGTTTCATTATAAAATGCCTAAATTTAGATTAAAAAAAACTAGCAAGTCTTTTCTTATATACAGTATACGCTTTTATAACAAGTTGCCAAAGACAGTTACAGAACTGACCGATGGAATGTTCAAAAACTACATCAAAAATGTGAAATGTGAATGTTTAAAAAGCTTTAGTGCCTTCTGCGCATGCGGCTTCCTTGGTAGCTCATAGTCGGCACAAATATGTGGATGTCTCTAACTATTCTCAACCTAATTTTTTCTCTTTTTTCGAATCAGATTTTTACAATAGTTTTCAAATAATTTATACATCTTTTTCTCAGAATAGTTACAGCACTGATAACAGTATTTGTGCCACTTGTTTAATTTAGTATTTTACAATATTTTCTTACCTTTGTGTAGACTCTTTTTTACCGATTGTTTGTGAATGTGTGAACACAGTAGGCTTTGTAGATTCCCAGCTGCTTGTTAACTGTTTATTTTGTTTTACATTTTTTATGTAGTAAGCAACGACTTATTGTCTATTACTTATAAATGCTGTATCCATGATAATATTCTAATACCAAAAGAGTAACCATGGAGTTTCTTGCCGGTTCTTCTCCATAGGAAACGATTAACCCGAACCGTGCACCTTTTTGTCGACGTTTTATAAGTGTCCATCGAGGCCTATGTGAAATTATTTTTTTTTGATTTTGATTTTTGAAATGAAGCATAGAAGGGTTTACTGATACGATTATAATAAAACTGTGGTCTGTTGACGAAAAATATTTCATGTAGGTATTTTGCATTGAGAGTCTCGTGGCTAAATAGTAACAGCCATACACGGTTCGATCGTAGTTAGCTACGTTTGACTGTGCATGACATTATTATTGAGACTCCTTCATAACATCACACTTGTAATCCCCGAAGGGTTAGGCAGAGGTATACCTAATGGGACAACCACATTTTGCCAGTTATGTTTAAGTCCCATGTAATAGAGGTCGAGCCTATTAACCGGGCACAAATCCGGACTCTGTGGCTGAGAAATTCCTGATGGAAAAACCCAATAACACTGTCCGACCCGGGAATCGAACCCAGAACCTCATCCTCAGCAGTCGTGCTTGCCACCACTAGACCAGTTCAAATTCAAGTTATTTATTTCATAACAAAAATACATTTGTGTCGAAATATTTGCATAGTAAGTACACACAAAAATAAGCACATAAACAATTATAATATAAGTAACCTCGTTCCTCACCCATCATCGAAGTTAGAACGTCTATTCAAATTAAAAATACTTACTTTACAAATTTTAATATTCTTATTGTCACAGAACAAAGTCAGAAAATGCTATAAAAATACATACAGTCACACCTCAGTCACTCCTTCATGCCTCAAAAAGCACGCTAAGCCGTTTGTCGCCGCTGTCATGATCTTTGGCAGACGTTACTGGTAGTCAGTGGCCTGAACCGACAACCAGTCTTACCAAGGGTATCGCATTACCCAGTAACTGGGTTGTGGAGGTCAGATACACGGGCACTCCGGACTCTCAATAAACCAGTGTCTGAATAAAAGGATATTTTTTTCGTTGCTATGGTGACTTTACGACGTATAGAAGTTACTCATAAAATATTTTGTGTTTGAAAAGATAGACCTTGTAAATTACTTTGATTATTTGAACCGAATTTTGTTAACAATTTCAAGGGTTTTATTTTTTTGCATGGACCCTAATCTTTTTTCTTAAATAAAAGTAGCTTAAATTACTCCTTATAACATCAGCTATCCATCCGTAAAAGTCCCGTCAAAATCAGTTCAGTCATTTTGGAGATTATCCGGAACAGACAGACAGACAAAAATTTAAAAAAAAAAGTGTTTTTGTTATAAGTACCGTACTGATATGTATACTTTCATTTATGCATTCGGTAAAAGCTGTTATTCTGAAATTACAAACAGACACTTCAATTTTATTTATTTGTATAGATATACCGTAGTAATAAGGCAAACAAATTAAGCTACAGCCAAAGCCACAAGGCACAATAACTGTAAAAGAGTTTAGTTGCCCATTCCGATGCGAAGATCTTTATGAAGATACATGGCCCACACTGAATAGGTCGTGCCAGCACTAGTAGCTTCTTCTTTCTTAGTATCTTCTTTCTGTAACCAAAGAAGAAAACTCTGTAAAGAACATAACATAACATCACTCCTGTAATCTACGAAGCGTTAGGCGTGCGTGTACTATTAGGTACACCTCTACCTAATACACACACCTCTACATAAAAAAGTACGCCCACGTTTCGCAGTTATGTTTAAGTCCCATGAATAGGGGGCGAGCCTATTTCCATCAGCCGGGCACAAATCCAGACTCCGTGACCGAGAAATTCCTGAAGGAAAAACCCCAATATCACTCGAACCCAAGCCCTCATGCTCAACAGTCACGCTTGCGACCGCTACACCAACGAGGCAGCCTGTAAAGAAACATTTTAAATAAGCATAAAAAAGCGTTTCATCCCATCCTCATTATGGAACAATCAGTCAAAGATAAGAAAAGGAAGGAAGTTAAAATTAAATCATCGCCATTTTAAGGTAATATATTTTCATTCGCGTTTATAAATGAGTATTTAAAAGTGCCCTTCTAAATTATTGTTTAATTGCAGTGTGAAGTTGAGAGGAGCTCGTGGCTAAATAATCCCTGCCGCTCGGGTCGATCTTTAGGTCAAGCTGCGCTTGCCGAGGTTGGTTCGTGGATGGGTGACCACCCATTACATACCGAGTTTCTTCCGTGCCTCGGAGAGCACCTTAAACCGTTGGTCCCGGCTGTCATTTGTAGACAGTCGTTACAGTGGCCCGAAAATCTGACAGTCAGTCTTGCCAAAGGGTATGGTATTACCCAGAACTAACTGAGTTGTGGAGGTCAGATAGGCAGTTGCTCCACGTAAAATACTATTATTCAACTGCATCCGGTTAGACTGGAAGCCGACCCCAAAATAGTAGTGAAAAGGCTAGGCAGATGATGCAGTGTGAAGTTGAGAATTAGTACTTAAGAAAAGAAAAGACATACTAAGTTAGGTGTCGTAGTTTTCGTAACGCAATAATTTAACTTGGCAGTTAAGCCCCTGTCGACGAACTGTCAACATACATTACCTACATAAATAGTTGACTAAGTTTTCTAACTATCAAACTGCCGTTAAAATTCATGTCAAAGAGCTTTATGATGCATATTAACACAGTGATTTAAGCGCTATGAAAATTTAATACAGTACCGCGGAGGTTCTGTATGAAACTAGTTATAAATATGGTTTAGGGGTCCGTAGCTCTGAATAGAAAAGCAGAACTAGTACATGGTCACTGGCTATGACATAAAGACGTATGCAATCTGTGTATTTGTGGTTATTTTAAAGATTCCTTCGTTGATGGCGCGTGAAAGGATGTTAATTTATTTAAGTATATCTGTTAAGACAGAGTTAGTCTACACGAACGACTGGCAGTTGGCCTTCTTAGTGTGTAGACTAGACCCTAGCAAGTCGCTTTTCGAGGTAAGGTTGGATTAAGCAGCGAATGCGGTTCCAAACACCAGAACCGAAGAGTAGAGGGAGTCTGATGATCGTCAATGTTCGTCGTTCAGTCGTTTTTTTTTTTAAACAACATAATTTATACGTGACAAAGCCAACTCAGCTGCACAATCCCAGTTTTGTCATTCAAGCTAATACCAGTAACACAATATAACATACCTACCTTTCTCTGCATCGAGTGTAAACACAATCGGAAATCAAAAGCACAAACATAATGGCTCAAACCATACGACTATAATAAATCCGAGCGCACAAAGCTCAGAGAATGGAAATAGATAGAAGCGTCACGCTTAGCATGAACTATTGGTCGCGGCCTCGATCTGCTGATAGTTCACTCCCATTCAAAGTTCACATTCATTTCATTCACCACAGAAGCATGCTTAGGTATTGCTTACATCGAATGAGTAAAACGCCTGAATTTATTAATGCATAGTTAATGAAGCATTAGGTATCTCTATGAAAACTTACTGGCAATTTCTATTAGTGCATTAATATTCTAACCATTAACAATACTGAAAAAAGGTACCTACTTCTTTTAGCTCATTTGTATGATATTTTCAATTAAGCCTGTAGAAAGTGATTTTGCCTCTGAAAATGAATGGCACATTCAAAATTTATCTTTGAGTGTTTGTGCGTGAAAAGGTCCTAGGCAAAAATAAAGAATATTTAAATAAAAAATACATCCGGACATTTGAATAAAAAGGGATTACAATATAGCCAGGACAAAACAACAGACCAACAAAATGAAGAAACTCAACCAAAAAAAATATTCTATTAAAATATAACAAAAACTTTTATAAAATCCTCTAACAAATGGTTTCCATTACAAGTCTAATATCGTGGCTGCTTTCTTCTTTCATTTCTCATAACCTTATTCTTGGTACTAACTAAAGGATCCCAGAATTTCTAGGTTATAAGACTCGATGACCCGTTTCATAGCTCGTTAGCCAACTGGACTGAGTAATGAAGTTTTTAGCGAGATGTATTTACTACTAAAAGTTTTATTAACAAGGCGACTAAATAAGAAATTTATTTTGCCAAACGAAATTTAAAGGAAGTCACGAAATGGGGATGATGATGACTATTCATTATTTGATGGCGTCTTAAAGATCTTTGGCGTTACCACTGTAGCGGCACTACAAGCCAGCGCCGTCAATGGCACAAATGAAGAACTAACATCGATTCCTAAATTGCAAAGTTGAACTTAACCACGACCTAAGACTATATAGAAAAACCCAACAACAACTGTCGGGCATCAGCTCACCTGACACAAAACCGTCTGGTTGGAGAATCCTCCCTTTTCTATAGGGGATAAGGAACACTCTGTTCTTCATAATCCTCATAATCTTTTTGCCCTTGTCCCATTCTATTTTGGGTCGGCGAAACACGTTTTCTTCTTCCATTCTGCCCTGTCTGAAGTCACGGCATCATTTACTCCTTTATCTTTCATATCAACTTCACACAATCCATGCATCTTTTCTTTGGCCTTCCTCTCCCTTTCCTTCCATCAACATTCATGTCCATCACTCTTTTACTCATATCCCTCCTCATTACGTGTCCATACCAAGACAAACGACTTCCTTTCAATTTTTCTGTAATAGTCGCCACTTTCAAATTTACTCATTCCTTACTTTATCCATTCTTGTCACTCCACACATCCATCTCAACATTCTCATCTCCGCTACATGCAATCGTTTATCATCCATCTTCCTCACAGCCTAGGATGACTCTGACCTATACAGTACGACAGGTTTAATCAAGGACTTGTATGTACCCCATGTTTCTTCTCGTCATTGGAAAACAAAAGATCACGATTCACAACCAACCCGTCAATTAGATATTATGATAACATTAGTTAATCTCAGTATGCTACAATATTGAGTTTAGAAACCTTATTACCGGGGTATCTAATTATTAACAGAAAACGTAATAATGAACAATATTAATCAGTGAAACTCGATACTATACACTCACTTGATATTCGGGAGGCGTCTCAAGGATGGTAGAGAACACAGTCTTCGAGCAAAGATTGATTTGAGGTCAAGGTCATCGCGACGGTGACACAAATAGGTAGAGTATCTACAGGAATTGTCAAGGCAGGTGGTAACAATCTGTTTAATAGGTATTATTAGGTGTAAGTGCGAGAAAGAGATAGATAGCTATTGCGCTTGAAGTACTTAAATTACGACAGTTGTCTGAATTTGTCTGCAATAATTTGCGCGCGCTAATGCGATATCTACCTCTTCACTACATAGTATAAAACAAAGTCACTTCCCGCTGTCTGTCTATCCCTATGTATGCTTAGATCTTTAACCTACGCAACGGATTTTGATGCGGTTTTTTTTTTAATAGATAGAGTGATTCAAGAGAAAGTTTTATATTGTACCCGTGCGAAGCCACGGTGGGTCGTTATTTTTAGTTATAATATCACTGAATCGAAAGGGTAAGCTTCAGAAAATTACATTCGTTTTTCCAATAATTTAGCATACTTCATATTAAACGGATAAAGGTTAATTAATACCTTTTATAAAGTTCTCTGACCCGCATAAAAGTAAGCAATTGCAGTTTTAAATAAAAATACAAAGAAGAATACATATAACATACTTGTAAAGCTAAATGGGGACCCATTCAACTCCAGTCGACCTTTTTAATTTAGGTTTCAAGTAATTAAGTTAAGTAAAGTTGTTGGTGCTTAGTAAAAAAGAAAAGCAACTGGAAACAGTGACACAATTTATACTTTTCTAGGCTAGTCTTGATAAAGTAAAGTTTGTTAAAAAAAAAGTAAGTGCAGAGTTTCTCGCTGTTAATTGTATCGTGCAAAATCACTGTTCACTGAAGACTAAATCGTCGCGATGGTGCACAGGTTAAGGCCTCGCCTCTCATGCACGAAGTTGTGGGTTAAAATCCGGGCAAGTACTAATTTTTTTTTCAATTAATCATCATCTGCCTAGCCTTTTCCCAACTATGTTGGGGTCGGCTTCCAGTCTAACCAGATGCAGCTGAATACCAGAATTTTACATGGAGCGACTGCCTATTTGACCCCCACAACCCAGTTGTCAGACTTTTTGGGCCACTGACTACCTAACGACTGGCAAAGATCTATAAATGACAGCCGGTACCAACGGCTTAAAGTGCTTTCCGAGGCACGGAGGAAACTCGGTATGTAATGGGTGGTTACCCATCCACAGTCCAACCTAGGCAAGCACGGCTTAAAGATACTAGATAGTGACTTTTTCCAGTCAAAAAACATATTTAGTTTTCATTCCTGACATCGGTGAAGAAAACAACGTGAGGAAACCTGAATTTATAATTAATATGAGTCTTGAGTAAGTATGATGATCTTTGCTAGTGTCTGCTCTGTATGAGAAGAGGCCTTTGTCCAGCAGAGGGACAGTAATAGGCTGGTATTATTGCTCTTATTATATCGTAAGCGGTTTGCCTACGATTTAGACATTTAAATCAATGAGTAAAGAATATTATTAACATTTAATTCTAAAGTGAATGAAATGAAGATGAAAATTATTCGCTACGACGTCGCGACGTAGGTGAAGTCACTGCTACAGAAGCTACCCTCTCGTAGCAGATGTCTACGCACTGCTCCAAGTTACAACGCGAGACGGTTGTTCAAATTAGTTACTTGAAATTACAAAGAGTATTTTAACCCGACTACGGCGAAGTCTAACGGAAGGGTTATGATTTTAGCAGTCTGTGTATGTATGTTTGTATTTACGTATTGTCCTACGAGGTGCCTAAACTATTCATCCGATTTTTATGAATAAGGTGTCAATCGATTCGTTATTATGTCCCGGGTAACATAGGCTACATTTTAACCGGCTTCAAAAATAGGAGGAGTCGATTTTACCTTGTAAACCATGAATCTAATAAGAGCGTGATTATTCAGTAGTCGGGGGTTTTAGTGTTGTATACCACACAAATTCTTGTTTATGGTCATCACGTTTTAAGTCAAAACAGGACTCTTGAGTCCTATTCATGAACGTCGTACAATTGATAGATATCAACAGATTAAGATAAAACTCCGATCCGCCAAGTTTGGTGATTATAGCAATATCTTTAGCTACGACTTACCAGTTGACCTTCACGTTAACTTAAAGAGGTTTTAAAATCCTTTCCCATTTAAGCTGGCAAAGCTTCACGTTACACGAAACACAGCATACATCTCCAATTTCAATTAAAACCAAGTTGCCAAAGTAACAAACGATCTGTTACCGCAACCAACGCCAACGTAATCGAGAATACCGCCCGCTGGGGTATAATAATTATCATGTGAACGCGTGGCCCGCTGGGAGTGATCCCTGCCACGGATTAGTGCTGGGATAGCCCGGGAACACACCCCGGGAAACGATAGGACCCCGCGCCCCGGAAATTCATGACACCCAGGGGCGGTCCATTCTTTTTGTCACGTTATATTGCTTTTGCTAACTCTCTGGTTATATGAGGGTGTGTAAAAGCTACATTTTTCTTCGGTATAAAGAATGGTGTCTTGAGCTAGCCTGATATTTAATTCGAATAATAAAGCTGGTATTTCTGAGAATGTTTTGTCTTATATTGTACACATTTGTAGTGGGACTTAACGAAGACTGATAAAAACACATTCCCAATAATACATGTGATTCATAAACCTCATTTCTTACCGTTTATTAATGTATGGTTTATTCACTTTTAACGCATGACCGCAACTTTATTGCAAAATATTCAGGGAGCTGCCTTTTAAAACGCAAGTGTACATCGGTTTCACTTTGAACAAACACGGCTAATTTTTATGCTATCTGATGTGTTAAAACTTTTTTCACATCTAAAATTTGTTCCAATAATAACATCCGGTTAGACTGGAAGCCGACCCCAATATATTTGGGAAAAGGCTAGGCAGATGATGATGAAAAACGTACGTGTATTTTCAAATAACCTCGTTATTCCAACTGAAATAATTTACTAGTAAGTAGTAAATAGTAAGTAGCAACGCCTTCATTTTTTCAACATAAAGACGCTGCGTGACCTTCGCGGTACGCGCGATCTTATTTTTCTTTACAAAATTGTCAACGGAATAGTAAAATGCAGCGATTTAGTTGAGCGTATTCCGTATTCAGTCCCTCCAAAACCCATACCAGATATCCCATCACCAGACTGTTTCATATTCCTTTCCATAAATCAAACCTTGGTCTCAACGCTTCCTTGCTGCGAATATGTAGAAACTACATTAGCTCCTACACATCACTGGAAACCGATTTATTCGGTGTTTCCCTCAACAAATTCAGAAGATCAGTTTCAGAGGTACGGGAGCGCACTAATCGTGTAACTAGTTAACAAAAACAAAAATGTAAATTAAAATCTTTAGATATCACACTCATAATACATATATGATCATAACTCATATCATCTCATTTAGTTTTAAGAAAATTTTGAAATTGTATTCAATTTGTTTTATTTTATTATTAAGATTTGAGAAGTTTATGTTGTTGTCTTAGGGTGAATGCTGTTTATACCTATAATAGGCATACATACCAGAACTGTTATGTTATTTTTATCGTTTCACATTAAAACTTACTATGTACTGCTGTTGGTGTACCAAATAAATAAATAAATTACCAGTTAGTAAGAGAAACAAAACACTAATAGTTTACTTGTATCCTTTTTACGATAAGTACAAACACATTAGTTACAGCTCCATGGTCTATTCGTTTTAAATTTAAACCTAGCTGAATGAAATACTACACACAGACACTACTACACACATCATACACACACACTACATACAAACATACACTCACACATTACTACTATACAGATAAACCGGAAAAGGTATGTTCTTCGGTATTCGTCGCGCCACAGATTTTCCTTGGAGATCTGTACCATTAATTCCGAGCGTAACGTTGCAAGCAGTATCCAATGATATATTATAAAGAGGAGTTCGCTTAAGAGTGTCGGAATCGTCCATTTTCCTCAATTGGTCGTCGCCACTTGCTGCGGAAATTAAAAGCTAATAATTGGTGTTTTTTCGTAATTTTGCGTGCTCAGTTTATCGTCTTTGATCTCTTCTAATTCTATGGAAGAAAAGGAAAGAGACTGGGCCGTATGTTTCCAGTAGGTATAGTTACATAGATACATAATTACATACTATGTTACAGTCAAAACCCTTATTATGTTAAATTGTGTTTTCTCCTTGAATTTCTTCTTCAAAATTAGCCGTTCCATTTTGACCGAGTAAGTATTCAATATTTTGTAGGAAACAGCAGATTTTGTTTTAAATTACCGATTAAAAATTTCTATGTCCCCACATAGCTGTGAGCTATAAATAATTATATTATCTGTACATTTTACGTTTTGACCGTTATCTTTGGACGGTGGATAGCTTCGAATGTCTGGGGTTATTGAACTTCGGTATCATTTTTCATTGGGTTGAGAATGATGTACTGAATACGTGGTAACGGTTTGTGTCCGTGTACTTTCCACCTTGTATATACCCACATCATTCTCGTTACGTAATAGGTTTGTTAGTTTTATCCGCTCTCGCTAATGCTGTAACTTTTCCACATGTATGGGCTGATTGGTAATTGGGTGCCTTCCTTGAAATGGGTGATACTAGACCTTATTTGCAACAATTTTGACCCGGTCAACTTAGGGTCCAAACTGGGTTGTTTTTGATAAATCGAACTTTTAAAGTTTTTTTTGTTTAGTATAGTTTTGTACGTCTTACTTGTTGCAGATTTTATTTTGGAAAGCTAATAAATAAATTCATTTATTTTTGGTAAATAACACCCATTGCCACACATAAATTGATAGAAATCCCAAGACAAGATAAAATTAAATAAAATCAAACAAAACCAAATATAATAAAATAAAATACAATAAAATCAAACTAAATCAATTAAAATCAAATAAAACAATCAAATTAAATCAAATCAAAATAAAACAAACCAAATTAAATCAAATAAAACTACATCAAATCAAATTTAAAAACATCGTCAAAACAATAAAATTCTCCGACACTGCTAAAGCGACATGTCTGTCGGAACAATGTCTCATGAAGGGGCAGTCCAATCTCCCCGCAATCATCACCAGTACGATGTTAGGGCTAACCCGTACCCTGCGCACCAAGGAAGCGGCGCGCTTGCGCATAATTGCGTGGAAAGAGGCAGTGCGAGCCGCTGCGAAGATACCCGATGCGCTGCTGTATCGGGGTAGCCCCTTCATCGCTCTGAACGCATTATTGTACTGGACGCGGATGGTGCTGTAACTAACAACAGTTCGCTCTAACAGACAACGCCCTCTGCTCCCGTTCCATGTCTGCGAGATCTTTGAGGTCGACAGTCAAAACAAGTGCCGGCGGTATGCTTCCCGGACATTTTGCACTGGCGGTCTCAAAGATCATACACTGACCGTGAACACAAGCATATTCCTCGCATATCTGTAACAGCTTCCTCAAGCCGCAGACCGAAGCGCTCATCAGCACCACGTCATCAGCATAACTTAAATTATTGACACATGTACTGTCGGTGTGACAACCGATATGCTCACTGCTGAACGCCACGATCAGCCCGTCAACATACAAATTAAGCAGGGTAGGAGATGTTAAGCCACCTTGCCAGACTCCGCATTCGAGCTGATACGCATCCGTTTATCTAACACTATTAAACTGGAATGCACCTGTACTGGAACATATACTGATGAGTTCCCATGGCAAATTTATGCTCCTCAAGTTGTTCCACAGCAGGTCATACGCTACAAGGTCATAGCCTTGGACAAATTAAGGAAGCACGTGTACACGGGTGTTTTCCGATCTGTATAGTATTTGACGGTCTGCTTAAGACACAATATAGCACTTTCAGTGGAAAGCCAGGGATGAAACCCGAACTGGTTATCGTGCAGAGTTACTGATCTATTTAACAGTGCATTAAGCAAACCGTCAAACACTTTAGCAGTTACAATGGCAAGAGAAATATTCCTGTAGTTACTCTTATCCGTAAGGTCACTTCTTTCTTACACAAGCACTACCACTGTTTAAACTGTGTAATTAGAAAAGAAAGTCGGTCCTGTAATTTGCACGACAAGTGTCTTACATTTATTTTGAGAAACCTGCGTCGAAAAACAAAGGAAGTTTCAAAAGAATTTCAGAACAAGACTATGTTCTATTTCTCAAAAACCACCCAGTTTGGACCCCAAGTTATGTGGGACAAAATTGTTAGAAAAAAATAAGGTCTAATATCATCCATTTCAAGGAATACACCCAATTACCAATCATCCTGTATACTATGACAACAAAAGTTATTCAATGAAAACAATGAAATGAAATAATTAATTCTATTATTAACTTTATACTCAGAATTGCTGCAGGCAATTTTAATAATATCATCTACACATGATTTCGCTTACATTTATTTTCAATGTTCCTTTGTAAAAGGTTTGCGAATGACATTTTTGATTCCAACTCGACATTAAAACTTCTGAGAATTACGTAAAGAGATATTTTTTTTTTTATGAATTGAAAAACTCACCTGATACATTAAAATGTATGCCTACGTGCATATTTTTGTTTTTTTTTTGTTTATTATTAATATAAAAAACAATAAAAACTAGTATGAGCAAATGTGTCACCAACAACATTTTCCACGGAATACATACAAAAAATAAAAGCTTTACTTACCATGCAAGTTTAGATCTACAAACCACAACAATTTATAAAATATCGGTGTTCATTTTTTTGATATGTTATTATAGTTTTATTTAAAACTGCTTTTGGGGTGTATGTGATAAATTTAGCAAAGACAGAGAAAAATAAACTCGATTCTTCGTCTTTTTTCCAAGGAGGTTTGCAGAATCTAATAGATCTGCTAAGATCCTTTCAGACTCCTTCCTTCGCCTCCTGTTTCACCCACGATAATACATCTCCACCTTTACATGATAAACACGTTTTAATTAATTTCTCTTGTGGCAATACTGAGGCCGAAATCTATAAATCGTTACTTAGCACGTGTTTTAACATAGACGTCATGCTCGGTTTCTATCTTGCGCTTGGAGATTGACAGTTGGTGCATCTGTGTTGAGAATAGAGATAGATAGATAGATAAACCTTTTATTCAGTGCACCCAAAAGACATAGCACAACACACAGAAGCACAACTAAATGATAACAAATTACAAGAATACCGGTACCCACCGGTACCGGTTACCTATGTCGGGTATGTCAGGATTTACTCCGTTAGGCTTGTACATCATGTGGGCAGACCATGGGTTTCGTGCTATGAAAACACACTGAGTGCGATACACTGTTTCTAGCAAACTAACAAATTGCTTGAGATTACAACTTAACTCAATATCACGGGACACAATGAATCAGGTACAGTTCCAAGACGTCTCAACTCCGCCGCGATCCGACACTGAATGTCGTCCTCTCCTTCAGCTGGACATCAGGGCTCTGTACAAGCACACCGTGTGTTGGTAGACTGGTTAGTAATATAATTCGCGTGATGTCACCACTGCACACCGGCGCGCCTTCCAATCCATTCCATGTCCGTACTAATGACTTGATAAAAACAAGGTGCCAATTTACAAAAAGAAAATATATGTAATTAAAGAAGTATGGAAACAAAATGCCATATTTCAAATAAACCCACATATCACATCCATATCATATCATATCTCAAGTTAAAGTAAGAGTGAGGAAATATCTCAGCCTTATTTCAATGCAAATATTTTTATGGGGACAATTATATCTGTGCGCAAAAAGTGATCTTACATCACCGTTGTATCAAAAGTCTGTAATCGGTAAAACTTGTTATTATTTTAAGACCACCACTTTTGTTCGGAGTCGCTTTCAATGAATTTACTTGAACGACTTATTAAGTCTTGGCATTAATGCGTACTGTAACAAGGGGAACAAAGAAAACAATGGGATCGCCAAATAAAAGACAACAAAACAATATTAAGTCTAGCTTTTGCTTCGTTATTGTCTGACAAATCAGAATGACTGTCGAAATGTAAGTACTTTTTGTTTAGTTATAATGAATTGGGTATTGTTTTTTCCATGTGTATTGTTTGATATTAAGACAAGGCTAAGACATTTTTCTCGAACAATCTAGATATTTCTTTTTTTTTTTATTTGAAATATTCTGTTCCATAGATATCACAATAATTGAATGAAGATCGACAAATTTTGATTTACATGAGAATAACTTATAGACAAAACCTAGATAAAAAAGTGATAAACAAACTACTCGATTTTTAAAAGTCAACGTTAGATGCTTCATCCTTAACTCGAAGAGAGGACGTAACTTCAGCGACTTTTTAACTTTATGCATGACTTTCAAAGATGACTTTTTCAGCGTACCAACTTTTTTTATCGTTACTTCATACTAGGCTTAATCTGCTATTAAGTTGATTTTTCAGTCACAAAACTCCTCACTTGGAGAACTTTTACTTGTCCTGAGTGAGTTTAATGGTCAGTTTTTCTTTTCATTCGTAGAGGTAGTTTCGTATGGAAAAGAATGGGCAAGAAACTCCATTCGTTACACTTTTAAAATAATTTGTTTGAGAACTGGAGGGTTTTTGTCTTAAAACAGTAGTTTTAGTGTGGGAGTACAAACTGAGTTGTGGAGGTCAGATAGGCAGTCGCTCCATGTAAATTCCTGGTATTCAGTTGCATCCGGTTAGACTGGAAGCCGACCCCAACATAGTTGGGAAAAGGCTAGGCAGATGATGACTTCAGTGTGGGAAAGAGACGGAGCTATACAGGACGTCTAGCGCCATCTCTTTCTACTCTGGAGTAATAATAAAATAATACTTGGTAGGCCACCTGAACCCATGAAACCAAGCGCAAAAGTCAAGCAATACCCTCAGTATTCTAAACTAAGCCATCATATTTGTCATTATAAGTCTCAAGTATACAGGGTGGCAATGCGAAAACGGTTACCACTTATTCAGTACATCATTCTGAGTCAGTACATCATTCTGAGTCCACATAGAAATCGAAAATTGAAAAAAAAAAAATCTGCTATTTCCTACAAAAGTGCATTTTTTTTTTAATAACCGATGAAAAGTTTATATGTGTTCGCGTCGGTCCCTTCCACCCTGTATTGTTCTTCCTCTGTTAGTTGACGATGCAGATTACTTGCTGCGTTAGCACTGTCAAAGCAATAAACGATTAACTTGAAAACCACAGCGTTCATAAGTCGTTATAGATTGCAAGTGAGTTGAATGCCCACTACGATGAACTACGGTATTTCGTTAAGACATGCTTGATTTGTGAGATTAATGCTTTAGGTATTGACGCTAGTGCATCAAGCTACTCGAAACTGTCAAATTTTCCCAATCAACCTTGAACCTAATGCTTTCGCAATAAAATTGAAAATCTATTAAATAAATTTGTCAGATTGTAGAGTAGCTTTAAACTAGCTGTAAACTTTTTGAAAAAATAGGCTGAGAATTTAAAGTTTACAGGCTGGCGCCGACAATACGACGATAAATTAAACTGCGTGTACCTCATGACGTTCCCAGTCGGCATTCAAGAATTCAATCGAATATATCCAGTAATAAAATGAATTTCGATACTGGAAACTCGACTCCATAGACACAACAAGAATTCAGAAGCGCTCACACACCCGCCACATTAAACAAAGGTTGTCAATAACCAGTTCGATCCGTCAAATGTAGGACAAAAGTGAGCCTCTAAAGCTCCATAGTCGAAAGTAAACAGTGTTTAGCTCGTTTTCCATCCAAATGCAGTAATTGTAATTGTCTTTGCGACCAAAACTCTGACGGATCACATTCTGATCCGAGTACGTTAATCACAGTGAATAATGTACCATTTCGGATGTCCAATGAATAATCCTGATGGATCTGGGAACTCTCCTGCCACCAAATGAGCGATTTCACAATAATTCGCTTTTAGCATCGTTTTGATGCTTACCGTGTGTTTCGAAATTGGCTCTTTGTGGCCGTTTTACACAATTTTCGGTTACACATCTATTTATAATGATTACTTCCTACTTATTAAGCGTTTCTTGCAATGATATAATAGAATGAATGGGTGGGAATGAATTAAATGGTCTTTGTTCATCGGTTCAATTAAATTCCGCTACGATTTGATTTACAAAAATTTTCTCAAAATTTTAGCTTATTTTACATGTTTATTCTCTATCGTACAGCTGTTAGGTAATTTCTAACTATTATTTACTGTTCTGTTTGTTTTGTATCTGTTGATTAGGACACTAATACTAAGTATAAAGTTATAAGTAGTAAATATACACCGTGACTTTTTAGTCGTCTTACAAAGGTCGTCAACTCAATGTACCCGACATAAATTAGATCTAGGCGCGATTTTTTTTATCTTCCAATTATGGAAGATAAAAAAAATCGCGCCTACCTTTTTCTTTGTACCTATTAAGGTACAAAGAAAAATAATAATTAAAAAATTAGAATAAAATTATGAAACATCTGTTAATGATGTTTACGTGTCAAACGGGAGAACATTACCTACCCAGCACTCGAGTCCAGTAGCTCATCGCTCGCAACAGGGTGTTTTAACTTCGTCATGCGTCATAATTATTAAAATCTCATAAAAACCTTTTTTTATGAATATTTAGATACATGAAGTGGGCTGCCGATGTAAGACGACTAAAAAGCCACGGTGTATATTGAAAAACGCATTTTGAAACCTTTAGTTAAAGCTACTTCCTACCCTAAAAGTGGTTCAACGTGACAAAAGTAAAAACGCATTTCAAAATCGAAACCCGCAAATTAGGATGTAATTTGCTGCCGATTATCTTGAAGCGAGTGGCCGATGTCAAAAGACAGGTTGAGAATAAATAATGTCTTCTGGGAATAGCCAATAGAACCGCGCCGGGCAGAAAGGTACTTAAAGAGGGAAGCAAAGGAGCTTTTACTTATCTTTTCTTTACTTTGTGCCCGGGAGTGCCGAAAGTACCTAAAAGGTGATTAAGATTCAGCTGATTAGTTGAACTTGAGAATAAGATATTGCTTTTACTTTTGCACTGAGTTTAGGGAGGGTGCAGGTAAATTTAACCGTGACGACGGTTGCTGTCTTCGAGCTATTTTTTTCGGAGCACCGGGAATTGCTTGGCACGAATTTTTATATTTTTCTGCTATTGTTTTAATCTTAATTTCTTTTCATGAAAAGAAAGGTTCGCCTCATTAATTCGAGTGCGGTTATTTATGATGTTATAATTTGCAGAGAACATCTCTAAAGAAAAGGAAGGCCATGTTTTAACATAACGTCGTCGTGCAAGGATATACTTTGGCAAAAAAATTAAATTAGTGACCCGCTTTGTTTTTAACGACAGCACGCTGCAACTGATGACTACTTGTATTATTAAAGCGTTAAATGCTTTAATAAAACGATACAGACTCAAAGCGGATCCTAGCTAGGAAAACCCCAAAAATGAAAATGAAAAGCACTTGGTACATAGAAATTACTTGTTTCAGACGAATTTTTTTGGGTGTTGTGTGTCGAAATGTAAACTGATATTTCATTGATAGTGGCCAAGGGACCAGTCCAGTAACATTGACAGCTCGTGAACGCTCGTTTATGACCGTGGTAATCGAGGGCACTCCAATCGAATTTGGGGTCAAAATGGAAATCAAGATGGCGTCGACGAATATTTTCAGTTTTTTCGTTATGGTTGTCATTTTCGTGGTTTTCGGGGTCGCTAATAACGAAAATGAGGTCAAAATGAAAATACAGAATGGCGCGACCAAAATTTTCGGTTTTTTCATGACGAAAAAACGCATGTCATTTATTTGTTAAATAAATATACTCATAGAAGTAGTGGATTTCTTGTCCATATACCACAACCTTTTACTTACCCTCTATATTTATGTTACAATTTTCTAGTGGCAAGGCGACAAGTTTCATTACTCTAAAGCCAAAAATAATTTCGAAAACTAGTGGTCGTGAATTTCAAAATAGGTACTTTTTCAAAAAACTTTTTTTAATTAATTGCTTTACAAGGTGTAAACGGACCCTCTGTTTACACCTTGTAAAGCAATTAATTTTGTTTGGCCACTTTTTATATTTTGTTGGCGCCACTGCTTCCGGCGACTAAACATAGCGCCAATATCACGAGTCAAGCGACGCACCGTGGGTCTAGTGCTGCCACCTGCGTCGGACCGGACGTTGCAGTTATTGGCTGTCTGTATCGGCTGACGTCGCTTTGGAGGGGGATTAATTCTATAAATATCCCGAGCTCAGTAAGCTGCGCCCTCTGGTCACTTGCGCTTCGCCGAGGCAACATTGATATCGTTTATTTGTTTATATTAAATTAAAAAGTGAAAGTGAAAGTGTGTATCTGTTTACTAATTCCTAATTAAGAAGACTCAACTTACATCAGAAGTGCTTCGAATTCAAGCCTACAAATGGGCCGAAAGTCAAGTGCCCGTCAACGGGAACGGAAAAGGAGCAAACGTATAAGATCTTCATCATCATCATCGTCAAGCAGTAAGTCCAGTAGAAGCTACACGCCTCCACCCATTCGTAAAAAAGCAAAGAAATCAGTCGATAGTCAAGTAGCGGGTTGCTATAATATGGTTTTGAACTCGATGGTACCTGAGTTTGACCCCCTTACAGATAAAGTATGCAATTGGCTCAATATTGTTGATTTGCATGCTAAAACATTTAATTGGAAGGATCAAGTGATAATTTACCAGGCTGTCAATAAATTCAAAGGAACAGCAAAAACTTGGTACGACTCATTTTTAAAAAATGAGAGTAGTTGGGGTAGTTGGAAATGGAAACAATGGCGGGATAAAATATCGTTTACATTTCAAACAAAACGTAATATGTTCACGTTACTTAAAGAAATCATTGATAGTAAACCTACAGCACAGCAACATCTGTATGAATTTTACTTTCAACAAAAATGTAAAATTGACAGGTTAAGTGTGAATTTTTCTGATCGGGACATCATTTCTATCATTACGGGCAACATCAACGATCCTAACATAAGTGCGTCGGTGGATGCCGGAAGTATAAATACATGCGACCAATTTGCATCTTTTCTGCACGGTCTGTTAAGTAGTTCTCATAATGCGAGTCACGGCGCTGTCAGTGAACAAAAGGTGCCTCAATCCTCGTTTAAACGAACTGATCTAGGAAATTCATTGAAATCAGAACAGTGTAGTCGTAATGCTGTGTCAAATCAAAGTTTAACGGCTGCCAGAACCACAAAGCAGATAACTTGTTTCGGATGTGGGGGTAATCATAAACGAAATGAGTGTACAGAAATTTGTAAATATTGCAATAGGAAGGGACATTCAGAAACTTTTTGTCGAAATAAAAAATCTGACGAAGTAAAAAAAGAAGTAAAATTGGTAAAGTCTGGTGAAAATAAAAATAAATTTAATAAAGTTGCCTGTATAGGGGGCTTTTCTCAAAACGTTTTTATTGATATGGGCAGTGATTGCTCCATAATAACGTCGGATTTAGTAAAACAATTAAAGTTAACGAAACTAAAGTTGGCAATACCCATTCAATTGCAGGGATTCTCGAATTGTTCTGTGATCTTGGTAGAAGATTACGTAACGACATCACTGATTTTAGACGGTATAGAATTCAAAAACGTTGATTTCTATATTATTGACGTGTTGTCGGGTTGTGACGTCCTGGTAGGTCGGAATGTGACTGAAGATACGTCAGTTATGTATACGAGAATAGGAAATCAACTGACTTTTCAGAAAACCGTGAATGTGTCATTAGTTTTGTCTAATGAAGTAAAATTCAACGTACCGGATAAATATCATGATGCTTTAAAGGATCTGTTTGAAAAATATCCCAAAACAATCTCGGCTGATTATAGTTCATTAGGTAAAATTAAAGATTTTGAAATTGAGATTGAACTTGAATCGAACAAACCTATTTACACCAGGCCATACAGGTTATCAGAGCCTGATAGGACATCGTTACGTAAAATAATTGACGAGCTTCTTAAAAATAACATCATTCGCGAAAGCAAGTCCCCATTCGCTAGTCCTGTACTGTTAGTAGAAAAAAAAGGGGGTGAAAAGCGACTATGCGTGGATTACAGGTCATTGAATAAAATTACTACTAAAGAGAAATACCCTATGCCACGCATAGAGGACTTGTTAGATAGATTAAAAGGGTGCAAGTATTTTACTAGTTTAGATATGAAGAGTGGATATTACCAGTTAAGGGTTAATGAGGGTTCAATAGGCAAAACTGCATTCATAACGGAAGATGGGCATTACGAGTTTTTACGTATGCCATTTGGGCTATCAAATGGACCATCGGTTTTTCAACGCATGATGAACCAGATGTTGGGCAATTTACGCTTCAAAAATGTCATTATCTATTTAGATGACGTGTTGATCGTTTCAGAAACCGTTGTAGAAAACATAAACATCCTGGAATCTGTACTAAAATTATTTAAAGAACACGGTTTGACCCTTAACCTAAAAAAGTGTTTTTTCTTTTTAACTGATATCACATTCCTTGGATATGAAGTAAATGGTAATGGTATCAAACCCACACCAAAGAAAATTGATGCTATAAAGCAGTTCCCAATACCCAAAACAGTTCATCAGTTGCGTCAGTTCTTAGGGTTAGTTAATTATTTCCGTAAATTTATTAAGGACTGTGCAATACTAAGTAGCCCACTTACAAAATTATTAAAAAAGGGTCAAAGGTGGCAATGGACAGACGAAAAAGTAACTTGCGATTCTACCTTAGCTATCTTTGATCCCAAAAAAGAAACCATACTTTATACAGATGCAAGTAGGGAGGGGATAGCTGGAATTATGATACAAGTGCATGAACATGGTGAGCGACCGATATATTACTATAGCAGGCAAACGACCAAGGAGGAAAAGCGTTATCACTCGTTTGAGCTCGAACTTCTTGCAATTGTGGCATCATTTCAAAAATTTCGTTTATATTTGCTGGGTCGTAAGTTTAAATTAATTACGGACTGTAATGCCGTCAGATATTCGCTTACAAAAAAAGAAGTGTTGCCACGAATAGCCAGGTGGGTGCTCCTGACCCAAGAATTTGACTATGAGATTTGTCATAGACCCGGCGCTAAAATGCAACATGTTGATGCACTTAGTAGAAACCCTTACTATAGTGGTGAAGTTTGTGAAAAACAAATAGTGATGTCCATCACCGAAGCTGACTGGCTTTTGAGTGTTCAGGAACAAGACCCAAAACTGTGTAAAATCAGAGATATTTTACTGTCAGGAGAGGCCGATGCAAATCGGAATATTTTTAACGAGTACGAATTGCTTGGATACAAAATCTACCGCCGCACTGAAATAGGACGTAGATGGGTTGTACCAAAAAATTGTATCTGGCAAGTAATTATGTACAATCATGACAAAATAGGTCACTTCGCTGTGGACAAAACATTAGAAAGAATTAAACATAAATATTGGTTTCCTAAAATGAAAAAAACAGTGACCAAATACATAAAAAATTGTTTACACTGCCTATACAATAAAAATAAAAGTGGTAAAAAGGAAGGTCAGTTGTTTCCAATTCCAAAATACGCTCGCCCCTTTCATACCCTCCATATGGACCATGTGGGTCCATTTGTGAAATCATCAAAGGGCAATTGTCATATTCTGGTACTTGTTGATGCGTTTACAAAGTTCGTCTTTGTATTTGCGGTGCGTGATACAGGCACTGCTTGTGTCTTAAAAGAATTAGACCACTTGTTTAAGATTTTTGGCAATCCGCGAAGACTCATTACTGACGCTGGTACTGCTTTTACGGCAAAGGCATTTCAAACATATTGTGACAGCAAAAACATTCGTGCACACACTATAGCAACTGGCATGCCGAGATCGAACGGACAAGTCGAACGCTACAATAAAACAATAGTAGAGGCACTGCGTTCATTGGGTGCAGATAACGACTACACACACTGGGATGATGTTTTAACGTGCTTACAACAAGGTATGAATAGCACATTGCAGAAAACCATCAATGCAGTCCCCAGTGAAGCGTTTTTTGGGTACCGCCTTAGAACAGAGAGCGACATATTTTTACCCGAGCAAGAAGAAATTATAGATGTCACACAGCTGCGACGGGATATCGATACACGAATACAGCTGGATGCTAGACATCAAAAAGAAAGTTTTGATGCAAAACGTTGTGTGGCCAAACAATATGAGATTGGGGACTTGGTTCTCATAAAAGTGTCTAGCCAGGCTAGTAATGGCAGCAGTACTAAACTTCTACCGGTGTTCAAGGGCCCTTTCAAAGTAACTAAAATACTTGGGAAAGATAGATACCACATAGTTGACATAATAGGCAGCGAGCGATCACACAAGAAATATTCTGGTACTACCTGTGTGGAAAACATGAAACCATGGATTAAGATAACCGATTGGGATGAGGATGTTGGCGTGGTTGGTATGTACAAAAAAAAAAAAAAACTAATTTAATAAAACATCAAAGGTAAAATTATTATTTATTTATAATCTAATAATACAGCTCTACATTTTGGTTTTAAATGATTAATCACTTTAACAAATAACACTTTATAATTATGAAATAGAAATGTTGCAGTTTGAATGACGTTTCCACTACAGAAACAAGTGAGGTTCGACCTTGAGCTTGTTGTGAGCGACAATGTGGTTCATGCAGATAAAAGTGGATGAACTGGAAAGCTTCGGCAATCATGTGGACTGCGAGTCTGAGCATGGTGGTGCAAAGTCAGGGATCACACTTTTGTATGTGCTATTCATTGGCTCAGTGGTGGGAACTCATTCAAAATAACGTAACATTATACCTATTATAGTCATCAAAGCTAACATATTTATTCTCACATTACAGAGGACGGTGTGTCTAGGGACAGACACAGTTCAGGAGGGCCGGATGTTGGCGCCACTGCTTCCGGCGACTAAACATAGCGCCAATATCACGAGTCAAGCGACGCACCGTGGGTCTAGTGCTGCCACCTGCGTCGGACCGGACGTTGCAGTTATTGGCTGTCTGTATCGGCTGACGTCGCTTTGGAGGGGGATTAATTCTATAAATATCCCGAGCTCAGTAAGCTGCGCCCTCTGGTCACTTGCGCTTCGCCGAGGCAACATTGATATCGTTTATTTGTTTATATTAAATTAAAAAGTGAAAGTGAAAGTGTGTATCTGTTTACTAATTCCTAATTAAGAAGACTCAACTTACAATTTATAATTTGTTTCACATACATGTGTCGATATTGACCCACCAGAAAAATTCCGTGTTTTGTTTATTTGCCACGAACCTCTTAATTTTTCATATCATTATATATGTTCTTCATAACGTCATCGACCCATTAAACAAATGTATATACGAATATTTCCTTTCAAACAATACATAATGTGGCTGGTAGTCTAAAGCTGTCACCGTTCTTCCCACTCGGTCCCACGTCTCGTTCACACAATAGGAATGGGACTGTCTATAAAGGATCTAACATAATGAAAATCGACCCGTACTGTAATCTTCACGAAAATACCCATACCATTTTATTCAACTTTTGCAGTATCGAGTAAATTGAAAGTGTCCTACCGTATCATCATTGACATCTTAACTTATCTTCTGCCTAGCCTTTTCCTAACTATGTTGGGGTCGGCTTCCAGTGTAACCGGATGCAGCTGAATACCAATATTTTACATGGAGCGACTGCTTATCTGACCTCCACAACCCAGTTAGTACTGGGTAATAAGATACCTCTTGATAAGACTAGTTGTCAGACATTTTGGGCCACTGACTACCTGATACGACTGTCAAAGGTCTACAAATGACAGACGGGACGTGCTTTCCGAGGTACGGAGGAACGACTTTTTTATTGGGGTCAAAAATCACGTTTTACGGTAGGACTCAATGTAACGCACTCAAAACACTGTGCTGATGGATGGATTGAATATTATGGAGGTATTTAGAGTAAAGTAATAACATTAAAACTTTGTTAAAAAGTTGAAATTTTGACCCCCAATATATCCGTAACCAGATGGTTCCCATGTAAGGTCTAAAACAAAACAAAAATGAACACAATGACGGGAAGAACAAGTGCCGTTCGGGTTCTTTAAGAGTGTATTGACACACTTTATTGTAATGTAAGCTTTATGTATTGCAAGCTGTGGTTACCTATAATTGAGTGTGCGTTACAAGGCCAGGTATTTTGTAAAAGTTTTCAGTTTATATAAGATTAACTTGTAATGTGACTTGTTGGTAATCCAAAATAAATCAATAAATAATGTACATCTCTGTACACATCGTAAAACGAAACTCTAAATATATGGCAGCATCTTACATAATAAGAAGTTACCTCAAGACCCATATAAACTACGTCATGACTCCTGGTACATAGCATCACACACTGACAAGACGACGCCCCTTCATTTCATTAGGTGCATTGTTAAGCTTGAAGTGGTTGCTTAATACCCGGTTCAGATTAATTTTCACGGAGTGAAGCAATTACTAATTACCCTGAGCTCTAACGACCATCTGTGTGAAGATCCTCGCCCATGATCACGGTCCATTGATATATGATATCACTGACTGACAACTTTGTGGAAACTATATTGGTTGTTATAAACTGTAAAATAAAAAGAGATGATGGTATAAATTTTATCAGACTTTTTACTTAATTATGGTGCTATATAAAACACATCTTAGCATGCGTGGTAAATCACGCAAAACGTGACTTACCACGCATGCTAAGATGTGTTTTGTAAAAAGACTCCGAAAAACTAAAACAGATCAATGTAACAATAGCAAGTCCGAAATAAAGGTGTGTATAAAACTGGTACTGGCTTCATTTTTATTCAAGCATGATTTTGTTGTATGATTTTGACTCTCCACAATGTAGTATGTAGTAGTATGGTATGTATCTTTAAAAGTACAGCCAAATCGAGCGGTTTGTTGGTACTCTGGATCAGACTACGGACATTAGTAACAACTGTAAAATCTCGATGTCCACAGCAATCTGCAGTCCGGTCTACTCGGTTTGATCGCACTATTTAAGATCTCCATGTGCGATATGACCATGGTGCCAAAAAAATAAAAAGGCCAAACATGCTATAAAATCAACAATAACTATCGTTCATATGCAATATGTCAATAAAAACCCTGTCCAATCCGAAAGGGGCGTATATACCAATGACATTACCAAATAAAATACGAAACATAAAACATTCATGAAAGTAAACATATTAATGAATTTTAAAATGAACGATTTTTGTGCCCAAATTCTAACAAACTTTTAAAACATGACATCATCTTCCGCATTATGTTCGATTGTCAACTGTTTGTTTATGATGTCACTACCCGAGAAGCAACCGGAATTTCCCCGCGCACGCCTCTGTGATGATATGTAATTGAGTGTCCTGATTTTATTACATTTTACTTAATTTTTATTGGTGATTTTTTTTTACTTGTTAATAAAGAAGGATTACATTAGTAGAATCTAATCTCGGTACCTAATAATATTCTCACGGATCGGACAGGGTGTTATAATATATTGCATAGCTCTTTGACTCCAAGGCAACTTGAATTTACCTTCTATCTATTTTAGAGTACCTACACGAAACGGTTTGATTTACTCCAACGAGCAGTAGCCAGATTTTGTAAACAAAACACAATCTGGAAAGGAAGAAGAGAAGAATAATTATGATTGTATTAACAAAACTCCATAGTACAGAGCCGAAAAATTCCGCAGCGAAAGTCGCACTCCCAAAACAGGATACACAAAAGCTGGGAAATGCAGTAAAACGAACAATGAATGAACTAATCAAATTAGACAATACATAGTTACCCGTCTCACTCTGATGTATTCTGGTAAATAGAGAGGAAACTAATGGAGTGGACATAATCTGTCCGATAGCATTGCTTAATTTTCTCGTCCTCTTACTTCCAAATCCGTAGATGAAAAATGAACAGTGGCGGGACACGTTTTTGCTTTTATTTTTGTTGGTTGCGACCGGATTTTTGCAGAATTGGAGTAACGTAATAAAACATACGCTGCATTTTTTTTTAACTATGGTTTTTTGCTTTGTAGCTTTTAGCGGAAGAAAAAATGTCGGAAAAAACGCCTATTTATATAGGCGTGTAAATGAAAAGGTCCAAACGCACTTGCATACGTTTGGCTCAAAGCGTTACAAAGTTAATTTCGTCGCCGTACATTTTATTGAAATTCCAACCGTAATAATTGAGGTTTTCTTAGCACTGCATTGTTTTGCTCCTTTAATCATTTTCTCTCAATCATTTTAAGTTGATAGCGGTCTTTTATCATAAAGGTCATGTGCAAACAAAAGAATATAAATTATTTTTAGCGTCTTAAATAACGTCATTTGACATCATACACCGAGGAGAATGATTGGCAGTGCGCTAAACGTTCGTAGGCTTAATTAATGTGTACACAGAATGGAAAATATGTGGTAACATATTTTCCATTCTGTGTACACATTAATTTTTTTGACTTTGTAGTTTCGACCCCATTAGATTAAAAATCCCATAAGCTGCACATTTGAATGGAATTTGCCTAAAAGTAGGCATTTCTTCTTCTTAGCGGGTCGATGGCAATCAACATTGTGACAGCCCAGAACTGAGCTACTAGTATGGCGCTTTCGGTAGCGTCCATCAGTTCCTGTGGTGAACAAACATCAGGACACGAATGATACGATATTAAGTGCCCCATCATTTGTAGGCACTGCACATGGGTAAGCACAAAGTTCCTGCGTCATCTACCATTTTGATATTCATACCTCAAAAACTCCAAAGTCACCAGCTTCAATCCATCGGCAGAAAACAGCCACTCTTCTTCTCCTAACGCCACCCTTAGCTTTCTTTAACCAATTATTGCAAGCTAATTCCTTCAGCTCGTTAATCCACTCAGCCCAAAGACTCTTGCTAATAAATATTTTAAATCTCGATGTGCCTGTCTAAGTCGCAATTGCATTTGATCTTTTTATTTTGCTGGCCTCCTCTACAGCGGCTAATGAATCTTTCACCTGGTTTTTTAGACTAGTGGCTTAAGAAATGGCTCGAGCTGGTTGCAGAGTCATTAATTACTTGGCTACTGTTGTACGATATCATAAATATTTGATTATCTGTCTATAAACACAGACGTTTTGGACTGTCTCCAACAAAATTAATGTAAAGACTGATAGACGAATCAGGATCATCTGTTGTATCAACGAAGGACAGATTTTCGGCACTGATACTTTTTTACTATTTAAAAAGTATACTAAGCGTCTTCAGACAGACCAACATCAGTTCTGACTTGCGCAGAATAGTTACAATCGACTCACTAAATCACTGTCCAAGTTCATCTCTTCATGCTCATTCTAAGTCACCCAACAAAATCACCTTACACGTCACACCACTATTACAAGTCCCAAATACATCAGGGTTATTAATTCCCAAGTTAACCCTACTTCATCACGCGGGTTAATCATAACAGCATGTTCAGAGCTGTTAGCACCATCAGCATGTAGATCACGTTAATCCGCGGTTCATTCTGTAGATTAATGGCCCCACCGGGCTTGCGGCACCTATGTGAACAGACTATGGTGAATTGATGGCGTGTAATAGATATAAAGTTAGCTGTTGCCGTATGAGTAACCTTACTCACTTACCGTCCACATGAATTAAAGGTGGTACTATGGTAATTGTTTCTTCACGTTTCTTAAGATAGATAATAATTATAATCAACAAGCATAATTATGCCCGCGGCTTCGCCCGCGTGAATGTCGGTAACTGCCCCACGGGATCATATTACCGGGATAAAAATCCTATTTATGTTAATCCAGGTTATAAACTATCTATGTGCCCATTCAAATCCGTTCAGTAATTTTCGCGTGAAAGAGCAACAAACATCCATTCATCCATCCTCACAAACTTTCGCATTTATAATACTAGTAAGAAGTAATGAAAATAACTTCTATTCATAAATATAAAGAGAACCAGCTAGAGAACGTACAGGCTAAACCTAGCCTAATATAAAATTTTAAATAAGAGATCCCAGAACAGGACGCGCGACTGTTGATAGGAAATTCTATCGAAAATGCTCATCCAGAAGACAATGCTCCTATTTTCTTTACAAAATTCATACAAGATGTAAACAGACCTTTCACGAAACCGTCAACAAAGCTTTATGTACCTACGTCAAGTCTAGGCAAAAATGATTGCTAGGAAACGACTTAGGTTTTGAGTCAATATTAACATTTTCTTGAACCTGTTTTTCTTTTCGTCTGATAATCATCATCATCATCGTCTGATAATAGTTGTGCCGAATTGCTAGCATGTGTCATTTTATTAAAATGTTATGTAACCGTACCTACATCAGTTAATCCCAAAAACATGACGATTATCTTAACGTGAGTTTTCTTTATAGCTGGTTAACTTCCCTGCAGCATTTTACTTACTGTTTCACACTAAGGGCACCTTCAAATTAGAAGCGTGAAAAAGGGCTGCAGTGGAGCCACTGCGGCGCGCCTCTGACAAATCGCTTTAACTAGGCAAAACAATTGAATGTGCACTTGTATGAAAAAACTCGCAATTGTTAACGATAGCTATCGCTACCCATACTGAATGTCGCTAAATATCACGCACGCGTATCATACACAAGTCCTGTAGTACTGCCACTGCAGCGTTTCTACTTGCCTCTAATTTGAAGGCAAAAAAGACAAAGATTGGATACTTTCCACTATAGTCAAGGAGGTCAATTAGATACTATTGTATAGTCCTGTATTCGTCCAATAAAGAAGTTGCCTCTATACCGTCCCTACTCGCAGGAAAAATAAAAAATATATTGGTGGCGGCGAGGAATCAATTTTATTAATCATGTATTGTTTTGTTTTATGTTTATTATGTTTATTTATAACGCCAATTTTACTTCGATTTTAACGAGATACAATAAGAATATAATTTTTAATATTTTTATACGCAAACCCTGCCTAGGGAACTGCAGCTATACTGTAAGACGTTATTAATAGAACGAAAATTTCGAAAGCTGTGAGCAGGGTGCGATGGTCTAATTGGTTAAGACGTCCGGTGTACTGAATCGGAAGGTCGCAGGTTCAAACCCTGCTCGCACTTGAATTTTTCTTTCCATATCAAACAGCTGCAATAAGAATATAATTATAAAAGTAAACCAATGATTGAATGTGCTCGAAAATTCATTATAAGAATTAATTTATAAAATCAATGCAAAACAAAATAGCTAAAGAAATCTTATTCACAAAAACTCGAAACCACATATACCCGAAACATTGTGTAGACTCGACCAAATAAAAATCAAATAATTCACACAATAAGTATGACTTTAATAACACCTCGACACACTTATGTTAAACATGTATGAACGTATACAAACGCGATCCATCTTTTACTGAGTTATTGTGTTAAAAGCTGAATACATTTTTCACAGAAAATAACACATATTTCACAATGAAATTCTTGTCGATGGAGCAGCCGCTTTGTCTTGCTTCTTTTCCTTCATTTTTCCCGCTTGATTTGTGTTCTATGAGTATTCCACTGCACTCGCTCCGCTCGCCTCGAGGAATATTGGAAATCTGTCATAAGTCATAAGATTTCGCATACCGACTTTATAATGTACCCTATATCCTACGACCGAGAATACAACCCACCAAATTTATCTTGGAGATTCCCTACAATATTTCTGCATCAAACATGACATGAAGGATTAGCGTAGCGCCCGCTCATTGTTCTCCGAAGGATGTTCCAATAGAAATGTAACAGCCCGTGTGTTTTGCAGTTAATGTTGTTTATTTTGAGATTCTCTCGGTGTGGATACGGACACGTTCCGGACAGAATGAGGGCGCAAATCAGCCATAACTATCTATTTAAAATATTTTGTGCCTTCTCTTGTATTAGGACCCCTTAGTGTAAAGAAACATCCTGAGAAAATTATTAATATTTTTAATTTTGTTCTAAAGATGGCTATCACATTCTTGTCAGGCTTGGCTTAATTGTCGCCAAGTCAATTTTTTCTTAGTTTTCACTTAATGTGGTATTCTTCTTTAGTTTCTGATCATAAACCAGGTATAACCAGATATTTGTCTGGTCAGGAGCGTTTTTGGCACCGTCGTCAGACATTATATGGGCTGATATTAGGGTGATCGAGCAAAGAAGAACAGTAAATGCATATATATATATTATCACTTTTAATAATAATCTAACACAAATAAACTGGCAACACTTACGTCAAGCAAACGTCTTCATATCAGATGTACCAAATTTTCTTAAATTTAAATAGTTATAGTAAACCGGAAGATGTGAATTATACCACCCTTTTATAATACCAATTTTATTAAAAAAAATACCAAAATTCCAATGAAAATAAATAGAACTAGAAAGAAAAACCACACCATTGATTTGACACAATGTGTGGGTCTGTCAAATTTTTTCCGAAATACGTAAAAAGAAATGAAGATATTATGTTGACGAGATCAGCTGCACGACGCGCACGCCTATCGCCTCCGGACCCGTCGCTCAGCTCCACCTCGCCGCCGCCAGAATCTAGCACCGGCCGTGGCAGTTGCGTCGAGCTCGAGCGAGGAGTATTTCTCTCCACCCACGACACCACCACCTGTTCGTCGGTGGGGAGAACGCCAGCCGCCGGACGGCTTAGAACCTCGAGGCCCACCGGCCTCTGATAGGGTCTCATCTCCCGGTGGGAGTGTGCAGCGCATGCGATGGACGAAATCCGTCCCCTGTCCCGGTCGTCGAGGCGTACAGTCATGTTTTTGAGTGCTCGCTAACTATTTATTAAAATCAAGTTTAAAACGAGTTTACCAACTTCAAATATAAAACATTACATGAACAATAGTCTCAACAATATATCAGTGTAAAATCAAATTCGTATGTGAAGACTTAGTGTGTTCGCGGGGTTGCGATAGTCGTGGAGAGGATCCGGCAATTGGGTCTCGAGGTGGCATTGCACAAGTCCGAGGCCATGTGTTTTCATGAGCCTCGGAATGCGCCACTGTCGCGATCCCTACTGGCGACAGGAGGGGTTTCCATCGGCGTCGGGTCGACGTTGAAGTACCTAGGACTCGTCAAAGGAACTTCGTGGAGCACATCCGACGTTTGGCTCCCAAACTGGAACGGACAGGGGCTGCCTTCAAGCGGCTCTTGCCCAACCTGAGGGGTCCAAACGCCTCCTGCCGGAGGCTCTACGCAGGGTTAGTGCGGTCCATGGCCCTTTACGGGGCCCCGGTGTGGGCGCGTTCTTTGAGGCGGCAAGCCGCCCACTACCTGAACGCGTCCCAAAAGGTGATAGCCATAAGGCTAATCCGGGAGTACCGCACGATCTCCGGCGAGGCGGCCAGCCTCCTTGCCGGATTGCCGCCATGGGATCTGGAGGCGATAGTCCTCGCGCGCCTGCACGAATGGCGCGCGGAGGCACTACGTCAGGGGGAAACTCCGCTGCCGTGGCAAATTGCCGATCAGTGGACAGACCTCCGGCGTGACCTTATGGCGACATGGAGAGAGCGACTGTTGCAACCCCGTGCAGGGCACGCTACCATAGTGGCGATAAGTCCCCTCTTTGAGGAGTGGCTAGAGAGGCGCCACGGCGCCCTCACCTACCGCCTGACGCAGGTCCTCACCGGACACGGTTGTTTCGGGAGGTTCCTGCACCGAATCGGGCGGGAGGAAACGCCCGGGTGTTTCCACTGCGAGGATCGTCCGGAGGACACGGTGGAGCACACCGTAGAGGTCTGCCCCGCTTGGGTGGAGCACCGCCGTGTCCTTGTAGCGGCGATTGGCAACGGCGATCTCTCGCGTCCGGCCCTGGTTCAAGCCATGGTCCGGAGCGAGAGGGAATGGGAAGCCGTCACCACCTTCTGCGAAGCAGTCATGCTAGTGAAGGAGGTGGCGGGACGTGAGAGGGAAAGAACCTCACGTCCCAGCCGCCGCGGGAGACGCCCTGGGCGTCGGGGGTCAGGTGGTGGCTCCCGGCCACCGTAGGCGCGGGCCTGTGGACGGCGAGTTATTAGCTCGCTGTCCGGCCGTGTCGACGGCGCGTTCGTGTCCCACGCGCGCCTCAAAGAGATGTCAGCAACCGAGTAGGGATCCGCATGGGCCGATGCCTGCCAGAGCTGCGGGACTGTTCGAAAGAGACACCGTGGCCCTGGAACACAAAGGGCAAAGAAGGAACATGGATGGGTTTTAGTCAGTACAAGTCTGACACTCCCTTCCGCTCCGCCCAGAGGGGGGGGGGGGGGGTCATTTGATGATTTCCCATACGAAAAAAAAATAAATAAATAAATAAATGACAGTGTGTTTTTAGAGCAAAAACAATTCTTAAAAACAAAGGTGAACTACTGTGTCAAACGACTTGTGACTTGCAAAAGTGAAAGGATCGACGACCGCTAGTTCAAGTCAAGGTCGCACACGTCGCACCTCGACAATTGATTTTGAGCAACACAATATTACTTATTTCACTTACAATCGCTAAGCGTGTTTGGTCTAGCGGCCGTAACCTCCGCAAATCGAGATTACTGTTCAAGAGTACGCAAGTTCGAATCCAACATAATACATACAGTTGTTGATTTTTACAACTTTTTGTATTTTATTTTTCGTTTCTGCGTGCAGCAAAGGTAGTCAGTTGTCAATCATGCCGATTAATCGATCACCCCCGCGTACAACTACTATTGTCACCACTGCGCTCGAAACGCCGGCAACTCCACTACACCATAGCTCATCGGAACCGGATATGACCAAAAAAAACCAATCCGTCGCTGGCGAATCTAAATTCCCTAATATTACGCACCGTAATAAACGGAAATGCACTGAATGGGGATTGGATCCGGATAATCAGGTTTCTATTTTGATGTCAGAAATAAAAGCTATGTTCCAGGAATTCAAAGACGAACATAATAAAAAAATCGAAAAAATATATGAAGACATGGAAGAAATTAAACTCCAAAATTCCCAAATACAGTCATCGGTAACATTCCTGTCTCAAGATTACGATAGCTTAAAAACTAAAATCGAAATACTCGATAATCAGCTAGAAGAGGCAAGTAAATCAAATGCTATATCTTTACAAGACTTCGAAGAAAGGATAGAAAGACTAGAGTGTGGTGCGAGATCATCCTGTGTGGAATTAAAGAATATCCCTGTAAACAAACCAGAGTCTAAAGAGAATTTATTAAACTCTGTTGTCAAAATCGCTTCCGTTATTAATGTATCCCTACAACCTCATGAGGTAAAAGACATCTTCCGCATAGGAACTAAAGATAAAGACAACAGAACAATAATCGTAGATTTCTCCACCAATCTCCTGAAAGAAAAATTTATTGAAAAATATAAAAAATTCAACAAAGGCAATAATAGACTGTCAACTGAACATGTAAAAATTGGTGGGCCAGTAAAGCCTATATTTATTTCGGAAAATCTTAGTCCCCGAATGAAAAGGCTCTTTTTCCTGGCCAGAGATTTTGCGAACACCAACAGTTTCAGGTACTGCTGGATTAAAAATGGAAAAAATTATCTTCGTGAGAAGGATGGTGCCCCACATATTTTGATTAAAACTGAATCAGACTTCCCAAGAAAAACCGGCTCAAAGTGACTAGTGAAGTATGATCATATCACTGATAAATCCGCAAGGAAACTATTATGTCGTAATCATGCCAACCAGCTAATCACATTTAATCTTATAAAAATCATGTACCTAAGTATCTTTTGTAAACCTTTGCGCCATAATGTAAATCGCATGCGATTTTCAAAGTTGTTACTGCCCTGTATACAGATTGTCCTACACATGCACACCACACAGAAATTACACGCAAATTATTTTGACACACCATACCACAACACTCACTCTCAAGTTTACAATCACACATATAAACACACGCGCATCGTAATCATAGTAGCACTTTCTCATCTCATCCCTCGTGCACTCACACTCACCAGGCCATATCGTGCAACCTTTTTCACCTCTTACTATAGCCTAAACACAAAACTAACGTATCCGTACCGATTAAGTTGGCTTGCCCCAAACCCACACTGGATTACCGTTGCGACTTATTTGTTACCTATTAGATTCATCTTAGAATTACAACATGAATGAAAATACCGAAATTACACACGAACTAGAACAACTATCAGTCTCGTCATCCTATCAGTGTTCCCCAGAACAATGTAATACTTATTTACATAACGTTGTAATCGGTCTCAATATCTTTCACCTGAATATTAGAAGTATAGGCAATAGTACTAGTTTTAATAATCTCTTAATCCTTCTGAACAGAATTAAGGTGCATTTTGATGCTATTGTGTTATCAGAGTGTTGGTTACGGAAATGCCCTTACCTTCCTACTATACCTGGATTTGAAGCATTTCAGTCAAATCACACGAACCATAACGACGGTATTGTTGTGTATGTTAGGCAAAACCTACGAGTCACTGTCGAAATACCGACATTTACGGATGCGAATTGCTTGATTTTAAAATTCGGCACAGAAATAGCCCTTGTGGCAATATATCGATCTCCATCGTTCCGAAATACTAATGACTTCTTTGACTGTCTGGATTTGACTCTGCTCTCGTTAATGTCGTTTAAGACAATTATTTTAATTGGCGATATAAATATAAATATCTCCCAAAATGCTAATGACATAAATTCTGACACGTATCTAAACACTGTAGCATCCCATGCAATGCTTTCTGCACATTTGTTCCCTACTCGTAACAACGCCTGTCTAGACCACGCAGTTATCAAATCTAACAAACCTGCTATAACCTTAGTTCTAGATTCTACTATAACGGACCATGCTCCAGTGATTGTGTTTTGCAAATTAACATTTGATGTAACTAAAACCCAGTCATCATCGCGCGGAGTGAACGTGGATGCATGCGTTGCAGTCCTACAAACTATAGATTTTACTTCAGTGATGAATTGCGATGATGCAACTACGGCTGCTACTGATCTTGTTAAAATTGTTTCCACAGTGGTCTATAACAACTCTGTTACTAGAACTATCCCTAGTAAAAAAGGATTATAAAACCCTGGATCACACCAGGACTTTTAAGGTGCATACGAAACAGAGATAACCTTTTTTTTTTTTTTTTTTTTTTTTCCGGATGGGAAATCATCAAATGACCCCCCCCACTCTGGGCGGAGCGGAAGGGAGTGTCAGACTTGTACTGACTAAGACCCATCCATGTTCCTTCTTTGCCCTTTGTGTTCCAGGGCCACGGTATCTCTTTCGAACAGTCCCGCAGCCCTGGCAGGCATCGGCCCTTGCGGACCCCTACTTATTTGCTGACATTTCTTTGAGGCGCACGTGGAACACGAACGCGCCGTCGACACGGCCTGTCGTCATAAGACGGCCGGACGGCGAGCTAGCCCATAACTCGCCGTCCACAGGCACGCGCCTACGGTGGCCGGGAGCCACCACGTGACCCCCAACGCCCAGGGCGTCTCCCGCGGCGACTGGGACGTGAGGTTCTTTCCCTCTCACGTCCCGCCACCTCCTTCACTAGCATGACTGCTTCGCAGAAGGAGGTGACGGCTTCCCATTCCCTCTCGCTCCGGACCATGGCTTGAACCAAGGCCGGACGCGAGAGATCGCCGCCGCCAATCGCCGCTACGAGGACACGGCGGTGCTCCGCCCAAGCGGGGCAGACCTCCACGGTGTGCTCCACCGTGTCCTCCGGACGATTCTCGCAGTGAAAACACCCGGGCGTTTCCTCCCGCCCGATTCGGTGCAGGAACCTCCCGAAACAACCGTGTCCGGTGAGGATCTGCGTCAGGCGGTAGGTGAGGGCGCCGTGGCGCCTCTCTAGCCACTCCTCAAAGAGGGGACTTATCGCCACTATGGTGGCGTGCCCTGCACGGGGTTGCGACAGTCGCTCTCTCCATGTCGCCATGAGATCACGCCGGAGGTCTGTCCGCTGAGCAGCAATTTGCCGCGGCAGCGGAGTTTCCTCCCGACGTAGTGCCTCCGCGCGCCATTCGTGCAGGAACAGAGATAACCTTGGTTTTCAATCAAAAGAGACCCTAATAATAGTATATTGCAAGTGACATTCAAACGGTACAGAAACTTCTGCAATAATTTACTCAAAAAAATTAAACGGGAATATGAATGAACTGAGTTTGAGAGACATCGTAGGAATCCTAAGGCTACATGGAATCTTATTAAATCAATATCTAATCTTCAAAACAACAAATCTACGGCTATTGAACTTTTATCCATTACTCCCGATCCTTCAGATTCAGTGGATAATGTAAATGACTTCTTTGCGAATGTGGTAAAAAGAACCTTGCGTCAAAAATAACTAATGAACACTGTACACGCTCCTCTGACAACAATACCTGTCCTAATTCCATGGCCATTCTTTCAACAGACTGTAAAGAGATTGAACGCATCATCCTCAGTCTCAGCGCCAATTGTGCCGTGGGTTGGGATGGCATTTCTGCTGCACTGATCAGGGCTGCCCGGCACACCTTAATACCTATTATTTCACACATATTTAACCTTGTACTCACATCAGGGGTGTTCCCGGCTGTCTTTAAAAGAGCACTAGTACATCTCATATACAAGAGTGGGGATAGGAGCTGTGTCAATAACTACAGACCTATCTCGGTTCTTACAATTCTGTCCAAAATTTTAGAAAAAATTATAATTAGTCGGCTACTTAATTACCTTAACTCGCAGAATATAATTTCAGAGAACCAATACGGTTTTCGAACAGGTAAAAGCACAGAAGATGCAGTCTTAGAAGTAACCGGAACAATAACAAAAAATATGAAAAATAAATTCAAAACATTAGCAATTTTCCTAGACCTTTCCAAAGCTTTTGACACAGTCTCTGTTCCCCTCTTGCTTGAAAAGTTGGAGCGGATTGGTGTTAGAGGAGTGTGTCTAGATATTTTTAGGAGTTACCTGAGTGAGCGTTCTCAAACCGTAAAGTTAAGAAGCCACGTGAGCAAACAAAAATCCCTAACCTACGGGGTCCCGCAGGGTAGTGTCCTTGGACCTACCCTGTTTCTTATAAACATAAGTGACCTATGTAATCTGGCCCTAACTAACACTAAAATTATAACCTACGCGAATGATACCGTCATGCTCATTCATGATAAAGATTGGTTGGAAACCCGCTCATATGCTGAGTCCGCTCTGCTTGATGCAATGAAATGGCTAAATAAAAACCTTCTTACCCTCAATGTAGAAAAAACCAGTTTATTACATTTGCTCCGAGTAAAGCCTCTCAACCTCTTTCTCCCTATACTCTGACGGTCCATAAATGCGGTTTGATACCGAATGATTGCAGGGGTTGTGCTCAAGTTACGCGCACTCATAGTATTAAATACTTGGGTGTTATAATAGATAGTACGCTGACGTGGAAAGAGCAAATTGAGGCTCTGGTAGCTAGGGTCAGAAAATTAATCTTTGTTTTTAAAAACCTGCGAACATCTGCCGATTTTGCCACACTAGGAACAGTATACTTCGCTCTGGCACATTCCATCCTAAAATATTGTATTGCAGCTTGGGTTGGGGCTGGGAAATGCTTAATGCTCCGTCTGGAAAGGGCACAGAGGGCAGTGCTTAAAGTCATGACTCACAAACCGTTTCGATTTCCAACTACTGAACTGTACGCTCTTTGCGATTTACCAACAGTCAGACACGCATTTCTTCTTGCTGTGGTGCTGCGTAAGCACTCGGAGCTTCCATTTGATCCTGTTATCTTTAGCCAAAAACGTAGATCTGACAGAGTCTGCCAGGTGGAATTTACCACAGTTCAAGTTGTACGGCGGCAATATCGCTTTCTCAGCTCCACCTTGTATAATCGAGTAAATAAACAGCTCAATATATATCCACTGACTTTACGAGAATGTCGAAGTATCACGGATAAATGGCTTCATTCTCTCACGTATGAAGAATTAGAAAATTTTGTAAAAACTTAAACTTCCATTTTCTAATTGCCCTTTATATATAAAACATGCGCAAACGAAGCGTACACTCCTCTCCAATACACACAAACACACACACACACACATATACACTCCACCCACAGAACATACACAATTCTTCCATACAAACACACAATCTCACATAAAATTACATAGTAAAAATATTGTTAATTTTTAATTTTGAGTTGTAATTGTTAGTTTTTATTTTTCTTGTTTAAATTCTTAGTTTTAGTTTTTTTATTTTTTTTATTTTTTCTTTATTCCTTAATTCTGATTATATCTCGTATATTTGGAGGTGGGCGTTAATGACTGCGACACAGTTTAATACTAATGCAGTTGTTATCGAACACTGAGTTATTGTAAACTGAGTTTTTCTTTCCAATAAAAAAAATAAAAATAAAAAAATCCATCAATGCAAACGTCATGCGCGCATACTATGGGGGCTACAGAGGAGGGACACAACCTGACCGCGTACCGTGTTCGGATGCTCTCTCTGTTCCAGGTGCTTGAGCCAGCTGTCAACGTGTCGGCACAACGACTATCGGATCAGGTGCGGGTCATCCAGCGTAATCGTATGTTGGATGACCGTACTTGATCGCTTGTGGAAGGGCAATACTCGCTCTAGAGTGATGCATTTTGTGAGGCGGGCGTTCTCGGGGACTGATATTAGTCCTCGAGACTACATGTCCCGTATCACAGAGCGCATCGACTCCCTGAAGCAGAAAGTGTATGCATGGGCAAACCGTATTCGTAGGTATAAGCGGCGGGTGGACCGATACAATCAAAATCGCACACTCCAAAGAGATGAAAGGTAGGTTTATAGGGCTTGAGAACGACTGGACCAAGGTGTGGCTGACACGCGCCTGACGGATGATAATGCCATGTGTTCGTTCTGGCGCAGCATCTGGTCGGAGCCTGTTAGCCTTACCGAGGGTGAATGGACTCAGGAGGTCGAACGAGAGTGCGATCTAGTACCAGAAATGGGGGCATTCACTATCAGCCCCCAAAACGTAGTTCGTGCAGTCTGTCCGTTGCCTAACTGGAAATCTCCGGAGCCGGATGGGCTGCACGACTTCTGGATTAAATGGTTTACAAGGTCGCAAGCTCGCCAATCAGCCTTAGAGTCAGGGTCGCTGCCAGAGTTTATCTGCTACATAAATCGGGTAGTACTCGTCGACACAGCCTGTCGTCATAAGACGGACGGACGGCGAGCTAGCCCATTACTCGCCGTCCACAGGCCCACGCCTACGGTGGCCGGGAGCCACCACGTGGGCCCCGACGCCCGAAGCGTCTCCCGCGGCGGCTGGGACGTGAGGCTCTTTCTATCTCACGTCCCGCCACCTCCATCGCTAGCATGACTGCTTCGCAGAAGGAGGTGACGGCTTCCCATTCTCTCTCGCTGCGTACCATGGCTTGAACCAGGGCCGGGCGCGAGAGGTCGCCGCCCAAGCGGAGCAGACCTCCACGGTGTGCTACATCGTGTCCTCCGGATGATTCTCAACAACCTTCCGCCCGATATGGTGCAGGAACCTCCCGAAACAACAATTACACCCAAAATATTACATTACACCCAAAATGTTTTTGGGTGTAATGTAATATCTACTGTTTGAGTAGAATGTATTACATTGTAACTAGCGAAATGTCAGCCGTCATTGCTCAATATTGTGCCTCATATAATCCGGAGTAGCATAATAAAGGAAATGACAAACACTGCGCTACGTGCAATATTCTCAACAGCGGAAACATGAACATATTACGAGAAAACAAACAACTTCCGTGTTTATTTATTTTTACAACACTTTTTTGCAAAAATAAAAGCGACTTAAAAAAAACACCAAAAAGTGAAAAATTACTTTTGTTCGTTTGATTTATATCTTTTGCCACCGACTTCTGAAGGAATTGTAATATCCTATACAAAATTTCCTGCTCATTAATTTTACTTTTTTTCCATACATGTCATAGTTATAAGATTATCCCCAATAATATAGAACTTAAACATAACTGGCGAAATCTGGAGGTATTATACCCCTTCTAAGCAAACAGGCGTAATGTTATGTTATGGAATTGTGTGAACAATACATATCCAAGCGATTACTGCAATTACGACAGACTTAATGTCTATTATTGAAGAATTTCATTGTATATCTCTAAAGATCAGCACCAGATCTTCACCAAATTTAAAAGAAATAACTGAAAAATAATATTCTTACAAACAAAAAAAAGAATCATCCATATCGATCCACAATTGACGGAGAAATCGGTGAATATACATAAAAAAAAAAAATAAGGAAAAAATTAATTATTATTCTTAAATAAATATATTACGAATTTTATGCTTATAAGAACATGTGAAAAGACGCTTAACGAAGCAGCCCAGTCATTTCAATAAATATTTTTTTAGAACTTAACCGTACCTGGGAATCATCTGGTTACGGAAAAATTTAAGGTCAAAGTGGCAACGTTTTTCCACATTTTTAAAAAAAATACTAGTTTTATGTTTTAAATGTTAATAACATTTAAACCTGTTTTTACTGGTGACGCCCAGTTCAGATCAGATCAGTGAATAGATATAAAACTAAAATAAATGTACCAATTTTATCTATACATATAATAAAATCGTAAATATCCAAATCGATGTTCCGAATTGGCACAAAAACTACTGCATAGATCCTGTTCAAATTTTGCACAAATATTTGTAATAGGCTTCTTCAAATGTTAGGCTATATATTATCACGCTACTTGCTTAAGGGGATGAGCAATATTGCATTATGTCCGTATTATTCAATTGTTTTCCGTTTACGTAACGTCTATTTCAAAGTATATGTCAGGGAAACAAATAGAGCAACGGTTTCATGACCGCTTTACGTGCATCACGTCGTAAGTTCGATCCCCAGTAAAATTATACTTTTTGTAATTTAATGTAATTTTTTTTTTAGAGATTTTTATTTTTTTTTTTCTCTTTTTTATGTATAATATAATAAATACTAATGAATAAAGTTATATTATTGGTAAAATCTCTTTCCTCATGTTTCAATCTGGCCGTTCGATGGTGTTCTGAACTAACAATGTTGTTGTGTGCTGTCCACAGGTGCTGTCAGACTCGATGTTTTGAATTTCACCTGTCGCTCCCAATAAAAGTAATAGCAGTTTTTGAAATTAATTTGAAACTATTTTGTTGTATCGTTGTTCTTTCTCGTTAGTTTTGCACAACTATTATAGATTCAAGTCGTTTCTCTACATTGTTAGGTCCCAAAAATAAATTCGTCTTGGTTGTCTTTGGCGAAGAGTTAATGATTGTAATGCATGATTTTTGATGCATCTTGATTGATAAAAAAGCACGTAGGTAATTCGTTACTTGAAAAATATTTAGGTATCTTTATCATAATATCTATGTTTTGTATCTTACTACTATTATAAATGCGAAAGTTTGGATGGATGGATGGATGGATGTTTGTTACTCAATCACGCTAGAACGGCTGAACGGATGTAGATGAAATTTGGTACAGAGATATATTATCGTATAACTTAGGTGGATGAGCAATATTGCATTATGTCCATATTCCGCAACTGTTTTACAACTGACAACTGTCATAACATGCATTGGAGTATAACGGCTATTTTAGCCCATTTGTCATCGAAGCGAAGCGAGGTAGGCTGACGGTTCACAGACCTCCCTGTAAACCAGGGTTCGCAATTTCGAGTCGCAGCCAGTTTCTTATTTGTGATTTTTTTATGCTTTAAGATTTCCAAAATAATAAACATTTTTGGCGAATTCGATCCCCAGCCGGTTTTCACTTTTTGTACTTTAATATTTTGTTTTATTCTAATTGTTTACGATTTTTAAATCATTAAAAAGTACTTAGATTAAAATGCTTTTAGTTTTTTTTTAACCATTCACAAGACAGTTGGGTAAACATAAGCATAGCATAAGCATAATCAGCCTATTAATGTTCCCACTGCTGGGACGCAGGCCTCCTTTCTATGAGAGGGAATGGGCTATAATCCACCACGCGGGCCTAGTGCGGTTTGGTAGATGTCACATGACTTCGAATTTTTGGTTCTAAGACATGCCGGTTTCCTCACGATGTTTTCCTTCACCGTTTTGAGAGCAGTGGCGATGAAATAACTTACACAAAGTAATGCACCTGGCTGGGTTCGAACCCACGACTTGCATAGAGAGCTCTATGCAACATCACTAAAAACAGCGGCCGGGGAGTCCTTTTGCAACAGTGTAAGTTTAAAGTGCATTAGAGGCGTTGAACCACAGCTTGCAATACATCCGCGGCAACCGGGTGTGGTGGGTGGTGTTGTCGTTTTGGTCGTAGGCGACTTTAGACAGATACTACAAGTTATTGAGAGGCCGGGCACACCGATGGATGAAATAAACGCATCTCTCGAGGCGTCACCACTGTTGTCTAGGATCGAAAATTCAATCTTACCTGCAACATGCGCGTCCAACTGTACAACGACCACGAAGCAGGTGTCGGGCAAATGGGAGTGGGTCGTCTGGAATCGGGCGCAGATGGAAAAATTATATTTTCCGAAGAATTGTCCCATCCAGTGGCTACAGAGGATGCACACACATTCACATCATCACAATATGCACGTTTTTCCCCATTTGGAGGTTAATATAAAAAATGAAGGGTGGTTGTGTGAGAGGTAGTGCTGTAGCCAAAGAACAAGTGGGTCAATCAAATAAAAAAAATATATACGATCGTCGGCGTCGACATCCATAGAACAGGTGATGAAGAATGATGATAGTACTACCTACCCCAATGAATTTCTGCCAACTGCCTATGGTTAACGGCGTATCGCCCCATAAGCTGGAGCTAGAAGTTGGCGTTCCAGTTATGCTGATGCGAAACTTTGATGCACCCAGACTGTGTAATGGAATCAGGCCTCGTATCACAGAGCTGGGCAGGAGTATTATAATAGCCACCATTCTTACAGGTTTGGCTAAAGGAGAGAGCGGTTTAATTCCCCGCATACCCAATATTCCAAATAACTTGCCATTTCAATTTAAGAAGTAGTAATTTCCCTCAAAATTGACTTTTACAATGACGGTCAACAATTTCCAAGGAAAAACCTTAAAAGTGACAGGCATTAATTTAAGCACTTCATGCTTTACACACGGTCATTATACAAATCATTTAATGTTGTATACATAACGGTATTAGAATAAATAAATAAATAGCGCCCAAGAAGGAGTTTGATTGTTCACTTTGAAAAAAAAGTCGTGTGACACCATAGTGTTCCAATTTTTAAGTCTTATCGTCTCCTCTTCGCCATTTGTTTTGTTTCAGACCTCTGCCGCCCCAGAATTACAGCGCCCAAAAAGACGCCTCTTGTAGTCATCACCCATATTATCACATTTCGATCAGGCCTTCAGTTCTCACACATAACATCCTGCCTGTAGTCCCCGAAGGGTTAGGCACAGGTGTGTACCGTACACCTACATTTCACCAGTTATGTTGAAGTCCCATGTAATAGTAGGCGAGCCTATTGCTATCAATCGGGCACAAATCCAGACTTCGTAGCTGCTACTGAGAAATTGGAATAACTTTGCCCAACCCAGGAATCAAACACGCATACACAACAAAATTTCCACGCGAACGAAGTCGCGGGCAACAGATAGTGAATAATAAAATAGTTTTATGTATTAACACAATCATATTATGGTACTCAAATATTTTCTTTATTCATTTTTTTCTTTGTTTAATTATTTGTATGTCAATTGGCAAAACATAGCGCACAACCTTATTTTTAAGATCTTGTTTGTATTTACTACCTATGTTTATGAATAAATAAATGATTCTGATTCTGAGAAGTTTAATGTGTTTGTAAGTGGCCCATACCGTGTGATGATTTGAGGTAACAATCAAGACTAAAATAATTACTTAATAATTAGGATTACGTGACAGACAGTCATATTTCAAGTTATTATATTTATAGAAACCTTAACGCCCTAAGAAAGCCGAATACATAAGAATATTTTGCTTTAATAAAAGTGAATCGATCTTGTACCTACATTATGAAATTCCATTCAATTACTGGAACATATTACACCCGCGTATTACCCTACTTCTGAAAGAGCTGCGTCGACATTCGTAACGTTAAATATCGAGTGCATGAAATCGACATTAAGGAGGTACTTGGAGAGCACTAGTTCATTTATAAAAGTTCGGACATAGCTGCTGTATTGTGCATAAAATTGTATAACAAAATACCAAACTCCATCAAAACGCTACCATTTTCTAGATTTAAAAATAATTTGACGAAGTTTTTAATTGAAAAGTGTTTTTATAGTGTACATGAGTTTTTAGATTATAAATTATAAGTTTTGTAAATTGCCGGTCATTTTATTTATTATTTGTTATGATTTCCTCTATTTTTCTTTACACCTTAATTACATTTTTAAATAATAATTTAAAATAATATTAAAAAAACATTATTATTGTGTGGTGAATCTCTCCCATTATTGACATGATTGTTATTGACATTTATGATTATTTTTAATAATGTTTTCATTATTATTTTGACATTTATTTAATTCAATAATACTATTTTAATGGGATTATCTGTTTATTGGTTGCATGATTATTATCAATAATTAATTTAAATTAAATAATATGAGACTTTTTTTTTATATTTGCACACCGAAATGAAAGGCAGAATAAGAGAACAATTCTGTACATTTTACCAACCTTCTGTACTCTTATTTACGCAAATAAATGATTTTGATTTTTGATTTTGATTTGCTGACCATTAAGTAACGTCTCATTTTTTTTTAAGTAATTGACTATAATCGTCAGAAAACATTTTGAAAGTGACCGGTGAGGTTGATATTTTGTTTGATATTTTGTTTGACTCTTTATATCTTAATCAATAAGCCATTGAATTGTGTGTACAGAATGTTGATCGTCATTTATCTTAATTACCGATCTAACTTTAATAAGGAAATACACTACAAACTGGATATTTACCATGTTTACTATTTATTTATAGTGTTAGTGACCATGTTACTTTGAAAACTTAATAAGTGGTATAAGTATGGACGTAATTAAAACAAATTTACTTAATAAATGTAATTTCATTACTTGCAATTGTTGAATATAAATATTTTAGTTATAGTTTACTTATAAGTACTAATTATACCATTGTATGAGAAATAATACTACTGCGCCTAAATGTACACTTTTTGTAATACTTTTTAAACAAATTATTTTTAATTATTCTAATTATTCTTAATTGTACAAATTTTAATATAACATTGTTTGAGCGTTAAACTTAATAACTGTAATTCTACAAACATAACATTGTCAAGTACTTGAGTGTCGTAAGAGCTATCTTACGACACTCAAGTACTTGACAATGTTATGTTTGTAGAAAAAAAAAATCAAAACCTTATTTATATCAGAATGCTAATTCTGATATAAGGTTTTGATTTTTTTGACCAGCCTAACTTCCGCTATTTTATTTTTAAAATAGCAGCCACGCATAAAACCCGTATTAATCAACAGCTTGTTTATAACAAAAATAATTGTAAAATAAAAAAAAATCTTTATTTAAATACAGAGACAACATTATTACAGACATTATGTCCCATAGATAGGTCCCCTGGCTCCCAAACCAACTTTTCATCTGTGACTTGGGAGACAGTGTTTCTCCATCAAAAAGTCATTATATATGTAAGTCATATTGTTTGAGACAAAATCTTCTAAATCGTCAGGTTTCCGAGATAATAAGCTATCAAAGTTTCAATCTTCGGTCAGTACAATTTTTATACAAAATATTCCAACACTTTAAATCTTTATTATTAAAAAAAATCTTATACTAATTTAAATCAGAATGTCTGTTCTAACCCCTTATATTTCCGCACAACACAATAGGTAGTACAAAAATTTTATCTACATACTTTGCAAAAAACATAACCACATAACTTAATCTCACAATAACAACACCATTTTAATCCATTACCCACTCCAACTTTACGCGCTAACACGACCAATTATCACCTTTATAATTAACACAAGATTTCCGATCCGAAACGGAGGCCCCTGTAGAATAAGCCTCTAACAAAGTATACGGATGTAACGAGTGGGAGGCCTTTGATCTTTCGTCGGCATCCGTCTCCTTTGCCTTCTTTGAGAACTGATTGAGCGCACCACTCTGTGTGCATACGAAAACGTCTGGCGTATACTTGCTGGGGATTTTGTTTCTTTACAAAAACCGTTTACATTTTGGAGGCTTCGTGGACTCAATGAGGCGTGATTTAACGATTTGTGTCCAATTTTTGGGTATTGCTGTCTTGTCATTGATGCTGATTGATTTTTTTTTTGTTTTAAGATATTTATTTGTAGAGCTATCCAGTTTTGATTAGATACTTTCAAAATCAAAATCAAAGCATTTATTTCAATAAGGCCAGTTACAGGCACTTTTGAACTGTTGAAACAAAGACAGCAATGAAATGTAGCTACAGTCCCAGTAAAAAGGCATAAAAACTGTGAAAGTACTGTAGTTCCAAAGCGTAGATCTCTATGGGGAATAACGGGCAGGAAACTCCATGGACACTCTTTTAAATCAGAATATTGTTACAAAACCTTGGTTACATCATTCATCTTGAGATGTGACAAGGTTTGCACGTTAAAAGTGTCCACAATAAAGACAATTCAAAAATAAAATAATTAATCCAAATAACCTGTGGCAACTAAGAGATGACCAGACACAACTGAAAGCACCCGTTCTCGAACATGACGCATGGATGCACCATTCAACTCAACCATTTTGAAGGGAACTAAATGACCCGACACACGGGCCACCATCATACTAATTTAATATGGCACGTATTTAAGCCGGCGTCAAACTGATCTGTTTTAGCCTATTAGGGGTCGGCTCCCAGTCTAACCGGATGCAGCTGAATGACTGCCTATCTGACTTCCACAACCCAGTTAGGACTGGGTAATACGATACCCCTTAGTAAGAGTGGTTGTCAAACTTTGTTTGGAACAGCGAACATTTAAATAAATAAGTAGAGAGAGGAAGAGCGCTTTATTACTTTTCCTTGTTATTAAGTTTGTTTGTATTCCTGTTGCAGCTATAACAACAAACAATAAAAAAAAATAAAGGGGGCTTGCCTACTACGGTGGTACGGAATCCTTCATGCACGAGTCCGACTTGCATTTGGCCGGTTTTTAGCTACGATGGACTGTCCTAATCATTATTATAATCAAATAAAGCGGGATTAGTACCTAAATATTGTACCTAGGTATGCTATAATGTATTAGTTAAAAATCGTCTTTACAAAATACTGTTTAGTTCTATCGAGCATTTAAAGAACTAAATTAAAACTTGTGAAGCCATTTAGACCAATTTATGTCAACAATTCTCCGCTCCTAATATAACAATGCTGCCAAATATGACTTTGCCAAAATCACTAAAATCTGGGCCGTGGTGGACGTCCGCAATGACGAACTAATTTATATAAACGCGACGCAAAACAATGCCAAAAACAGTTCCAATTTCTATCTGTTGTAGTGATATATGCAATGTTCACATATAATGGAGGGTGTATAAGCGTCTCTTCACACACACTGGCGATAAAAAACTAGAACGAGTCATATCAAACGACGTTATTTGTAAAGTTTATTTATTTATGTACAGACGCCAGCACATCATGCTACTAAAATCTGTAAAATTTATTTAATAAATTTTTAACTTTATCGCTAAAGCAGGATTGTCAACTTTCGAGTAGCTAGATATGCACACAAAATATTTGACAGGACATTAATTTGAGATAGAAGAGCACATGAAAGTTGCAATAATATTGCATTCTTATTGTCCTTTTGACCGCCACGTCACTAACGAAAATCTGTGATCTCTACGCCAAGCGTTTTATAAAAAGTGTTATTTTCGACGTGCAATGCCGTCCCCTGGCGTCGTGAGCACTTTTTGAATTGACGTCCGTAGATGTCCGTGGCGGTCAATAGGTTATTCTTTATTGTGCACAAAAAAAATACATATAAATTGTTGAAAAGGACAACCAGAATTTTGTTTTCTTACAACAAACCTCAACAACTTCTTACTAAATTAAGTTAGTTACCGTTTTGCACAACAGATCAGACCTCATACTCTTAGAATGACTGATATTATTGTGAACAGGAGCAAGGTCTCAAAAGACTTAGTTTATTTTTTGTAAAAATAATATAGGTATACCTTTTTTCTAGATGATAAAATATGCTCCTACTTGTCTTAAACGGTTGAGTTAAGCTTTTTGAAAATTGACGTCGCAAGGGTAAGCTTTCCATTTGACATGAAAACCTTTGACATTTGGAAAACAAATATTTATTAGCCATAAGTTTTTCGTAGTTAGTAACGTTTATATAGAAGTTAGACAATAAATTAAACGATTTTGTAACAACCACAAACTTTGTATAGTGTCTACGCCAACACATCAAGTGTGGTGTTTTTTTTTCCTGAATTTACAAAGAACATAATTTGTCGCATGCTGGAGGAACTATGGGCTAAAGTAACCACACAATGGGTCCCAAACAGCAGCAAACCGCAACGTGGAAGGCCGATAAGAAGATGGCGGGACGAACTCGAGTCTTTTCGAAAGGTCTGGCAAATAACAGCACTGGATAGGGATAAATGGAAAGAGGGTAGGGAGGCTTTTGCCCTCCAGTGGAACACAAATAGCTGATAGTCAAATTTTGTTTTGAGTGTCCGAAATATTGAGGAATAAAAAACCCATTTAAAGTTTGAAAGCTCGGCGTTACGCCAATATTTCGATATTAATAATTTTGGTTTCGTGTAAGTGTTCAGTGAATGTTCACTGATCCCGAAAGCATTTTATGGTATTATTTATCATCATGACATTCGATTCGACACATATCTTAGAAAAAATACAAACCAAGCACTGTGGTGCAAATTGCGCTTTATATTAGACTAGCAGACCCGCGCAACTTCGTCTGCGTCACATAAGAGAGAGAAAGAGGGTTAGAGAGAGTGGGTCGTAGGCACCTATAGTACAATTCTAACACATCACACCCATCATTCCGCATAATGAAAATGCGCGCGCGGTACCTGATCATTATTTTGCAGCAGAGTTATTTTAAAACTATGATATCTCCTAAGATATTCATTGAAATCAAATTAATGATGTAAGAGCAATTTCGTTCAAAATTAAATACTTGAATAACGTATTTATTTGGATAAGGATAAATATCATGTTTACAAAAACACCTTGGCAAAAGCTTATAGTGAGTCAACCTTAAAAGATAGACAAATGGTATAACGTATTTTTTTGTACTTTTAAGAGGAACAATTTCGTCATAATGATTGTTGCGTAACTTTAAGCTGCTGTAAACTGTTGCGGACCTCTTGCAACTGCCTTCCGTCTCCATAGTCAGACCTTTGATGACAGTCATACTCCAGGCAGGTCTAAAGTACTCACCAAGGTGCATGAAATGAGCCCAATAACAATAATTATAGCTGTTGTAAACTGTTGAGGACGTCTTGCAACTACCGTCCGTCTCCATCGTTAGACCGTCGATGACAGTCTTACTGCAGCTAGGTCTAAAGTTCTCATCAATATGCTTGAAATGTGCCCAAACACGATATAGATGCTGTAAACTGTTGAGGACCTCTTGCGACTGCCTTCCGTCTCCATCGTCAGACCTTCTATGACAGTCATACTCCACATCTAGGTCTAAAGTTCTCATCAAGGTGTTTAAAATGAGCCCAATAACAATATAGCTGCTGTAAACTGTTGAGAACCTCTTGCAACTGCATTCTGTCTCCATCGTTAGACCGTCGATGACAGTCATATTCCAGCTAGGTCTAAAGTTCTCATCAAGGTGCATGAAGTGAGCCCATACACGATATAGATGCTGTAAACTGTTGAGGACCTCTTGCGACTGCCTTCCGTCTCCATCGTCAGACCTTCTATGACAGTCATACTCCACATCTAGGTCTAAAGTTCTCATCAAGGTGTTTAAAATGAGCCCAATAACAATATAGCTGCTGTAAACTGTTGAGAACCTCTTGCAACTGCATTCTGTCTCCATCGTTAGACCGTCGATGACAGTCATATTCCAGCTAGGTCTAAAGTTCTCATCAAGGTGCATGAAGTGAGCCCATACACGATATAGATGCTGTAAACTGTTGAGGACCTCTTGCGACTGCCTTCCGTCTCCATCGTCAGACCTTCTATGACAGTCATACTCCACATCTAGGTCTAAAGTTCTCATCAAGGTGTTTAAAATGAGCCCAATAACAATATAGCTGCTGTAAACTGTTGAGAACCTCTTGCAACTGCATTCTGTCTCCATCGTTAGACCGTCGATGACAGTCATATTCCAGCTAGGTCTAAAGTTCTCATCAAGGTGCATGAAGTGAGCCCATACACGATATAGATGCTGTAAACTGTTGAGGACCTCTTGCGACTGCCTTCCGTCTCCATCGTCAGACCTTCTATGACAGTCATACTCCACATCTAGGTCTAAAGTTCTCATCAAGGTGTTTAAAATGAGCCCAATAACAATATAGCTGCTGTAAACTGTTGAGAACCTCTTGCAACTGCATTCTGTCTCCATCGTTAGACCGTCGATGACAGTCATATTCCAGCTAGGTCTAAAGTTCTCATCAAGGTGCATGAAGTGAGCCCATACACGATATAGATGCTGTAAACTCTTGAGGACCACTTGCAACTGCCTTCTGTTTCCTTCATCAGATCAGAACACGATTTTTTTATTTTAAATGGGACTAACTTTGAGATAAAAGCTTTTCATTAAAAAAGGAATCATGCAAATCTGACTTCTCTGTAAAAAGATGCCATACATAAAAATATATACATATTATACGCGTCGAATTAAGAACCTCTTCCTTTGGTTTCACGGAGAATCTTAACACCGCGATTCAGAAAATGGAGTCAAAAGAACAACGCCATCTATCGAGTACGAAGTTAAACTGCTAAAATATAATGCAGGCAAAGCGATCGAACACACACAATAGGCCATGCAAATTTTCAAAGCAGCGTCATGTAGACTAATCTAGAGTACTTTTTGCTATCATAACTTAAAAAAAAAAGTGGCCAGTCGATTTACACTATGGCACTGCTGCAAAAGGACTCCCCGGTTGCTGTTTTTGGTTATGTTGCATGTTGAGGTATCTTCACTTGCAAGATTCAGCGGCAATGTCAAAACGGAATGTGCAGTCCGGCCACCGTTAAGCAAAGTTGCAGCAATGTCCGAGGGAGCCACAGCCACAGCTATGTGACGGCACGGTTGGTGCAGTGGCTGCTGCGCTGCGACTATCGGGTTCGATTCCCGCACGGAACACATTTTTTTATGGCCTACAGGTAGTTACAGGTTAATTGTTCCGGGTCTGACTGTTTTTGAGTTTAAATGTCTGTAAACACACACACTTGGAATTTCTCCTTGTGACCGCTACTATATACAGCTTTAAAGTTTTTTTTTAATCCTTTTTAACCTTGCCCCAGTCCAGGCCCACACTTGGAATTTCTCCTGCATGGAGAAATTGCAAGTGTGGGACTAGACTGGGGCAAGGTTAAAAAAAACTTTAAAGCTGTATATAGTGGTCCTTGCGGAGTTGGGCTAGCAGAAAATTCAGCACAAATGCAATGTTCAGTGCACTGCACAGTTAGCGCAGTGGCTGAGCGATTGACTGTGGCGCTGCGTGTCGCGGGTTTGATTCCCGCTCGGAACAAATTAACAACGTCGTTGGTTTTATCTAATTTTTATTTTTATTTTAATGTTTTAGGACGTATTTTTTCGGCTAGTGAAAAATTCTCAATTAATGTTGGTCAATTTATGATTTTCTAACTGTCTTTTTAATGGTTAAAAAAAATCAAAAGCATATTAATCTACTTTATAATGATTTGAAAATCATAAAGCATTCCATGTTTATAATTTTTGGAAATCTTGAAGCATAAAAAAAAAAAATCACAAAGTGGATACTGGCTGCGACTCGAAATTCCGAACCATGGTTTACAGGGAGGTCTGTGAACCGTCAGCCTACCTCGCTTCACTTCGATGACAAATGCGCTAAAATAGCCGTTCTATTCTAATGAATGTTATGACAGTCAGTTATCAGTTGTGAAACAGTTGCGGAATATGGACATAATGCAATATTGCTCATGCTCATCCCCCTAAGTTATTAGTACGACAATCTATCTCTGTGCCAAATTTCATCCACATCCATTCAGCCGTTCTGGCGTGATTAAGTAACAAACATCCATCCATCCATCCAAACTTTCGTTGTAGTAGTAAGATACAAAAGACAGATATGATAAAGATACTTAAAAAAAAATAAGTAACGAATTACGTGCTTTTTTATCAATCAAGACGAATCAGAAATCATACATTACAATCATCCACCCTCCGACAAACACAACAAAGACAATTTTTTTTTTTTTTTTCGTTTTGGAAATCATCAAATGACCCCCCCCCCCCCCCACACTCTGGGCGGAGCGGAAGGGTGTGTCACGACACTTGTACTGACTAGAACCCATCCATGTTCCTTCTTTGCCCTTTGTGTTCCAGGGCCACGGTATCTCTTTCGAACAGTCCCGCAGCCCTGGCAATAAAATATAGCCAAACATTTGAAAAAGTCTATTACGAATATTTTTGGAAAATTTGAACAGGATCTATGCAGTACTTTTTGCGCCAAGTCGGAACATCGATTTGAAATTTTTACGATTTTATTATATGTATAGAAGATATAGATATAGATATAGATGTATAGATCAAAATCGTTTGCTTACGGCATCTTCGTATCAATTATTAATCTTACTGAGCTCGAAAATTCATCACTAGGAAATTAAATGGAGACAAGGACAAATCAAACAGATAATTGTCTGTTTCAAAAATAGTAAAATAAATTAAGTAGGTATCAAGCTTATGCATTAACCATTAAACTCAAATTCATCACAGTTTTCTAGGCATCAACCCTAAACTCTGATTCTGATCACAATTTACCTTTTATTGAATTGCCATCAAAAAAACCACACGTGTTTCAATATTTTAAAAGAGATCAGGATTCACTTTTAACTCTGGCTTTTCAATCGGCCTATGTGGAAAGCGTGCAAGTGAGAATTTAATCCTGACGCTACGGTAAAGCCTTTTTCGTTGAACCGTGGACTCGTGAAACGAGATTAGACCTAGAAGATGAATATTTTTTTGGTTCTATAGATACACAAGTGTTAAAGAAGAAACTAGATTTTTTTATTTTGTATTGACGAAGCCCGAACTCACTAACACAGAAATGAAACCTCTAAATTGTGTTTACGTTTTTTCCAAAAACGGTTGTTACAATTCATCAGTGAATTATTTACAATGCTTCAATAACTGTGGATGGTATTGTGATCAACTTGTAAAAAGTTGTTATCAACCAATGAAGACACAAGAACGCAATTTAAACAAAAACCCTAATACATCTACGTATAAAAGTAAAACACACAAAAATGAACAAATTAAAAACACGTTCCGTAAAACGCACTCCGCAGTCTCCGTGTGAAAAGTACCTAACTCGGCGTTAACGATACTTATGAAAGCCAAACAAGGGGACAGAAAATAGGACTATGTAGGTGGAAGTAAATAAGGTAATTAGTGAGGTAACTTGTGTCCGGTGAGCCTTTGTTTTCCGTCTAGTAACTAATTGTCTCTAGCCGGTAATGTGATGACTTACTTCGGCAAATGAATAGTTGGATAGCGCTAACTAGCGATAGAAACAGGACACTGTTGAGGCTTAATCTGGCTCCTGAATGTGTTAAATTACATTGTTTACTCGTTGTTTTGATGTGTTTTTCTAATAAATTTAACTCCAATATAGTTTAAAAGATTTTTTGTGATTTATTTTGCATTGCCGTTGGGGCAAATAAATATGAAAACGGATGAGATGAGTAGGACTTGATATAATAATGTAAGATACGTTTCCTGTTATAAATTAAATCGAAAAGCAGGAAGCAAAGGTAACGACTTAATTTCTCTGTTATTATCACGAAAAACCTATCTCCCATCTTTACAGTCAAGAAGACACTAACTTATCAGAGCAATTAGCACTTTCTACAGAATCTGCATAGTCATAAACACGGAGAAATATTTGTGTGAGAGGAAGCAAGCAAATGTAATTAGTCGACGATGTTGGAGCATTGCAGCCACAAAATAGATAGATCCAGTGAGTTGAATCAGAGTGAAAATGCAAGCACATATAAACATGCTTCACGATTAGATTACGACAAGATATCACAATAAGATTACTCACAATAGCAGATTGATGCATAAGTATAAGCATGATTTAGCCTAAAAAGTTCCTGATCCCTACTCAGGACACATGCCCAGTGAGGATTAATGGATGCCACATATTTTCGATATTTTGGTCCTTCAAACACTCTTGATGTTTTAGATAATGATATAAATTACATAAAATAAAGTGCCTATTTTTTAATGAATTCAAGGCCTACGAATCTACGATACGTTTATCGCCGTTTTACCAACTCTCGGCCTTCTGTCTGTTCTGTCTATCCTCTGTCGCAGCTTCTGTAGTTTGCATTCTCTAATTGTCGCCTCTGCTCTGTACCGGTCGAGATAGCAGGTAATGCCGTTTGTCAATTGGTTTTGTACGGTTTTATTGCTCCGATTATATCTATACGGCTGCACAGGAGCACAAAGATAAAATTGGATCCAGGTTTTGCACATTTCTAATCAAGGTTTCCAAAAATTGCAGGTTTGTTCTTGCTTTTTATTTGAATTTAAGTTTGTGTGTTTGGAGATGTCACATGCGGTAAGTAGGTATAGTTTTGCAGACCAGCTGTCCTTTTTCTGTTAGGTTTGATACATTTAAGAAATGGATGTCGACAAATTATATTTGATATTTGAAAATAAAATAAATGATTAGAATATTTTAGTCTACTAAGTACGAATTGAACACCCACCACCTGTTTTGTGACAGCTGTATTAGATGTATTACAAATTAATTAAATTAATCTATTCCGACCTAATTCAATTAAACTTATCTTAATTTCGTTTGATTAAATACAAATTATTTCAATTAAATTAAATTCTTGATTCGATTCAATTCAGTTCCATAAAATTGTGTTCAATATATTTGAAATCAAAATAATTCAATTCAGTTCAGTATAATACAATTCAGTTCAATATAATTCAATACAAAATAATTAAATTAAATGATCACCCTCTCTTTACTGCTTTTGTGACAAAATTTCTATAGCTTTTTTTTTAAACGTCTGGTTGAATGGAGTAAAAATGTCAAGCTCCATAAAGTAATTGTCGTACGTCTCAATAAGGCAACGAAGAGGTGCGCGCACTCCAGAAGAGTTAGTTTTGCACAAGTCTGTATGGAACAGTCGGGGTACGCGCAGCCCCCGCTGGACAACAGTTTTGGGTATTTACTCTATAACATAACTGATTAGTGAGTTCAATACAGTCGAATTAATTGTTCCATAAGCCATATAGTGTCATTGCACCCAGAAGCAGTATCCTGGACTTCAAACTCAGAACGCCGTATCGCTTCAGTAACTGCACTTATGGAACCTTAGAGTTAAAACATTTATTATTCATAGACCGTATTTGTCGTAGAAAGGGTTCCAGATCTGGATGGCGTATTCCAATTGGGAGCGTATCAGAGTTTTGTATAATAGTAAGAACATAGAGGGCGCACAAAGTCACCAGATGATGGCATGACGAATCCATACATACGAAACGCCTTGTTTATTATGATATCAACATGTATGTCAAAATGTAGTCCCGGACGTTCGCAACACTGTCCAAGCGTGCGTTATTAATATTATATATTATTTTCTTGTTTTTAGTAAATGAAACGGTATGACATTTTGGAAGACAGAAAAAAATTATTTTTAATATAGTACACATAAAGCCTGTCTAGGTGGTCTTGCAAGAGTACGCAGTCATGTATATTTTTACATGATCTATAAACGTTTATGTCATCTGCATGCATTAAAAATTTTTAATTTTTGAAGCAGTTTTTAATGTCGTTAACAAATATTATAAAAAGAAGGGGACCTAAAATGGATCCCTGTGGAACCCCAGACCTAACAACAACAGGCTCAGACTCATATTGATTATATTCATAAAATTCATCAATATTCGTCCCATTGTGTTTGAAACTTGTGCAATTGCATGGTTCCCTTGGTCCAACCAAGCGATGTCTGGTAGGTTAAAATCACCAACAACAAAGTATGAGTCAATGGCAGGAGCGTTAACTAAGCCTTGCAACATGTTAAGGTATTGTGCGTATAGTTCTTCACGCGTTCGTGATGGTATGTATGTAGCACTGATAATATGGCGTTTATTGTGCTGGGAAGCAGTCAGTTAGACCACGACGTGTTCGACTTCTGGGTTGACAAAACATGTTGTTAACTTAGTAGGATGTAACTCACGAAGCACGGCCACTAAAACTCCCCCGCCGACGTGTTTTTTTTGGTCGCAGAGCGATCGCGATCGCATCTGAAGACTATATACCGATCGTCAATAAATTCGCTATCTTGGATGCTGGGAATGAGCCAGGTTTCAGTCAGTATGATGACATAATAGGCGTAAGTCATTATATTCATATAAAGAGTATGTAACTTCGTAAGAATCCATCTACAGTTCTGGTAATAAATCATAACATTGTTAGAAGCCATTGATTGAAAAGTTTGCAACAATTAGATATAATACGAGAACATTCTGAACACACTCGTATAATTGCAACAGCAATTCTAAGCCTGTAGCCCAGTCCACTATTACCCGGTACAATTTTATGAAGGTATAGGTTTTATAGGCATCTATGTGTCATATAACGTCCATTTCTAATAGTGGAAGCCTTTACCCCTTAAAGCCCTTCTGTACAGGGACAGTTCAGATAACTATGTGATATTAATCTGCACTGCAAAATCACACACAAAATAATGTGATACTAGGGAATGATCAATGAGGAATTAGAAGAATTGGTGGTATTTCTATGTTATGTTAATAACTTCTAACTAAATAATATCTGTCAAATACGAATTTAACCTTCTCATTCTTTTAAAATTCTTCTTTCTTTCGACTGCCTGGTTGTATTATTATGACAAAAATTATGTACCAACTTTATTATTAAAACAAAAACAGAGTTGGGATGAACATGACTTGCTTCAAAATTGAAAACAACTAGCATTCATGACTCTGAGGAATTTAATCAATCGTCAATGACAATGTGTTCATTGTTCATTCACTCACGCTCTTTTGTTTCAAGGCTTGTAATAGGTCGCATAGCTGAAAAGCCATGCCAACGTCAGGAAGAGGAAAGGAACTCAATAAAGTCCAAAAACCCATAATAGGTTCGTTGGTATTTTACAGATATTAGTGGAAAACTAGAGATAGGGAAGCATTTACTACAATTTTAGAATTCGCGTACAAATGCGAGCACCAATATGTAAACACTTAACAACTTTTGAAAGTGTTTTTCTGCTACTGTTCCGATTAATTTTTATGAAAAAGTGCCTGTCTCCAAGTAAAAAACGTAAAAAACGTTTGTTACGAAATGTATACGTATTGGTGCTCATAACTAATACACACACCATAATTGTACCCAAATTCCACTTTTTCTAAAAAATATACATTTCAAAATCCTGCGTTCAAAACCAAAGGCTCGTTTCCTATGCTTGGGCCGCTACCTTGCAGCTGGCATGTAATTTCCCGCAGCGTATGTTGGTTGACGAGCTGACATCTGCTAGTTACACAAATCATTGTGGCCTGAACTCAGAACGGCAGCCTGCAATCTGTTTCGACAATTGTCCGTCTGATTTACAACTGTAGGTACCTGTGATTGTAAATCATTGCGGTTACCAATTTGAGTAAAGGCTGTCGTATAACGATGGCTTGGAAAAGCAATTAAACGGATACTTTGAAAATGTTTTTTTTTTAATATTAAATGGGTCTACTCTTGACCTGAATCTAGTCCTGAGGGCAGAGATGAGGTCGACGATAGAACGAGCTAACCCAAAATGTTCTTTAATAATATATTTTAACCTGCCAATTCACACAACGTGCGACTGCTAAGCTTCTGGGATTATAAATTCTGCGAATCGGGATTGGGCGCTTTGGATGTTTCGAATTTTTGACATTGCACGATCTAATTTTCGAAAAGCAATCAAGAAGTAAGAACACAAGGAAATCAGAAGTAACTCGTAAAATCAACAGTTTTTGACTGATATCAACATTGACTTCAAAAGTTTCCTTTGTTAATTTCTAATTTCCTACTCTAAAATGGAGGGTTTGCGGTATTGCCTCGTTGGACTAGTGGTCGCAAGCGCGACTACTCAGCATGAGGTCCTGGGATCGATACACAATTCGGCAAAGTATTATTAGGTTTTACCACGGATTCTAAATTTGCGCACGGTTGATGGCAATAGGCTCGCCTTGTAATAGGTACATGGGACTTAAACATAACTGGCGAATTGTGGGTGTACTATTACACCTCTGCCTAACCCTTCACGGATTACAGGCGTGAAGTTATGTTATGTTCTCACCGCATTGGCAGAAATGGAATTAATACTACTAGATCTGATATTGATTAAATACAATTTAATTTCTCAACCAGGAGTCTGGATTTATGTCTGGTTGATGGCAATAGGTTCACCCCCTGGGACCACATCATTGAAATGTAGATTTACTATAAATTCTTTTTTTGTTTTTCTTTTGTCAAGGTCTTTATTTATATAATATTTGAATACAGTCTGCTTACAAATGATCTTATTCTATTTCTTAGCCAGTAAGGATTTATTTTGTTACATAGGCTAAATATATCGCTTTTTTAAACATCAAAACATGTTATTATTATCTAATTAGGTGTTGACTTAACATATTGATTAACATCGATTAACTAAGTATGTGCAGGTCTTAGTAAGGACCCACATAATATTTACAATAACTTACATACAAAATGTACGTTTTATTATAATGGTAAGTTATAATAATATAAGGTAGGTAGCGGGTAGTTTTGTGCAAAGATTGCGAATACATAGCCGGTCAAGCGGCGTCGGCCAGTAAAAAACTACTATAAATTACTATAAATTGGTTCACCTCTACCTAACCCTTCGAGAAAAAACAAGCCAGTTTTGTATTTAAAAATAAACACATTAATTACACGCTATTCGCCCAATAAAGCATTACTCATGTTTTAACCAAAGTACTGGACTGCAATTAAATCCATCATTTCGGGTTGAGTGGCATTTGTAAGTGCGGTGCAGTGCGTCATTCATTCCAAATTCCTGGTGCCACGTCGACCGAGGTCCCATTCATAAAGTGGATCACAAGGGGACCACTATTGTTCCGATGTCAGTTATCGATCAATAAATTTTATTAGCTTTTCGTATATTGCTTCGTTGCTGAAATACATTGTTTTAGTTGCCTGTGTTATTAATCAACTTTATCAACTTTAACTTCAACTTTTGTTTTGTTTTCCCACCACTATATACACAAATTATTTTACATCGGTCAGATTCGACAATGATACACAATTCAGGTAAGTATATATTGTGGGAGACTGGTGCCTAAGCTAGGCTCGTGACCTGTGTTTCAGGACACCAGGATCCCATTTAATCAAATTTTCTTCACTGTAAGCCACCGCACCTTAAGCCACAATGTCCATTGTCCATGTCGCAGATGGATTGCTTAATTAGCCTCTTTACAAAACAGCTCTGTTATGTAAACCAGTTTAATGACTCTCAGCTGTATCGCCATTGCGTAAAGTTTAATATAAAACTGCTACCTACCCACGTTTAGACATAATGTAAAAAATATTCGGTAATCCATCTACGAAATCCCTAAAACGTTTACTGCAGAGTCTCGTCATTCTTATTCTAGTTCACATTGTTGTTATGTATCTAAGTTACTGTTACTGTTAGCTTGTCTCATCCCACTGCTGGGTAAAAGCCTCTTCCCAAGACTTCCAAATTTTTCTATCTAATGGCAATGTGGACCACTGGTCGTTGGTTCTGTCCAGCTCGTGCCACCATCTCTTGCTAGGTCTAACGCGTTACCTTCTGGCTGTTTCAAGGCTCCACAACGTGGTTATTTTGGCCCACAGCTTATCGCTTATCATCATTAACCAGACTTTATCCAAATGACCGCTACAATTCTGCAATAAGCCAATCCCTCAAAATATGTCAAAAAACCTGTTGGAAATCGCACTAAATGTTAAGTAAGCAACACTTTTAACGCAAGAAGCCAGACACTGTCGCACACAGACGGGGTCTCTGCAATAGAGTCGTCTATTGAAGAAACCCCACATAGTAAGGCACGTAGGTGCTTTAGATAAATAAAACTAGCTCGCACAATGTTCCAGAATGATGCATGCTTCTAAAACTTCTGGCCGGGAAAACTAATTTAAAGTTTGAAGGGCAACGTTATTTATTTGCATGAGAGTCAGTGTCCCGCTAGTTAATTTTACAAGGAGTTTTTTTAATTCTTTTGTTTTAATTCATTCGTTAGCATTTGGTGTTCGCTCCGGTTTTTTCAGAGCAGTGTAGATGTGACTGGTTTAAACCAGTTTAAACGAAACGTGTAAGGTAACTCCGTTTTTTTTAGAATTAACCTTCATGAACTTATAGCCGCCTAGCCGCGGTGTAAACTTAACGCACTGTACGTCGATTTAAAAAAATCAAAACACTCGTTTCATATACAAATAAATAATATTGAAGTGTATTTCTGAAATTTACAAATAACAGCTTTTTACTGAATGCATATCTCCAACCTTTTGAACAAACTAAATTGCATGGGTATTCGGGGCAAACAACTTGATCTTTTCGCAGATTATCTATCAGGTAGATCTCAGTGTATTTGTATCGGTGAGCACATGAGTGATGATCTTCAGGTGTCATATGGAGTCCCGCAGGGAAGTATTCTTGGACCTACATTATTTCTGTGTTCCATTAATGAACTCTGTCAGCTTAAACTCCAAGACTGTACAGTTATATCTTATGCGGATGACACTGCATTGACATTTGTGGGTGACACTTGGGAGGAGGCTTTTGCTGGGGCTCAGGCTGGGTTTAACACTGTCTGCCACTGGCTTGCTGCCAATTCGCTGACTTTGAACGCGGACAAGACCAAATTCATAAAATTCTCCATTCGAGACGCACCAGTGACCTCACATAACGTATCCCAAATATATGCTCATCATTGTTCTTTTCCTCCTTCATCACAGTGTAGAAATTGCCCACTTATCACATTAGCGAAATGTATACGCTATTTGGGTGTAACAATTGACAGTAGGCTTTCGTTTGGTGAACACATTCATAATATCTCTCAAAAAGTGCGTAAACTTACGTATATTTTTAGACAACTCAGACATGTGGCAGATAGCAAGACACTGATCATGGTTTACTTGGCCTTGATTCAGTCTATAGTGAGCTATTGTATTACCTCATGGGGCGGCGCCGACAAAACAAAGTTGTTAGAATTGGAGCGAGCCCAGAGGCTGATTTTGAAGGTTGCGTTCTTTAAGCCTAGACTCTTTTCTACCCGGGAGCTATATCAGGAAACTGGAGTACTAACTGTTAGACAGCTGTTCACACTATCTACCGTTCTTCGGCAGCATAAAGACGCATCGGTGTTTAGTCCAGACATGATTAACACGAGACGGCACTATACCGTTTGCAAAACCTATAAAACTAATACCAGATTTGCACAAAAATTTTATAACTTTATTGGACCTAGATTATACAATCAAATTAATAAATCTAAGAATATCTTTAATGATAACACGCGCGAATGTAAAAGAAAAGTGGCTTCATGGTTGTGTGGATTGGACTATCAACAAACTGAACAACTCCTGGAAATTAAGAAATAAAAAAAATAAAATGCAGTATTTAAATATAAAATATAAACCTTTCATCCTAAGCATACAAATATAATAACTTTCACAGACATTCACTACACACTACACCTCACATACACTCATTACACGACACACATACTCTGTTTCAATACTCACACACTCATTCACTTTTCTAATATATTTATAACAAGTACCTAGCTATAACTTGTTTCAATGTTTATTTATTAGTTTTTTCTATTTTGGTTTTGGAAATTTTTAAATGTGCTTTTCTTCGGTTATTATTATAATTTACTTTATAACATCTCAAGCATCTTAGGTGGGGACCTGGTGTCCTGAAATACAGGCCTTGGCTTAGTTTAGGCACCAGTCTCCCACAAATAAAATATTGTTTAAATTTATCTACCACTACATTTCTACTAATACCTACCTAGTTAAGTCATCATGATCGGAGATAAGTTCCTTTATTTTGTTAGTATTAAGTTTTTCATTTTTTTTATTTGTGGATGAGATAAATAAACGATTATTATTATATGAAAGTATATACGGTGCTTAAAACAAAAACACATTTTTTTTCATTTTTGTCTGTCTGTCTTTTTGTCCCGCCTAATCTCCAAAACGAATGGACCGATTTTGACGGGACCTTTACTTGCAGATAGCTGATATCATAATAAGGAGTAACTTAGGAAAAAAATTAGGGGTTTCGTGCAAAAAAATTAAAACCCGTGACACTGTTAACGAAATCCAATTCAAATAGGGAAGTAATATTTTTATAATAATTTCACTCCGACGAAGGTCGTGGGCAACAGCTAGTGTTTTCATAATTTTAAGATTTTATTCATATCTATGGAAGATAGTGATTGTGCTTCTTGCAAACAATTTTATTATAACGCTTTACTCCCTTCCGCTCCACGCGTCATTTAATGATACCCCATCCGAAAAAAAAGACAATTGTATTTTCGATTAAAAAATCGACGTTACTTACGTTACGTTTACACCGCGCGCTCGCACTAGGACCTCATGATCTGCCTAGCCTTTTCCCAACTATGGGATGGGAAAAGGATGGGGTCGGCTTCCAGTCTAACCGGATGCAGCTGAATACCAGTATTTTACATGGAGCGACTGCCTATCTGACCTCCACAACCCAGTTAGCACTGGGTAATGCGATACCACTTGGTAAGACTGGTTGTCAGACTGGTTGCGTTCGCACTAGGGCCTCTGGTGAGATATTTCAATTGTTTTTATAATTTTTTTTTAATACAGATATTGTGAGTCTTGAGTTGTTAATAATATTAGTATTATGCCACTACGATTGAAGCAGAATACAAAATATTATATACTCGTAGCATAAACATAACAATCAGCTTACTATATTCCGAGAGAGAGTTAGTTATATGGTAAACCATGACTAAAATCATTATTCACAAAGGTCAGAAAAACTACATTAAGGTGAAAGCGCCAGGGTAGCACGCAAAATTCAACTATTCATAATTCTATTGAATGACATTTTCATGAAATAGTAATTCAATAGGATTAAATGAACTTTTGTTAAGTTTTTGTATTGATGATTTAAATGAAAATAATTCTATAAATACATACATTTTTCGGCCGCGAATCATATTTTTTGCAACATACAACCTGAAACTGACCTGCGAATTGAATAATATGAAGAAATTTTAAATTTCGCGGGTTATCCTCGCTTAAGGAAAAGATAAATCGTAATGAGATAAGATATAACTTACTACTTCACCACTGCCTGTACCCATCGACTACATACACAATCTATATCTACACTAATATTATAAAGCTGAAGAGTTTGTTTGTCCAGGGCTGCGGGACTGTTCGAAAGAGATACCGTGGCCCTGGAACACAGAGGGCAAAGAAGGAACATGGATGGGTTTTAGTCAGTACAAGTCTGACTCTCCCTTCCGCTCCGCCCAGAGTGGGGGCGGGGGTCATTTAATGATTTCCAATCCGAAAAAAAAAAAAAAAAGAGTTTGTTTGGTTGAACGCGCTAATCTCAGGAACTACTGAATCGAAACAAAAAAATATTTTAGTGTTATATAACATCACGCTGCGACCAATAGGAGCCGAGCAAAAAGAAAACAAGCCAGAAACGGCGGGTGAAACCGCGTAGCACAGCTAGTACATGATATTATTATCTCCAAACACGACAACTTGCAAGTCTCGGTTTCTAAACTAAGTAGCAAGCACTAAGTGGAGTAGTATGAGCCGAAGCAAGTACAAGACAAACGAAACTCAAGTAATTAGTGCTAGCTATCTGTCATGGCGTAACACGATGCACGTTTATCTTCCCTACTCAGTTCTATAGACATTATGAACTAGGCACAACTAACGACATCTGGCGAACTAGATATTAGATGAGTAGGCACTGTGTGGGTGAAGCATTGTGTCAATGTTAGAGACCGTCATAATTTGCACGTGTTCAGAAACATGCTCATAAATAAGATTTAATAAAACATCAATAATTTAAGGCAGTTTTTAATATAAAGTATCTAAACTAATTCAATAAAGACACCAATAACATAACATCACGCCTGTAATCCCCGAAAGGTTAGGCAGAGCTGTACCTAATAGTAGGTACACACTCATTTTCACAGTTATGTTTAAATTCCCATGTAATAGGGGGCGAGCCTATTGCCATCAACCGGGCACAAATCCAGGCTCCGTGGCTGCTACTGAGAAATTCCTTATAGAAAAACCCAATAAAAATATTGTTACTTTATCATATTTTATAAGGATTCTGGAAGTAGATCGAGTGAAAGATAGACTGTTGCAGAGTACTATATGATAAGTTTTATTTCTAAACATGCGGTCGAAGTCGCGAAAAGAAGATAGTTTATGACCAAGAAAGTATTTTAAATTCCATAATCACAGTCTTTCATCGGTTATTCCCACCATATTGAAAACTTTAAAAACGGTTATTCCTATATACAGATTGTATGTGTATTTTCCTAGGATCCATCTCCTTGGTGCAATTTCAACTTGTAACCAACTGCACGCGATCTCATGTTGTTTCGTAACTCTACTACCAACTTTAACTGGCTTCTTTGCCACTTTGGTAACCTCAGAAAGAGCATCGTTTAGTATCGTTTTGAAATGAATATAACTGATTTTTCATGTCTTTTTTCTTAACATTTTTCTGAATAATTTATAATTATGATAAACGTAGTATTCTTGCAAAGATAAAATGGTTTAAAAGAAGAAAAGATATAGACGACTGCCAGTGTGATATTTACAAATGCATATGAAATACTGCATTGCAACATACATGAGAATAGGAAAGTATCGATTTATTTGCCAGTAGATACGCGATAGTACTTGAAGGCATCCCTGAATACTGCTACACTCAAGTACTTCAAGTAAGGCGCTCAGGCGTATCCAATACCTGTGAAGTTGCCATGAGCCTTCTTTTATAACGTACTGTGAAAATTCTGAACTATGGACCTTTATGGGGTGGAAGGGACACCGACGCGAAAACGGTTACCACGTATTTAGTACATCATTGTGCCCCCCACATACAAATTTTTCATCGGTTATTCCATAAATTTTGACCGTGTAGGTATTGCACTTTTGTAGGAAACTGTATACAACATTAGTTTTAGTATATATGCGAAACCTGAAAAACGTTTCTAGTATTTTTATGTAAAGTATCTATGTACAAAATTTCAAAACTGTATCATGAAAAATCACAGAGTTATAAGCTTGTTCTGTTACCTGGTTGTCCGCACAAAAACGTAGTTACCACGCGACGCGTACGGGTGCGCGCCTCCAGCGTCGTATTGAGCTCATTGATAATAATAATTTGGCAGTAGGTACCTAAATGATTCCGATAGATACTTAGTGTCGCTCGGTATCCAATTTGTGACCTTTTTTAAATATTTTTGGGACAAAATATAACATGGCTTAAAAAATATTGGAATCGAATCAGTTACTAATTCTGAACAAACTATATTCAGGTTTCGCATATACTGAAAATAATGTTGTATATACCGGTATATTCTTAGAACTTGTAGAGGTACTTTTATTTCTAAAAATACACACAGAAATAAAGGCAACCTTTTTTTTTTTTTTTTTGGATGGGAAATCATCAAATGACCCCCCCACTCTGGGCGGAGCGGAAGGGAGTGTCAGACTTGTACTGACTAAAACCCATCCATGTTCCTTCTTTGCCCTTTGTGTTCCAGGGCCACGGTGTCTCTTTCGAACAGTCCCGCAGCTCTGGCAGGCGATAAAGGCAACCTTGACGTTTGTAATTAGGAAAGTGTCGGTCTGTATTGTATCTCTCGAAAGTTTGTTTTAAAGTTTTCAATGAAGTAAGTATTGAATGTCGGATCGGGAAAAAGTTAATCGAAGTTCGCAACTCGCTGTTCTGCAGCAGAAAGTAACGTTACTCGTATTTTAACTTATTAAAAGGTTAAATAGCTCTCTAATGGCGTAAAGAGGTGATATTTTAATGTTAATAGCATCAGAGTGACATGAAAAAGTGAGTATTTAAACAAAATAGTACAGTATATCTGTCGGCTTGCACCAAGCCCTTTTTTTTTTTTTTTTTTTTTTCCGGATGGAAAATCAGCAAATGACCCCCCCCACTCTGGGCGGAGCGGAAGGGAGTGTCAGACTTGTACTGACTACAACCCATCCATGTTCCTTCTTTGCCCTTTGTGTTCCAGGGCCACGGTATGTCTTTCGAACAGTCCCGCAGCCCTGGCAGGCATCGGCCCTTGCGGACCCCTACTTATTTGTTGACATCTCTTTGAGGCGCACGTGGAACACGAACGCGCCGTCGACACGGCCTGTCGTCATAAGACGGCCGGACGGCGAGCTGGCCCATAACTCGCCGTCCACAGGCCCGCGCCTACGGTGGCCGGGGGCCACCACGTGACCCCCAACGCCCAGGGCGTCTCCCGCGGCGACTGGGACGTGAGGTTCTTTCCCTCTCACGTCCCGCCACCTCCTTCACTAGCATGACTGCTTCGCAGAAGGAGGCGACGGCTTCCCATTCCCTCTCGCTCCGGACCATGGCTTGAACCAAGGCCGGACGCGAGAGATCGCCGCCGCCAATCGAGGACACGGCGGTGCTCCGCCCAAGCGGGGCAGACCTCCACGTTGTGCTCCACCGTGTCCTTCGGACGATCCTCGCTGCACCAAGCCCTTACCTCTTCCTGGTGATAATAGACGCACTTACGTCGGATATCCAGGAAGAGGCTTCCTGTATCTGTTTGTCGACGACATTGTGTTAGTTGCCGAGAGTGGCCTTGAGGTCCAAAGCAGATTGGAGGTGTGGTGGCAAAGGCTGGAGAGTGTTGGCCTGAATGTCAGTAGGACCAAAACAGAATACTTATTCTGTGATTTCGGCGGTCTCTAAAGTCCTGTACCCATAACTCTTGCTGGAACGCCCATACCGATTTCTTCCGATTTTCGGTACCTCGGGTCGCTTGTCCAGTATGGATGAAAGGCGACAGGTTACTGGAATAATTTGCGACCCACGGTTGCCCCTCAAGTTAAAGTGGAATATATACTAGTCAGTGATTAGACCTGTCGTACCATATGGGTTGGAATGCTGGGCTATGAAGAGGATGGATGAAAAAAGATTGCATGTAGCGGAGATGAGATTGTTGAGGTGGATGTGTGGCGTGACAAGAATGGATAAGATAAGTAACGACTATATTAGAGGAAGTTTAAAAGTTGCGACAGTTACAGAAAATTTGAAAGGGAATCGACTGTCAGGGTATGGACATGTGATGAGGAGGGACCAATCGCATATGACTAAAACAGTGATGAATATAAATGTTGATGGATGGAGTGGGAGAGGAAGACCAAAGAAACGATGGATGGATTGTGTGAGGAATGATATGAAAGATGAAGGAGTAAATGATAGCCTGACGGTTGACAGAGCAAAATGGAAGAAAAAATCTTGTTGCGCTGACCCCAAGTAACATGAGACAAGGGCAGGAAGATGATGATATCATATCGGCTAGCCTAGGTTAGTGCGCGTGGGTGACCACCCAAACATATCGAGTTTCCAAAACTAACCTTGGCACAACCAGTTAACACTGGTTGTCAGATACGATAACCCAAGGGTATACTTGGTAAATTGGTAACAAAGGGGTATCGTATTCTAGCTCGCCGTCCGGCCGTCTTATGACGACAGGCCGTGTCGACGGCGCGTTCGTGTTCTACGCGCGCCTCAAAGAGATGTCAGCAAGGGCCGATGCCTGCCAGGGCTGCGGGGCTGTTCGAAAGAGATACCGTGGCCCTGGAACACAAAGGGCAAAGAAGGAACATGGATGGGTTTAAGTCAGTACAAGTCTGACACTCCCTTCTGCTGCGCCCAGAGTGGTGGCGGTCATTTGATGATTACCCATCCGAAAAAAAAAAAAGGGGATCGTATTACCCAGTAATAACTGGGTTGTGGAGGTCAGATATGCAATCGCTCCATGTAATACACTGATATTCAGCTGCATTCGGTTAGACTGGAAACCGACCCTAACATAGTGGGGAAAACGCCAGTCAGATGATGAGTATAGAATATAATATTGCATCTAGAAAAAAAAGATACCATTACACGATGATTTAGTAGTTGTAGCGATTATTTAAATTTTCAGTGGCCATGGTCGGCTCCAGCGAAGTTGTACATAAGAGCTAGTATTAAATTTTATTCCACACAAAGATTTCGTGAATGAATTGGTAACAAGGAGAACATTTCATGTTATTTCCCGATGAAACCAACGTGAAAAATTTGAGTCCTACCATAATATTATCAAAGCAGCGATGTATAAATATAGGCACTGTAGGTGATTCACTACATACATGCAAACAACATACATACAACATGCATGCAACATACATACAACATACATACAACATACATACAACATACATACAACATGCATACGACATACATACATTCAACATTCATTCAAATACAAAATATATTTAGGACATATTTTACACACAGAGACAAACACGTACCGTACGGCCCGTCCGTCAGTTACACAAATACACTGGACATGCGCATCGCCTGCTGAGTCCTTTGTTTAAGGCGTGTGACGTAGCGCATCATACGATCGCTGTGACGTATGCGCGCGCGCCTTCCCCGCGGTGCTCACCAGTCACGACCTATCTATGACGCCGCACGCACGCTCGCTTATGCGATTTACGTTTCCGCATACCCGCGCTAAACCGCTGTATCGCTTCATTGCATAAAACTTTGTAACGCTTGCTTTCTTGTACTGCGCTTCGCTTGTTCTGTGCCTTCAAAGGATAAACATTGTTGTGTCGTGTAGTGTACGTGTGCGAACATTAAAGTGTGGCTACCCAACAAAAAGGACTTTGATTTCTCGGGACCCGTAAGTTAACTCACACTACCTACACACCCAAACTGGTGACCCCGTTTCGAACATTTTGAAAAACAGTGAGTGCAGAGACTATTATAATAAGCAAGCATGAGCAGCGACGGTAGTGACACCGAAACATCGCAGCGCCCCGCGCCGCAACGCCGGCCGAGTAAATGTGCGCGCGTGTCCACTGACCCTGATCCGGAACAATCGACACCGGAACTTTTTCGTGTAGGCGTCCGCATACCACCATTTTGGCCAGAAAAACCAAACATATGGTTCTGCCAAATAGAAGGCCAATTCAAACTCGCCAGAATTACGGACGACTACACGAAATTTCACTACGTCCTTGGCCACCTGGACCGGCAGTACTCCATCGAGGTGGAAGATATTATCACCGATCCACCCGCTACTGGAGCCTACAATAAACTGAAGACTGAGCTCATCAAGCGCCTGTCCGTCTCCAAAGAGAGGAAAGTGAAGCAGCTCCTGCAGTCGGAGGAACTAGGTGACCGAAAACCGTCCCAGTTCTTGCGGCACCTCCAACACTTGGCAGGACCAACGATCCCAGAGGATTTTCTTCGCACGATCTGGACGAGCCGCTTGCCAGGGAACCTACAGACGGTCATCGCGTCACGCTTGACCATGACCCTCAGTGAGCTCGCAGACCTTGCTGATAGCGTCCACGACATCGCGCCTCCTACACCTCAAGTCGCAGCAGCCTCATCACGAGTCGATCCACAAACGGACATGATGAAGCTCATCATGGAGCTGACGAAGAAGGTCGACGCGCTGACTACTGAGAGGTATGATCGCTCCCGCCCACGCACCAGGAGGACATCCAGCCGAAGTCGCAGTCCATCACAACGGTCGCAGTCCAACTACAGGAAGTTCCCGACTTGTTGGTACCACTTTAAATTCGGTAAACAGGCGAAGAAATGCGTCCGCCCGTGTGACTACAAGTCGGGAAACGCTGCGGGCAGTCAATAATGGCGGCTGAAGATTGCCCATCCACCACTGGTCGCCTGTTCGTGACAGATCGCAGGTCGAAAGTCCAATTTTTAGTGGACACGGGAAGCGACTTATGCGTCTACCCACGATCTGCGCTACCACAGCAACGACGGGAGAAGACGGAATACCAGTTGTGTGCAGCCAACGGGACAACAATCAACACCTACGGTTACCTCCAGGTTGTTTTAAATTTAGGCCTACGTAGGGATTTTCCGTGGCGCTTTATTGTAGCAGACGTCACTAAAGCCATCATAGGCGTCGATTTTCTATCGTATTTTAATTTAATTGTAGACATTCGCAACAAACGCCTCATCGATGGCATTACTAACCTGTCAGCTATTGCTTCTATCGCACATCCAGATAGCTTAATTTCAAGTGTAAAGGTCGTGACTGGTGAATGCAAATACCGTAATCTCCTATCAGAGTTTCAGGAAATAACACGGCCAGCAGGCGCACCATTCACACCAAAACACAACACAGTACACCACATTCGCACCACATCAGGCCCCCCAGTATCTTGTTCCCCACGTAGACTAGCCCCGGATAAAATGAAAATTGCCAAGGCCGAGTTCGAGGCAATGTTGGCAAACGGTACAGCTCGACCATCTGAGAGCCCTTGGGCGTCGCCTCTCCACCTCGCCCCGAAGAAAGACAACGGCTGGCGTCCTTGCGGTGATTATAGGCTGCTCAACGCAAGGACAATCCCAGATAAGTACCCAATCAGGCACATCCATGACTTTGCCCACAGCTTATCTGGTTGTAAGATTTTTTCCACTATAGATCTTGTTAAAGCTTACAACCAGTTACCAGTATTTGAGCAGGACATACCAAAAACCGCCATCACTACACCCTTCGGTCTGTACGAGTTTCCGTTTATGACGTTCGGTCTGAGGAACGCCGGGCAGACTTTCCAAAGGTTCGTTGACGAAATGACTCGTGGCCTAGACTTCTGCTTCCCATATTTGGATGACTTTTTGGTGTACTCTAGGCATGAAGCCGAGCATGAAGACCACCTTCGCCAACTGTTCTCGAGGATGAAGGAATATGGCATGCTCATTAACACTGCCAAATGCGTATTTGGTGCACCAGAGGTCACATTCCTAGGCTACCACATCTCGCAACACGGAACGAAGCCTTTGGAAAGCAAGGTGCAGGCAATCAGGGAGTTCCCAGTACCGAAAACTGCTAGGCAACTAAGAAGGTTTCTGGGCATGATTAATTTTTACCGGAGGTTTCTACCTCGGGCTGCCCAGAACCAAGCGCCTTTACACGCTTTGCTGACCGGGAACGTGAAAGCCTCTCAGCCGGTCGACATAAGCGGACCCTCGTTGCAGGCTTTCGAAGAATGCAAGGACAGCCTGTGTAGTGCAGCATTGTTGGCACATCCTGACACAAATGCCAAACTGGGCCTGGTCACGGATGCATCTGATTTCGCCATTGGTGGAGTCCTGCAACAATTTAAGGACGGTAATTGGCAGCCATTAGCCTTTTTCACCCGCAAGCTGAGCCCACCACAGCAAAAGTACTCACCATACGACAGAGAACTACTTGCCATATACGAAAGTATAAAATACTTCCAACACTGGTTAGCCGCTACCACTTTCACCATCTATACGGACCACAAGCCGCTGTGTTACGCTTTCCAGCAGCGGAAAAGTAACTGCACGCCACGTACGTATAGACATTTAGACTATATTTCGCAATTCTCGACCGATATTCAACACATCGCCGGGAAAGATAATGTCGTAGCCGATACACTTTCCCGTGTCGAAGAATTGCAAACCCCTGTAGATTTAGATGTACTAGCCAAAGCACAAGACACAGACTTAGAACTAGCACAGTTACTTACAGGAGATTCTTCCCTGCGCATTAAGAAAATAATTGTTCCAGGAAGTCGTATAGAATTGTACTGCGATGTCAGCACAGCGACTCCTAGACCCATCGTTCCTAAACCATTGCGCAAACAAATCTTCGACTCATTGCACTCGCTGAGCCACCCCGGCGCAAACGCAAGTGCAAAACTTGTAGCACAGCGTTACGTTTGGCCACAGATGCGGAAAGACTGTCGCGATTGGTCTAAGGCATGTTTGGCATGCCAGCGCACGAAGGTGAATCGACATGTTTCCACCCCTTTGGGTACCCTCGATCTCCCTTCAGCGCGATTCAAATATGTCCATCTAGACCTCGTCGGTCCATTACCCCCATCCAACGAATATCGGTATTGCTTGACACTCGTCGATCGCTTCACGCGATGGGTTGAAGTCGTCCCTATTACCGACATTACAGCGGAAACTGTGGCCAAAGCGTTCCTGTCAGGGTGGGTAGCACGATTTGGTTGCCCAACCGATATTGTCACCGATCGCGGGAGACAATTCGAGTCTGGCATCTTCCAACATCTCGCAAAGGCCATAGGGTTTAGGCATCGCAAGACTACCGCATACCATCCTCAGTGCAACGGCCTAGTCGAACGATTCCACCGGCAGCTGAAAGCAGCAATCAAGTGCCATGCAGACAGCCGCTGGACCGAATCCCTACCACTTGTACTGCTCGGCATAAGAAGTTCCTTCAAAGAAGACCTTCAATCGTCTTCTGCCGAGTTAGTATACGGTGAACCCTTAAGGCTGCCGGGAGAATTCTTCGGCCATAAAGTTGACAAATGTACGACTGATATAACGGACTTCACAGCCCGAATCAGATCATTTGCCAACAACTTACAGCCAGTTCCCACGTCGCACCACTCAAAAGAAAAAATCTTCATTCACAAAGATTTATCGTCTTGTTCCCATGTTTTTCTTCGGGACGATGCGTTGAGGGGTGCACTCCAGCCAGCATACACTGGCCCCTATGAAGTGATAGAAAGAGGTGCCAAAGTTTTTAAAATAAAGGTAAAAGGGAAATCCGCCACAGTATCCGTAGACCGCCTAAAACCAGCCTACCTACTGAACGACACCCATGACACCCCTACCCCAAATAAACCAGTACCCGAACCACCGCCATCCATCCCACCAGTCAAAACCACTCGTTCCGGTAGAAGAGTCCAATTTCCGGACTACTATCGCCCGTAGCACGGTCTCTGGAGGGGAGTGATGTAGGTGATTCACTACATACATGCAAACAACATACATACAACATGCATGCAACATACATACAACATACATACAACATACATACAACATACATACAACATGCATACGACATACATACATTCAACATTCATTCAAATACAAAATATATTTAGGACATATTTTACACACAGAGACAAACACGTACCGTACGGCCCGTCCGTCAGTTACACAAATACACTGGACATGCGCATCGCCTGCTGAGTCCTTTGTTTAAGGCGTGTGACGTAGCGCATCATACGATCGCTGTGACGTATGCGCGCGCGCCTTCCCCGCGGTGCTCACCAGTCACGACCTATCTATGACGCCGCACGCACGCTCGCTTATGCGATTTACGTTTCCGCATACCCGCGCTAAACCGCTGTATCGCTTCATTGCATAAAACTTTGTAACGCTTGCTTTCTTGTACTGCGCTTCGCTTGTTCTGTGCCTTCAAAGGATAAACATTGTTGTGTCGTGTAGTGTACGTGTGCGAACATTAAAGTGTGGCTACCCAACAAAAAGGACTTTGATTTCTCGGGACCCGTAAGTTAACTCACACTACCTACACACCCAAAGGCACATTCTGGTTTTCCCTACATTTCTCTTCGCTTTGTTACACTGACGTCACATCAAAGTGAAATTTCAGTTAAAAAATTATGCTGTATATATACGTTGTGAGGACCCACATCATTGCTCGTTGTATTTTTTGTTCAGTCGTATTTTAGGCTGACCCAAAATGATAACCTGAATTATTGCTCAGCCCATGTTTACGAATGTAAAATGTGAGAAAAACAAACTCATTCCGGTCAGATATAATTTATCCGGTAGAGAATAATGTTGAAAATGTAAGAGAGATTTAAATTACGAAGATACAAGAGCTCACGTTATTATTAATTTCCGGGTTTACAATAAAATAGCACAGCAGGTTACTGGTTCAATAGACGGCTTCTCTGCATGGTAAAACGTTACATAATAATAATTTTGTCTTAACATACAGTTTAAATAGAAATTGTGTATTTAACTGTTGGTAAATACACAATCTATGTATGTGTTTTGATCAGTTTAGTATTCTATCTAATTTCTATTCATAATTTCCTTGAAATACAGTCTACACGTGTTATTAATAAAGGTACTTTCGGACAACCTAACAGCTTTTATACACGTGACATCACTGGCGAAATGTAACAAACTTTAACAAACATCAAACATGGTGGCTTGTAGTGATGTCCCTGAATAAACAATATGTATAACGGTAGGTCCCAAAACTTTAAAATGTCATTACTTTCAACGGGTACCACGATAGCGACCCACATTCCTCAAACCGTCACTGATTTAGCCATGTTCAAACAAGTCGTAAGTTAACGTTGTTTTAGGACTAATGAGCTCTTTGAATTTTCGTCACGATATCCCATCGATACTGTGGCCTGTGGTACTGTTAAGAAAACACAAATCAAGAACTTTGAGATTCGGAGGCTTGATTGTGTTTTACGTCAGTTTCTGTGATTTTAATGAAGTTGCTGTTATTCGGTTGGGATGTTTATTTGAGAACGTTTGACGGTTTCACTTTGTATGCATGTGTTTCTGTGCTATTTTCTTTTTGTTATGCGTCATGATTAGCATAAATAACTATTGACTAACTGAAACGAACATTGGATAATGCATTTGAACCGAAACTTTTTTGTAATACTTCTTTATACTTGTCTCTAGTGTTCATCACAATCACCTTACCGATAAAACATGCCAGTGTTTTGTCTTTTATTCACGATTCAATTGTTACTCAGTTGATTGTTATATACTGATATGTGAGTAAGAATATGGTTCTTATGTCCGAGTAACTATTTATAACTTAAAGCATGAAATTCTGAAATCAACAGATTTTATCGGTTTATGTGGACATTTGTTGAGTTAGGTCATCAATATATTGGATTTACAATACCCTTTCAAAATTATAAACTAACTAAATACAGTATTACAATTAAAAAAGATTAAGTAAACTAAACTAACAACAAGCTGTAAAAGAGGACTTACACGTAAATATAAGAAAATACCATCGTCATGTAATAGAAACAGATCCAAATTTGTGTTAGTAACTACTTAAGAACTATGTTAGTAAACCACAAAACGTAATCAGACTGACACGTAGAGTGCAATTCAGTGTTTAACAAACGGTGCATCTAGTCTGTCTGCTAGTATGATAAGGCCCTAACTTTTAGAACGGTAAAGACTTCGTAAAAATATTACAACAAGTGAGAGTCCATGCGGTCGTAGCAATGTTTAAGGGCCAAAATAACCCCAAATTGTGAAAATTAAATGGCTCTCGTTTTAATATTACTGCCGCATTCACTTTGTGGTTAATATACAACATTAGTTTTAGTATAAGCGAAACCTAAAACACGAGTCTAGTATTTGTATGTAAAGAATCTGTGTAAAAGATTTCAAAACTATATCATGAAAAATCACAAAGTTATAAGCTTGTTTTCCGCACAAAAACGTGGTCACCACGCGGCACAGCCGCGCGCGTGCCTCCAGCGTCGCCTTGAGCTCATTGATAATAATAATTAGGCATTAGGTACCGAAATGATAGCGATAGGTACTTAGTGTCGCTCAGTGTCCAACTTGTAAACTTTTTAAAATATTTTTGGGACAAAATATAACATAGTTTAAAAATTATTGGAATCGATTCATTTACTTATTCGGAACAAACTATATTCAGGTTTCAGGTTTTTATACTAAAAATAATGTTGTATAGCAAAGTTGAAAACTACTTCTGAGTTGTATCTGTTTCGAAAACACGATTCCATAAGCTACGCCGTAGCACGATGCGTAGCGTGCATGCTACGAGAATGAGTGAAATGAAGTCGGGGATAGGGCAAAAATATTGAAATATTCTGTGATGTTGTGTAATACTGTATAATGGTTTATATGGTATCGTAATAATTGTGAAAGAAATAATCAAAATCACATTGAATTTCCTTGTTGTATTTCTGTTATTTATTTGCAATAATTTTTTTTTCAAAGTCGGGCAGCTATAAAAAAAATCCTCGACGATCACTTAAATCATCACCAATACAATCGTTACTAATAAGTGGCTACTCTTTTCATCACAAAAATCGCAATTATTGTAGTATAGTTACTATGTATAACGAAAAACGACTAATTTTCGGAAATTCGAAAAACTTACGGTATTCGCTATTTCATCTTCCAAGTGTTATGGCAACACATACCCACTAATTACAGCTCTCATTACAAAATTAGACATCCCTAATCAGCTACCTTACCCGTTTCATATACCTGAAGTGCCACCAACCGACCTATTTCATAATAAACTACCCACTTTTACGTCAAGTACCAAACACTAGCGAACGTTCGACGCCTGATTAATTGTCCCTGCTTACCCATAAAGATACTTACTTAGTGACATGTTACCAGTTAGTAGCTACGACCAAGTTGGTAACTAGTTCCTCCGCTTGACTTCAAACTTCTGCGCAACGATAAAGAGTAGTTGCATCCTATATTATTCTTTCACTGACATACATTACCAACCAAGTGAGCAAACTGCACCATTTCGTGGTTTAAAAATGTATAGGCAACCAATGTGTCTGTTATCTAGATTCTAGGGTATTTTAGTAAGAATCTGACTTCCTGATGACACTCCAATATAAGTTCTGTTCTCTGTGTTACCTCCTGTCCTGCTCCTGGTGCAACTCTCGGTCCGAGGCCACTTCTAACTCTATCGAGGTGGCAGAGTTCTGGTTGATACTCATTTAACTTTAAAGGAGTCTTTCAATGCTGCAGAAAACTAAAGTTGCCGACACTGAATAAGCAATAGTGACAATAGACCGTTGAGATAAGCGCGTTCCTGGATGGAGACAACGAATCTGCGCGTGAGGTAGGACTTCTTCAGGTAGCAGCTGGATAAGAATTAGCGATTTGGTCTAAGATTGGAAAAGCCTCTGTCCAGAAGTGGACTGTAGTCTGATGATAATGATAATCTCATTTCAATATTTTGTTCAAAGATTCATTATTTTGAGAAACTTATTTCTAACTTTGACTGGGTTAAGCTAAAAGTTAGTGTTTGATCGTTTTACTTTTACATCTGAACCTAGCCAGTAATAGAAAATGTGGCAGCAAAAAGTTCGATGCAATTAAGCTAGCGGAGGAAGCAAAGCTAAGGTAAAAAGACGATTTAATAAAGCTATTACGATTGAAAGTCCAAAGGTACAAAAAATACCGGTATTACACCAAAACAGTTTATTTCCAAGGCATAAAAAGGACGCATATTTCAACGCTTACCCTATTTTATAAAATAATGCCATTCAGTTGATTGCAATTGCTTGTTTTGAGTGTTGTACTTATATAGGGGGATTCCGCAGAGCCATTAGTGAATTCCTTTTCAGGGAACCGCGCGAAATTACATGCAATTTGCGGAACTGTTTTCCGCGACCGAAAGTTTTCAACATTTGATATTTCTACGCTTGCTAACTTAAATACGAGTATTAGTGCCACTGTTACACTCCAACTAACTTTATGTTATAGAAATTCCTTTGTAAAGTGTGCTTTTTGTCGTTTAGTTTAAGCTGTTACCTGAACCTGAATGGAATTCTGTGTGTTGTCGATTACGGAGTTCGCTAATAGTTTTTCACATAAATGCCTACATTTTATTTTAAAATTATATAAATGCCTACATTTTATTTCAAACAATTTAGTATCATAGTTTTAGAACTTAACTTGTTTTAAAAGTGTCCTTGATTCAACAAAAAACGGTCACTTCACATCGATGAAAATTCAGGCTATATAAATAAATTCAAAAATATTTATATTATATTTTCTGCGAAACTAAAATTGTTTGCACATATAACCATCAACACATCCTTGGTAATATTTGCCCGGCTTTCGGCTTACTATATCGATATTACTCCTATTCCCGGCCTCCTTATCTGTAATGGAGCCGTCCCCTCCCGGCAAACTGTGACGTTGTCCGTATCGCTACCATGATGTCCATAAAAAACATTGTTTGTCGACAAAATATTTGTACAGTGTGTGTCACTAACTTTTTAGTTACATTGTAGAAAATTGAAGCAATATTCTGTGATTTTTTTTTTTGTGTTTAAAAATAACTCGGAGAAAACAAAAAAAATATTTTCTAATTAATCAAACGTCGGTAAAGGCAATTTTTCTTTAGGCAATTCATGTGACAGACAACAGTACAGTCTCAAAAATCTACTGTAACACAGTTTTAAGGCGCCAAAAAAAATCTTTGTCTCTGGCATGCACACTGTCTTTTTACAAAACGCCATAGCTATACATCAAGTTTTAAAGCACTTCGTTAAACATACTTGATCAACTGTGAGCACAAGACAAACACCAGTTTCCTCGAAGTGCATGGATGCATGGCCATCGTTTCCCGTCACTACGGTCATGCGCTACCATCAAACATGACAAAAACATAAATTCCAGAGGAAAAATATACAGTAGAGCATTAATATCACAACGAGATTTAGAAAGATACTGTCACAGAGTGAACTTTAAGGTTATGCCGAAACCTTTTCTAATACACGATTTGCCATATTTTCGACGTGTTAACCGCATATTACATTATCAGAATTTAACATATTCGATGATAACAATTTGACATCGATATCGCCTTTATGTCGTTACGATAATGAATGTTAAATGTTTTGTAATAGTAATGAATGATAGAAACCATAATTTAAAGACATACATATGCATTGTATACTCTAGCATTAAATACATATTTATGCAGCATTACTCTAGCATATCTGACTATGTATTATGAACCTCAACTACCGACTTTAAGACCAATATGTGCAAATACTTATTGAAAATACAATGATTATGAGTATAATTAAATGTGGTTTGCGCTGTGCATGTTACCACTGATATGCGATTGACAGCATTATGCAATTTCTATTAAGGGCCAACATGAATGCAAAATGGTTACTCGCAACGTTGACAAAGGGCATTGTCTACTCTCTACATCGAGACAATTATCTGTCCTGGATTTACCGGTGACCCAGCAAAGCAATTGGGATGGCTAAAAGGAGTTGGTCAGACGTAACTCATTGGCTTTGTTTTGGCCAGTTAACGTGTGGAGACGTTTACATTGTCCTGTATAGTGCCCACATTGATACATGCTCATGACACATTCATGACAGAATTCGAGACTGTGAAGCTTCAGATGGCCTTTACAAAGCAATAAAAACAATCCGAAAACAAATAAAAGTCCTGTAAACTCATGAACGCATATAGTGAACCTACCTGTTCTCTTTTTGCAATATATCGAATATTGCTCTTGGGGATTGGGCCCATGAAGCCAAAGATATAGAACGTTCCGGAAAATTCATGACATAACTAAACAAATTAGGCATCGAAGCACTACAATACAAGTCGTAAAAACCTAATACCCAATAAAAAGTCAGACCTGTTTTTCTTTTATTCCCCGACCAGTATGGCAACAAATATTACGTATTGAAGTTTCACCAGTTTTTGCCGGAGATCGGCCAATCCATTATTCGTCGCGGCCATATCTCGAACAGCCCCAATAGGATTAAACCCCGCTCCATTAGATACTGTTTTACTACTCTTTTGTTTTATGATCGTATTTTTCCGATAAATTTATTGAAAGTGGTCACAAAAGAGTCCTTGTTCACTTATAGAGATTAGCATTTATCAGAAACGCTCGGACAGGAAAATGGTTTTGAAACTGAAAGTGTGTTCAATATTTTATGATTTACAACATTTTCGAACTCGAACAACATTAACAAGTTCAGTAAACAAAGTTGATTATATTCTGAGATCTTTTGATTACGAAATATTTCACTTTACAACTTGAAATTAACGTTACTAACCCCCAATACGGTCGAGTACTCTTGTACCATTATTAATAATAATAAACCAGTGAAGTACTTCACTGTTCTGTTGGTATTAATATTGTCACAATAATTAAATATAACGGATCGCTCTTAAACATAATTCTGGTTGGTTGGCTATGCTGGAGATTGTATGGTCCGACATAAAAGTTTTCACGTTGACTTGGCTATAAGAGTAGAGGAAGACCAAAGAAACGATGGATGGACTGTGTGAAGGATGAAATGGCAAGAAAGGAGGTGACTGCTGAGATGACGAGTAATGGTATGGAAGAAGAAGACATGCTGCACCGACCGCAAATATATTGGGATAAGGGTAAGATAAAGATGTTGATGTTCATTAAGTGTTTATAATTTAGCAAGCGTACGACTTTTGGGTTATCTGTCTGTTGAATTGAAGTGGAGAAGAGTAGATCAAAATCGTTCGTTGAAATTAAAATATTCAACAACACCAGAATAAATAAGTACCTAGAAATTGTTTCCATTATTACCACACTAGGATCCAATTCGTTGATTTCTACACTTAGCTTTAGAAGAAAGGCTGCACCTAAAACTATGCTCTATTTCAAATGAATAGGTATTTTAGGGTTCCGTAGTCAATAAGGAAAGGAACTATTATAGTTTTGCCATGTCCGTCTGTCTGTCCGCAGCTTAGCTAAAAGACTTATTACTAGAAAGCTGTAATTTGGCACGAATATACAGATTAGTTACGCCGACAAAGTGGTAAAATAAAATCTCGAAAAGTCGTTTTTTTAGGGTACCTCCTGTATCTACACTTAAAGTGGGGATTTCTTTTTCTCGCGTACTCCATAATGTGGTATGTCTTGAGATAAGTTTTTAAAAAAAATGCGAGTGTGTTCAAATAATTTTTCGATTAAGGGATTCGTTTGTGAAATATTATCCAAGCTTTAAAGGGCTAATTTATATTAGACTCGAGCATGTGTCTCCGCTCCCTCTACCTATCAAAAGAAAAACTATCACAGCTAAGTAGGCTTTACAAGTTTACGAGTAATAGTCGACCAACTTATAAAATGTACTTGGATAACATATTTTCCTAAACATAATGTATGGGAGCACAGGTTTTGTAACTGAAAATGTAAATTTGTTTTTTATTATTACAATAAAAATCATCGTTCGGAGGCAAATTCGCATATTTTGATGGGCAACTACGGAACCTTACATTGTGCGTATACCGTAACCTAACCTTACGTTGTTGTGGCCCGACACGCACTTGGCAGGTTTTTTCTTTACCTTATAGGTAATGATGGAAATATTAAATTACCTAGAAATCCTATGAGAATAAATTCCTAAGAACATAGCTAATGCGATAATTTAAATATTAAAAGTAGCTTGAAACACTTTAAATGGCTACAACTATTTCCAATAAATTATTTGATCTCTTTTATACGGACTTTGGTTAATTAGATAGTAATATAATACGAGACTCCATAGCAGTTGGTTGGCACAGGTAGGTAAGCTAACTTAGCGAACTTAGCCGGAATTAATCACCCCATGCAATCTAGCAATAACTTATTGGAACTTAAGTTAGAACAGTAGCAATAGCAGCTATATATGTACCTATCTATCTAGATTATTAATTATAGCCACCACAAAACCGGTGACCAACTGAAGCGATAGGTTTCTTTGATTGTTTGGAGTGATGTCATGCTCAAATGCTTTATTTTGCTTACGAACTTTAGTTGATTAGCTGTCTACGGGGCCTGTGTAATTTATGTGGCGAAACTATACAGGCATGATTACTTGATTAGGTCATTTAATGACTTCTTTTATAAATTCACCAGGTTTTGCGTTCGCACACATATTCTATGACACTTAGACTAAGCAATAGCTCTCTATCAGTGATTTTTTTTTTAAATCGGATGAGGAGTTTCGAAGGTTACCTCTTGCGTCCAAACTTACCAACTTAACCTCTTTTAATATTATTTTAGATAATTTTACAAAATATTTTTTTTTCTCTCGTATTGGCGAAAAGAAGCACACCATCGTGAGAAATGGAAGGAATGGGGGGAGGCCTTTGCTCAGGAGAGGGACAAAATGGGATAACTAAAAAAAATAATAATTTTGCATTATTTTGAACTACAAGTGGCACACTTCCGTAGTCGACGGTAGACCGCAAGCGACTACGCCACTGTGGTTTCATTCCCGAACGCGACGTCACAACTTCGACGGCGAGGCTTTTTTCTTCTTTTATTTCAAGATAGCTCATTCCACCATCTCCCTTCCACCATCGGGAGTCCAGACGTACTGCAGGTTATCACCCATACCTTGTCGATGTTCCACATATTCGCACGAAGCGCTTTTCTGCATCATTTATTATGCGCACAGCCAAGGAGTGGAATTCCCTGCCTGCGTCGGTGTTCCCAAGTTCATATGACCCTAATCTATTTAAGTCGCGAGTTAATAGGCTTCTTTTGGGTTAGCTCGTTCCATCGTCGACCTCATCTCTGTCCTCTGGACTAGATTGAGGTCAAGAGTAAGCCCATTCATTAATAGTTTAAGCAAATAAGGCCCTGAAATACTAAGTCAGGATTATAAATTAGTTGTGCCAAAATGAAGGGCACCAACAGACAAGGCTGTCCCTTACGACACTCATAAAAAGATAAAGGATATAACATCCTTTTATGTTTACATTGTTCAGATACTGTAATTTTGCTAATTCCAGTGCTTAGATATTCCTAGTTTGTGGTCCAGATAGTTGAAATGTTTTGTTTTGGCTTAGAAATTCTTATCTTATATTGTGCAATATTCCGTGTAGTTGTACCTAAGTAGATACCTACCCACCTAAGTAAACTATCTGTCGATTTTAGAATTGACTCACTTCAATCAAAAATTATGATCCGCTGGATGCGAGTCGCACGGGACCGGTCAATGTGGCGACACTAGGGGGAGGCCTATGTCCAGCAGTGGACGTCTTTCGGCTGAAATGATGATGATGATGATGAATCAAAAATTATGATTCTTAAGCACAAGTTAAGATGCCAAGCACATCAAGATACTACAATCTATCAAAATTCTTTAACAAATTTTCAACTTTATCGCTAAAGCATTAGATTCAAGGTTGATTGGGAAAAATTTCAGTTTATGTGCTGGCATGTGTACAACACCGGCACATCAAGCCGACAGGGCACTATTTCAATAAACTAACCTTTTAAGCTAATATACAAAATAAAACAAGCCAACTCTTAACCAAAACGTCCATTCACTAAAATCCATGACAATAACCCTTCTGCAAAACTGAGATAACTAATATTGCCCAAATAAAATACCACTCATCCTGTATAACGGGCCCCCGAGTGTAGGGTTGACAATGCGCGCGTTACAAAAGAGAATGTTGGGGAAAAACGACAGTGCGGACAAGCAGCATGGAGGACGCGCTCTGATTGGCATTCGGTCGGCTTCGGCGGCGCTGATTAACGAATTTCGCGCGTGCCTTGTGGTTAGGGTTGTCAACTGCTGATGATTATTGTGAGTTTCAACGTCAAAAGCTTTAGAGATAATTGCTATTTTATTTTATGTGTCGTGGTTGAGTTTAGGGTTGTCGAAATTAAAGGGATGCTGATGAATTATTTTGTCATAAACTTTTCAACATCGCAAAAACTCATAAATTGTGTGAGTTTAAGGTTGTAGACAGACCGAATCTATTTTGTAAGCAATTATAATGTTTCATGGCAAAATGCTGAAAACAGTTAATCACAACTTTCTAGACTAGCAATAAAAGAATAAAGTAAATCATCAAAAGTTTGCATCACAAAAATATTACAATGCCGATACTTTTACAATTGAGCGCAAGTTTAAATGGAGAAACGTCCGTTCTCGGCGTACCTTACCAGCAACGAAATTATATTACTTTCCTTAATAAAACAGAATAACTTTATTTAAAATACAGAGGTTATTTAAAATAAATCAAAAAAACTACTTTGACGCTACTGTAATCAGAAAAGCTCTAAAAAGTATTTATCCTTTCCTGAAGTTCTCTCGTATTTCGTCCCGCCGCCTTATAGAAACTCGTATACCCGAAAAATTGTAATTTAAGTGCAAATTGCGGGTCTCAGATTACACATCCTTACGTCCAAGTATAATATATTCGCTGAGTTTGTAAAAGAATTTTATATTTTTAGTTACATTTCTGTGGGCTCATTAGTGTGTGGCTGAAGGAAAAGATGAATCTTGGAGTGAAGTCATGTACTTGAATCAGTCATTTGAGCAATAATTTCGCTTCTTGTATTTGAATTACTGAAAACATTTACTTACCCTATAGCTTCTTGCTGGCTGTCACTAGTTCATCGACAAAATTATACACCGTGACTTTTTAGTCGTCTTAAAAAAGTCGTCCACTCAATGTACCCGACATAAAATACGAGTAGCTTAGGAGCGATTTTTTTTTATCTTCCATAATAGGTACAAAGAAAAATAATAATAAAAATTAGAATTAAATTATGAAATATAATGTTTACGTGTCAAACGGGAGAACATATACCTATCCAGCACTCGAGTCCAGTAGATCATCGCTCGCAAAAGGGCTCGTCATAATACTGAATAATATTTTTATTTTTAAATTATTAAAATCTCATAAATACGTATTTTTTTATAAATGTTCAGTATTCATTGAATACATGAAGTGGGCTGCCGTTGTAAGACGACTAATAAGTCACGGTATATTAAAAAAAGTAGGTAGTAGGTAAAAAAAGTAGTTATAAGTAATAATAATCTTAGTTTTGTTGGCATCTACTTAAAATAGTGATTAACAGAAACATTTAAAAAAACGTTCAAGTGCGAGTTGGACTCGTGCATAATGGGTTCCGTACCATCGTAGTAGGTGAGCCCCCTTTAATTTTTAATGTATTTTTTGTTATAGCGGAAACAGAAATACACATTCTGTGAAAATTTTAACTGTCTACCTATTACGGATGAGATACAGCCCGCTAACAGACAGACGGACGGACAGCGGAAGTATAGCAATAGGGTCCCGTTGGTTACCTTTCGGGTACGGAACAATAAAAAAGGAAAATAAGACAACGAAAAACTATTTATTTATTTATGTACATTCTATCTTACCTACCTTCCGTTTTATTTTTGTGAAGTCACACAGGAGAAATTGGAAAGACGAACAAACACTAAAGCAACATATTTATATACTAGCAACGTACCTATACCTAATAATGTTTAGGTCACCGAGAACGGAGCAAGCAGTCGGCCCGCCCTTTGATCCCTGTAGTGCTATTCGCAACTGAGACCACTTCAACCTGAAACGTATATTATGGACCTCACTTCTGAGCTACAGGCAACCGATTTGATTTTGAAAAGTCAATAAAGGAATTTGAACTTTATTCAGTAGACTTTACAAAAGTAGCTAATTAGATATGTATTCTTATATTTGAATCGTGGATAAATAATAAAACAGGCCACTGAACGAATTGGAACACACACAGATAAATGTTCTGTAGTCAGGTTGAAAAATTAAGTATTTTATTCCAAGAAAAATCTTACATTTGCAGCTAAAAAACACGATCTTACGTCCATTCCGTATGGGAGAACATGCTTATTCAAAAATGTTTTATAAGTTGGTCGACTACAAACGAATAAGGTTTCCTTGTTGACTACGGAACCCTGAAAGTTGTATAAAAGTCAAACTACTCTTGTTCGCAGCTGTAAGATGATCCTAGGCTAAGCGAAAGACGTTAAAGGATATAATATCAGGTACACTTAACCAAAGTTCCGTGTTATACAGGCTGGTCTCCAAAATATTTGCTGTTTGCTAAAAAAGTTCAATAGCTACACGATCAAAATGTATGGAACAGCATTTTTTTTAATTACTTTAAAAAAATTCCGATGTGGAAGCGTTCAGAATGAATGTAGTGAATATGTGGAGATTGTTTGTGCGCCGCCGGTGTCCCTTGCATTCTGTATAACAAGTTCACATTAATAGTTCTAGGCAAGACTTACGTTGCCAAAGAAATAATCAACTGAGATAAAATCTGTCCTATCAAATTCCTTGTTATCTATAATTTTCATGTCCAATAAAGACCCGTTAGGTGAAGGTCTATTATATTAGAACAAGGACTAACTTATGAGATACCTCGATTAGTAGCTGAGTCTATTCATGACAGGTTACTACGATATTGTTCTAAATTAGACTAATAATGCTCAGATGAAGGCACTCCAATCTCCTGGGTAATTCGGTTTCCGGTTCGTTATCATATCATTTAGGTTGAAGTTCAGTGCTCCCAATGATACACAGAGGTTTTTATCAATAAAAAAATGACAATTCAACCCAAGACCCTATGTGGAGGAGTTCGTGGCTAAATAATAACAGCCGCTCAGGTCGATCGCTAGGTTAATCTGGGCTTGCCTAGATTAGTCCGCGGATGGGTGACCACCCATTACATACCGAGTTTCCTCCATGCCCCGGAAGGCACGTTAAGCCGTTGGTCCCGGCTGTCATTTGTAGATCTTTGACCTCGTTACAAGTAGTCACTGACCCGAAAGTCTGACAACCAGTCTTACCAAGGGGTATCGTATTACCCAGTACTTACTGGGTTCTGGAGGTCAGATAGGCAGTCGCACCATGTAAAATGCAGCTGCATCTGGTGAGACTGGAAGCCAACCCTTATAAAGGGAAAAGGCTAGGCAAATGATACCGAGACCCTATGTCTAAGCAATGTTTCAGGCACAAAACGAAGTCATTCTAAATAGGAGCCAAAATAATCTTCAGAACAAAGCAATTTCAAAGAAATAAAACCACTTTTCACTTACAATTTAATCCTAATTGTCTTAATTTTTCAAAGGCTCTACTATTAGGCAATAATGGTTTTAAGAGCTTAGAGATTTGAATAAACAATAAATTCGTACTAAATCCAGTCCATGCTGTATTAAAGGAACTTCGATCGCTATTCACAGTGATTAACGAACATTTTGTATGCCGCATTGTCTTTACATAAAGCATTCGGTAACAGTAGTCTAAGTTTGGCAGAAACTTGTTTTTATGCTCACAGTTGGACCAAGAAGTCTGAGTGTTCCAATACTATGTAAATCGGTCCGCTTGAAACCGAACGCAAGAAACTTTGGGATGGAAGATTACGGTTGCATGGATTCTGGAACCGCAGAAATGCAAGTTCATTACAGATTTTTTTCGCTGTTTTCGTTTTACACGGAGTTCGCTGGATTTGGTTATCTAGAAGAACCACTGACTTTCAAATTCAAATGTTAATTGCACTCATTTGGTAGTTATAGATATTTAACAATATAAAATCCGTAAGTTTACTTTTGCAGGGTATTGAATTGGTAAAGGATTTCACAGGGATTTTTCACCTGTTTACGGAACGAGGAAATATTAAAAAATTACCTGCAATACAGCAGACAGCAAAAATGTAAGTTTATCACAATTTATTTAAGTTATCTATCTGTAGCTTAAACTCAAGTCAAATTCGAAGATAATTAATTTTTCGGATTGTACGAGTATCTGATTGTCACATTAAAAAAAATTGTTATATAGCAAAAAAAAATTGGTTGTTACTCCGGCTGTCAAACAACACGAGTCAGCAGGTTAACCTCAACAGAGACATAATAGTTCAGGAACCCTAGTCAATCTCACCGTCACCTTGCAAGAAGTTGTACAGACAATACTGCTGAATTCCCTGTACTCAGTGAGGCGGTGGAGTAGAAGACGCTTGTGGACAAGTGACAAAAGACCCGGTGCGGTCTCCGAGCCTCGCCGACACAGATTTACGGCGAAGAGAATCCTGTCGAGCTTCCATTAAATTGAACCGTTAAGAGCGATTTATTACAAAAACTGCAGATGCAGAGAATAACGTCTTCTTTATTGGGAAGGGTGCGTTGTTTATCTCAATTAAATCAATATTGAAGACATAAAGTTTCGTCAATGTCTTATTTATAAACCAGATTACATTGAAATAACTGGAAACTTGAATAGAGGCAACGGCTTCTAAAGTGATGAGTACAATGGTGCTTATAATTCTGGTCATTTTTTACCATAAGACTAAACTGGCTGCTGTGGCGGATAACGTTCCATTTTCTCTCACTGACACGACTCTTGTGTTCCAGCTGTGGGACAGTGGAGCACTATAGGGTGATGAAGTACGAATAATTATAATAAAAGTTTTATGTACTGATTGTTTTTAATTGTGGAATCGAAATAGGTTGACTGGTAATTAGTGACCGATACTTAAACACGTGATTATACTCATGATAAAAAACAACTTTCCTAAAGAAACATTTTTTTTATACCTACTCGTTCACTTTTATCCCAATAACACAACAGCCGTATGAATTTCGCGCGCGGGGGCCTGTGACCTATCAGCTGTTAGCCACGTGACGCTGTTCTGTCTTATTACTACGGTACCGTGCTAAAGTGGGTAGGCAGAGCAGCCTTGCGGCTCGCAAACCCGCTCTGTAACCGCCACGTGCCGATTATAAAAAAATAAATGTTTCTTCGGGAAAGTTGTTTGTTATCATGAGTACAATCATGTGCTTAAGTATCGGTCACTAATTACCAGTCACCCTATTTTGATTCCACAAATAAAAACAATCAGTACATAAAACTTATATATATACACAAAGGAAAAAGTATTTTGTTGCGGGAGACTGGCGCCTAAACTGAACCGAGGCATTTTACAGAATACTTCTCACTTCAAAGTTAAACTAAATTAGACAACAGTGTGAATCTGTGTGACAAAAACATTTTCGCGCGATCGATTCATCCATTAGTTAGAACTTGCACTTAAAATAAATAAAACGAAGACGCGGAAGAGCCGTGGTCTGCACAGCCACAATACAACTTCAACTTGGTTTTCCGGAACAATTACACGAATACCGATACTGCATTCTTTACGTTCACTTTGCATGCATTTATTTCATACATTCACTGCTTGCGCACGGGAGTTTCTCTCACGCGAGTATAATAGAGTAGAATATTTTTTATTTGTCTCTGGTCTTATAAACAGGGTTATGATTTAACATGTTTCGCCATAGACGGGCATACAAATATTAGAAAATTTTAAACGTAACATTTAAATGTTAAATGTTAATTTCATAAAATTACTAATATCATCATCATCTGCCTAGCCTTTTCCCAACTATGTTGGGGTCGGCTTCCAGTCTAACCGGATGCAGCTGAATACCAGTATTTTACATGGAGCGACTGCCTATCTGACCCCCACAACCAAGTTAGTACTGGGTAATACGATACCCCTTGGTAAGACTGGTTGTCAGACTTTTTCTTTTTAAATATTCCACCGTCACTTATTTTACCCTGACCGCCTATATTGACAAACGAATTTGTAGTTGCTGTTTATACTAAAACTTTTCTTGTAATATACGATATTAAAATGTTAAAGTAATATTATAATAACGCGTATGATATTATATGTCTACGAAAGGTTTTAGTTCAGTTTTTCAAAGATTTAAAATAACAGTTTAGTTTTAATACACAAAACATTTTCTAAGATCAATATTAATTACAAAAGCAGCTACTTATGCTTTCCAAGCAGTTATTTTCGGGAAAAATACAACACAAAAAGCAAATAAATAAACTAATGAACAGGCTTATGAAAATAAAATGATGCCCATCACCTTGTGCTTTCATTTCTAATTGACTAAGAATTAATAAAATTAAAAGCTCTTATTCTTAAGTACCCATTGCAAATTGCCTTTTAGTTTCAGTGTAATTATTATCAACTTCAAACAAAACTAGTCTAAAATAAATAGTGCCGTATTTATTTTTAATAAATAAAATAAAAAAGAGCTCCTTTTTAGCGCCTCCATTTCTTTAATGTTCTTCTTACGTATGTTTTTAACAAATTTTAAATAAAAGTTGTATCTATAAACCAGTATATATATATTATTATGTCTTCTTTGTTGCCAAAGTCTTGTAAAAATGTAACACTAACGATGGTCGGTCTGTTTCAATTAGACGGTAAATCCTCTCGACCAACAATGTTGATATTTTAAGGAAAATGTTGATATTTTGCACGTTATTTTAATAAATTTTAATGAAAATAACATACGTAACATCACGCACGTAATCCCCAAAGGGTTAGGCAGAGGTGTACCTAATAATAGTAAACCCACATTTCGCCAGTTATGTTTAAGTCGCATGTCCCATATACAACATTATTTTTAGTATATGCGAAACCTAAATATAGTTTGTTCTGAACAAACTATATTTAGGTTTAAGTAACTAAATCGATTCTAATCATTTTTAAACCATGTTATGTTTTGTCTCAATTTTTTTTTTTTAATGTTACAAGTTTGACACCGAGCGATATTAAGTACCTATCGCAATAATTTAGGTACCTACTGCCAAATTATTATTATCAATGAGCTCAAGACGACGCTGGAGGCGCGCGCGCAGATGAGCTGCGTGGTGACCACGTTTTTTGAGCGGACAACCAGGTAACAGAACAAGCTTATAACTTTGTGATTTTTCATGATACAGTTTTGCACTTTTGTATATAGATTCTTTACATAAAAATACTGGACACGTGTTTCAGGTTTTGCTTATACTAAAACTAAGGTTGTATAGTAGGGTGTCCTTGATTTTGTTTTTTTTTATTTACCTATTCTCAAGACCTCTCAAAAGTTGCGTTATTAGTTGTAGATTACCGTAAAAATAATTAAAAAAATATAAAAACATATCTTATGGGTTCTACCGGCATTTTTATTTAAAAAAAACACTTAAATAACCCTCCAGTCAAAGTTGTCTATTCTATTTTATGTACATTATTCCCATTTTATTTTTTTATTCTCTGATAGTGGAAGCCTAAGTTATGATTTGTAGGCACCGACAGGATGTTTCCAGTAAGGAATTGGTTTGGATCAAACTCGCTAAATTCATGTTTTGACTCGTTTTCTTAAATTTTCTACTTGTAACGGGAGGCAGTTCGTCTCATTTCTATTGCGGTTTTATTGCTGTAAGGTGTCGCTCTGCACTTACTTGTGATAAAATACGTGTTTTTGTTACATATAATAATGGGTTCAAGACGAAGTGAGACTACTTGTGCTATTTTGGGATCATATAAAGAACTTGACGATCGCCAGTTACCAGTGATAAGTGACGTTATCAAATTCATTTTGTTTACTAAAAATGAACTAAAATTACAGAAGAATGGGAAAGATCCTTCTAACACAGAAGTTTTTTCAATCGTTTCTGGAAAACTTGATACAATTTGGGCCAAAGCTTCGATTCCCATCGTTGCCAACGTACGAATTACCCAATTGCTGAAATCATATTTCGAAAAATACCTGTCATTGATAAGATATCCCAAAAATAAAAGAAATGATAGCTACGAAAGCAAAGTGAAGGGCTTTTTGGAATCGTCAAACAAACTCTTCGATATTGCTGCTTGTAAGTGCACTTCGTTTGACGTTTGTTCCTGCATAAAACCTAAGAAAGTTCCTATTTCTGAAAGAGACTTTTTACTGGACCAAAGAAGTGATAGAAAAATGGCACTTATTGCCATTTTTCTATCACTTCTTTGGTCCAGTCCGGTATAGACACAAAAGAAACGGCAAGACTTTTAAAGAAACATCAGAGACAAGAAATTTGAAGCAGATAGAGTCACAAGAAACTAATCCTGTTCCGGTGCGCGAGTTGCCTGCAACAGAGCTTTCTCCGAATAGTGACGTGCTTGTGAATAAGACTCCATTTACTTCATTGAATCGGAACACTCTGGCGCTGCCAACAGTAGCTAAGATATGTGATCGGTATGGACTATCAACACGATCTGCGGCTGCGGTCGCTTCAGCGGTCTTAGCTGACGTAGGATTGGTATCTTCCGGAGATATAAGTCTTGTTATTGATAAGAATAAAATTCATAGAGCTGTTTCAAAAGCACGGACCAAGGCCAGCAAAGATATTGATGCAATTGTAGCAAAAAGTATCTACTTTGATGGACGAAAGGACAAAACAATCATAAACGATAAAATAGGCAATCGATGCCACCGCAGAGAAGTCTTGCAAGAGCACATTTCAGTTCTCACAGAGCCGGGATCTATTTATTTGGGACATACAACGCCAAGTCGTGGCACTGCCAAAGGGATTGTCACTTCTATCATATCTTTGTTCGAAAATCAAGGGCTGAACTTGGAAGAGGTGATCTGTGTGGGGTGCGATGGTACTCCTACGAATACAGGTTGGAAGGGAGGTGTCATTCAATACCTTGAAAACTATTTAAAGAAACCGTTACAATGGTGTGTTTGTATGCTTCACGCGAATGAATTACCGCTTCGCCATTTGTTCATGTCTCTGGATGGTAGCACATCTGGCCCAAAGGAATATTCAGGACCTATTGGAAAACAGCTAGCTGTTTGTGAAAGTAAACCTCTAGCATCTTTTTGTGCAGTGACTGGCAATTTGCTCGAATTACCTGATGATATTGTGAAGGAACTAAGCACGGATCAAAAGTATCTCTACGAAATGTGTCATGCTGTGATGGCTGGTTCATGTTCCCCTGAGCTAGCTAGCAGCCAACCTGGAAAAATGACGCATTCGAGATGGCTCACTACTGCCAATCGCTTACTCAGACTTTACGTAAGTACTGTTTCGCCGTCAGATAATTTGCAGATACTTGTGAACTACGTAGTCAAAGTGTACGCTCCTGTTTGGTTCCTCATCAAGCAAAACTCATCATTTAAAGATGGAGCCAAGCATATTTTTCAAATGGTTATGTACTCTCGATTTTTGCCTGATAGTCAGAGATCTATTGTAAATTCAGTGATCGAAAGAAACGCTTTTTTTGCGCACCCAGAAAACTTGCTGATTGCTATGTTATTCGACAATAGAGACCATATTCGAGAGCTTGCATCTCGCAAAATATTAAAGGCCAGAGAAGCAGAAAAGAGCACTCTCGCAGGGTATTTAAAGCACCAAAGCTTAACTTCTGTGCGCAAGATTACACTGATATAATATTTTGGCAAGAGTGTGAGATATCAGCTCCACCAATTTTGCGACACGTCTCCAACGATGAACTTATAATTAAGGCTAAAGAACACAGCCTCGACATTGTTGACTTTCCCTGTCACACACAGTCAGTGGAAAGATGTGTGAAATTAGTGACGGAGGCTTCTCTAAGCGTCATGGACGCTACATCTCGGGATGGTTTCATTAGGAACAGATTAAAATCTCGCGCGGAAATGCCTAATTTTGGGCACAAAAACCAGTTCCGTTTTTAAAGAGACCATTGGTTATTTGTCTTTCAACTTTTTTATACCTTGCTTTGACTCATTGTTGTATCCTTAAATTTAATAAAAACCATTTAAATGTTATTTTTGTTTGATTTATAGTTTATGCTAAGAATCCCTAAAAATGACAAATTTTAAAAACTTCAAGGACCGGTAGAGGCCTCAAGATGACAGATATCTAATAAAATTTTATAATAATCGTAATCTATGTGTCAAAACGCAACTTTTGATACCTCTTGCACAGGCGTAACTCGAAAAAAAAAAAACCCATACATGGACGGGACACCCTATTGTATAGGGGGCCAGCCTATTGCCATCAACCGGACACAAAACTAATAAATTCCTGACGGAAAAACCCAACAAAGAACACTTTGCCTGACCCGTAAATCAAACTCAGGACCTCAGGGCCTCACGAGCTCAGCAGTCGCACTGGCCACTAAACCAATGAGACAGTCAAATTTTTTTTTTCTCAGTGTGAAGAATAACTAAAATTTCCAGTTCATGCCTCATCAAGCTTCATAATACAAGTAGTGTAGTTCACTTAAGTGAACGATAATTTTTGTTTTATCTTACATTACAACGCCAGTAATAAAATTACGTTCATCCGTTCATTAGTGGAAGATGTCTTTTTTTTTAATTGGTTCCCTAACGAATTAATCTTTCATCTTCAATTCATTTTGCGTTCAGACGAGTGACTCCTAGTGATAGGTCCCACTCCGAATAAATTACAGAAATCAATAACACGTTATGCATCTGATAACAGAACTGATTTAGTAAACTTTACACGCCTCTTCGTGGAATACGAGCACGATGTTTTGTTATGTAAAATAACAAGGATTCTATTACGTTTAATTGGCTGAATTTCCCTGTTTGAATAGTATTGAAAAAATACCTCCATTATTTTTCTACATCGCAACATAGCCTTTTCTTTTGGTCTTAAATAAGGTAGGTACTGTTCATTCTCCGTTTTGTACAATAAAGTCCGATAGGTAGGTATATAGTAGATACCAGTAGCGAAGGGTCAATTTTTGTAAGAGGTAAGCCGGAGTACATATCTTTAATATGATTATATTATTTGTCTATAGAATACTGACTGTGCCATTTTTCAAAGAGAAGCCGGTAGGAATCGAGTTGAATGGAACCTTCGCCACAGGTAGATACTTACTTTAAGTTCCGTCCAATGAACAGTTAATTAAAGACAAGATCGTTTGTAATAAGTAAATTAGCAATCACCACGAAGCAATTTAGCTCGGGGACCTAGTCCCATTATTGTCTCCTAAGGGCAGGGCCAGGCCACTCAATTAGATCGTATTTCAGAATAATGGTATTGAGAAGTCGTTCAGCTTCCGTTAACTGCAATTTTATAGTTCTTCCTTTGGCCACCCCTCGTTTTGCGGTCAAACTTTTCCAATTATACTATTGAATTAATGGAAAATTCATAAAATTACTCACTTTATGAGCGTCTTTGTTTACGGCTATGGACGTCTTTTGTTTACTCTCGTGAGTTCACTTGTGGGACACGTACGGAAGTTTTGATAATGGGTTTAGAGTACTGCGTTGAGAAAGCTTTGAATCGCTTTATAACTTACAGCGGTACTTTGGATATACTTAAAACACTTCTTTAGCTTTGTACTGAGTATTTATGTACTAGTAAAGCACATAAATACTCATTTAGTATTTTACTTTGGAGATTAGCTTAAAATACGGCATTTTTTAGCTTTATAGCTCAAGTAATTCACACAAAAACCTTATTTTAAAACTACAACAAACTTTAAAGTCAGTTTTTCTGTATGCATGCAAATTTACCTCAACAAAATTAAGCAATCTAAAAATCGTTTACCATTTTTTTTAAAACAAAGCGACAGTTCTGCATTGCAGACAAAATGTAGCAAAGCGAAACACATAAAACGGAAACCTTATAAAACATCCGTTAGCACGAAGAAAATACGTCGGTGTTCAAATCACGACTCTCTTACGATTCTGGGGAATATTTTTATTTCCTAGATTAAAGGAAAGATCGACATTCCCATGTACATAGTGTAGATACCGAGTTATTCCCGACGGGCGAAACAAAATCATTTCGTAACTGTGCGCCGGTCTGCGCTCACCCTTTTTTATAGCCCAGATGAATTATGACATAAAATATTTATCTCCTTTCGGGGATATGTAATGGTTGCGTTCCTTTTTAGATGATAATGCAGTAAAGCTCCTTTTCATAACGCTGGCATGAACAAGTCGCCTTTTTGAAGTAACAGTTAATATCAAAAAGGAACTGGTGCATATAGATTCAGATGCTGAATTCATTTTATGTTCGAATTAATTTACTTTGAACAAGCTGCTGTCACTAATTAGTGCTTCGGTGCAATATTGATATCAAAAGATACTTTGAGGTGGCGCGATTTATATAATACGTATCTAAACAAAGTACCTATACTTTGTTTATTATTTCATAAGTTGGTAACGGGAAAAAAATTATAAAAAATACTGTTATCATTTAGGATGATTGAAGACGAGATGTATCATTATGTATGCAATGGTACTTTACATCTTATCAACGGAAGCCCTAGCACGAGCGCGCTATGGAACCGTAGCGTAAATACGTCGATTTTAAAACTTACAATACCCGTTTCACATATAATATTTGCGTAATTTTAAGAATTTTGTCATCTATGGATGATACTGGTTGTGCTTGTTGCAAACAATTCAACTGAAATGTAATAGGATAAATGTATTTTCAATTCAAAAAACGACGTATTTACTACACTTGCTAGGGCCTCAGTTCTCTCGTCTCGGTTTATCGAGTAAGATTCATCCGTCAGAATAACGCCCCTAATACCTATAAAGAGGATATCGAATTTATAGCTCAAAATACAGCACTCTAAGATCGCAGGATCTCAGAAATCTTAGATAGCAGTAAAAGCTCTTTGTTTACGCTATAAAACCAAAGATTTCTTAGCTTAGTATTACGAGATTTTACGGGAAAGAAAGCCAGCACGTTCATCCCTTATCGCAGCATGCACGAAATCGAATAAAAATTTCTAACAAATAAAATTACTTTTTATGTGTGAACTATGTAAATAAAATGATAATCATAACAGTAGTATTTTTTCCCGTTTTTATTAAAACAACGTGACACCCTTAGAGATTTAAAAAAATATAAAGGGGACATTGGAAATAAAGTCATACAAAAATTTGGATCCCGAACATTTTCATTTTGACACACGAATGGACAGACCGATTTGTTACTAAGTAGTAGCAAGTATTGGATTACAATTTTATTCGTCTTGTCCCGTCAATCGCTGGTAAATATTTGAATATCTTTAGTGACACTTTAATGAATGCCTGGGTCAAAGCATGCTCTTGGACCCTCGCCTCGGCGCGATGGTTAAGCATTCGTTTAGATGTCGCTTAGTGTTAGTGAAAACGAGCAGTAGATATACAAATTCCGGCAGTTTGTTAAGGCATCCATTAATACAATCTAAATTACACAAGCATGTTAGCAATATCACAATATGGAAAATTCCTTTCCTATGTACATACACACTATCTAATTGGTTTAGATAAACCCACTAAAACCACACGAATTCATGACTATAATTCATCATAAATACATCTAATTTAATACATTTAATTTTATTTACCCGTAGTCAACGATATTGTAAATAAAAAGAGGTAGATATCGCACTAGCGCGCACAAATTGTTGCAGACAAATTCAGACAATCGTCGTAATTTAAGTACTTCAAGCGCAATAGCTATCTCTTTCGGAATCATACGTTCGTATTATCTATCGCAGTCGTAACAACGCTACGATAATTGAACGCATTCAGTTTGAACGTACCGTACCTTTTTTTTATAATATCATTGCCCGTAGTGATATCACTGAACATGAACTGAACCAATCAAGATTTTTTTTGCACATTTATACTTCACTAGCCGTTATACCCGCGGCTTCGTCTGCGTCGAGTTCGGGAAATGCCCACGAGATCTTACTTCTGGGATAATAAGTAATCTATGTATGTGTACATATATAGATTTACATGTACTTGCTTATTACTTGCAAATATTAGTTCATAGTAATATACCCATTAAATTACATATGTGAAATATTGATACTGGTTGGAGATTGGACACCGGTGACAACAAATGATTCATTAGGAATCTATTTAAAGACATAATACTTTTACATATTATTTAATATCAATGTTGCGTATCATGAGCCAACGCGAAAATCGGTGGAATAAACCATATTTACAGATAAGTCTACCTCAGAAAATCCTACCTACTTACCAGGTAGGTGGCGAATGTTCCATACAACTCGATTCCTACCAGCATCCCTTTGAAAAATGGTAATCAGTATTCTATAGACATATAATATAATCACATTTAAGATATGTACTCCGGCTTACCTCTTACAAGAATTGACACTTCGCTACTGCTACTTACTAATAGGTAAATACTCCCGCGCCCCGCACACCCCGCGTAACACTGCGCGCCAAAAGCTTGGAAGCCCTATTTGACTCTGTTGTCGGATGATTTTGGAAAATATTAAGTTTCACAGAAAATTCAACCCCCCATTTCACCCTCTTAGGGGTGGAATTTCGAAAAATCCTTCTTTATTCCTTGTCTACATTAGAGGGATACCATGATAGAGGGAACCTCTGTGCAAAATTTCAGTCTTCTAGGTCTAAGGGTTTGGGCTGGGCGTTGATGAGTCAGTCAGTCAGTCAGGACTTTTCTTTTTATTTATATAGATTATTTTTAGGTCAAGTCGACTTCTGTCTCGTTGGTTCAATATTGGCAAGTGCGACTGCTGAGTACGGGTTCCTGGGTTTTATTCCCAGGTTAAACAGAATGCTAATATAATATTGTAAATAACCTTACCTAATCAGAATCAGAATTTGTGCAAGTTTAGCTATAGCTTTCTCACTATTACTGGCGAAATATAGGTGAATGCGTGTTTGTTGCCTACTGAACACCTCTTTCATTCTCTTTTAATAATACAGGTACGAAGTTAATACAATCAAGAACTCGAAAATTTTTTTTTAGAATGTTCTTATCCTACATGTATGACCAGATGTTTGAACGTGGACGAAGTACATAAGGATCGTAGCAGATGGCGTTCTGTGGCGTTTAATGGATGCACGCAAGTCACACTATTACGCCATAATATGAATCCATCGAATTTGAAGTTATTCATGAACGAAAAAAATATATACCAAAGAAAATTTAAAAAAAAACGTCGCGAGCGGCGGAATTTTTCCTTTTACTTTCTTCTCCACTCCTCCAGGAACTCAATAAAAAAGCCCCATGAAAATCCGACCACTATAAACTTGGTTCCCTTATTGTCTAATTTCACTCGACTATTATTAAAAGTATAACATCAGGAATTTGAAAATATTTCCTTCATCTTTATTTTAGGGTGCCGTAGTCTTCATTACTACTGCAGAATTATTATTTCCCGGGCCCAACATTAGCTAGATTTCTCAGCGAGCCGGATAAATTGCAGGTCATCTGCGGGAGCATTTGTCACGAGTCAGTAATTTGTGGGAATGCGTGGTTTTCTTCATATTCCCTCGGAGTAATCCCCAAATGTAATTTGTCAAAATTTCAACGTTTCGTCGGGCGGGCCCAAGCGTCTCCCTACCCGAAAATAAGCCCCTTTGATAAACTCAAATGTATTATTTTATGTCACGCTGTTAACAAGTACCTAAATGTTATGACTGTTAGATTATACCTATAAATTTTCTATACATATCCAGCCACTAGGTACACTGCGTAAATAACCATTGTGATAATTACAAAAACTGTAGCAGAAATTAATAAATCTATTCTCCTGGACCTCCTCTCATTCTTTTCACTTCTCACAATGGTGTGCTTCTTTTCGCCCAATTCTCAAGGAAGCCATCTCTCTATTTTCTCTATCTCTCTATCTTCTCCTAGGTGTGCCGCGACCTCGTGTAGCTGTCTCATTATCTATTATTATTTCCTTTATTTATTTTTACACAAATCTTATACATTTTTAAACATTTCTTAAACTAAAAACATGTGGATCGGCACAATGATAGCCGAGTTCACATTCCACATGTCGACAACCTCGTGTGCTAAGTCGAGATATTTAATTTGTTTCTCTTTCTCAGCTTTTACGAGGTTCTCGTCATGCGGAATGGTAACATCGACTATCATTACACGGCGCGCTAATCGGTCTATCACTACTATGTCAGGTTTATTGGCGATAATAGTCCTGTTAGTAATGATAGACCGATTCCAGTGCAACGTGACATGGTCTTTCTCGAGAACTGGGTCGGGCACATACTTGTAGTATGGTACCTCAGATTCCACAAGTTTATATTTCAAGGCAAGTTGTTGGTGAATAATCCTGGCTACTTGGTTGTGCCTGTGCAAGTACTCGCCGTTAGCCAGACGAGAACAACCAGAAATAATATGTCTGATGGACTCACCCGGACGGTGACATGCCCGACACACGTCAACCGTCCCGTCCTTCATAATATATTTCCGGTAGTTGTTCGTCAACATAACTTCGTCCATAATCGCACAGACAAAACCTTCAGTTTCCCCAAAGAGGTCGCCGAAACGTAACCAGGACACGGACGCTAGAAAATCTACATCGAGCCCATGAAGAGCCCGGTAGAAGCGTCCATGCAGCTCCTTGCCTTGCCATACTTCTTTGCGGTCATCGGTAGTAAGTACTACAGGTTTGCGCCAGTTCTCTTTAGCCATGGACAGCGGGGTGAGTCCCTTGTCCACTGCGACCACATTTAGGTGCATACCCACCTCGGCTTTTAAAAAATATTTTCTGAGACTGCATATCTCACGGTTGTGAAGGGTCTTCGCGTTTAAAAAACCTCGACCCCCGCACTTCCGCGGGATGTACAGCCTCATTACCGATGATCGTGGGTGATGCATCCGGTTTGCGGTTAACAGTGTACGAACTCTTCTATCCAGGGCATCGAGTTCGGTCTGAGTCCATTTGAGTACGCCGAAAGAGTACATTAAAACCGGCATGACCCAACCGTTGAAGTCGCGCACCTTGTTCCCGCCTGAAAGCAGGCTATTTAATACCTTGTTCAGGCGTCCAAAGAAGCGCTCCCTCAACGATTACTTCATGTCAGTTACGTTAATGCCTAACGATTCCGACATACCCAAATACTTATAGCTTTCGGATGAGGAGAGGGATCTCAGGTGTATGGAATCCGAGAGCTGAATTCCCTCGGATTCCATAATCTCCCCTCGCTTTACATACATGACTGCACATTTGTCCACACCAAATTCCATCCTAATGGCGTTACTGAAAGTTTCAGTTACTTTCAGTAGCTCCATCAGTCGCAATTTGTTGGGGGCAAAGAGTTTCAGATCATCCATGTAAAGAAGGTGAGATATGACCTGACCACGTCTCCTCAACCGGTCGCCTAGACCTGAATCCTCCAGCAATGTGCTCAGAGGATTCAGGGCTAGACAGAACCAAAGTGGGCTCAGACTGTCGCCCTGGAATATTCCCCGTTTAATCCATACAGGCTCATCATTCCCCTGGATTTGTCGACATCCTGGATATCGAAGGACCGTCCTCCATTGCCCCATACACGACTCAAGGAAGGCACGTAGAGTTGCATCTATCTTGTACAACTCCAGTACCCTCATGAGCCATGTATATGGCACCGAGTCGTAGGCCTTCTTATAATCTATCCAACATGTCGACAGATCCTTGCGGGATCGACGAACCTGTTGGCTAATGGCCATGTTGATGAGGTGTAGCTCTTTCGTACCGCGGGACCTATTCCTACATCCATTTTGAGAGGCAGACATAATGAAGTTTTTGTCAATGTGTGTAATGTGTATTAATTTTCACTCTCAAAATGGATGTAAGAAGTTTATAGACCGTCGACAAACACGTGATCGGTCTATAATTTTTGGGTTCCGCGGGACTACCTGACTTATGGAGCAGGTGGGTAACGCCTGTTGTTAAAAACTGCGGTAGGGACCCAGACTCTAAGGATGACTGGAATTGGGATGCCACTCAAGTGTGTGAACTACTAAGCCATTTGAGCCAGAAGTTGTGCAGTCCGTCCAGTCCCGGGGATTTCCAATTCGGTAACGGACGAACTGCTCTGGCTATATCTATAGGTGTTATTAAAATTGGCTCCATTTCTGGGATAGGTTCACACGCTCGCTCGACATCACGCATCCAGTCAGCCTCAGTATGACAGACGGGCACCGACCAGATGCTGCGACAGAAAGAACTCGTGGCAGCATCATCCGGGCGGCACACGTCTGCCATATTTTGCTCGGGTCGCTCCCAAGCTCTATATACCCACCTCTCATCGCTCTGGAATATGCGATTCTGTGAGTACCGATCAACCCGCCGCTTATACCGCCGAATACGGTTCGCCCATGCATAAACTTTCTGCTTCAGGAAGCCGATGCGCTCTGTGACACGGGACATGTATTCTTGAGGGCTGATTCCAGTCCCCGAGAATGCCCGCCTAACAAAGCGCATCACACGTGGTCGTGTATTGCCTTCCCTGAAGCAGTGTAGTTTGCCGATGAGTACCCTAGCCTCGTCGATGCGGCACTCGATCCTGCGCTGCCAGGTTGGTACGGTTGGTTTTGGTCGAATAGCTACGTCATCATTTGGGAATTTGACATTAGCTAAACGACATGCCGCAACAGCCCCACAGTACAGGATCGAGTGTGTATCAACGAGGTTCTCGCTACCCTCGAAAATATTCTTGAGTTGCGAGTCCAAGGCACACACCAGCGCCCTATTTTTATTATGCATGGGTAACCGTGGTAATCGGGGTCTAAGTTTGGTAGGAGGGATCGATATTCGCGAAGCGCATCTTCCAGAGCGCTCCTCAATCGGTCGTTGCACTGGCTACTTACCATGGCAACCTTATCATCTTCCTCTACAACAGCTGGGTTGGACCGCGGCGGGGTTGCGTCAATAGCTGACGCTTGCACCGCGGTTTGTACCGGAGTTAAGTCGATACGGTTGCTCAGTACCTCTGAGCGCAGCCTATCAAGTGCGGCATCGTCCAACATGTGATTGCGTTGGATGACCCGCACCTGATCCGACAGTCGTTGGGCCGAGACGTTGACGACTGGTTCAAGTACCTTGAATAGAGACAGCATCCTAACACGGCATGCAGTGAGGTTAGTTCCCCCCTCTGTAGACCCGTAGTATGCGCGCATGACGTTCTCGTTTATTGTTTAAGTCCATCTCATGCGCTGTACACAACCACCGGCAGCGGGGACCCGGCTCGGGGCCGGATGGCCCCTAAGTCCCAAGCTCTTCGGTGGCCGGCCTCTCCCCTGCCGACGTACAGGTGTTGGCGACGTCGGCGGAGAGAAATATTCGTCGCTCGAGCTCGACGCTACTGCCGCTGCCGGTGACACAGGGGATCCAGGGTCCCGGCGGTGGCGAGGCGGAGCTGAGCGACGAGTCCGGGGTTGTAAGGCGTGCGCATCGGTAGGCAGCTCTCGTAATCATGTTATCATATCATGCTTTCTTCTCTGTTTTTTGTATTTTTGTAATTATCTATTATTATTATTATTTCTAAACCAACACATTGCAATTGCTTCGACTGTTTGCTAGCAGGCTTAGTCAAATATTGTAACAAGCGATAGACGTAACAATGAAAATGCAAAATTTTAAACAAATACGTTTTAAAATCACACGCATTTTATGCGTGACCCGGTTGTTTTCTATTTTTATTAGGATATCCGACCTATAGTTTGTTATCATAACCTGAATGTTTGTTTTTATTATTTGTATGTTTGATTCATTACAATTTGAACTGTATCAGTATTCTGTGCGAACGACAATAAAAATAGTATGTTTATTTACCTTCTAGTTGACCACTCTGTAGGTATAACTTTTTTTTAATACTCTAGAAATGTAATAATTATTTATGTTTAAACCAGTTTACATACTCTTTGACATAGGTACCTACCTATCCTTTGAAATAAAATTCAATATATTTGTGATTTTTACATTACAATGAAAGGCCGATTTAATTCCCTGACCCATCGCTGTCAGAAAGTGAATGGTTCAATGAATCGTGAAACCCGTTCAGCCGTTACCATAACAATTAGATTGTTCCGACAGTTTATATGAATTCTGCTTAAATTACTTTGCAAATGGCAGTTAACTAGTTTTGCATGGATTTCCTCTTATTTTATGACTGTCTAAACGACGCAGAGGATATACTTATCTAGGAGGTCATTCCAGAGAACTAACTAGAAGTTAACCGCCTGATATTTTATTTACTCAGGATTCTGCCTTATTATTTTTTATCCCTCATCGGCTGAACTATGCGCGTGTATTGCTTGTACAAATATCATCCAATGACGTCCGATAGCTAGATGTTTGAATTCACTTTTACATTACCTGTTATGTTTAGTTCGGTCTGCCGAGTTCTAGGTGATAGGTAGAGAGCTCGCGACACGCTTTACAACAAAAGTTAAATCTGTCCTTTGTGACCATTTCTTTTCTTTTACACAATTTCCGTAGCGAGCAAACCCATGAACCTAGCTAGGACAGGATTACAGTGAATAATAAATGCCTAAGTGTACATTTTTCTCCAATCCCTGAGGAACTTCCAAGAAGGTTACTTTGTTTTACCAGAATAATCCCAACTGGTCCACGAGGTCTCCTTTTCTAAGAATACATATTCTTTTTTCAATGCTCATATAACTTCGTGAAGGTGGCTTGGCTTCAGATATAACGAGGTTTTCCACAAATTTATTTGTTAGACGACTGGAGGTACATGATATTTAAATGCAAGTATTTAACTAGCAGATACGGTAACAGCGCATAAGACACATATTGAAAAAAAAAAATTAAACGAATAAAAACAGATATAAACCACTAAAAAACTACCCCTAAACTTATTCATTCTTCCGCACTAAATAACCCCTGAATAATAAAAACTGGGGCACTACAGGAAAAATATCGAGAGAAAGATTACAAATCGTCTGTGAACCAAGAGTAATGTGTCACAGAAATTCACGGCTGCCTTGAATCGTCGAGTACTAAATAAAAGAAGAGAAAAAATACTCAAAAATTTACTAGCGAATTTTTACGAATTTTCTTTGGCATTTCCTAGAGGTTATTACCCCACGTTATAAGTGTTCATTTCACTGTAGGAATTTATACTAGCGTCCCAGAGTTCGAAGTTAATAGAGTGTAATGTTCTTATTTGCATATTTCATCAATGAGCTTTCGTCTCGATGCCGATGTTTATCGAGATTTTCGTCTACAGTGCCTTTCCTAGGCAATTTGCAATTAGGAATTTAAGAGCTTTTCGGTAATGCACACGGTAAATGGAACCTTAATGGCTGCGGTTAGGATATTTTTTTAAATGGATCTTCCTCTATACGTGTATAAAGGGTGAGCTCAGCACAGGTTTAAATAAACCTAGATCGGGCAGGTCGCTACCAAACATCTGAATTGAACTACCATTACTTGCAACTGTTGATTATATTTTAGTTATAGTTTACTTATAAGTACTAATTACATAATTGTATGAGAAATAATACTACTGCGCCTAGTACAGTTTTTGTAATACTTTTTTTTTAAATAAATTATTCTTATTCTATTATATGTCCTTTAGTTTCACCAGTGGCACAATAAGCTTAATTGGATGCTAACAATTGCATAACAAATGATAACAACACACACACACACTACTACATTGATCTCTGGAACTCTTCAGTACATGCTCTAAAAAAAGTCGCTCTTGCCATTTAATGGGTATCTCTAGACATATTTATATCAAATATTAACTTAATCTTATATTAAAAATAATCTTTAATAAAATAATTCAATCCATTTTAATTTAATTTAATCCATTCTAATTTATTTTAATCTATGTTATTTATTTAATTTAATTCAATGTAATCAATTAAGTTTTAAAATTATTTAATTGTGTAATTATCCACGCATAATGTAGTGCATGCTGTGCTTTTCTGTAAGTGATGAGGCGCTTAGACTTAAGTTTGCAATGTACAAATTATAATGAAAACAGTGTACTCATTGTTGAGAAGCCTAATAAATAAATAAATAAACTTCAATCGGAAACACATACGATACATACAGTAGGAAAATAATTTTAAAAAATCATCATCGGCCGACCCCAACATAGTTGGTAAACGTCTATGCAGATGATGATGACACCAGACGACAACTTAACGTTTTTTACCAAGAAAAAAAAAAAATAAAAAACATATCTTAAACCCCTTTCGTGAACAACAATAAACAAACACCTAAGTATAAACTCTATAGTGACTTCGTCAAATATAATTTCGCTCGAAGCCCTCTTCACAATAAGCCTATTAAAAAGTTTGCTTCTAGAACTTCTGTGACGAAACCAAGGAAATCATATTTTCATCAAACCAGACTTTACTAAGTTTCGTAGTAAGTCAAGGTAAATCAATAGATAACATTTTATCCTTACGCCAGAATTATTTTAAAAATAGTTATAGCGAAAATAAGTTTTAAAATTTGGGGTGTTATAATTGAGCCTATCATGAAACTTAAACTCAAAAACTGTCAAACTTTGTCAACCAAAAGTTTTTTTAAGAGTTTTTTCTCCTGTTTCTTAACACAACATAACATCACGCCAGTAATCACCGAAGGATAAGGCAGAGGTGTACCGAATGCTGCGGGACTGTTCGAAAGAGATACCGTGGCCCTGGAACACAAAGGGCAAAGAAGGAACATGGATGGGTTTTAGTCAGTACAAGTCTGACACTCCCTTCCGCTCCACCCAGAGTGGGGGGGGGGTCATTTGATGATTTCCCATCCGAGAAAAAAGAAAAAAAAAAAGGTGTACCGAATAAACACACCCACATTTCGCCAGTTATGTTTAAGTACAATATAATAGGGGGCGAGCCTATTACCATAAACCGGAGAGTCCATGGCTGCTACTGATAAATGATGGATAAACCCAATAACACTTTGCATTGCATTTTGTAGTTGTAAAAGAGCTAAAACTAATAAAAAGCGGAACCCATTAGACAACAATAATACACTCAGCAACTTAGCTCACAATAGAAAAACTTCCTTCAAATGTTTTCGTTTTAATCCCTATCTATGTTGACATAAACTCGGTGGCGGAACTACAAGAACCCGTTTACCGGGAACCAGGACGTAACTCCATTACCCTATAACTGTATAAACGGCGGTTCTCTAATGGGAATTAAACCTTTTGAAACTCTTTGCATTGCGGGGGCACTTCGCCGTGAAGTTGGCACAGATAAAGAACGATGGAGTAGTTTTTGATGGCGAGTTCACTTATCAAATGTTTGAGTTGAGTTTTGCGGTGTTCTACTCTTTATCTTTTGAAGTTTTTCGTGATTGTCAAGCGTCAAAGAAAACATTCACATGGTTTTTGTACTATTTTTACTTTTTGTAAGACAAAGTATGAAAATTGGACTATCATACTCAATAATATTAATTCAATAATTCAATTATTCGTAATTTTAAGTCGTAATTTTAATTTTCGTAATTTCTTAATTATTAATTTAATCATTCGTAATTCGACACGAAGAGATGTCAGCAACCAAGTAGGGGTCCGTATGGGCCGATGCCTACCAGGGCTGCGGGACTGTTCGAAAGAGATACCGTGGCCCTGGAACCCAAAAGGCAAAGAAGGATCATGGATGGGTTTTAGGTTTTAGCCAGTGCAAGTCTGACACTCCCTTCCGCTCCGCCCAGAGTCATTTGATGATTTTTTTTGTGAGGTGATTTGATGACATCCCATCCAAAAAAAAAAAAAAAAAAAAAAAACAAAATAATCTTAGCGTGCACTATTGAATAAAGCATCATGCAAGCGCCAAAGCAGCCCGCAATATTCTTTTTTTTCGTTTTTTGCATTCATTTAATCCCATTTAATGACTATTTCAGGCAAAAGTCATTCAATTGGATTAAATGAACTTAGAGTATTGTATTGATGATTTTAAGGATTATAATCATTTAGAGTTATAATTATAACCTAATTTTTAGATTTATAATTATAACGTTATAATTATAAATATTTAGAGTTATAATTATAACTCTGTAAAGCAATAGTTGGTACGGTCGCGAATCATATTTTAATCGACATAGAACCAGACACTGAACTGCAAATTGCAAAAAACTTAAGAAAATTTGAATTTCGTAAGGTACCCGGCGTTTCCACAAATGTTCACTAAGAACAGCTTAATTTTCCCCCAATCACTACTTTTTACGTCTATAAATTGACTATTTCTATCTACATAAAAAAGACAAAAAATCTAAAGGATAATAAAGACTTCGCGGGTCTCTATTTCACTCCCAAAACAAAATCGTAATACAAAACTTATGCGGCAAACCGAAAGAAGAAATCTTCCCTAATAGGGTTCCGTTGTTAGAGACTCCTAAATATAATTTTAGAAGAAATCTCATTAAAAGAAGACCGAGTGCGTAAAAACTTGAAGATAATTTCAAAAGTTGAAAAGTCTCCTAAGAGAGTACTCTGGGTTTTTATCGGTGAGGTAACTGGTTCACGGGCACATGTTGGCTTTGTATGAGTGTTGTTACGAACTGTATATTTTCATGCTCAAGAAAAAGACCCAAAGGTCTCTTTGTCTCTAACAGCACGGGGCATTTACATAACATCACGCCTGTAAGGGTTAGGCAGAGATGTACCTACAGTACACCCACATTTCACCAGTAAAGTTTAAGTCACATGTAATAGGGGGCGAACCTATTGCCATCAACCAGGCGTAAATCCAGACATCGTGGCTGTTATTGTGAAAATTCTAATGAAAAAATAACACTTTGCCCGACCCGGGAATCGTGCCCAGAACCTGATGATCAGCAGTCACGCAGTCTTGCAGCTACTAGACCAATAAGGCAGGCAGATTTAAGCATTTATACTTTTAAATAATCAGCCTATAATAATCCAGCAGCGGTGGCCCAGTGGTGGCGGCCCCGACTTACGAGCAGTAAGTCGTGGGTCCGAACCCAGCCAGGCGCATTACTTTGTATAATTTGTTTCATCACCACTGCTCTCAAAACGGTGAAGGAAAACATCGTGAGGAAGCCGGCATGTCCTAGAACCAAAAATTCGAAGACATGTGACATCTACCAACCCGCACTGGGCCCGCGTGGTGGATTATAGCCCATTCCTTCTCACAGAGAGGAGGCCTGTGTCCCAGCAGTGGGAACATTATAGGCTGATTATGCTTATGCTTATGCTATAATAATCCCATTACCATTGTGCTAACTGGGTTGTGGAGTCGTTTCATGTAAAATACTGATATTCAGCTGCATTCGGTTGGGCCAATCAGCAGGTTGATAGCGGTTCTGTCCTCCTGGCTGCCCAGGCGTCGGACGAACATCAAAAGTTTCACGCACAGTAATAACTGTTATTCCAATGCCGCGTACGGAATGCAGCTAATTAATGTTCATTATAGACATGATATCAGTTGAGAGCAAATGATAGCATTTGCATACATTAGCTTTTTGATGTTTGTTAGTCATTCGTATTCCTGAAAAGTGCCTCAGTAAAAATAATGTAAGGGAGTTGATAGTAATGATCAGCATTTCATTTTAATAAAGAGGATAGATAAGATAAAGATTTATTTTCTCACCACAATACACAGGTACATTAATAGGTTTCGTGAACAATACATGCGTTTTTTATACCGTGGGAGACTGGTGCCTAAACTAGACGAAAAGCCTGTATTTCCTTCGGAAGTACATTTAAACAGAATTATGCACTCGTACACAAATTAATGCAATAATTAGGTAATATTGAGCAAGAAAAAAATAAAGGATAATAATATACATTACAACAATGGCGATAAGTAATTATTCAATCAGGGATTAGTGCGTGGGAGTGTGTGTATGTGAGTGTGTGTGTAAGTGGAGGGTGTGTGTACATGGTGGGTGAGTGTCCGTGTGAATAAGGGAAAGGGGAAAATTATTTAAATAGCTGGATGCACAGAATTGTGTTATATTTATATATACTGTATTCTTCGACAATCAAGTTATTTCGATATAGAGCAGACGTTCATGACTAACTTTTGTGTCAGCTAACTTGCAATGCAACTAAATAAAGCCGGATTAATTGACAGCTGAATTAACTATTCCAACGTCCAAGTTGGTACTTTCAACTGCACCAAATATAATCACACTTGAACTATAACTCGCGTTCACCCAAACTAAGTGTAAACGCATTGATGAAGTGCTAACACAACTTCGGCCACCATACGTAGGTACATTAACTAAGGCACTAGCTTTGATACTAAACCAACACAGCAGCGATAAATCAGTAACGATCCTGGTGTAAGTACTGGCCGCACCGGGGCTGCGGGACTCCGGGGCTGCGGGACTGTTCGAAAGAGATACCGTGGCCCTGGAACATAACGGGCAAAGAAGGAACATGGATGGGTTTTAGTCAGTACAAGTCTGACACTCCCCTCCGCTCCGCCCAGAGTGGGGGGGGTCATTTGATGATTTCACATCCGGAAAAAAAAAAAAAAAAAAAAGGTACTGGCCGCAAAATGTTTGATGAGGTCAGGTGCACCTCAGATTGAAGGTACAATGAAGAGAAGAAGATGTTGAAGGTACAATGAAAGAGGTGGTATATCAAACTCAAGTTCAAAGGATCCTTATTAGAGTTCCGTACCCGAAGGGTAACCAACGGGACCGTATTACTAAGACTCCGCTGTCCATCCGTCCGTCTGTCTGTCAGCTGACTGAATCTCATGATCTTTAATAGGTAGACAGTTGAAATATTCACAGGTGTATTTCCGTTGCCGCTACACAACAAATAATAAAATAAAAGGGTGCTCCCCTACAGAGATGGTACGGAACCGTTCATGGGCGAGTCCGATTCGCACCGCCGGTTTACTTTTTCTTTATTTTTACAGCAACCTTATTGAAATGAAAATGCAGATCACTGATTTTGGTAGTAACTTACTGTTAAAGGACTTGAACTTACCAATTCCAAAGCTTAGATCTCTATGTACGGGCAAGAAACTCCATAGACAATCTAGTATGTCAAAAGTAGCAGCAATATGGTGACTTCACTTAAGTGTAACGGAGATAACATGCAGTAGATGCAACGCAAACGTCTGTGTCAAAAATGAAATACTCGATATCAGACCACGATAAAAGATATCTAACATACACTATATGTAGGTCACGTATGAGCTCGTTTCTACCTTTTCCCCGTCGTATCGTAAGAGAAAAACTAACTTAAAATGTGGTTTTATGAGGACTGTTGAGCTCCAGTTATATTCTGGGATACCATCTTTGCTTAAACTTAAGCAAAAACTACACACTTTTAAAGAAACCACACTCTTCCGAAATGGGTTTATTTTACATTTTTATGCCCTAAAACTGCACTTGAAGAGTTATCAGAGGTCACACTCTCATAATTCAGACTGTTTCAATGTCAGCCAATGTTAAAAGTAAAGATTAACGGATAACACACAAAAAAGGGTTTTGTTCACCTAATGGTCGCCAGATTGTACATTAATCCTAAATATATTTACGTGTGGCAGTTTTTTTAAAGTTAGACTGGGTGTGTCTTTTAAATAAAAACTTGTTATTCCACATACAAAAATTAAAACGTCCGCAACCATTTTTTTTATTATTGAACTTTGCCCCGCACTAGGAAGTTCTCCTGTATCGTGGGTGCGTTTACAAACATTTAAACTCACGGAACAAATATCTGTAGGCCATATAAATATTTGTTCCGTGCGAATCCGATCGAACTCGCGACACGCCGCGCAGCAGCCAATCGCTTAGCCACTGCACCAAACGTGCCGTCACTTTACTCTTTTACTGTGTGCATACAAGCAAGTAACTGTCCAACTTCTCAAAACGATCTTTTAACAGCTCTTACGAGAAATGCTCATTCCCAGTAACATGTTATCAGTATCAGCATAATTACCAAGGAAAACCGAAACAAACTCGGTACATTAAACGAAACACGACGTGGATATGAAAGCGTTATCATATCTGGGGAAGTTTGAACGCACCGCGGGCGTTTACAAGTTGGGGGCGAGTTGGATCTCATACTGACACAGTTTCTATTCTAACTGTTAGATAGCAGTACCCCTAACACGAGTTAATGGATATAGGTACAAGGAGAAACGTGTTTCTTATTGATATAGTCTTCGTAAAACTATATGCTCATCATCTGCCCTCCTCCTGAAAGGTCTGCGTCCAATAAAACCGGGTGTAACTCATACCATATATATTTTAGATGGAGCGGTTGTCTATCTTACCTCTACACCCTCATTTTGGGGTACCGTGTTACCCCTTTGTAAGACTGTCCGTCAAACTCGATAACAGCCGTCGAGAAATCTGTCAAAATCAAGTTGCACTACTCCCTGGACATTCGACTAAACAGTTGCAGCACAAAATACGGTAGCAGTATGATAATGATGGATGCCTGCCTCATTTTGACAGATATTCATGACAAGGGTAGGTGTCGGATGTAGCAGTCAGTAATGAGTTAACTATTCAAAAAGGCTTAGGTTTAAGTATTTTAAAACAAACTGATTTAATACATTGCTGAATGCAATATATATATATGGGAACTGTTAGTTTTTGAGCTGCCAGTGAAGCACCAGCTGTGATTTTAATCACAACGGTTGCAATTTCGTTTTTTTTTACTACTTTGTCCTTTCTATTATATCTTTTTACCCTTTTATAACATGTCTACATTTTTAATGTGCAATTTAATTTGCATGATTAAAAATTTTAAAATCCACTTTTATTTTATAGAGTTGTCGTTTTAATTTTAGTCGGCTTAATAAGACTTAACAACCTATCTCTATTTATAAAAGTAAAATATTACTAAAATTAAGTTATTTTCAAAAATCTAATTTCGTTAAGGGTTTTATAAGCCCCTTCGCTTTCAGTTAAAGCGAGTAAAATAAGGCGAGGTTTAAAAATCTAGCGATAAAAATTCTAGTTGGATCTCGTGAATCCTAGGTATTAGATGCTGGTGTAAAAGGATACTATGTCTTCAAAATAGACGCGTTACTTAAAATCCTTTTTGGTAAATGGTTTGAGTTTTTTAATTTTTTTTATTTACGAGACATGAGTAGAACAGGAATCCCAAATAACTACAATTCGTGTTCTAACCTTACTTTACATTTAGTTTTGAAGCTAAATGATTGGTACATAAAAAATATCCGAAGTCTACTAATTTGTTTTAATACTGTCATTCAAATTTGTATATCTTTGACAGTCGTTTAAGGTAGTCAGTGGCTCGAAAGTCTGACAACCAGTCTTATCAAAGGGTTTCGTATTACCAAGTACTAGCTAGGTTGTGGAGGTCAGATAGGCAGTCACTTCATAGGTAATACTGGTATTCGGCTGCATCGGTGAGACTGGAAGCCGACCCCAACATAGTTAGGAAAAGGCTAGGCAGATGATGATGACTGTTTACTGCCGTTTAATTATGTTTTTAGACAGTTCACCCTGACTTCCATAGCAAGTCGTCAGGTACAGTAATTGTCACTGTAAGCTTGCGCGCAACTTATAAGGAAACCAGGTTTTGAACAGGAATAGCTTTTGATTAGTTTGCGGGTTGGTCACCAATCTACCTGATACCGTCCCTTCATCCCATCTTATGGTACCCAGGGGAGCGACTGGCGCCTTGGGGCAAATTCGATTGTTCACTTCATCGACCCACATTTATTCTTTTAAAGCGTACAGAAATTTTGTTTACTTATGTCTGTGTTTGTGTATGACAGAGTTCTCCCACTCCACGTTCAAGTAACAAAATAAAGAGTATTATAATTACTAGCGACCCGCCCTGGCGTCGCAAGGGTGCATTTATATATCTAACGGCTATAGCAAAGGGCTATAAAAATTATATATTTAAAAAAAATAAATAATTTATAATTACTTGACCCACAAAATAAATACTGGCTCCTTATTTTTAAGCATCCATTACGGTAGTTTACTACGTAGTATTTACCTACTGTCATTGTTAGATTATGGGAGTAAAGGTTTTATGCAAAATGTCTCAAAAAATTTTAGAATTATAAAAATTTTGTAAAAAAAAAACCACTCAGATAATTTTTTTTTTCGTTGCTATGGTGACTTTACGACTTATAGAAGTTACTCTTAAAATATTTCGAGTATGAAAAGATAGACCATATATATATATAAACCTTCCTCTTGAATAACTCTATCTATTACTGAAAACCGCATCAAAATCCGTTGCGTAGTTTTAAAGATCTAAGCATACATAGGGACAGACAGCGGGAAGCGACTTTGTTTTATACTATGTAGTGATAGTAAAGATGTGAAATTCAAAGAATGACAGAAAAAAAAGCAATTAACAATATGTTTTAAACTAAACTAATTTTAGAAGAATTTACCTTGAGAACTTTAATACAACATCTTGAGAAACAAGATCCAGATTATTCTTATTTTGTCTGTTGTAGAGGTAATTTCTGAGACGTTCTCAGAAAGTCGGCATTCTGTTCTATATTATGTCAAGCATACCTACGTTTGGCAGCAATAAGTATAACGTGTGTTACTTGTGAAACGGATGGGTAGGTACTCATTTATCACGTTTTATTTTTATGAACTTAATGTGTATTTAGATTTTATTATTTCTCGAAGGTGAGACATTTATGATCATATATTTTTTTACGTATTCCTTTTGTGTCTTGATCATACCGATATATAGCGTACATTTTAGTACCCTTCGCTATTACGTACATAACATTACATAGTCGGGAGGCATGACAGCCCGTTGGTGGGGTCACTTGTCACCTGTACACTGTCTGTGTTTTTAGTTAAATACTAACATAGGTTAAGAATGATAATGGATAATAATAATAACAATAATAACTAATAAATGGATAATTAAGTAATTATTAACTAATTAATAATTATTAATTAGTATTAATTATTAATTATAATTAATACTAACCCAATGGATCTTGGTCATCGGAATAAATGAAGGAAATTTGATTTCTTTTGTTTTAATTTTTACAAATCATTTACATTTTTAAATATTCCTTAGAAACAAAAATATATAAAAACATTTAAAAATAAAACAAAAATTGTAGCCCACCGGTATCGGGAAGAGGGATTGTTTACAATGAAATAAAACACCTCGAGACCTATCTTACGCGTACTTGGCGAAAGTTCTTGTATAAAAATTTCATAAAAAAAAAAAAAAAATCAAAGCTTCACTGGTAGGTAACCATATACCCATTTGAGCATCTGAAAAACTTTCAAGGGTGATCCTTGTTAAAACAACTTTCTCCTAACAACGAAATTCAGAAGTAAGTAAGAAAAATAAAGACAATATAAACTTTGCCCGCGGATCAGTTATACAATATTTCGAAATTATATCTTCTAATCGTAAAAAGTAGAAAATAAACTTAGTTTTTTTTTTTCCGGTATCATATTTACTTACAGAAAATATTAGCCTCGGTTGATAAGTTTTCTTTAACAAACATGGATCTCAAACATTAAACGTAGTATATTCTGCAACTTTTCAAGCCATATTTACCGTATTTTTACAATTGTAAGTAAGTTACTTAGCTAACGTATTTGTTGAAGGCTCTTACATTACGTAAAATGTTTGTTAAGGAGCAAAATAAACAATAAAAATCCGTCGCAACCTTTAAACTTATCTTGGAGAAGCGTAAGAATAACACTGAACTGTACTCCCTTTGTTTGTTGGACAGTATTTTTGTGTTGTGTCGATAACATTGTGAAAAGATCCCTCCTTTGTCCCGAAGGGTTTACGAAGATATGATGACAACAAAGTTCAATAAAATATAATCTATTTTTGCGGGCGTTCAGTCGACATGTTTTCTTTCGAATTCATGGCCACTTTTACGGCGCGATATCGTAAAATAAATGTCTAGAGAGAGCAATATCGAGACAATGATAGTTGTCACAACAGCCTATTAAAGTTTCAGTCGATTTTATCTAAAACAAATTAAGGTTGTCCTTTATGAACTGTAAATGATTAGATTGACTTTTAAAATTAAAAGATATCGTAGTTTAACCTTTCTCTTTTTAAAATGAACGAACCTAAATCAAAATGATTCTGTTACGAACAAAACCACATACATATTACCCTCATGCTATTAAAAGCATCAACCAAGCGCTTTTGTTCATTCCTTTTGTTAAACTAATTAAATTTTACAAAACTTATTTAATTAGCACAGCTACGCTGGGATTCTAGCTTGAACAACTAATCAAAGATTTATCTCGCCGCGAGGATGCACCTAACTCGACTTAATATTCAAAACATTTACGTATCAAAGCGTTCGAGAAGGTGTAAAGCAAACTTTATAAGTAGAACGAACAACACTCCCGGTATCATAACATTATAATATTTCCTGATAAACTTCTTGCCGTGAAGTATTATGTTGAGGTTTATTATGAACATGTTTCCATAAATCACACAACTTTAGATTTTGATTATGGACAAAATTAAAAACCACGACAAAATTGCCCTGACATGAAATTCACCGTTAAATTCTATCCAAAATCGAAATTCCTGACAAGAATACGTGTTTTGGGGACACTCGGATCCCTTACCCCTTTCTTTGTTATGTAAATATCTGTGTCTGGTTAAAGTTTGCCAACAAATATTCCCTCAGTGCCGATCCATTAGAAAATGAAAGAACATTTGCTTGAAACGAAACAAGAGCTCACGAGCGCCGCCCGGCGCCGTGCCTCTGATGATATTAGAGGTACACCCCAAACTCTTTGTTTGGACAACACAGGTTAATATTAGTTTAGGACTAATGAGTCATTTGCCACGGCTTGAATTACTTGTGTTACAGTGGCTACAAATTAGGATTCAATTTCCAAGCCTTTAGACAAGACAACAGTTCGAGATTAAACTTGAAATAGCTCTAGGTTTAGGCGGCTCACCCACTCTATTAACTAATTAAAGATAGGGATGAAAGTTACTTCGCAGATTATTTTGGGTTGATTATCTAAATTTTATTTTACTTGTTTGAAGTCGTTTTCAAAGCGTGCGGTCTGCTATCCGGCTCGAGGTCACGATTAAAATCCGTACTAAAGTACTTTTATTTCGTTGAATAGTGTCTGGTGACGTAATGGACGACATTAACTAATTAAAGTCTATTTGATGAAGCTTTTGCACCTAAAGTAGGTACTTATTTATAGTGAAGTAGTTGGTAGAATGTTATACATATTACGTACTTGGAAGTTGTCTCAAAAGGCTCATTAATGACTAACCCAAAACTCGGGACGTGGAAACATGAAATACGAGGAGTGTGTAGGTACTGTTGTACCCTTTACTACGCAGTCCGGGGACTTGCTTACTACCGTACATTGTCGGGTCATAGAACTGTAAGACACGTAACAATTTACGTAAGTAAATTTGCTTGATTCAATATTTTAATGTCCACAAGTTTTCTCTTGAAAAAAAATCAGACTAAACGACGTGCCAAAAAGATAAGATACTAAGAATTTAAGTTTTATTAACTTCAATATGATTAAAATAAAAATTCTAAATCCTTTTATAGAGGTTAGAAAATCTTTCTAAAATATTGTAGGTTATCTACAAAGCTTTCCACGGCTAGGTTTAAAAACATTTCCAGTTGATCCTCTCTAGCGTGATAAAATAAACTCTATCCTCTTACGAGGGCCGTAAGGTTTGTTACAATAATAGTTCCATTTAGAATGTTTCAGGAGGTTTAAACCTGCACCCTGACGTTCAGTGAGATGTTCAACTTTTCTCAATCATTTACGAAAATATTGAATGCCTCGTTAGTCGAGTGGTCGAAAGCGCGACTGCTGAGCATGAGGTCCTGGGTTTGATTCCCGGGTCGGGCAAAGTGTTTTTGGATTTTTCTATCAAGAATTTCTCAGTAGCAGCCACGGAGTCTGGGTTTGTGCCCGGTTGATAGCAACAGGCTCGCCCCCTATTACAAGGGACTTAAAACAAAACTGGCGAAATGTGGGTGTACTATTAGGCACAACTCTGCTTAACCCTTCGGAGATACACAGGCGTGATGTTGTTATGTTACGAAAACATAGTGTTAAGGTTTATATAAAAGCGTCATCCAGGACCAGTAGTTATAACAAAAAAAAAATCTTTTAAATTTTTTGTCTGTGTGTGTCTGTTTGTTCCGGCTAATCCGAAACGACTGGACTGATTTTGACGGTACTTTTACTGGTAGATAGCTGAGGTTAAAACGAGTTTATTTTAGACAAAGGATTAGGGTTGCGTACAAAACAATTAAAACCTTTGTAGTTGTTAACAAAATCCGTTTCAAAAAGGGAAGTAATATTTTATAATAATTTCACGCGAACGAAGAAGGTCGCGGGCAACAACTAGTCTTAGTATAAAAGTCTTCTACATATTTCATTTCTCACATAAAACAGCCAGAACTCCCAGCAGAAATATAACAGTATAGACATCATAAGTTTAGCAATATAACGCGAATGATATGAGTTGTTTAATTGTTTCCAAAACAACTATACAACCGACATTACACTCGAGCCAAACTCTGCTTACAGTCTCATACAGTTCACTGACAGCTCTGGCTTTTATGGGCCTTTATATAGCTTTAATTACACTTATAACTATTTCTATTGTAACCTTTTTAGATGGACTATCATCATCTTTAGACTGTACTAACCCACTACTGGGTTTTAAAGTGCCTTCAGCAATACTGTTATAATTCCTGGAAATACTTAAAGTTTGTAATTCTACTTTCTGGCGCTGGCAGTTGGTTTACTTAGAATCCACTCCGTCAGAACTCTTCTCTACCATTAGAGGTAAAATCTTTTACGATTCGTTTGTATGTTGTTTATTTTTTAACGTACTTAGACGTCATGTATCTAAGTCTAGCTATTTTCATGGTAGTGTTGGTCGACCACACAACATCGGTCACTTATTTATTTCCCTGTATTCGATGATCGTATGTATTCTTCAAAACGTGAACTCAAATTTTGACGGCACGGTTGGCGCATTGGCTGAGCGATTGACTGCTGTTTGTAAACGCACCCACGGTACAGGAGTAATTCCTAGTATGGGGCAAAGTTTAAAAAAAAAAAAAAAATAATACGGATCTCTGTATTCGTTAAATAACGTCCCTTGGCATGAAAACCAGCCAGACTAGAAAAGCGATAAGACCACCGTTGTACACATAGAATAAGCACCATTGTAAACTAGCTGCGTAACAATTATTATGATTTTTAATATTTTTATACGCAAACCCTGCGTAGGGAACTATAGCTGTTTTGATATGGAAAGAAAAATTCGAGTTCGAGCAGGGTTTGAACCTGCGACCTTCCGATTCAGTACACTGGACGTCCCAATTATTATGATGTACAATATTCTATCCAAGGATCGTAGCAGGACACGTTCTGCGGTTCTGCCTGCCCGCATGGGAAAAACTCGTGAGAATATTATGTATATAGTATTCTATCTATCTAATCCCATGGCTAGCATTGAAGTGCCTAAATAAAGATTGACTCCAACCCAACAACTGGTACTACCCTATCCGCGACCGCCATTCCTTCGTTTCCAGGAAGCCTAATGCTATACATAAAGAGTTCGGTATACATGCGAGAGATATACACGCCATTGTTTATGAACCAGCCAAGGAGGACGGTTGGAGCTCAATCCTCTATTCAAACAAACATGTACCGTTCCGCTTAAGAGCACTTACACATGATATTGTACATGGCAAAGTTTTGCAGCTCTCTCGCCTCGCGGAGATAAAATTAAATGTTGTTCTCTCTGCCAGTTTTTGTTTTCGTTATTGTGTCCTAAATATATTTTTCGGGAAGTGTATTCGCTTGTTTCTGTGTTAATCTGGGTGTAAAATAAAAATATTGGCTGTTAGGCTTTTTTGGCATCGCTACGAATTGAGTGGGTGGTTGGTACATTTTTAGATAGGTAACATTACCCAAAATATTGTTAAACTCAACTTCGATCAACGACTGACCTCTTCTAGCAGACAGAAGCGTCTTTTGAAAATAAAACCAGTCACTTGGATACAGAAAAGGATAAACCAATAGAATTTCCGAGTGCGCCCTTCGAACAAATTAACAGTCCAACTGAGACGTTCCACGGTAAACACCAAATTCCACTCCAAATATTTTAGTGAAAATGTTTCAACAACAAAAACAGTTGCTTCCAAATTATCTCACATTTACACTCGAAGAAGACATAAGACGTTTCCACTACCGCGGCTTACCGCACATCCATCCGACAGAGCAAACATCGGCGCGTTGTAAATAAACAGGCGCGAACACTCCCCACTCCACTCGTGTGAAAGATCCCTTACAACATCACCAGCACAGAACATTCCTAATATGTTAATTTCAAATCCTGGATAATCAACGCTGAGACTGAACGCCTTCGGGAATTCAAGATTACGACGTTTGTAAACTTATCTCGTCTCTCGTTAGCGGGTGGGGCGAGCCTCCTGAATACGTAAACGTGTCATTCATGATTAAGCAACCGTTCGCGACGTGACTGTTGACAAAAACACGAACCGAGACAATCCCGGCCCCGATTGGGGCCAAAAATACAAATAGAGAACAATCAACTACTTAGATAAGACCCGCTCCGAACAAGTGTTACGTTCGTTAATCGAAACTACGGTCGAGAGGAATCCTATCCTCACTTACGTAGCTTATTGCTCCCCGATGATAGTATTTTTCCAAGAAAAAGTTTCTATTTGATATTCAAACGCTATCGAAGACAAACCATATTGTAGTGATCTCTCACAACTTTTCAGTTTTACCCATCTGTGAGCCCGAGATTTATTTGGTTCGATGGGAGTTCTATTCAAATCATGTGGAATTTCTGTTGATCGAATGAGGAAAACTGTGCATCAAATAAGTGTAAGATATATTCAATCCACATGAGAAAAGTATTCTTATATTCTCTAACACTTTATGTCATTAATCAATAGGAACGAAAGAATTTCGAGACCGAACCATGAAATGCGTGATTCGTAAAATAAATTGTGATATCAAACCATTTGTAGAAATTCACCGCGTATAAATATGTACGGGATGATTCGAACGCGGAGTTTGAGAAGCGTATCATCGGCATCCCGGCGCGTGGCAAACGACCCCGAAAATTGCTCGCAATTTATTCGGTTCAAGGGTGACCCGAAATAAAAAGGAATGAGACGTTTGTCACTTAGTATATTATTTACTCGCGGACATTGTGGAAGAGAGTTGTAAAAAATTGTCCTCCACTTTGTTATCATAGTTGGAGTTTGGGCAAACATCTGCGTGGCCATTCACTGGTATTTCCCTACCGGCCTATTATAAATATACAGCCACTCCTAAGTTTGCGTGATTCATTTAAAACAAGACGCCTGCTGTATTTATTGCGCGCACGTTATTGCAGTTTTGTATCGAAACTTGAAAAACTTCATAAATAACCTGTTATTTTTCTCTTTTTAACTTTAATACTATGGCAATTTCGATAAGAAAGTTTCCACTAAGTTCACGAAACCTAAATTACATAAACTTCAATATTTGGATCTCGCACTGTCTTAAGTGCGAAGGAATTGTTTGCCATAAGAACAATAGTGATTGTAACTCTGTCATCGAACTGTTAATCTTTTGATTACAAAGAGAACTGCAAAGACTCGGGAGAGCTCAATAGTTTGGATATTATTTTAATTCTATTACCACAGAGAAAATACTTTTGTTTCAATATCAAATCTAATGTTAAAGTAAAGTTCAATTGTTTGATTAGAAAAATGCGTCTTATTGCAAACACAATAGAATCCTAATTATCTGTCTAACGTTAAGCTCTAGACTAATTTACTTGTTCAATAAACACAATAGGATTCTAAGAATAACTGTTCAAATCAGCTTGTTAGCCACTATTGTATTGAAGTTTATTTATTTTCATGAAGAACACATCGAGTAAAACCATTAGCGAGTAATCATTTTATCTTATTTTTCACCCTTCTGCTCAGATTATATCTGACAGGTTGACGTGACCGCCCAGCCGAGCCCTGGCAAGCGAACGACTTCACAGTTTATTTCAGAAGTTAGGGCCTCGGCACGCCCGGCGCAAGGTAATCCTTTGTCCGCCCCACTTATCTCCGACAACAAGAGCAACTCACTAATTTATTAGTCAACTTATGCAATACGGACGGATGCTGCCACTGGAGAGTCGCATTTACATAAAACTTTCACGTTTATAGCTAGGGGTCACGTTTGAATGTCTAAACATTGTGCTACCTAAACGATACACCCGAGACGAACTTGCTAAGAGGTAAAAATGTTTCAATTGCATGCGGTGGAGCTAGAGGATTGTTCCGAGTTTTCTGCTAAAGGCCCAAATGTTTTACGAGCTTGTTCCGTGTTGATTTTGTGAACCTTACATTTACTACCGTGTTGTTAATGTAAGGGAATGTTGTATGGTCCGAAGTTAAGTCGCGTTTTTTTTGTTTTAGCCAAGCATTTTAACCGAGAATTCTGTAATTCGTGAGTGAAAAAGATGATCTTTTAAAAAGTGGTATTCAAATCACATAATTCTCAGAGCACCACTACATTATCCGTTATTCTAAAACGCAATACTTGAAACGTATAGTATATATAAACTTTAAGTACGTGACTTATCCAGGATTGGAATCAAAAACCCGTGGGACTGACAGCACACACCGCCGGAACGGACGTACTACCCAGAGATACGTGGAGTCTGTGTGCATTTTATATTAGGTGTAGGTAAAATGAGAACTGAGTTTGTTTTATTCTGTTTGAGAGATGTTTCCTACGTTTTCTATCAAGGTTTGATGTAGGTAGCGGACATGTGACGTGCGGTAGGACTTAATCAGTAAGAAAAAAGATACCGTGACGGGTTTTTTGATAAAAATATCTTCCTGGATCTGTAACAGTCTTTAATCTTGATTGAAGTCACGTGTATCGACTTTTGGGATATCAGAGAGAAATAGAAACCCTTCGGTATGGTAAAAACTTGGTAAGTTTATAGTTTGTTTTGCCTGCTAAGCGCTGGAAACCATCCCAGAGCGCCTGTAACTTCATCAGAGTAGTGCACGTTAATGAAATATTATCTGAAGAAAACCACACATTTGTAAGGAAAAGTGTAAAGCTATAAGAGAAACCTTTTCCCAGATGTGGGATAAAAAGAGTATTTAGTTTTTTCGCAATCACCAGGAAGTATATCGATCAGTCACGCATTAATTACTACGACTTCAATTGACTAAATTGCTTTCTGCTCTAGCCTAGGCACTTTTGCCTTATTATGCATCTTTTACACTATAGTGAATCTCTTTTTACTAACAATGGCTGATAATAGGACCCTTAGTCCTTGAACGTAAGTGATATTGAACGATATGATTGCCGTGTTATAAGTGATATTATACGAAAACGTAAATTAAACCTTAAATCCAAAATAATACAATCTATTATGCTAGGCAGATACCTACCTAAAACTATACAGAAACGAGCTGTTCCTAAAATGTGAGTTTGCGCAGTGCCCTGTGAACGCGATAACTGTCACCATTTGTCACGACTTACATGAACAATCAAGCGCCAACACTGATGTTACACCATTTACTCTGACTTGCTGAATTATCATGCCATTCTATTACTATTATTTACCAATCAAAGAGAATTTACGACTAAAGACCTGTCAATCTGTGAGTCATTTTCCGATCATTCGGTAATGTGAAATCTTGGCAACTTGAAATTAAGTAGACAAATTAATTAACAAACTATGGCCTCGCGTCTGATCTACCAATTCCATGTTTATAAAATATATTGAATAGACAAGACGTATTACAATATTAGAGTAGGTTGCATTACAAAACAAACCTTATGAAGTTTATGATTGATTGCATAATTAATTAAGCCCCATCACACGCATACAATGCTGGCTGCAATAAAGAAACCCCAACATAAGAAGGGTAGAGGAAAATATAATATTTTCCTGTTTATCCCAAGCCTTGTACAATAGAGGCATAGCCATAGTCACCAATAAGAAAGATTGCCCAATACCGTGACGAGTACCCATAAGGGTGGTTCTCCTAAACGATTTGACGCAAAACTGTCGCATGTCTAAGGGTCACAATAGTTTCTGTGGTAGCAAAGTTGATAGCTTTCGTGAAATGTTGTCAAACTTTTTTGTGATGAATCAATTTAAGTTTATATCCCATTTTTGGGGAAATAGACTGATGATTGCCTTCCAATTGTATTTTATTGGTTTGAAAATGGGTAGAACAGAGAATACTTTAAGGACTCTTCAAAAATAATAGAAAAAACAAAATTCTTTTTGTCTTCTTCTTGTTCTTTATCGTGTGGTTAGTGCCTAACCTGGTGTCAGAGTTCTTATGCCGCCTATGGGACCCTAACTCGGCTTTACATCATGATCTGCCTAGCCTTTTCCCGACTATGTTGGGGTCAGCCTCCAGTCTAACCGGATGCAGCTGAACACCAGTATTTTACATGGAGCGACTGCCTATCTGTCCTCCACAACCCAGTTAGAACTGGATAATACGATACCCCTTGATAAGACTGGTTGCCAGACTTTTTGGGCTGATTACTTGTAACAACTGTCAAAGATCTACAGATGACAGCCGGGACCAACGGCTTAACGTGCTTTCCGAGGCACGGAGGACATTCGGTATGTAATGGGCGGTCACCCATCCACAGACCAACCTAGGCAAGCACGGCTTAACCTAAAGATCGACCCGTACGGCTGTTATTATTTAGCCGCGGGCTCGTCGAGAAATATCTCTCAGGCATGCTGGGTACTCTCTATTTGTAATAACATAACATCGCGCCAGTAATCCCCGAAGGGTTAGGCAAAGGTGTACACCCACATTTCGCCAGTTATATTTAAGTCTCATGTCATAGGGGGCGGGCCTATTGCCATCAACCGGGCACAAATCTAGGCTCCGTTGCTGCTACTGAGAAATTCCTGATGGAAAAACCCAATAACAATTTGCCCGACCCGGGAATCGAATCCAGGATCTCATCAGCTCAGCAGTCGCGATTGCAACCACTATACTAAAGAGGCAGTTTTTTGTAATATTCTCCTACTAATGAAACTGAATGTAATGCATTCATATCATTAACACTAGAAACGGGATATTGACCATGTTTACTGATTTTCTTTTTTAAAAACGTTGCCCAACACTAGGAATTTCTCCTGTATCGTGGGTGCGTTTACAAACATTTAAATTCACATACACAAACAGCAAGACCCGGAACAAATACGTGTAGGCCATACAAATATTTGTTCCGTGCGGGAATCAGACCCGAGACACGAAGCGCAGCAGTCAATCGCTGAGCCACTGCGCCAACCGTGCCGTCAACTGATTGATTTGAGTTCCCGATATAGAGTGGTCCAGAGTGTTAATGATAATCTTAGTGACCATGATTGTTTAAAATCTTATACTATCTTACATTACCTCAGGGCACGCCACCATAGTGGCGATAAGTCCCCTCTTTGAGGAGTGGCTAGAGAGGCGCCACGGCGCCCTCACCTACCGCCTGACGCAGATCCTCACCGGACACGGTTGTTTCGGGAGGTTCCTGCACCGAATCGGGCGGGAGGAAACGCCCGGGTGTTTCCACTGCGAGAATCGTCCGGAGGACACGGTGGAGCACACCGTGGAGGTCTGCCCCGCTTGGGCGGAGCACCGCCGTGTCCTCATAGCGGCGATTGGCGGCGGCGATCTCTCGCGTCCGGCCTTGGTTCAAGCCATGGTCCGGAGCGAGAGGGAATGGGAAGCCGTCACCTCCTTCTGCGAAGCAGTCATGCTAGTGAAGGAGGTGGCAGGACGTGAGAGGGAAAGAACCTCACGTCCCAGTCGCCGCGGGAGACGCCCTGGGCGTTGGGGGTCACGTGGTGGCTCCCGGCCACCGTAGGCGCGGGCCTGTGGACGGCGAGTTATGGGCCAGCTCGCCGTCCGGCCGTCCTATGGCGACAGGCCGTGTCGACGGCGCGTTCGTGTTCTACGTGCGCCTCAAAGAGATGTCAGCAAATAAGTAGGGGTCCGCAAGGGCCGATGCCTGCCAGGGCTGCGGGACTGTTCGAAAGAGATACCGTGGCCCTGGAAACATGGATGGGTTTTAGTCAGTACAAGTCTGACACTCCCTTCCGCTCCACCCAGAGTGGGGGGGGGGGTCATTTGATGATCTCCCATCCGGAAAAAAAAAAAAAATCTTACATTACCTACATTTGCATCTGTTGTATTGTATTGTATAACGGGCTGGTGTACGCAACTCCACGTCAAAGCGCGTATTTTTTTTGCGATTTGCATCTGTTATGTAAAGTTGTTTTCGTTAGGTAAATGTCTTCGCAAAACTTAAAGGTTAAAGGTTGACTACGCGGACTAAAAGTAAAGGAGTAGCAAAATTAAGGTTAATGCAATTGCAAACTGTGTTATCACATCAACTTTCCTCTTACTGAAACTAACTCTACCTAGCCTTTCTTAGAAAACCGGCGTCGTAGTATACATACCTAGGTGTAAACGGACCCTTCACGTCATTTTCAACTAAACTGAGTGTAAACGGACCCTTCGTCAACCAAGCGTTCTGTACATCAAACTAAGTAACTCTTCACAAAAATCATTGCTAGGAAACCACCTTTTTTATGGAGTGAAAATTAGAGTTGGTGTGTAGAACTCAATATAAAGCATTCAAAATACTGCATTGTAGGACAGAGGTGATTGTATTTAAAGTAAAGTGAATAAAAAAAAAAATTTTTTTTTTTAAACTTAAAACGTAAAGTTTGGAATTTTGATTTTCGATATCCGTATTTGGTGCAGATAAAAAAATTATGGCTTTTGACTTCGTTAAGGGTCTATTTACACCCTTTTTTAAGAAAGTTTTTAAAAATATACCGAATACTGAATAAAAGACCTAAGGTTCGCCGTAGGTAGTACAATACAATGTCCCCTCCCTAATCTAGGTAAGGTATGTCATTTAGCCAGAGATGGCAACACTAGCACTCATCCCTAAGGTGTAATTCAATAAACTTTTAGTTTATTAGGTCATAGAAAATAAGTACTAGAAGTCGTAACACGATTGTATAAGAACTATAGACCGACCGCTTTAATGAGTCCTCGCGAAGGTATCAGTCAAAATCAAAATCAAAGCATTTATTTCAAGTAGGCCAGTTACAGGCACTTTTGAATTGTCGAAACAAAGACAACAGTAAAAAATAGCTACAGTCCCAGTCACAAGGCACAAAAACTGTGAAAGTACTGTAGTTGCCCATTCCCTAACGTAGATCTCTATGGAGAAGAATAGGCAAGAAACTCCATGGACACTCTTTTAAATCAAAATACTTTAACAAAACCTTGGTTACATCATTCATTTTGAGATGGTACATTATGTGAGAACGATGCAGCAAGATGTGTGAACAGTTTACTTGGAATATTCTGAATGTTGATCACGTATTGGTTCAATTAGTTTAATCGTAATACCTACGTGAATTATGGTTATTTTAAAGCAAATAACCTGTGGGATATTTTTAGGACTTTGTGGACGCTTAATGTGCCTATGATGGGGCAAGGCGGAGGACTCATTAAAGTGGTCGGTCTAAAGGACCATTCAGGAAATTAACTATGGATACTTAGCCTATGGAGGAAGAAGTCAGAGTTTTTTTAAAAATGTTTTTCTTCTTATTTATCGTGTGGTTAGTGCCTAACCCGGTGTCAAAGTTTTTTGCCGCCCATGGGCCTCTGACTTAACTGTACATGCCGTCCAGAAATATCTCTCAGTCATGCTGGTTTCTTCACGGTGTTTTCCTTCACCGAAGCAAGTGCTAATTCAATACGCACATGAATCCGAAAAATCAGAGGTCTCGGGTCTTCAAAAATGTTTTTAAAGGTGGTTGTTAGTGGTCTGCTCAAACTGGATGTCAAGGCTGCGTAAGCCGATTATTTTTCCATACAAACGAAAAAGACTGATAACTTCGCTGTTTGGTGTTAAAAATCACAAACTAAGCAGTATATCGAGTTGTCTCGTCGTTATTCAGAAAAAAAATATAGGTTTGAAACTTATTAACCTCGAAAGTTCTATATTTTAACACTAATTTTACGAAACTTTGGGTGCAAATAAATTGTATTAGGATTATAAAAACTTCAAAATAATTTACCATCATCATTTCAGCCGAAAGACGTCCACTGCTGGACATAGACCTCCCCCAAGCGTCGCCACATTGACCGGTCCCGTGCGTCTCGCATCCAGCGGATCCCCGCAACCTTTACCAGGTCATCGGTCCACCTAGTGGGAGGCCTTCCAACGCAACGTCTTCCAGTTAAATAATTTGCCAATAGGCATAGTTTCTTTAAGGAGCTCGTGGCTAAATAATAACTGCCGCTCGGGTCGATCTTTAGGTTAAGCTGCGCTTGCCTAGGTTGGTCCGTGGATGGGTGACCACCCATTACATACCGAGTTTCCTCCGTGTCTCGGAAAACACGTTAAGCCGTTGGTCCCGGCTGTCATTTTTAGTTCTTTGACGGTCGTTACAGGTAGTCAGTGGCCTGAAACTCTGACAACCAGTCTAACCAAAGGGTATCGTATTACCCAGAACTAACTGGGTTGTGGAGGTCAGATAGGCAGTCGCTCCACGTAAAATACTAGTATTCAGCTGCATCCGGTTAGACTGGAAGCCGACCCTAAAATAGATGGAAAAGGCTAGGCTGATAATGGCTAATGATAAGGCATAGTTTATTTATCAAATAGTTCAAAAACTTTATTTTGATTTTTACTTCTGTAGATCCAGGTCCTAAATTTTTATGTAGTCACCAAATATGACTACCTAACAATATTATAAACAATTGTTATTTATTCTTTGCCGAAGTATTTGGAAACACTTGATAGAGGTACAGTACAGTGGCGAAGGTTCCATACAACTCGATTACTACCAGCTTCCCTTTGAAAATGTGCACAATCAGTAATCCAAAGACAAATAATAAAATCACATTTAAAGATATGTACTTCGGCTTACCTCTTAAAAAAATGACCCTTCGCTACTGGTACAGTAGGTAGACCGTATGCCAGTGGATACTTTTGACCTAGATTAGTGCGGAGTTTCAATAGAATAAGAGGCCAGCTTATACTGGACCTCAAACACTATTTTAAGCGAATGGTTCACAAAAAAAAAAACAGATTGCAATCACGGAAGATATCTCGTAAGTGACAGTATAAGTTTATACTGGACTTGTTACCACTGACGTGCACCCTTCTGAAGCTGAGTACAAAAAGATAGCAGGAAACCGAAAAAAATCAAAAAATAAGTAGTATTAGAAACTGTATCTCAGTATACTTAGGTACCAAAACTCCACATAAACTAAATTCGCCCCGTCCACCCCAAGTAGCAAGACGTCAGAATTGGTCATGTAGTGTGAGTATTACACGACCCGAACTAACTTAACCCAATTTACAATGCTAACATGAGCGCACGAGCATAGTGCTCAACGGGTTCCGCGTCTAACATAATAATATAACATCTACATCAATAATCTCCGACTTCCTTGTTTAATCACTACCGTGTTTTTGTATTTGGTTTCGTATTCATCTGCTTTGAATGTGAACACTTCCTCGGATTACAAATCTTTTATTAATTAATAGGCCTACACAGACAGCGTTATCGAACAAAAAATAGAATACAATGACTTCAAAACTTCAAAGAGGAACTTTATTATTTTTAATTATATAGTAAACTAACTATATAGATTATTAATTAAAAACTATTAAATAAACTAAAATAAATAAACTTTTTATACTAAATGGGCTTACTCTCTACCTAAATCTAGTCCTCAGGACAAAGATCAAACAAACTATAAAAGGCCATCAAAAAACTCCTCCTCAACGCTGTCAGCTGGTAATGTGCCGAAGAGAGTGGCGGCATTGCCACGTTGTTGCCATACACTTAGCCACTGGCCAAAGTAAAAGCCAGCCTTTGGGTCAAGGAAAGCGTGAGCTATGATCACTCGGACCCCACGACCCCAGAGTTTCAACCCCAAACGGCTCGAAAATATAGTTTCCACAGAGGTTTCTATATTTACACCGCTTGAGGTTCTCTGCAGCCGCAGCAGCAGCGCCAGCACAGCACGATGTAAAGATAAACTTCAAATATCGGTAAATCAATAGGTAATGCAAACTAAATATTTATTATGTTTCCACCTAGGTAACTTTTATCTGTCCAAGCTCCTGGCTATAACGTATTTTTCTTGCAGCAGCTCAATGTTCTTTACGATACGACCATCTGGGTAAAACTTATGCCATTCTGAAAAGAGCAATGTAATTCTGCTGTAGTCATTCTTCTTCGCGTGTAAAAATCTTACAATGTTACAGAACTTAAGACGAAACCGAACGAACAAAAAGATCAAAGTAGTTGTCAAAAACATAGTTTCCTCAGACTTGTAATTGTTTTTGTAAGTTATCACGATCGTACTAAGTCGTAGCATTTTCAACCTTTCACTAGATACCTGCTAGGTGTTTTGTTGACAGATAAGCTCGAGCCAAGTCCCGCTAGCCACCCTAGCCACGTAATTCACCGGCTTTGCGCGGTACGTGCCTACAGCCGGCTACTGATAAACCTTTTGTTTTCTACTTATCTCGGCCCGACACTGGCCTGTCTCCACTGACGTCACACCTGAACTGTATCTATTTACTTTTTTTTATAAAAACCTGTATCTGGTACAGGCTTTTGCTTTTTAAGGTTCACCGTGGAGATTTCGGTATGAAGTGTTGTTTCTGGTACAAATCAATTCTGTGTCGATGCTGTAGCTATTCAACGTAAGTCAAAAAGATTCTATACTATAGGGACAACTTTTGTATACGTATAATGTTTGTTCCAATTTATATTTCAGTATGCAGTTTGTGTGGATCCTTTCCTACTGGGAGAATTCTAATGTGCATGAGAGTTTGATGAAATCAACGTTATATCCTTCAAACAAATTTAAATTGACATAACTTATTTACTTCTCCTTAAAAACAATGACATCATATTTGAAACGAACTTTAAAACTGTATCACTAGTTGTTTAGCAGGTAGGTGTTATAGTACAGACAGATGTCTGCACTAGGAATAGCTGCATACAAAATAAGTTTTAAATCACCAATGATTCTTCTAATATTAATATTCTTGAGCTCAAACGAGAAGATAAACCAAACCGGTGCAGCCACGTCATAAAAATACACATTATTAACATTATAATATGTATATCTAATCACAATGCCGTCAGTGGCGGCCATTATACATAATAATACCTATTTATGTAAATTTTCTTCATAATAAAACTCGTGAGTGACCTTTATTCCGGCAGTCTTATCTATAGCTGAGGATTAATAATAAGGTGAATTATAAATGTTATAAACAAAATGCTACCTTATTATCATCATCATCTGCCTAGCCTTTTCCCAACTATGTTGGGGTCGGCTTCCAGTCTAACCGGATGCAGCTGAATACCAGTATTTTACATGGAGCGACTGCCTATCTGACCTCCACAACCCAGTTAGTACTGGGTAATACGATACCCCTTGGTAAGACTGGTTGTCAGACTTTTTGGGCCACTGACTACCTATAACGACTGTCAAAGATCTACAAATGACACCCGGGACCAACGGCTTAACGTGCTTTCCGAGGCACGGAGGAAACTCGGTATGTAATGGGTGGTCACCCATCCACAGACCAACCTAGGCAAGCGCGGCTTAACCTAAATATCGATCCGAGCGGCTGTTATTACTTAGCCACGAGCTCCTTATTATGTAAAATGCTACCTTATTATGTTTTCTTATAATTCAGTATGGGCCATCCTAATCCATTTTACCAATCATAATGGCTTCAAACTAACTCGCTTCTATATATTTAGTAGACAACATCGAAGGAACTATTTCAAGCTACAGGGTGAAATGCCAGCAGTGTTCTCAGAGAAACCCAGCTTTTATCAAATTCTACGAAAGGTAAGCAACATAATCCAATCTTGGCGGAAGTAGATCGCCATTAAAATTCAATTACGTACAAAGTGCAGTAATATAAAATAACTATAGAACAGTTTCAATCGGATTGCAAAAACCATATTCACTGTTAATAGGACAGGTTCTCGAGGTCACGCTTATTAATCTATTGCCAAGAAAACGCTCAGAGCAGTGCCGACCATCGCGTGTTTATACCGTGTTTCACAACAAAATGAAGTATTTTATCACAATTGCTTTGACGATAGCGTTAATACAATTGACGAATTGTCTGGATGATTCGTTGGAATCCGACTACGGTGACGATGCAGGATTATTCAGTTACGATGAAGCTGAAGACAGAATAGATGATTCGCCGAAACCAATTTACAAAATCGAGGATGCACCCAAATTGTTTGTGGAGTTTAAAAAAAAATTTGCAAAGGAATACAAGGATGACAATGATCAGAAGAAGCATTACAATAACTTTGTGGAGAACTTGAAGGAAATCAACAGAATCAACAGTGATAAGGAATATAGTTCGACGTCTGATATCAACCTATTCACGGACTTTTCGGCAGAGGAGAGAACGCAACTGCTTGGCTAGGCTGCTTGCTTAGGTGTTCCGAGGTAAGTGAATATGAAATTGTTTAATATTGTTGGTGACCCTGCTAACTTGTGCTGTACCTACCAATTTATCAACGGTAATTTCTTTTTTTTTTTCTTTAGAACTTGTCCTGTCCAACGTCCACAGAGTTTTACGAAAACATAGGACTAAGATCGTCTACTTCATGAGTTGATGATCTTACTACAGCATCTTTATTAAGACCTTGTCGTAAAATTAACATTATAGTGAACAGTAATCATATAACCAGTTCAAATAATTGGTATGTTTTGATATTGTAAACGCCGCGCCGATCAATTCAATCAAATCATGATGAATAACTTTTTTATTACATATACTTTGTTATTAGATAAAATTAGATAAAATAAAAAAGCCGGCTTTTAAAAGTTCAATCAAGGTCCCATTCATTTTACCTATATTTTTTTTATGATTTCGGACAAATTCTTCTATTCTATTTTTTCAGTCTACATATCTACCTATATTAAAATTAAATGTGTATCTAGTATATCTTTGTAAAGTATAGGGAGTATTTTCCTTACTCCTTAGCGATTTTAGAGAATAGCACTTACCTATGTCGAAAGTGTTACTGGCCTATAAGATAATTCTCCGGTGTCCCAATAAACTGGCTATCGCTAATTTCACGCACTAAATATTAGGCTCATTGGGCAACCGTGCTCCCGTATCAATAAACAAAAAAACAAAATTTTCATGTCTACTTATAGCTAGCTTATTATAGCTAGATAGCGTATTAGTAAATTCAGGCTTAGATAAATACCTAGATACCAATCTGAGACAGACACCCGTGACAGGACGTGACTGTAGTTCATTATACGCTGCGTTAGCAGAACTTAGGTTATTAAATTTTCTGTGGCGAATAAAATATAGACGTGCCAATACTTTTAAGTAGGCTCGTATCAAATTTGATTGCTATCCATAGTCATATTTCTTCTCTTATTCTTCATAATAGATGAACGGTGGCTAAATTCCTCCATTTTAGATATGTATTCATCTCACCACAGTGGGACTAGGAAGCTGCATTGCGGACAACCAAACGTAGTTAAGTCGCCTGTTTCTGACGTATTGTATGAATGTGCTTTGTTGTGGAAAGACCACTGACCCTTCACTGACTTTATTAGTTTCAGTTTAGGATTCACAAAACGTGAGCCTTTCTGAGGATGATAAGATTTTGTGCATAAATTGAGGAAGGTCGCTTGTTATTGAATGATTCGTTACAAGGATATTTAAAGATCATCACAACAAGATTGGAGTAATAGTGATGACAACTACATCATAATTATTTCAAAACACAAATGTCGAAGGCCACCCATAGGGTTTGAAAATCTTGCAATGAATCGTGGATTCTGAAATTACCAAGCTAAGTGGTGATTCCGAGGTTTTGTAGACTGGAGGTAACCACTAGTAACCATAGATAAAAAAACTGTTGGTCATCCTATTTATTCTGTCATTAGACCCCTTTTACAACAGTCAAAGTGTAGATGAGTTTATTATAGAAGCTAGCTATTGTCCGCGGCCTTCGTCCGCGCGAAATAATGATAAAAATATTAGTTATCGAATATCGAATCGGATTTTGTTAACAGTTTCAAGGTTTTTCATTTTTTTTGCACGGAACCCTAATCCTTTTTCTAAAATAAAAGTAAGTTTACGTTACACCTTATAACATTCTTCAAATTCCCGTCCAAATTTGTCACGCCGTTTCGGAAATTAGCCGGAACAAACAGACACACAGACAAAATTTTTTTTTTTTTTTATATGTTCCGTAATATACTTTCATATGCATTCTGTAATCAGTAAAAACATTATTATTTTTAAATTACAAACAGACACTACTATTTTATTTATAATTTGTAGGGATAGTTGTGTTGCCAGACTTCATACAGCTCCATTCAATACCATCATCTACAAAATATAGCTACACGATATAATAACCCTGCCATACTGAATAGACATTGGATTTTCAATCTTACATCACCCACATCAAAAGCACTCAATTAATTGTAACACTTGCCTCAAAGTGTGCAAGGAACTAATAGAACCCATATCTACAGACGCTCCAGCCAATTCATCAAGCTCATCAAATTTCGTGTAGTGGTTTCTGAATGGATGTTTGCATACATATGTACAGACGGCGGCACATCAAGCTGAAACAATCTGTCAAATTTATTTAATAGATTTTCAACTTTATCCCTAAACCATTAGCTTCAAGGTTCATTATCTACCTAGCCTTTTCCCAACTATATTGGGGTCGGCTTCCAGTCTAACCGGATGCAGCTGAATACCAGTATTTTACATGGAGCGACTGCCTATCTGACCTCCACAACCCAGTCAGTACTGGGTAATACGATACTCCTTGGTAAGACTGGTTGTCAGACTTTTTGGGCCACTGACTGCCTAACGACTGTCAAAGATCTGCAAATGACTGCCGGGACCAACGGCTTTACGTGCTTTCCGAGGCACGGAGGAAACTCGGTATGTAATGGGCGGTCACCCATCCACAGACCAACCTAGGCAAGCACGGCTTAACCTAAAGATCGAGCCGTGCTTGCCTAGGTTCATGGTCCATTAGCTTCAAGGTTGATTGGCAAAATTTTACAGTTTCGGGAAGTTTGATGTGCTAGTCTGTACGGATAGATGAAGACATCTATGCGTGAAAAACATGCTAATTAATTATTCTCGTTTCAGTGTGAACTGAGAAAGTTTTGGTCATGTCATGGTAAAAAACGAGGTGGTAGCTGGGTTTACTGGAATAACCAAGATTTTGTAACAATAATTATTTTGATTTAAAAGAGTGTCCATGGAGTTTCTTGCCCATTCTTCTCCATAGAGATCTACACTTTGGAATGTGCAACTACAATACTTTCTCAAGTTATTATGCCTTGTGACTGTGACTGTAGCTTCGCTTTTTTTTTTTGTTTTTTTGACATTTAAAAGTGCCTGTAAGGGTCTAATTGAAATAAATGCTTGGAGTTTGAGTTTGACCAGCGACGTACAAGATACTATAGACCGACTGACAACGTAAACGGAATATTCTAAAGGTTGATCACGTGTTCGGTTCATGGTACACGGTTGAATTAGTGTCGTAATACCTACTTTTAAAGCAAATAACCTGTGGGATATTGTTAGGGATTTGTGGACGCTTAATGTGCTTTTGATGGGGCAAGGCGGAGGACTCATTAAAGCGGTCGGTCTATACATAACATTACACCTGTCAAACTGCGGCGAAATGAAGGTGTACCTAATAGTACACCCACATTTCGCCAGTTATATTTAAGTCCCATGGTATAGGGGGCGAGCCTATTGCCATCAACCGGACACAGATTCATACTCCGTGCCGCGGAGTCTGAATTTTCCACGGAGCTTGATTTTTTCAATCAGAAAACACCCAATAACACTTTGCCCGACCTGGGGGAATCGAACCCAGGACCTCATGCTCAGCAGTCACGCTTGCGACCACTAGACCATAAAGGCAAAACTACTATAAGCAAAGATACTGTACTTATTTATATATATATGTACGTCCAGCTTTAGTACACATGGGTGGAGCCCATTACTCTAAGGTCTTGTTAAAAGTAAATTTAAACCCAAAAATCTGAATAGATCCTCATTAGTTTTTTGAACTCTAAATATTAATTAAAAGCAAAAAGCGTATGGAAATAAAGGCCTGTTAAATTTAGTCACATTAATAATCCCGGTCAAAGAATTTTGCATAGGGACATTTTCGCGTTGTCGTGGAAGGGTCCACACAAGGCGGGGATGGGCATAATGAATTAAATTAGGTCCCACTGATAACCTCTCCGCACAATTTTGGGACTGGGACTGGGGACGTAACAAAGAGATAATAATACGTGGATAGAAACTGGATAGGATTTTATAGTACAAAAGCAACACATCAAGCTAAAAACTCGAGATTCGAGATTAGCACACTGTATCTGATTTAAGTGTAATACAGAACTAGTCTAAATAGATACCTACTGGTAGCTACTTAAGGTGATTTCTTCAATGACACACGGTGACACATCAAGCTAAACATTTCCAGGTTTAGTTTAACATGATTGGTTGTTTTTTTTTATTGACAGTTTTATGTTAATTGCTTTACAGTACAGTTCGGTAAATGTTCAATTTATTTGTAAAGTAGAAGAAGATCAAGATGTAGAAGGGAGTTTATTTGAGATGTTTCATATTAAAGCATTTTTGATGATTTTTTTTTAACTTTAAATAAATTAGCAATTATGCAGTTATATTGCGAAGTGCTTTTGTTTTGAATGTCAAAATACCTACCCAAATTCAGAATCAATCAACGATGTTATGAAAAGATTTAATATATATGTAATTATCAAAGACATAAAGATAATTACAGAAGTCTGAAAAAATTGAGTCATTTAAGAAAAATATTCAAAAGCTTATTTAATAAAAAATGGTTAAATAGCGCATACCAATCTTAAGCATGATTAATCAAACGATAAAAATAAATTGAAATTACGAAGTATGGCCACAAAAACAGTGAACAATATATAAAAAAGTACATTATGAGCAGCATAAACATTTTATAAAAACAAGGTTCAAGATTAAGCGAGTTCTTTAACATTATGGCATCACACGGTCACACCTCATACAAATATATATTGAATTCTATAATAAAAAAATTGTAATTTAAACAAACATTCTAATGTTGCCTACTTTATTTAAATTATCAACAGAAATTTATATTGGTTCCTTCTTCCGCACGTTTTTGTTTCAATTAGAAGATTAATTTTATTTCAAACTAGCGGTTGCCCGTGACTTCGTTCGTCGAATTTCGCCTCGACGCCCCCCCCTCCTTCAAACGCCTCATGTAATTAATGGACGCACCCTTAGGTGACTCTGCTCTTCCACTTAACATTAAACAATGTATGTTTCTGCAATTGAAAAAATACTATAAATAATAGTGTTATTGCTTTATTCCATCATTAATTTCTCAGTAGCAGCCACGCAATCTGGATTTGTGGTTAATGGCAATAGGCACACCCCCTATTACATAGGACTTCAACATAACTGGCGAAATGTGTGTGTCCGATTAGGTACATCTCTGCCCAACCCTTCGGGGATTAAAGGCATGATGTTATGTTATGTGTGAGAACTGACTGCCAGATCAAAATGTGATAATGTACTGATGACTACAAAAGGCGTCCTTTTGGGTGCTGTAATTCTGGGCGGCAGAGGTCCGAAACAAAATTAAATTTCGTTGAAGCGACGATATGGCTTTAAAAACTGGTTTATATTGGCGCTATACAACTTTTTTTTCAAAGTGAATCCTGAGGCTGAGGCTTTTTATTCTAATACCGTTTTCTATACAACATTAAATGAGTTTTTGCGAGAGCCCTTAGACCTCCTTAATCCGGCAATGTCGCAAAATTCGTTGTTAGCATACGTCTACTAACTATTAACTACCTCCCGGCCAAATATCAAGTTTGTAGCACAAAAAATGAAGGACTTTCATACTAACTTGCGAGAGCCTTTAGACCTCCTTAATCCGACCCTGTCGCAAAATCCGTTCTTAGCTAAACTATAAACTACCTCCCTGTCAAATTTCATCTTTATACGTCAAGCGGTTTTCGAAATTTCCTGATGAGTGAGAGAGCGAGTGACCTTTCGCTTTTATATATTTAGATTATTTTGCAAAAAGTTATGAAAAACTAAAGAATCTTTCCGAAACAATTTTTTTTTAAATGACTTTTGTCAGAGCTGGTTTTTATAATCTTATTCTTAATATCCGCGATTGATAGGAATCGTTTGAAATCGCCGATTCATATTACGCAGCTTATTATTAGTTGGTTATTATTTATTGGTTTATTTATATAAATAAATCTTCTAGTGTACATTCAAAACTGGTTCCCAAAAGACACTGTCTTTACGATTTAATAAATCAAAACAGGTAAAATTGTCTTCTAGACGAAGAATGTCTTTATCTGCTTATGTAATCATACTTATATTCGTTGCTAGTTTTGTTTAAAAAAAGCAAGCGTTACGTACAGACGCCAGCACATCAAACTATCAAACTACTACAATCTGTTAAATTTCTTTAATAGATTTTCAACTTTATTGCTAAAGCATTAGGTTCAAGGTTGATTGGAAAAATTTGACAGTTTCGGGTAGCTTGATGTATTGGCGTATGTGCCTACTGTATAAAAAGACTATTCCCAATTCCAAATTATTTATGAAAATCGATGCTTCCTAGCATTGATTTGTGAATAGATTTTTCATGCTTTTATTACTCCGACCTTTCCAGCCATAAAGGAGTAACATAACTCTTTGGTGGGGACAAGAGCTTGCTAATGTCAAGTGGTCCGAGTCCGAAGTAGAGAGTTATGTGCATAACGCCTGCTCTGTGATTTATATCGCTTCAGTTTCGACCCACATACATATGTATGTATGACCACATACATTTTAAGTAACGTTTTAGACCGCTATGGGAACGCCACGTGCCTCTTCCATTTAACAGAATTTATGTGAAACTTTGTACTGTTTTGTTTTTGTTTCAGATCGCAGTTACAACGGACTATATTCGAAAAGCAGACTCAGAGATTTGCCCGCCAAAAAAGAATAAAGAAATCATTTTAATAATATTTTAACCCAGTATTTTTATTTTACTGCCTCGTTAGTCTAGTGGTCGCAAGCAACGACTGCTGAGCATAAGGTCCTGGGTTCGATTCCCGGGTCGGGAAAAGTGTTAAATTGGGTTTTTTCATCAGGAATTTCTCCGTAACAGCCACGGAGTTTGGTTTTGTGCCTGGTTGATGGCAATAGGCTTTCCCCCCTATTACATAGAACTGAAACGAAACTGGCGAAATGGACTGTTTACTAATATTAGGGGTTAAAGTATGAAATTGCCGATTTGTAAAGACGATTTCGTGATAAGTGATATTTCCATACTAACATATTTTGTTTTCTAGGAAACGTCTGAACCGATTACGTATGATGCAATTGCAATAGTTCGATTGAAATAAAGCTGCGTATCTTAAATTCTCAAAACACAGTCTATGACAAAAATATACCTACTATTGGTAGAAACCGACGACAAATTGAAACAGGTGTTTTGACACACTACCCTATAAGGTAATATGCAACTACTAGTACGGTTGGTGGTTTTAAACTCTAAAGGGTACGTCGTTTAACAATTAATCCAATAAAAATGGAATTAGCAAAATATATACCTAACTACACGTCAAAGTTACAATCAGAACAAAAAGAGAGAAAAAGAACGGCAATTTCATGGTTAAAGACCTATTATGTACACTTCGATGATTACGGGCGTGATCTTATGCTATATTATTTTTATATCAATCTTATTTCTGTAATTTTTAATTCGTTCTATCCATCTCCTAATCTCCTAACCCTGCAATTACCTACTCAGACATCTACACCTATAGTTATACTACTTAATAATAATCTTCAGACTTTATCCATCACGGTGGCAAATCTCAACAGAGACTATCCAGTTATGCAGAAACTGTTGTACCTAGTCACACTGTGAAATTTTGCTTCAATTGCCTTCACCTACATTTTATCCCTTCATCTTATAGATCCAGCGAAGAACTAAAACTTCTGGGAAGAAACCATGTTTTTTTTATGTTTCGTTTTAAACTTATGCTGACGTCAGCAAATAACTGTTATTATTTGTACATTTCAAAATAATAATATGACTTACATAAATCATTGTTTTATTACAGTAACAATACAATATCTAACTTCATACAAAGTTAAGGCATTGCATCTACGACGTACAAAGAGAAATCGATTTTTTTTCGGTTTTCACTAAATTGCGATTTTCTCCGTATTCTTATCGATTCCGTATCTGATTTTAATTTTGAGCATGCATAATATAGTTACTAACAACACAAAATAAAAAGCAAATAAGTTAACAGTGGGACTTCGGAAATATTACATTTCTAAAGTTTCTGTAGAATTTCTATGGAAATAGGGTTGTTTAATTGCATATGCCTATTTTTTTATTTTGTTCAAATGGAAAGATGTTTTATTAAATAAAATTGATAATGTTCGAGCCGGCGAGCCGTTCCATTTTTTTACTCTTCGACTTCCGAAGATATTAAAACTTCTTCAGATGGTAAAATAACATTTTCATCACCTTTGGTTTCTTCAAGTAAGTCCTCGTGATTCAGAACAAAACACAAATTACAAGAAATTACACAAAACATGATTAAAACATCGATGTTAAGTGCAACGTTAATTTTAAAAAAAAAAAATGTCGAATACCCATTAATAGATTTTACTATTCTACTTTTCAACTCTTACATGACAGGAGTCTAACTTAAAATACATAATTCTACACCAAAGAAAACGATTACATTTCATTTTATTATCAAGAAAGATAGTAAATTGGCAGTCAAAGTTTTCCAAGAATAGTTATAGTAAAGTATGAAGGTGACAGCCCTAACCTCAAAAATAAAAATTCAATAACTCGGAAGTCCCGCACTTTCCACACCTGGTTTTTTTTATAATATAGCATATTATAATATGAAACTATTCATGTTAAAAAAAAATGCGGGAACAATGAGACTAACCAAACAAAAAATTATTTTAATTTTACAAAAAAACTTGATATTTTCTTCTATTTACGACTATTTTTTTTTCTACTGAACTAGTAGATATAACAGTCCTTTTTAAGATCTCATCTATAAAAATTGCAAAATCGTATATCTGAGACAAAATAATGCATTTCTATGGTTTCTATGAGAAAATACCTTCTAAACTAAACATAAAAAAATCATGGTTCCTTCCCAGAAGTTTTAGTTCTTCGCTGGATCTATAAGATGAAGGGATAAAATATAGGTGACCGCAATTGAAGCAAAATTTCAGTGTGCTGGTATACAAGAAGCATCAGCGCACAAATGTATGTAGTAAGTACGAGGACACGACTACCAGAAACGACCGAGAACAGATCAGGCTAAGGACCGACGGCTTAATGACCTTCCAGAGGTACCTACAGAGACGTCTCGGAAAACCCACTCATGGACTAACCTCGGTAAAAGCGGCTTAGCTTCGCAAATTATCGATTGGCGCGGATGTTACTTAGAGTAAGATACAGAGACGAAACTGTCATTATCCCGCCAAAATATACAAATTTTGACAGATCGAAGCGTAAGTTTACGTTTAGTTTAGTCTCCATTGAGTTATTGAACTTTAGGCCTTGTCAAACCCCAGTTACCCAAGTCAAAAAAATTGAATTTCTAGTGCTAGATTAGGTAGTTACGCACGGCGACCAATAAAACCAGTTTATGCGGATCTCTCATTTTACAGGAAAACTATTCAAAGCGGAACCATGTTATATTGGCGTTTACGACTTAATTATTTGTAAAGCTTCCGGCGTGCTCGATAGATGGCGTTGTCGTCAAATTATAAGTCGCTATGGTTTCGTTACCTCGATTAGTACATAAGCAAACAGCTCTTTCTTTAATAATATCAGCTAGCGAGTCAGATTAGTACACAGTGGTTTCATTTTACGATTTCGCTAGTGTACCTTCAGGTCAACCTCCCCTAAATACCATCAGGTATTTAAAATGACCAATGTTAAATACCTGATGGTATTTAGGGGAGGACCATTTGGATAGTTTTTGAGTGGAGCCTCCGTAGGCCCGTTTCTCCGTCCCGTGTACTTGCAGTGGATCGCTGTAGCAAGGTACATGGTCCTCCGCACTAGCGGCGACAGTTTTACCCAGCATTGGCGGTGAGCTGAGTCAGCATTGGCGGACTAGTTCAAGGAGTGGCCACAGAGCGTGCTACTCTCAGATCAACACTACACTGGATGACAGCAAGGTGACGCAGGCACAGCCATCACGCAACGTCACGGGTGACGTCACGCGTAGTTCAGATAGCGGCCACCAGAGGGCGCCACGTGCAGGTTGGAGACGGTGTTTGTGTACATTTTTTATTTAATTAACTTGTCCACGAATTGGACAAACTGGTCGAGTCAAACGATTTTAAGCTCTTTTCCAATAAAGTTAAACCAGAAGAAATAGGGAAAACGTTTCAACTTAGAAAATAACTTCGTAATCTTGGACTTGTAAAATTTTAACAACATTTTTAAACTTAGAAAACTTTTGTTAGTATATTACCTACCAATTTGTGTGCAAGTTAGAATTAGGACTTGGAATAATTTATAGAAAACAGGAGAACGGGGAACCTATACCCGATTTCCACCTGATTTTGTGTGTCCAAAACACTTGTAAAATTGTAAGTAGTTTTGAGACTTGTATTATTTTGTTTGATAAGATTGTTCAAACTAAAAAAAAATTAATCAGCTGTTATTAACTTAAAGTTTGCAACACTCAGAAATTTTGCATATCTACTCTTTTGAGAAAGTTGTTATTAATTTATCAACTTATACATTTGTTTGCATTTTATTTACTTATTAAGTACATAAATCAATTAAAAATAAAAATTAAAAAAAAATTTAAAAAAAATAGTAAAAAATAGTAAATATCCCGTCTTCTAGTTATAATGATCAGCACAATGTTTATCACAAAGGGATTGACAAATTTTAAGAAATGTGGTAAAGATAGATTAACACTAGAATACATTGAAACAAGGCAAGAATTATTAGAAAGGGATTGGGCATTGTTTAAAGAAAATAACACTAAATTATATGAACGTTATAAAGCAGAAGATATAGTACAAAAAGTGGTTGATATCTATGATGTGACAGAGGAAACTTATGTTATTTATAAAACTTTAATGAAAACAGCTCTTAATAAAATTAAGTTAGCTAAAGATTCTGTACATAAAGCTTCAACAAGTATAATTAAATCAAGTAGTTCTTTTGTTAAATTGCCCAAAATATCCATTTCTACATTCTCAGGAAAATATGATGAATGGACAACATTCTATGATCTTTTCACATCATTTATTTATTTATTTATTGACACACCAACGACTTATTCACTAAATCATTACATTAAATATTTTCTAATTCAACAGCTTTGCGGTGAATTCGTCACTTATAGGTGTGCACAGCACTTGGATAATAAAATAAGTAATAAAAATTGAGGTAAAAATATATGAAAATAACAAAATTAAAATTATAAGGTTTACATTGGATTTAAAACGTAAAGTAGTTTTTAAATTAAAAATTAAAATACAGTATAATTCCAAAAAAATAAAAAAACAGCATTTAAATTGGAATAGAATAACAGTTATTAATTAAAACTTTAAAAAATAACAAATAAATTAGGGCGTAATTATTACATTATTTATAATAAAAATTTTAAAAGAATAGGATAGATTAAAATTTGAGTTAAAAAATTAAATTAAATTAAATTGTACAATATTAAATACATTAAATAGAGTCACGCAAATACACAAATTAACATTTTGTATATTTCACATCACTAGTATACAAAAATAATACATTAGATAATGTGCAAAAGCTCCATTATTTAAAAGTATTTTCTGGCGAAGCAGAGCAATTAATACGTCATACTCCTATAACTGATGCCAATTATAATCAGTGCTGGACTCACTTACAGAAGCGTTATAGCAATAAAAAATACTTAACAAATTGTATTATTAGGAGGTTGTTCGGTCAAAAACGTATGCAGGTGGAATCAGCTACAGCTTTGAAAGAGTTGCTTGATACCACATGCGATTGTCTTAATGCGTTGAATAATTTATACATAAAGGTGAGTACATGGGATATCATTAACATACATATTGTTACCATTAAATTAGACAACGAAACGCGTAAACAATGGGAGCTTGGTATTTGCAACAATGACTCCAGCAATGACTTACCAACTTTCAACCAATTTAAAACTTTTATAGAAAATCGGTTTTGAGCGTTGGAGTGTTTAGAGCCTAAAAGGGCACCAGTTCATCAGGGCAACAATAATAAAGGTTCATCTGGTCATACTCCAAAAGCAATGTTGGCTACGAGTTCATCAATAAAATGTGAAGAACACAAACTTTGTTTCTGCAAGAAATTCTCAAAACAGACAGTTGAAGTTAGACGTGATTTTGTAGCAAAACATAAAATTTGCTTCAACTGTTTAGGCGGCAATCACATTGTTTCTGAATGTAAAAAACCTACTACATGTAAGGTTTGTCAAAGGCGCCATCATTCACTGTTGCATTTAGGTCAGGAGTCGGACAAACGGGACCAACTTTCGACATCATCGGCTATCGACAGTGTTGGTTCACCTAATACTGGTCCGATAGTTTCGTGCCTGTCGACAGGTAATATTCCCAAGCCCAGACAGGTTTTATTAGCCACAGCACTAATAAAAGCCGAATTTCAGACTGTCCGAGCCTTGCTCGATCAGGGTTCGCAGGCATGTTTTGTAACAGAGGCCGTAGTTCAGCTACTCAACCTGACAAAAACCCCTACTCAAGGAACTGTTTCAGGCCTTGGTGGTAATACTTCAACCATGGCAACGTACATAGTACATTTTAATATCCAATCTCGGGTAGATTCAAACTTTAAAGTTAACGCTTACGTACTAAGTAAAAATTACATCGTACTTACCTGAGTGTAGAGTCAGCACTACCTTAGATTGGTTAAGCGTCAACACGCTGCAGCTTGCAGATCCAAAGTTCAACACTCCCAATAAAATTGATGTTTCTGAAAAGAAATACAGATCTTAAAAAGCAAAGTACAAGCAGGTAATAGGAGAATATTTACAACTAGGACACATGAGGCAGATAGAAAAGAACGACAACATGGAAAAGGAGAACATGAACAAGGACAACACATATGAGCACAAAATCATACAGGACGTAACAAGGAAAAAAGTACAACAAACCAAAGAAACCAGAACACAAAGAAAAGGAAGTAGAAATATAATTAGATAGTACCATCAAAATTCTAGGACTTACCTGAAACCGCAACTCAGACACATTCCAGTACACGGTGAATCTCCTGCCGCCGACGACCGCATCTATAACTAAAAGATCCATTATTTCTGTGATAGCACAACTTTTTGATCCATTAGGCTGGTTAGCCCCTCGTGTGGTGTTAGCTAAAGTATTTATCCAGAAATTGTGGCTTGCAGGTGTTGTTTGGGATGAGGAGCTAACCAACGACTTGATAAATGAATGGAGATCATATCGTGAGCAATTGTTACTTCTCACCAAGGTTCGGATTCCTCGTTGGCTTCGCACCAAGTCGAATGACTATCTTTAACTTCACAGTTTTAGTGACGCCTCCAAAACAACTTACTCAGCTGCGATGTACTTGCGGATTGTAGACGCAGATGGCAATGTTCAAGTGTCGTTGCTGGTTGCTAAGACCAGAGTAGCACCAGCTAAGGAGATAAGTATTCCGCGGTCAGAGCTCTGCGGAGCAGTCTTGCTGTCACAGATACTGTCTCAAACATCTGTCAAACATAAGTCTTGAGTATCTCCCAAGACAAGGTCAAAGAGTGGACGGATTCCACTATTGTGTTGGCCTGGATAAATAGCCACCCAAGTAAATGGAAGACGTTTGTGGCCAATAACGTCTGAAATATTGACCTAAATATAATCCAGCAGACTGCGCCTCTAGAGGGATACTTCCCAGTTCACTGCTAGAAAACGATTTATGGTTTTCTAGATCATCGTTTTTTAAATTACAAAATGTAATTTACAACAGGCCTAATAATTATTGCAATACAGATTTAGAAGAGTCAGCAAAGGCACATGTAGCGATCATTCCAAACTGTTCCTTCTTCGATCAATTTTCTCAGTTACTAAGATTGGTTAGGATCGTTGCATACTACCGAAGATTTTTAAAGGGGAACAAAATATACAGGAAAGGATATTTACAAAAAAACAGAATTAGACGCTGCACTCGAATACTATATTAGGAAAACACAGGAAGAACTATTTACAACAGAATATAATAGTCCAGTCAAATTAGGGTTTCACCTCGGAATGAGAGATAATAAGCTGGACCCAAAGGTTGACTGGTAGAGAATGTCTTGTGGCATTAAGTCCGCCTATGTACCATTATTGTACATGAAGTTATATAAATAAATTAAAAAAAAACAATTCACAATTTGTTGCAAATTCTATGCTCTAAAATTTTTATCATACAAGTTAACATCATTGGAGCTATAGAAACCGAGATAATCGCGAAAAACTGATTTTTGTGACATTTGACCTTGAATAACTTACGACGCAGACACGAGATTTTATGAGAGTTTTGAGACAAGTTTTAGAACACCAAAATGAAGCTGTGTACGAGTTTCCAGCTTTATATCTCTCAATCCGAGGTTGACCCCTTTTTTTGGCTTATTTCACTGGACTATAAGGAACTGAAGGACAAAGGCTACCGTCATCTACCCCGGTCGGAGCGGAGAATGGAACCGGCGAGAGATGTCGTGCGGTGTTCCACAGGGATCGGTTCTGGGACCGGCCCTGTGGAACATCGGTTACGACTGGGTGCTGCGCGCCAACCTCCCTACCGGCGTCAGCGTAGTTTGCTACGCTGACGACACGCTGGTACTGGCACAAGGGAGGTCGCACGAGGCGGCGGCCGAAAACATAACACACGAGGTTGCGATAGTCGTGGAGAGGATCCGGCAATTGGGTCTCGAGGTGGCATTGCACAAGTCCGAGGCCATGTGTTTTCATGGGCCTCGGAATGCACCACCGTCGGGATCCCTACTGACGGCAGGAGGGGTTTCCATCGGCGTCGGGTCGACGTTGAAGTACCTAGGACTCGTCCTCGACAGCCGGTGGAACTTCGTGGAGCACTTCCGACGTTTGGCTCCCAAACTGGAACGGACAGGGGCTGCCTTCAAGCGGCTCTTGCCCGACCTGAGGGGTCCAAACGCCTCCTGCCGGAGGCTATACGCGGGGGTCGTGCGGTCCATGGCCCTTTACGGGGCCCCGGTGTGGGCGCGTTCTTTGAGGCGGCAAGCCGCCCACTACCTGAACGCGCCCTAAAAGGTGATAGCCATAAGGCTAATCCGGGGGTACCGCACGATCTCCGGCGAGGCGGCTAGCCTCCTTGCCGGATTGCCGCCATAGGATCTGGAGGCGATAGTCCTCGCGCGCCTGCATGAATGGCGCGCGGAGGCACTACGTCGGGGGGAGACTCCGCTGCCGCGGCAAATTGCCGCTCAGCGGACAGACCTCCGGCGTGATCTCATGGCGACATGGAGAGAGCGACTAATGCAACCCCGTGCAGGGCACGCTACCATTGTGGCGATAAGTCCCCTCTTTGAGGAGTGGTTAGAGAGGCGCCACGGCGCCCTCACCTACCGCCTGACGCAGATCCTCACCGGACACGGTTGTTTCGGGAGGTTCCTGCACCGAATCGGGCGGGAGGAAACGCCCGGGTGTTTCCACTGCGAGGATCGTCCGGAGGACACGGTGGAGCACACCGTAGAGGTCTGCCCCGCTTGGGCGGAGCACCGCCGTGTCCTTGTAGCGGCGATTGGCGGCGGCGATCTCTCGCATCCGGCCCTGGTACAAGCCATGGTCCGGAGCGAGAGGGAATGGGAAGCCGTCACCACCTTCTGTGAAGCAGTCATGCTAGTGAAGGAGGTGGCGGGACGTGAGAGGGAAAGAACCTCACGTCCCAGCCGCCGCGGGAGACGCCCTGGGCGTCGGGGGTCACGTGGTGGCTCCCGGCCACCGTAGGCGCGGGCCTGTGGACGGCGAGTTATGGGCTAGCTCGCCGTCCGGCCGTCTTATGACGACAGGCCGTGTCGACGGCGCGTTCGTGTTCCACGCGCGCCGTAAAGAGATGTCAGCAACCGAGTAGGGGTTGTTCGAAAGAGACACCGTGGCCCTGGAACACAAAGGGCAAAGAAAGAACATGGATGGGTTTTAGTCAGTACAAGTCTGACACTCCCTTCCGCTCCGCCCAGAGTGGAGGGGGGGGGTCATTTGATGATTTCCCATCCAAAAAAAAAAAAAAAAAAAAAAAGGCTATCTACAATCACGCTGTCAATTCATTCAACGAATGTTTCAGTCTTTTTGAAGACGTTGGTCTCACAAATATCTCGTTACTTTGACGAGACGTTACAAATGGTCTTCCCAAGTTGATGAGTCAAAAATTGGAGACATTGTGCTAGTCAAAGAAGACGACTTGCCGCCAAGTCGTTGGTTGATAGGTAGGATACTACAAAAACATCCTGGAGATGATAATATCACCTGTGTCGTCACGTTACGCACCAAATCAAAAGGCAATCAACAATTAAAAGGCCAACATCCAAAATATGTTTTTTACCCGTAGTCGAATAAGTATTGTTCTGTTTACATATTTTATTTTACCATGATTTTTTAACAACTATTTTACACATTTATCTTGTTAAAATCAATTTATCCAACCATTTTTACGCTTGTTAACTTTAGATCAACTGTGAGTAATCAAATTATAGACATAATTTAAGTCTTTCTTTACACTATTTACAGTACACCATTTTTACAACCTAGAATAATTCATGTTTAGCTTTAAGTTATTGTCACATTGTTGTCAGCCATTATGAATTGAGTGTTATAGTTAAATATAAGAACCATAGCTTGTAGACTTTAGTTTCAATTATTTTCTCATGTAGTGCAAAAAAATGTTTAGTTCAACTTGCTTTAGCAATGTGCCACTTTAGTTCAGTTTAGAAGGACATTCCGTCAGTAACGTCCTTGGTGGGCGGTATGTTTACGACTTAATTATTTGTAAAGCTTCTGGCGTGCTCGATAGATGGCGTTGTCGTCAAATTAGAAGTCGCTATGGTTTCGTTACCTCGATTAGTACACACGCAAACAGCTCTTTCTTTAATAAAATCAGCTATCGAGTCAGGTCAGTACACAATGGTTTCATTTTACGATATCGTTAGTGTACCTTCAGGTTCAGGTCAACCTCCCCTAAATTCGATCTAATTGTCTATCTTCATCTACCGGGTTCACACTAGAGATGGGCAAAATGTATCACTGAAAAGAAAAGATTGAAATGTATCTTTCGATCGCTGGGATATGTATCATTCTTTTACATCTTTATAACCCTATGTATCCACACACGACACGCAGTGACATTACTCTGTGCTGCTCAAGTGCTCACTGCTCAGCGTGGCTTGCTTCGCTCAATTCAATCCAATGAATGAGTGAGAGTGATAGATAAGTACCTAAGCTGTTTGCACTTTGCTTGTCGTTACATTACGTATCTCTCTGATTTATTGGACTACTGTTTCAAGCTTTCGAATCTACTGCTTGAAACTTGAACTAATGAATGAAGCAAATTTATTAACTGATATTTTGTTTAGTTTTGTAACCAGAGCGCCAAAAGCACTTGATTTTGAGTGACTAAAATTTAGGCAAAGTACACGTACCGTCAAAACCAGTATAATTGTAAAGATACACTGACTGATACAGTGATACATTCGGATGTGAATGGATATAAAGAGTGATTGATGGAAACAGATTGATTCATATCTTTTTTATCTATCTTTCCTGAGTTACCCATCTCTAGTTCACACTAAGATTTCTTCAATGACACACGGTGACACATCAAGCTTGTGTCACCGTTTGTCATTGAAGAAATCACCTTAAGTAACTATTTTGACTAGTTCTGTATTAACACTCAAATCAGATACAGGGTGCTAATCTCGAATCTGGAGTTTCTCCTTTAGTGTGAACCCGGTGGATGAAGATAGACAATTAGATCGAGAGGTCGTCGTATCATACCAACAGAAAAACTTGATGAAAAAAATAACGTTCTAATCTGAGATACCTACTTAGTAAACTACACACTCAACACGAAACACCTTCGTAATTTTCCGTCAAACTGCAATTTCAAAATTATGTTTTAGCAAATTAAACCCTATTTGTTACATGAGTAGGTTGACTATAAGTAGGTACAATAACTATAGTAAATGGGTACCGAGGTAGATCTGCCTAGCCTTTTCCCAACTATATTGGGGGCGGCTTCCAGTCTAACCCGATGCAGCTGAATACCAGTATTTTACGTGGAGCGACTACCTATCTGACCTCCACAACCCAGATATTACTGGATAACACGAAACCCCTTGGTAAGACTGGTACAGACCAACCTAAGCAAGCGCGGCTTAATCTGAAGATTGATCCGAGCGGCGGTTATTATTTAGCCACGAGTTCCTCTACGAAGGTAGATAAGTACTAAAAATAATAGAACCAACCTAGGTAGGTACTAAGTTTGATATGAGGGAACTTCAAGTTAAGGTTGTATGTACATTCACAAAACATTTATCTGTATCTACAAACCTAGGTACCTACCTACTCGACATTGTTTTCGTAAATCTAACAGGGAATTTCCTTATTTCAACAGTATTTTCGTAAAACATTCGAATATGGCTCTCAAAGACGATACTGACTACAATATCCCAAAGGAGATAATCTAAAGATTCGATAAAGTAAGGAACTAGCTCTTTCCTGCGGCGTCGTCGCGTCTTCGTCGCCGCGCAGACTACAAAATGAGATGTTTGTTTTAAAAACCTTTGTAGTTCTGATGGAAACCCATTCAAAATTCTAATTTAAAATGGAGTTTGAAATTATGTGAGATATTATCGATAGACCACGGCTATATTTTCGAACAATGTGAATGTGGTAGATAGGTACGTCGTAGGTACGTAGTAGATATATGATAAATAGATAAATGATTAGATACAATAGCTTCCAAGTTCAATGGAGAAATCTTCCCGTTCTTAGAAGAAAGCTTGTATTTAGAATTCTACATAGAAGAATAAGTATGTAAGTTATTACCTACCTAGTGGGTTTTTATTTTTACTTGACTACAGCCAAGCCAAAAGGAAGGATTATAATTTTAGAAGTCTATGTAGGTGTACTACGTTTTTTTGTACCATTTATATGTTCCACCGTAGCGCTTAAACTACTGAGCAGATTTGGATGAATGAGGTGTCAATAGAATCGTTATGACCTTCGTTATGATCGTTATGTCGTTATAACAATAACATAATGCTAGATTATATGTGAACAAAATCATTATGGCGTCAAGTGTAAAGCGTAAAATGGGTGTCGTAATGACATATATTTTAATAGTGACGTGTGATTCCCGTCATAAAAACCGAGAAAAAGGACATCAATGTCATGTTTAGGTACGTAAACATTTTTAGTGGCCAATTGGGCATTTCCTTCGTAGTTGTTGTGAAATCATTTCTCTATATTTAGAGAATTTAATATAAGCAATAATGGCAATTTAATAGCAGCGGATGACTTTTGTGATGAAGGTAAGTTATTACTTACCTTCTTTATCACAGTCAGAACACCTCTGCTTAATTTTTTTCCCACCTCACTAGCGTAATAGTCCCGAATTTAAAAGTCCAACTCAGTCGAAGAATTAAAATAAAACGAAAATATAAGCGCCTACACAAATCAAATAGCACAATGATGTAAGGAAGACTAAAACAATAACGGTTACCATCTTGACCAATCCTTTAGCTAACGATAAGAAAAGCAAGCGAAAGAAAACAAGCAAAGGAATTGATATCTAGCCTTTGGCCCAATGAACAACAAAGTAGACACATGTTTAGTAAGTTTCCTCATGCGTAGGAATTATGAGGGAAGTTGGGAACAGGGAACTCCTCAGTCATCACACAAATACAAGTTTGTATCATCCGAATACAATACAGGTTGGCAATCCTACTATTTGAAAATGGACGGTCAAGCATGACTATTGACAGTGCCCAACAGTCAGTTATAGTTTAGCGTTTTTTCGACGCTCGTTTTTGGAAGCACGTTTTGCCGCAACCACTACCTGTACGAGCCTTTTGACCTGCTTATAATATAAAGCAATGTTTATTTGTCGGAATCATTGCTACCGACTGAACCCACCAGTTCGAGCCGAAACAACATCGGGTGGCGCTTCGAACATAAAAAATTCTCTGATATTTTGTGAGATACAAAAAACGTATCAAAAAAATTGAAAATGTGTTTATATGTTTTTGAAACAAATGAACATCCTCTGATGAATTCAATTATTTTTAACATAAAGTGTTAAAAGTTCCACATGAAGAGGCACCTTAAAACGAAACGTTGTTAACGTTGTCAACGTCAAATTGGCATTGACAGAAGCAAAAACTTGTCAACACTCTACACCAATTGGATGTGAAGGGTTTTAAATTATTTCCTTATTTTTGTAAAAAATATTGACATCCGTTTACTACAATAGCAGTGAAAGAATAAATAATCGAATATGATTGTTATTTACTAACACATTTAATTCAAAACTTCGTAGCAGACAGGACAGCTGGATTACGGTAAGTGTTTCCTTCAAAAACTAGAGAATTGCACTGTTTTTATTCCAAAATCAATGAAAATAATGTAATCAATAAATACTGGTGCTATTCTCGGACGGCTAGTACCGCATATGTTATGTGGTTTTAGTCAAATAATTAATATATAGTGACAATATAAACTGTCCGGCCTGACCCGTTAGATGTTTTAAGTGTGATAAGTAACGCATGCTTTCACTAATTAATATTTTTGTAATATATTATGTGAATTTTAATAACGTTTGCGGTTACTGCTTTTTCGTTCCAACATTGTGTGCTGTGCCCTTGTGTGCCAGACTTCCATGTAGGTATGTACTAATTTCAATTGCTTAAGCCTATCTAGCTTGGTACTTTTGGAAGGAGCTTTTCCTGGGTGGTTTAGAATATTGCAAGCATACAAAAAGACAGATAAAAAAATATTTTTTTTATCTCTGATAAAAATTAAATTAAATGCTTGAATAATTAAACCACACAAGTTTAAATGATATAATAACATTTTAAAAAATGCTAGGCGTAATATATCATGTTGCTGCAACATTTGTTATAGACTCGTTGGGAACAATCGGTCAGAAAGTTGAAGCTACTTGCAAGTCATCATTCTCCTGTCATTATCCCAATTTATTTGAGGTTGGCGCAGCATGTCTTCTTTTATACTTCTCTATTACTCGTCATCTTAGCATTCACCTCCTTTCTAGCCAAGCTAAGAAGCTACTTGCAAGTTCCAAAATGAATCTATGGCGAAGTATGCTTATATTAGTATTTTTTGTGTATAAAAGAATCTATTTTTGGTAAAATTTGCCCTTAAATGAACTTATAAAATAATATAAACCAGACACTATAAAAAAAATATAATAAACATAATTATAATGCTTCATCTTTATCATAATTTTCTGATGTCTTTGCCAAAACTATTCTTCATCTTGTAAAAAAATTAAATATGTAATAAAAAATTCATAGTTGCGTTTAATATTATTATGTTATTCAGAACAATTAATAATAAGCATAATTTTTCTCAATGATGATTTAACTGCAAGTCAGACATTCTCATGGCCGAGTTTGATAAGCTATCACATAATTAATTTCCTGTGGAAGTCATAACTGTTGTAAGCACTAAGTATGATAAATCGGAACACTAACTTCCGATCTTCCACTCAGTGTTATTTTTAACCGACTTGACATGATGATCTCTTAATAACTTCTAGTTACAATGTAATTATTAATTCATGACAAGAATTTGTGTGTCTACAACTAAAAAGATTAAAATAAAAAACTTTCTGCGAAAAAAACTAACTGTTTTTTTGGAAGTTGGTTGATTTTTTTTAAATTCAATTCTGGCCATACATGCTGATGATGCTGTCAGATATTAATAAAAAATGCCTTTTTCTTTATTTTCATAGGTTTTTACATTTCTAAATAATTTATTTACAGTTTTCCAATAACTATTTACAATAGTTATAACACCTCGTGTTCCTTTACATGTTTGTATGGAAAACACTTATTAAAGAATAATAAGTACAACTTATAGATATATTTAAAAATAAATATGAATCACTTAACGTTTGTTAAATTGCAAAAGTTTTGGCTTCACAGACGAAATTAAATGATTGATGCCCTGATAACGCAACAAATGTGCAATTATGGTAGGTACATAGTTAATACTCGAACAAATCAATTGTAACGGGTAACTCGTGATGCAATGTTTATTACTACTTAACTAGCCTAGCCTTACGTACGCAGGACGGCCAATCAAGCTTCACAAAACCAGATTATGCGGATCTCTCATTGTATAAGAAATCTATACACTGCGAGGCCAAATTAAAATGGAAATGTACAGCTTCATGTGCCGCTGTGTGTAGTCATTTGACTTCGATAGGCCAGTTGATTTTATTGTTATGTAGTTCCAATCGAATGATAAAGTAAAAAAGAAAATTACTGGGGTCGGTCTCTAAGTGATAATGAAATTATTGCTAGCTGTGTATCTTACGTTGGAGTAATAGTTCTAGATCCTGAATTTAAATTGCAACTAAAATTCCGATAATTGACACTTCAGTGCTTATTTTCATGATTCTTCCTCTTGTCAGACTAAACCGGAATTCGGATATTCAGGGGCGAGACAAACAGAAAAGACGTAAGACGAGGACGCGACGCAAACACGGCGCTCCTTCAATAAATTTTCATACAAAATGTATAGAAGCGTCGCGACATAATCATCATCATCATTTCAGCCGAAAGACGTCCACTGCTGGACATAGGCCTCCCCCAAGTGTCACCACATTGACCGGTCCCGTGCGTCTCGCATCCAGCGGATCCCTGCAACCTTTACCAGGTCATCGGTCCACCTAGTGGGAGGCCTTCCATCGCAACGCGTTCCAGTTCGCGGTCGCCACTCCAGAACTTTCCGGCCCCATCGGCCATCCGATCTGCGAGCAATGTGCCCTGCCCACTGCCACTTAAGTTTGGCTATTCTTCGGGCTACGTCGGTAACCTTGGTTCTCTTACGGATTTCCCCATTTCTGATTTGATCACGCAAGGAAACTCCGATCATAGCCCTCTCCATTGCCCTTTGGGTGACTTTAAGCCTTCTGATGAGGCCCATTGTGAGCGACCACGTTTCGGTCCCGTATGTAATCACTGGCAACACACACTGGTCATAGACTTTCGTCTTGCGACACTGCGGTAAGTTGGACGCGACATAAAATAAGCAGAAAAGACGGGGCGCGGACAGGACGCGTAAATGAAAAACGCGTCCTCGTCTTACGTCTTTTCTGTTTGTCCCGCACCTTAAAGACATGGAAATAAAATTGCTACCGAACATTCACCGGAATTTGTAATGCTAAAACCCTGTGCAAAACATTTATAATTCTATATCAATTTAAAAAAAAACCATTCAGTACAATTTTTGCACTTACGCTTTTTCAAACGTCCTTGAAGTATTTTCTGGTTACTATGTTCCATTTTTTGTTTTGTGTGTTAACTGACATACTGACAGGTTAGTTTCGATATGTACCTATCAAGGGAAGTTACGAGGGGCAAGTGCGCACGCGCTTGTAGACAGTTGTTTAGTCGTATCGCCGGGTCAGTCTGTAATCGACCGTCAATGAGGAGTAACCGTGCAGTTACGCAAGCATAAACTTTCGATTAAAATAATATGTTTCGCGTTTTTTTGGTTTTGTAATTTTTATTTTAAACAGTGATTGTGTAGTTGTAATTGCGTTATAATTGCTGTGGTATGTATTTTTTTTTTATCTTCTTAAATATTATCAGGAAAAACTAGATCTTCAAGCAAAGCTTTTTGTTTTTCGTTGTATGTTCCAAGTTGTTCTTTAATAATATTGGATTTAATGGACTTTTACAGTGCCTAAGTGGCAGGCTGCCTCGAATAGTTTAACAACAGCTGAGCAAGCCTAGAAAACGAATTTCGTAAATCTAAACTAGATACCTACATGAAAAATCAGAACAAGCCACACACCAAGTGAAACTTGATCAAACAACATTATTTATTCTTTAATAAACAGACATAAGCAGTAATTTTTTGTAAGAAGTGAAATAACCTTCGAATAATTCATCATAATTCAATGAATATTTTCAGGTATTATTACAAAAGTAAATCAATCTATGGCGGCCCTCTGAACTAAAAAATTTAAAAGTCGCATTAGAAAATTTTAAATACAATTGGCTGTAAAATGACACACAAATCAAAACAAGGCATATATTTTAAATCATGGCTCTCCAACAGTATTTTCACAATACACATTTATACTAACAAAATTTTATTAGGTTAACATAATTCGCATGGTGACGAAAGACTTATAAAAATGATGAAGGGTTCATTGACTGTAGTAGGTAACGGAATACTTAAGTCGTATAACACTACTGTATCTGTATTTGAACAACAACTATTGAAAGACACCTACTGCGACACCTAGAATAAACACGTGCACAAAACATGATCGACTTTAGTTTTGTATTAATTCATGAATTGCAAAGATTAAAAGCGTTAACGTCTTTCGAACATTTTCGGAAAATAGTGTTATAGCTAAATTAGACCGATTTTAGATTTTCCATAGAAGACATTTCGAAAAGTTCTCTGTCAAGTTTTTAGACTTATATATCCTTGCTTATGCGTTCGAAGTTTCATTAAAATCGGTTCCGTCATTTCGAAAAAAAATCACTTAAAAGTTTTTATGAAATGCCGTAAGACGTTAACGCTCTTAAAGTCAATACTGATACAGTCCTTTATTCTGTGACCGTTTTCCGCTTGATGGAAAAGGACCCAAAGACGTCTCTGTTCTAAGGAATACTGATGATCCCATTTTATGTTAGACAACACAAATATTCCCTAAAAGTTAACAAAATAATTGAAAGCTGATAAAATGTGAAGCGTTTATTAATTAATGATAACGGTAATTAAATTCAGGTTCAAAAATCGCATTAATATTGTTAGACAGACACTTCTTGTTGGAATTTGTTTAACCCACTTACAAATTACCTCATAACAATTAAAATATTTGATAGAAACACGACTCACATGCTTAGTTTTTGTTATCTATTGTTTTCAGCTGTATATAGTCCTTGTTTTTTTTGGTACTTTAAAAAAAAAAACATTGCTGACGTCAATTAAATGTTCTCTATATGATTTGATAAAATTCTGTAAAATAAATTGCCCCACTTTAACGGAACCTTGTGTTTAGAAAAAAGGCTTCTAAATGTGAAGTTAGACGTCAAAGCGGAGGTCTATGTAATTATTTTTTGATTGTGCTCTGAAGGAATTTAAAATGAGCCTAAGCGGAGCACTTTCTGCGTCTCTAAGTTTTCAGAGCGAAACCACAGAGAGTTTTTAGTTTTGATCAGCGTTCGTTATGCAAAAAAATGTGTGTGCTCGCCTCATTTCTAACATTCATTAGTCTGGTTTTGCCAAATGTCTAAAACGAGCATCCTTACAATATTTTATCATTTAGCTTTCTTGAATACATGAAAGTAAATCATTACTGGTCCTTACTGGCTGAAAAACCGCCTATAAGCCATTTCTTGCGAAAGAAGATCGTGTTTATTTATCCCACAAAAATCATGCCAGCTTTATTTTACTGTCAGCAATTTCAAAGGAACGTTTTTAATATGAGGGTGTTGTTGAGCATCGGTTTTTGGTTCAGTCCACAACGAGAACGTGGCACTCACGAGTCACATATCAAGTGACAAACGCTGGAATGTTCTTAGGCTAGAGAAACCGACACCAACAGAATGTGGCTTCACAATAAAATTGTTTTTCGCTTTGTTGCCAATATTTCTTACGACACTCGAATATATGAAAGGGTTTCCCCCACCCATAAAAGTAAATATTTCAAAGAAACGAATTTTTCTTTATTTTCTCTGGCGTCGTAAATAATATATCGCTGCGAACGTTCGTTTTGAAATCGTATCACGTAATTATTAGCTATGTTACCTTCAAAACTTAGATACACTACACGCGAAATAGCTTTTTTTTTGTTTTTGCTAAAAGCGCTAAAGCGTTCGCAGCATCCCAATTAGGTTTAACTCAATATACTCGCGTTAATAAAGTAAAAGAAAATATTCGTGGTCTTTCATAGAAGCTTATTACGAATTTAAGCACTGACATTATTCAAAGGGTACGTAGGAGGAATACTAATGTTAGTGGAGAAAGTTGGGTGTATAGCACCTTGGTGAGCACGTTACTCCAAAGATACAACAATGTGCGGATAATATAAAGTCATTCATCCCATTTACTCATTTCAAATAGGCTATAAGTAATATTCACTTACAATGTTTTTACTCTATTTACATACTAAATCTAAACCAGACTTATAATTTAATATAAAACTGCAATATATTATGTATACTACAACAATACTTTCTCGTTTTGTGTCGCTAAATAATAGCAAATAAAAGAAAAATATGCAAAAGCGATGTAGAAATACACACTTGACAACACGGAATTGCCACCGCCGACGCTGAAAATTGGTCCAATGATATTCGAACACGATTTTCTCAGTACTTACCGTCTCTGTATTGAACGTTTTGAGTCTCAGAAATATATAGAATCTCTTTGAGTTGAAGCACTATTGGACTCGCAATTTATTTATGCAAATGATTTATTTTCTTGAGTAACTTGGACAAAACTTAGAATAGGAACTGCTAAAGAAATATAATACTTAGCGAATAGAAGAGACAGCATGTTATGTTTGACAACAAACAGTTTACTATAAATAAAGACATAAAGTTTTTTGTTCAAAATTACAGTAGCGACAAACGCTGAGAGTGCCAAATCGTGACACGACTACGAGTAACATTTTTATCTGTCGTGATCGGGCTGTTTGCTAGAAAATCGCGTAATATGTCGAGACAAGGGTACTCAACGCCAGTCACTCAGCGGGTTTTACGAGTTCTATAATATAAGGTTACGCGCTAAAACCTATACACAATGCTCCGAATACTTGTGGCAGGGTGTGATGCAAGCGCTGGAAAATTTACGGGAAACTATCTCAAGTTTATAACTTTCGATCTGAGAACAATACGCAAGCAATTGTTCACAGATTGTTTACTTTGCAAGTTTTATTTTTCTTAAAGTATGCGGAAAATCAACAATCACATTTTTGAAAATGTTGAATTTTCTCGATCATTCCTGGCTTCGCGATATTTTTGTCGATAGGCCGTATTTTTATTAAGTATTTCTTCAATACGTCAACTTTCAGCCCTTTCTAAAATTAATTTTGTTGCTCATTGAAGGCGTGCGGAGCTGTCGTCGCTGACTCCCGATAACATTGACTGATCGGACATTGGACGGCTGGAATAGATGAGAGAAGTACGTGCTACGTCCGAAACTCCGCGTGATGAATCGGCGACTTGTAATCGTTGGACTAACACGGGTACCGTAATTTGTTAAGGGAAAGTTCATTGGGTCCTGGGTCCTGCAGATGTGCACTATCATCTATTGTAAACGAAAACGCGACATGTTTATTTATGGACCGTTAAATTAACTTCGGATTTTCTTTTGAGCAAAGGAGAGCCCTTGGTGAATAATAAAATAATGCTAACCTAATAAATGATTCGTTGAAGTATACTTAGGCGTATCGTATCTCTTTGAAAAGTTATACTACTTACTCTTTATTGTACTGATTGGTTACCGGGCCTTGTTCATTCAATCGTTTTTTTTAAGTTTCAAGCTTTTACTCTTAGTACGTTTTTACCTAAAATATTATTATAAAAAAATATGAAACAAAGGATTGAGCCCTTGCAGGTTTTTTTCTGCTGATTACTGATATTTTGGTCCAGTAAGCACTTTTTTTTCTCAAAATCAAACTAGAGGACACTTTTCTTGTCTTTTGGGTCTTTGCAGACTCTGGAAAAACTGTTCGGGTCTGTATTAATGAGGAGAACGTGCCGTGCTTGCGACGGAGCGCGAAACAAATCGATGTCTCGTAATCGACGGACTCGCATTTCGGGCAATTTGTTCGGGTGAAAATATTACTACTTTTTTATAACACTTGCTCGGTATTTATCTCAGTCGCTTAAACATGTGACCGTCGTGTAACGAGCCTGAACGAAAGTGAGGCTTGACTATTGGGAAAAGTTGTTCGGATATTTTCATGGATTTTTATAGAATTTTCCGTGATGTGAAATTTGATTTTATGTTTTCTGCTGATAGGTGTACAATACCCAAAAATATTACGTACTAGCTGTTTGCCCGCGACTTTGTTTATGTGTATTACATTTTTTTTTTTAATATTAATATGCTATTTGAATGAAAAGAAAGAAAATTGTGTTTAATCGGCATTATTAAAAATAAAAAAACAACTTAAAAAATAAAAAAAATAAACAAACAAAACTAATAATTCCAAAAGGGCCTCAGCTCAGTCAGTATAATGCCAGATGGCAACACAAGGTGTACCACCTGACGCTGATTTTCAGCTGAAGCCCACTAGTGGCATACGCTCGAAAACATAAAGAAACACATATAGGTACATAATGTATTATAAAATTCTAAAATATTTTGTACAAAAACCAACTAAAATAAAATGTCGCGAATCTTAATTATAAAACAACAACAACAAAAAGATTTATGTAAAAAAGACGCAAAAATGATAACATCGAAAAATTTATAAAGATAATAAAATTGATGAAAAGTTCCGAAGCTCGCAGTCCCATAACGATAGGTTCAGTTGTTTCAGTCGTCAAAAGATGAAAAGATTACAGAGATGAGAGATCAATCCGAAATCTTAGAACACGAAAGCGTTATCACAATTTTAGTTCCGTCTGAGTATCTTTATCTCCCGTACATTGCTTCCTGTTGGGCGGTGACCTGTTATCTTGTACGCCACCAATTCATTCACACTGAAATACGATGTGACTAGCTAGACGCTAAGTTATCGTCGTTTTAATTGTAATTGCTCTAATTAGAACATATTACTAAGCTAAGAGTGACTGTGGCGATGTGACATTAGAGGAATTTTCGTAATCCGCAATTGTTTGCGGATTACGAAAATTCCTCGCGTGACGGAAAAAATTGTTATCATCTTGTTTGCCGTAAACTACCCACTCTTACCTTTTTTGTATTATTCCGTTCTATGGGCGTAAGTATTGTTCTAATTCATAAACACAAAACCTGAGAATTTAAAACCAACTATTCAATTTGTAAACAGAAAAGTATACCTTGGTACGTACCTTACCTATGTTTTAATGTCAATACTAGGATGTAAAAGAGAAAACATCATCTGCCTTGCCTTCTCCCAACTATGTTGGGGTCGGCTTCCAGTCTAACCGAATGCAGCTGAATACCAGTATTTTACATGGAGCGACTGCCTATCTGACCTCCACAACCCAGTTAGTACTGGGTAATACGATACCCTTTGGTAAGACTGGTTGTCAGACTTTTCGGGCCACTGACTACCTAACGACTGTCAAAGATCTACAAATGACACCCGGGACCAACGGCTTAACGTGCTTTCCGAGGCACGGAGGAAACTCGGTATGTAATGGGTGGTCACCCATCCACAGACCAACCTAGGCAAGCACAGCTTAACCTAAAGATCGACCCGAGCGGCTGTTGTTATTTAGCCACGAGCTCCTCGGGATGTATATGAGAATTATGATGATTAAATAGTTATAAATGACTAATAAACATAGAACAAAAAATATATATCTTGGTGTATAGCTTCGCGGTTGTGTGTACTTGAAATCACTACCTATCAATTACGAAGCAACTTAAAAATAATTATAAATTAATCAAATTGACTCACTGACTGATATTTTCAGTCAAGATCATGGGCCATGGTCACCTTATCAAAAATTGATACTTAAGTATAATCTCACTTATCGGTTAGGATGAGGTCAGTACTAAATTAGGTGATATCGATCGGTACAGCACGGGGCGGGGCGTTAGGCTCGCCCAAATTAAAATGATTCATTTAATAAAGGCAATCGCAAGTGTGCACTTTTTGTACAGTCGCCAGCGCATCAAGTTGTCAAATTTCTAAAATCTTGATAGTTAATGAGAAAAATTGACAGTTTGTGGTAATTTGATGCCAGCAGTGAGACAGTCACAGGCTGTTATTTTTTTACCAGTGTTTGTGCCAGTAGAAACATTAAAGTGAATAGTTTCTAAGAGTCGTAATTTGCAAGAAATGTTACGTTAGATATATTTTTGCTAGATCTGTCATACCTTCAACCTCCCAAGAAACCGTAAGCATTAATGCCCAATTACGTTCTAATTCATGTCATTGAGTACAAAATTACTCTAATAATGGTTTGTACTCGACCTTGGAGTATATGAAATTATGATTCGATTTAAGCACCTCGAGACCGGAAAACTTAGTCTAGGTAAGCCAGATTTGATGGTACTGTCAAGTTCTCTACAAGCTACGCTTATGTAACTTAAAGTACTTGCATAATTCGAGCAACTTTTATGATTTTGGTATATCATTCTAGGCATAACTTTTGGCCTAAATTGACGTCTTAAAGCCATGTTATATGGTGTATGTTATTACTTTAAGTTGACTTGATCGCACGCTTTTGCATACTAAATCAATAAGCGACTTAACACAACATAAACTAGATTCATAAAGCTTTTAAGTTGTTGGCTCATCGTCTTATTCCTTAGATACCAACAACGCAGGTTGATTCTGTTTACTCTTGCATTTCCATAACTTTGTGGAAATAATTAAAACATATTTTTTAAATGATCACACATTATATTGTATGATGCTAGTTATTGCTTGCATGATGGAACGTTCACTTGCGGTAGTCGCGCAGCTGACTGGCAGGAATGTAATATTAGAGTAGATGGCGCCTGGTATCATGTGTACTTCCCATAGGAATGTTCATTGGATTATCGTTTCTGCGGGCTCCTAGCACCTCACATTCGTCACGTCGTGTCGCGTGTGACGGATCGCGCCACACACTCATAGGGCTGCTTTGACGAACTTAAGTTTTTCTTATCCGGAAATAAAGAGACACTTCGCTAGATCTATTTCCACAGTTCGATCAATCTAATGCGGAAATTGCGAAAACTATTCCAAATCTTATCATCAGGTTAGATAGTAGCCAAACGTGAGATAGTATAAAATACGTTATAATATTGCATGACTATCGATTTAGATAAAGTGAAACATAGCTGCTGTGTATGTCCATGTCCTTCCGAAATTGGCACAGAGCAGTACACAAAGATGAAATCCAATTATCTTGCCAGATATTTCGTGACCTAAAAAGCACGCTTCAACACGCACAACACTGAAATTCCGGAGGAAACTAACACTAAGCCCTCGTTGAATGGAAGCTTAAACCAAGAGACCGTAGATATGCCCAAACGCAGACTTCGAGGTCAAGACAGCCCGGGCCAGCCCTACACTCGGCACCCGGGTCGCCGGATTGATCGAGGAATTACGTGGCTAACATTCACCAAAATGATTGATAACCGTCTTGGGGAAGGGAATTATTGTTGGATCCCTGATAGGCGTTTAGTGCGATAGTTGATTCCGATGCTCGTACGGCGTCGTTAGAGACCCTAATACAGTGCTATCTCCGCCGAGGTTCCCGTTTCCGATGTTTGTATGTGTTAGATAAGAATATTACGTGTCTTATCTCTTTCACTACGTTTTAGGGAGCTTTTGGTAAGTCTGTATTCAGCATTGCTGGATTAGAACAACGATTTCGAAGTCAGATTCTAGTCTTAAATATGAGAGAGCTCCTACGGGTACTTGGGTTGTCGTACGGTACTGAAAGTGTGTTGGCAAGAATTAAAGTAGTCGCACACGTAGAAATTTCTATGCGCATAATTACATATGTTAAACGGAGCTTAGCAGTAAGTATCCCGTCGTCAGGTAATAACCGACACAAATTACGCCTATTTAATTTTACCATAGGTAAAACACTGTTCTGGGTTTAAGAAAAATTTTAGAAAAAAACGAAAAGATGGCTGACTGTAAGTATATTGTAATCCTTTTTAATGAAACCTACGATTTTTCCACAAACCGTTTTGTTCCGCTGTCAGTTTCATGATCTACGACTCCATGTATCTAAAATCTGTTTCAAAATAAATGGATTTTCACTTAGCAAAATTTGGTTAAAAAATTCATTTTGGTAAACAGCGTGATAAGTACTTACTGTTGTTTGGTCGTTATCAATTCATGGCCAATATCTTTATTATCGATCAGAACTACTACTACACGAGTTTGTATATTTTTAACAAAACTGCCTATGTAAACAAATGTTCAGGTTTTATTTATATCACGTGACGCATTTTTAGAATTGTTAATTATTGTAACGTACAGTAAGTAATATGCCATTTACGATCCTATTACTTTCGTTGTACTGTAATTTCACACTATTGGTTATTTTGTTGAATAATCGATAAGACCAACTAGTCAAGTTGGTCTTATCTATTACACTAGTTTATAAAGGGGTTTGAATTTAATGTTAAATTATTTTTTTTCCAAAGTTGCGGCCACGCTTAAACCTGTATTTATCGATAGCTGGTATCAATTCAAACAACACGAGACAAAATGTTCTAAAATGTTACCTTTCCGAGATATGAGCTATCAAAGTTAAAGTCCGTTCACTGATGCTGATGAGAACAACTTTGATTTGATTAGCCATGCATAAAACCTGTTTCAATCGATAGCTGGCATCAATACAAACAAGTTTTGTATGAGATAAAATGTTCTAAAGTGTCACGTTTCCGAGATATAAGCTATCAAAGTTGTGCTGAAGATGCCATCAGTGAATGGACTTTAATTTTGATAGCTCATATCTTGGAAACGTGACACTTTAGAACATTTTGTCTCAAATTCAAATCATATTTTTCTGCTACCCTAATTGGTGGTTGTAGTTTCATGTTTTATTCGACACAATCATTCAACTTGTTTCCAATGTTATTATAATGTATAGCATAAAGACTCTGACAACCAGTCTTACCAAGAGTTATCGTATTACCCAGTACTGACTGGGTTGTGGAGGTCAGATAGGCAGTCGCTCCTTGTAAAATACTGGTATTCAGCTGCATTCGTACACTGGAAGCCGGTGTTAACATAGTTGGGAAAAGGCTAGATGAGATGAGTATAGCAGAAAGTGTTTACTAAATTCTGATCTCTTTCCCTACATTGGTGGACAGTTTATAATGTAAAAATGAGAAAACCCATTAGAGATTCAAGATTCAGGATTCAGGGTGTGGCGGGTTAGATTTCAGGATTTCCGGATTTCCTGTTGCAAACCACGATAAAAACTGGGTTCCTACGTCTTTTGTGAAAGTTTTAGAAACGTTTTACTGTATTTATCATCAAAAGTTAACGTTTTTTCCCAAAAAACATAGTAATTATGAGTAGCTACCAGGGGGACCGTCTTTACCAAGATCTAAATTCTTGAAGATCACCTTTCAAGGATTTTGCCATAAAACAATGTAAGAGGCTGACTGTTAGTCCATTATAAGAGAAAGTTGTCCACAAATCTAAAAAATGTTGATGAAAATTTGCCATTTTTATTATATTTTACTAAAGGATGATTTCCATAAAACGGCTCGCATCGCATCGGATGGGAACGGATTTTATAATTTTTAAACGATATTAAATCGTATGCACAGTATTTAAAGTGTATATTACCAAGCCGCGCACAGCAGCTTGACCGCGGGTGTCTTCCGCGACACGCGATCGTAGCCGAAAGTATACTGCGACGCGCGATCGGCTCCGTGTCGTATCCGACACGGTAGGAATGAAACTATTTGACTAGGCGCAGAAACGGATACGTTCGCAAGCGACGATACGGAGCTGATCGTCTGCATCGGCATCCTGCCGGACACGATCGGCTGTCGCCGCATCCGTTCGTATCCTTTCAGATACGATGCGATGCGAGCCGTTTGGTGAAATCATCCTTAAGACTTTATCGTTTTCATGTAAACAAATATTTCCAAAGGCAGACCTGACGAATTTTTTTTAATATTTTTTTCTGGATAACTCTTTCCATAATAAGCAATAATTAACAACTTTCAGCTGGGGTATCAAAATCATATAAACTAGTGTTATTATTAGTTTATTAGTACCTTGACTAACCTTTCAATGAATTTTCCACCTATAAAAAAAAACATTTCAAAACTTTCAAGGTTACCTTGTATGAACTGTTAGTTTTTTTATGATAAAATTTAAACAACAAGATATTAGCTCCCTTATAAAGATTTATACATAGACACAATAGTTAATCCACCGTAACTAAAATATTGAGATATCGATCATAAGGAAGTTGTAATTCAAGGCTGATCTATTGATTCGTGTATAATGCTTATAAAAAACTACGCAATAATTTCGTCAAAAAACTGACAAATATGTTCGATCAAAGCTGACGTGAAGTTCTTCTCAAAACCAGAAAAAAACTTCAGTAAATGTCGTTATGCTGTTGGCGTTGGCGTATCTTCGCCGTGTCATTACGAAGATTACATGTTTATAGACTCAATAATGCATAATTACGTATCCAACATCCTGCATTATCTAAAATTGGATATTACGTAAAACAGTATATTACAGAGATAACATTTCGATCAGGGCACACATAAAACGACATTGTCAAAGATGTACAACAAACACAAGGGTTAATGGAAATCCTCAATCCAATCTGGCCGAATAATTGGTTAGACCCACCTGGCTGGGAACAAAGCGTACCAGCGACGTTGTTCACTGAGGGTTTATTGGCAACCGATGTAACATACCATCGCAAATTAACACAGCCGACCTCAATATTATCGGGGAACATGGCCTTCGCCTTGTGTCCGAACTCACTACACACTAATAGCTAATTTTCCCTCAGCACCTACCACTCAAGAGGCAAATTGACAGTAATAGATTCGTTCCCTCCCCTTTCTTACTCTTTTGTAGTAAAATTGTAGGGTAGCACACTATATTGTCAGGGTTTATATTCTTCCATTGTTGCTTTATATTTCTAGAGTAGATACTAGACGGGGTTTTCCAAATACACCAAAACCTAACATAGCTTTTCAATCTTTGTTTAGTAAAAGGATTCCTTTGAGTGACACAAAAAAGTGACTTTTCCACGAAAAGTTCGAACATGTGAAGCCGGGCTACAGTTCCAGTCATTTCATTATCTCCAACACAAAGCATAATAGTAGGCCCAGGTATCTCTCGCAACAATATGCGGTATTTGTTATTTCAACAATAATAACCAGAGCATCGATTATTGTGGTCCTTCCATACGCAGCTATGTACATTCGGTCCTTTGTTTTTCGGCGGCCATGTTTAGTGGCCAGCCTTTAGTAGGGAATTGGAAGTGTGCGACACAAAGGGTCTTAAATTAAATCAACTACCCCAATATTCCCTGCAGGAGTGCTTTATAGGCAGGGAGAGTAGAGAGTTGTGACCACCGCCTTACCGACTCCATATTGAATTGACTAAGTCTTGCTTGGCAGCATAAAATAAAACGTGAAATGGACGGTACCTACACGCTACTTCTTCCAAATATTTTTGCTTTTCTATCAGAACTTTCGTGCCAGAGTGAATTAACTTCAATCCTTATTTTTCAAATGTGTATTGTCCGTTTCTCGGTAAATACAGCGTTGCTTGCAAAGTATAGAGGTGCAAAGTTTGTCTCACATTTTATTGTTCTTTCATGTTTCATGGAAGCTACCGCGCACCTATACATAAACTGTTTATTAAACTTTGTATCGTATATCAGCGACAAATATTTTCGATGTTTTCACAAATTGATGTCCTATTTATATCTTTGTTAATGATTACCTTACTGTTGATTACACTTAATTAAACAATTAATTGAACAAAATATCTTTTTTTTAGCAGTCTCTACTATGACTTGCACAATGTCTAAGTGACATTCTTTTGTTTTCTTATCATTGTTACAAAATTGTGAACTTAGGTTTGTTCAGATAGGCAGGGTCAGTCATTGACCATTCTATTTTATTTCATTAATTGTTTCAACCTTGTCTATGAATCAGCCACTAAAATCGTGGTTTCCTTTATGTTGTGGAATCATATTAATTAAAATTAATAATTACGAATAATACCCATTATTTATTGATATCATTTATGTTCATAGAACTAATATCATATTCTTATTTTTTATATAGGATAAGAGAAATGATCCTAGATGATAGCGTAATAGTCCCTTAAAATTCACTTCTTGATTTATTTTTCTTTCTGTTCTCAGGTGGAAAAAACATTATAATGTCATCGCCGTCCAAGCATCGTTCGAAAAGGCAGACTCGATACAGACGCCTGTTACACAAACGACTGCCAATTACAAAATGGCTTCCAGAATACAATTCGGAAAAGGCTGTAGCAGATTTAATTGCGGGCATCACAGTGGGGCTTACGGTTATACCACAGGCTCTGGCATATGCGACATTGGCTGGGTTAAGTCCACAGGTACTGTCATATTCATAAAGTAAATATTTTTCAATGATATTAAGGACGGACGGCTTCCAATTTTAATATACCATTTCTGACCATCTTCCTAGAAGGCATTTATACTTCATAAAATATTTAATCTCGAACAGCGTTCGACGTTCTGTTATCATATCTCCTAGCTGGTACAGGTCCTCCGAATATTTTGATCCAAGGAATCTGAATAACGTTTTAATATCGACAGGGACTCACAGCTTCGCAGGTAAAAGTCGATGTGCTCCAAATACGAGGTTCTGATTGCATTTTTGGGGAGCAATGACCGGGTTGTTTGAGATATAAGGCAATTTACTGTAGACCTTCGGAGTACAGGTCAAAATATAATGCGAACACGTATTGAAAGTATAAAGTTCATGTAATTATAAATAATGACTTTTTTAGTTTAGAACTTTCGAATTTGATTGATAATTATGTATGGTATATGTTATATAATTATATCCTCACGTAGACATGTTGCTAATTATAATATTTGGAGATGCAATTATAAGATAACATTTTGGCATATGATTTATATTGAATACTCAACACTGACTCAAAACAAGATTCCATTGTTCGGTTTTATCATGAAAAGAAGTTCTTGATGTAGCGATAGCATATACCTACAGTTTTACGGTTCTTATTCGATTTCCCCTATGTCACAAGGCCTACCGAAAAACATCCTACACGCTGCTTACGTAGCAAAACTGTAATATGTAGTACTTCACACACGTAACCCAAAGGTAGTGAAATAGGTGTTCATAGTCGTAAATTTTTCAGGACGGTCTCTACTCATCGTTTATGGGATGTTTCGTCTACATAGTTTTCGGGTCTTGCAAGGACATAACTTTGGGCCCGACGGCATTGCTGGCTCTCATGACCTACCAACAAATACAGGGCAGAAACACTGACTACGCAGTATTACTCTGCTTTTTATCTGGTGTAGTACAACTTGTAATGGGAATGTTACATTTAGGTAAGTTTCAAATTCTCTTCCTTATTTTGTGTGACGTAAAGAGTTGTGTATATCCGAATATGAAACGTAAATTGTGTTTTTCCCGCGTAAAGGGTACTTGAATGCCGATGAATGGAAGCCTACAGCATTCGCACGGCGGGGCTGCAACCCAGCACTACCGCAATCTTTTGTTCAACAAAGTTTTATTGCTTTGAGAAAGAATCCTGGCATTTTGCGTTTTTATTTTTTCTTACAAAAGGAGCTGACTCAGTAAATTCAGTCTTGCAATACGAACAGCAAAATGAAAACAAGCCGATGTGTTCCCCATCCTTTGATGATCTTTGTAATACAGAAGTGTGTTGTGTACTCGTAGAAGACACGATTCTTGCTTAGCATAATGTTCTACTGTGTACATAATAATTATATCCTGTACTGACCAAGGCCGGCGCGCAGTAAATACTGCTTGTTACTAAAGTGAGAGTAAACCTTTATCGTTATACAACTGCACTGTAAAAAATGATTCACTATTGACGGTTTAAGTTAAACTCGACCTTATTTTTTAATTATCACAAGGACAAACTTCTAAATTGCTTTGTCCTTAAAATAGGACATTATGGGTTTCATTATAAACGTGTTATTTATCGCTCTAAATGTGTTTGTATGAGTACATTAAGCCGGCTCAATAATTTTCCCTTTGTTATCTCCAAATTGAAGTTCGCTACCTATCCGCAGTAGTATAGGCGGTAGTTACATTTACAATGCGTCCTCAATTATCGTCAGTAGCTAGTTCATAACTAGTGTATACTTTAGTTTGTGAGCTTATCTCGCTATCATTATCCAATTTCCATTCAGTGGCGGGTATGGGGTCTGTTACATTATTCACTGGTGCTCGCTTAATTTCATCTCCTCTTTCCCGACGAAATGTACATTCTTCTTGTTGATTGTCATTTAGTTGTTCTGTGAATTAACTTCTTTTGTTGTATTATTATTTATTATTATTTGAACTATAGTTATTTGTGTTGAGGTCAATTGGAATATCAATTAATGTATTAGGTTTATGATTTCTAAGTTATGATTTTCTGTAATTAAAATTACGATTAATGGTGGAGTACTAAAAACTTAACTTAAGAGGTTCTTAACCTATTATTGAGTGAATAGTGTGATAAATATGATTAGTATCTTTAACTACTGTTTTATAGCATTCTGCCTTAACTAAATTTTATGTTTAGTAATCTGTTTATTTATATTTATGTGTTGCGCTGTACCGTGCATTTGTTTGTCATTTGCTGCCATATAAGCGTTATATACATGACATGTAAATACACGTGTTTACGTTTCGAGTTTCGCCATTATCCTTAAATACCTACCTTATGTAACCATAATCGACATTTAATTCATGCTGAAACCATTCCTCATGACTTTTAAGGCTAGTTATCTTTTTGTTTAGTGTCTGACTGTCTTATCAAGGAGCAAAATACCTTTGAATTTGCTATTCTACTGAATTAACCTGATATTTTCCTTAGTAACAGAACATAATACCTATCTGTCATCCAGCCTTTTTTTTTGTCACCACTCTTACTTTACTTCTACTGGTGACACCTACTATCGTATAGCCGGCCTTGCTTGATGCTGAAAATCAATAGAATAAAATGCCAGCTTAATAATGTTTTTATTACAACTGACGTACGACATTCCGCGCGGCGGCTGCCTGGTCTGTTTTGTGCGAGGAAGTTCGGGAAAATCTTCCAATAAGATTTGAAGACTAGTTTCGCTTGCGTTTACTAGTAGCCGTATTCACTGACGGCCCTAATTAATAAGGTTGAAAAGTGGTCGATCGTCAGTGAATTCGGTAGTACAGTCGCCAGTACATTAAGTTACCATAAACTGTCAAATTTCTCCAAATGACTTTAAACCATAAAATGTTGGTGGCTAAGTTCAAAATCGAATGAGAAAATTTTACTGTTTGTGGTAACTTGATGCGCTGGCGACTACGTTATTATTTCTAAGAATGCGTAAATACTCAATTAAACTGTATTAGTCGCTGTATGTGCAGCTATCTTGCATAATGTATACAGGGTGTAAACGGATCCTTCACGAAGCCGTCTACCAAGCATTATGTACATCAAATTAAGAAACTTTACGCAAAAAATTTTGCTGGGAAACGACTTTTTTTTGGGGTAAAATCACTTTTTACGGTAGGACTCAATGTAACGCACTCAAAACATTGTGTTGATGGATGGATTAAATAGTACGGAGGTCGTAGAGGTGTTTTAACTAAAAATCTTACATTAAAAACAAGTATTTAAAAAAAAAAACTTGTGAAAAAGTTGGAACTTTGACCCCCAATATCTCCGTAACTAGAAGATATGGTCTAAAACAAAAAAAGATCGCAATGACGGAGAGAACAAGTGGTTTTCGGCTTCGCTAAGGGTCTTGTTACACCCTTTATGTAACGCATTAGTCACTTTAATTATTCGTCTGAAATAATTTCTCAATCTTTCTGTCTCTTTCACACAGGTGTTTTAATAGACTTCATATCAGTACCAGTCACTGTTGGGTTCACTTCGGCTACATCTGTAATTATCGCTGTCTCGCAACTTAAAGGACTTCTAGGGCTGCAGTTTAAATCTGATGGATTCTTGGACACAGTGAAAAAGGTATATATCGTAGTATCTGTATAATTGATAACAGCTTTGTTGGTCTAGTCGTAAGTGCTGCGACTGCTAAGCATGACTGTCTTGGCTCTCTGTTCATCTTCCGCTTTCGTATCGATGGTATGTCTTGCCACTAATGTATTTGGGCCTTGTTAGTGGAAGCTAGCGTTAATCGTAGCATCTGTGGCGGGCTTTTAGTCCATTTAAGGTGTAGCGAAGATGTGGATTTCTTGGTTCGATTCCGAGTTGATCTATTCACTTTTAACGCCAACGATCACAGTCGCTCTCTGGGAGCGCGATACAGTGATCAAAGCCAGACTCGAGCACATCGGGATGCCAGACCCAGCCACTCAGTTAAGCATTGACAGTTGTGGAAAACCGCTCGATGATCTATTATTCTCAAAATGCAGCAAGTTGCTGAAACGTAGAATCGAACTTATCGAGTGATTTGCTATGCCGACCGCACGCAAAGAGTCAGCCGTGATCCTAAGATGTGCAGACAAGAATACACAATTGCACACCACTTAGAGTAAATATGATTTGGGCTGATATCTCTCTGTTACGCTCTTGAGAAAAAGCTGATGATGATGATGATGAGCAAAATGCTCGAAGACTTTAAACGCCGGATGTTTATCCAACAAACAATTTGGAGATAAAAAAGTTGCCTCAGACCATCTGGTCTGAGGTAACTTTATTATCTCCTTTTTTATCTCCGGTTGTTGCCCTTATCAGAGATCTGATGAGGAGAACTAAAGACATACATACACACATAGTATGTATAATTTTGTCCGTCGTGATGTGGTTTATTTATTTTGAAATATTTGTTTCAGGTTGTAACAAATATACCTAATGCAAGAATCGCAGACAGCTCATTAGGTATATCGTGCATAGTCTTACTTTTAGTTATGCGTGTAAGTATCGTTTTACTTTTTCATTTAATTTAATAAGGCTAACTGGCTAATGTTCAATTTTAAAAGGTCTACTTACCTTCATCTGTGTTCTGCTCATTTAAATGATGAAATACAAATCCAGCAATTATAGTTGGTCAGGCACTCAATACAGGGGGTACCGATGTAGCCCCCTGCATTCGTCAACAGGGTTATTATAATACTCATCATAATAAACATAACTAAAGTCTTTCATGATAAGCATTTCATTATAAACTAAAAGCAGTAATAAAAGCTTCTGCAGTTCACGTGACATTTATTTATTTCCAATGTGGTGTTGAACAATAAAACCGTTGTTACAGACTGCATAAAAGAAACAAAATAACAATTACATCTTGATATCCATAGATATGGCTTTCAATAAATCCTTTATGCGTCCAATGTAAAAGCATGTAATTTATGAGAACAGAAGTTGACTGTATCGTTTTATGGCTATAAACAATAACAGGTATTATTTTTAATCGTTTTAATTTGCGTCAGATATTTCATATAAATGTTTCCAAACGAACCGTCAAACAGCGCTAGCACGTAGGTATTATGTCTATAACAAAGCTAGCGAACTCAGTCAGTTAAATATTACGTTTCTAAAGCTACCAATTACATCCAATTAATAAGAGACACGTGTCTCCACGAGTCACCAAAATAAGAAAAATTAAAAGAAAATTCATTTAATTTTTGCAACAAGAAAAAGTTGTTGAGTCACCAATACAAACAAAATGCAAAAAACTGTATTGTTTCCGTCATTCATACAAGTACTTAATATTCATTATTTTTTTAAATACACAAGCCCAGATGGTTTCAGTGCCAAGTAAATGTTTGCTATCAATTTGATCTGGTGCCGATATTCCAAATTGTAAATTTTATTTAACCCATCTGCTGCTGCCTGTTATGTTCGCAATCGATGTTATGTATTTGCATTCCTTTGTGAACCGCAATAGCACTTAATTTGATGCCAGAGAACACCCTTGTTGTTTCATCAACAAACGTGATGTTCATCAACAATTGTCTCTAGAACACCATTTTATATAAAGTTCATGTTTCCGAGATAAACATATGAAAGGGTAATTATTGTTCCTTATAATATTCCGATACTTGAAGAACAATGAGATATGTGATAAAGGTTGATATTGAATTTGAATAGATGTCGGAGTCGTGTTTATTCGTGTGAAGCGTTTTTTTTATTTCGAATGTTATACACGACCTTCCGTTTTCAATAACATTCATCTTATTAGCACAAGTGTGTTCAAAGCATTTAATACATATTTCATTGTGTACTCTTATGTATGGAATTCGCAGTAGGTAGAATATGCTAATTCGGTGGAACTTTCGTTAACTTTTCACGGTGTATCATGTTTACGTCTTTTGTTTTAGTTTCGTGCGAATATTGCACTTGTTTTCTTCATAATTAACTACCAGAGTACACGCGCTTTTGAAAATATTGCATTTTAACGAGTTGATTATACATTATTCTTGTAAAACTTCTTCTAAAACAATGCCAACGTATTTTGGTGTGAATCAGTTAGCACACTTGTCTATTTGGAAGGCAATCAAAGGGCATTATTGCATAGGCATTGTCATATATGCAGAAATCCGACTAAATCAGGCCTGAAAAAGATTTTAAGATATAATAAAAAGTAAGTTAGTTTTAAAATATAACCTTTCTTTTTCAGAAAGTAAAAGATATCAACCTGTCTCCGAGTCAGAAAGGCTTGAAGAAAACTCTTTGGTTGTTGTCTACGTCAAGAAACGCTATTGTGGTCATAGGATGCTCTTTAGCCGCGTTCTTCTTTGAGAAATATTCCACTCAGCCTTTCAAACTGACGGGGACTGTGAAGTAAGAACTTCTTCTTTATAAGTTTATTTTTAAAGCCGTTTCTGCAAGCGTATTATACCAGGGGCCCAAGTCTGTTATTTTTATAAATTCGTCATTCCAACACGATCCCATTGTCATTTTGCTAAAGTTCGCAATCTGCTAAATTAATAATGGTCGATCATTGGTCGGTCAATGGTCTCGTAATAGAATTGTGTTATAATGACATTGTAGTATTGCCATTATTATAAAACCTTATTAGAAATGATTTTCGAAAAACTAAGAACATTTTTATTCATGCCAGATTTCATTTATATATATTATTATTAATTATTTATCAAATTAATGTTTCTTTCAATGGAGTGTCAGTGGTTGACCATTGGAAAGTCATAATGACGCCATTATATTAGTAGATTACCAAACTTGTCAAAATCAACAATTATGAAACCAATGATAGACCATTCTGACACAATTGTAATAACAGACTTGAAGTCCAGGTAGCGTGCTATTAGGATCATTTGGTGCTCGAATGACGTTAACATTGAGGCGCTACTGGTAAACATTCGTTGCAATTTTGTAGTTTTAAGACGTGTGCTTTGTAATGAACTATATTGAAAAACTAGCTGTTGCCTTCGTTCGCGTGAAGTTATTATAAAAAATATATCTTCCCTTTTTGTATCGGATTTCGTTTTATATTATCGGTTTTTTTTTTAAGGTTGATTGACTGTTTCATGAAATAGTTATTGAATAGGGTCGTAAAGGAGGGCTGTATTAATGGTTTTAATTATTATAATTCTGTAACATACGTGTTACTTGCGCGACTCAATTTTCATCAACATACAACACTGACACTGACCTGCAAATTGCAAAAAACGTAAGAAAATTTGAATTTCGCGGGCTACCCTGGTGCTTCTGCCTTAACAATTTCAAAGGTATCGATTTTTTGCACGGAACCCTAATTACTTTTTTAAAATAAAAGTAGATTAAATTAGAAGTCTCGTCATAATCGGTCCAGCCGTTTCGAAGATTAGCCGGAACAAACAGACAGACAGAAATTGAAAAAAAGGGTTTTTGTTAAAAGTGCCTTACTTATTATCATATGCGTTCAGTAAAAAGCTGTTATTTTAATATTACAGTCGGACACTTCAATTTTATTTATTTGTAAAGTGGGGCGGCATAATTTTATTTTTTTCACGCGCCAAAAAATGCTTGTACAGCTATACATATAGTCGGTCGTTGACTACGCCAATGTATAAAAAGCAAAAGACAGTCAGTGGACAGCTGAAGTTTATTTTTCGTATAAGTATATTTTTTCTCAGTGGGTTGCCGTCTATACGCTTTGGTGTCAACGAGGTCAAAACGTGTGACACTTTTATTAGAGCAGATCTTCTTAGAATATAGATAAAATAAGAAATACACGTGTTTTGTCATATTAGTATGTTTCTTTATACTATTTGCTAGCACATTATAAACAACACGCCCTCATTGTATTTGCAATGTTGAGTTGCTCGTATCGTTAATATTTCGTGCTAAGTAGATATTCATTTTCATAACATTATCCTCTAGTGCTTAGCCTCTTCTTTCTCTTTCTACCTATGTTTATTAGTTTATTTGTATTTGTGTACGATTTAACCTAGAATATTAATGAAAGTTTTAGTTTCATGAAATTGAGCAGCTTCACGTTTTTGCCCGTCCGACCATTAGTCATTACCGCTTACCCTATTTAATACTGGCAACGAAAAAATACGGTAAATACTTTAAAATATTCTGTTGAGTCTTACCACACTAATCGATCGATCGTCGACCGATGCCATCGATCGGTGGTAGAAGCGATTAGTCGACGTTAACGTTTCACTCTTTCGACTTATTTATTCTACAATCGATCGATGGCATCGATCGACGATCGATTGGTGTGGTAACCCTAAGACTCAACACTCTTAGACCCCATTTGCACGATGCGTGTTTCTAGCCATACAATAAAATTAAGCGCCAGATGACACACTGTTTAGACGGCGCAACTGTTTCAGGTGTTATTGGAGTTCAACTTATGGTATGCTTTTATGTGTGCACAGACAAGTAAATTGCACTGTGTAAATCATATTTGATTTATTTAAGGCACTTCACACGCGATTATTCATGATACAAAAAAAAACTTGAGTCTATTATACCTATACGTAATATTTCCTTGTTGGCCACCATGTCCTTCAAATATGACCGATATTCGCTAATAATTGTAAGGCCATTGATACTAGTATCAATTGGCAATGATTCATGAAAGGCCGTTCTATTTGCATAGAACATAGACTTTTATTGATTTATTCATATGTGATTCTAGAAACAATTGAATGAATCAACAAAAGAATTAAAGGCTGAACATTTAAAAGAAGAATTAACGGTTTCTTTATTTAAATTACGAATATCTTTACTTGTATTTTTTATCAAACTACAACGTTGCTTTATAGCAATTATGCATTGCGAAGACAAGAGGGGCTGGATATAATTCGGTACATCGAAACGTTCTGATGTTGAATACACATTGGTCTCACCCAGAGCCAGCGTAGACCTAGGGAACTACAGCGTGTAGCTGGGTTTTCACTACAAAACGAATAGCAACATTGCCCACTTTAGAATAAAGTCGAAATTTAATACTCCCTCTTACAATACTTCTGTCTTCTTCCAGAGACGGTCTCCCATCAATCCGCCTGCCGCCTTTCTCCACAGTCTTGCCTGACGGAAGAGAAGTGAGCTTCATGGAGATGTGTTCGGACCTCGGCTCCTCCATATTTATAGTTCCTGTTATTGCCGTACTAGGCAATGTAGCCATCGCTAAGGCTTTTGGTAAGTCGACACTCGAATTAGAATTTTAAATAAATGAAAATAAGATAAGTACTTACTATTTGAAAACGCAGTTTTCATCGAACTTTCGGAAAGAACTCACTTGAAATTGAATTTCAAGATTATTGAAATACTAGCGACCCGCCCCGGCTTTGCACGGGTGCAATATACATATAAACCTTCCTCTTGAATCACTCTATCTATTGCTGAAAACTGCATTAAAATCCGTTGCGTAGTTTAAAAGATCTATGCGTACAAACAGCGGGAGCGACTTTGTTTTATTCTATGTAAATAAGGTGCAACTAAATACTATAACAATTTGTGTATATTTTGCAAGATCCATTTGTAATTTGGGGTAGGTAATGCTTCAGTAATATGTTGAATTGTTGACCTATATTTCAGTCCTATTTTACATTTAAAATGAGAAAGACATAACTTTTAACCAGTTCATATTTAAAATGTCACTCTAAAGCTCTAGTAATAAGGTATATTTCAAGAAGACACTCCGTAACAAGTAGACAAAATAAAACACTAACTGAAAGTAGTATACTTTAACGTGAGTTAATATTATTGTTTTAACAACGTTTTGTCATCAATTTCGTCAATCGGTTTGGTGTTTGGCGCTTATCGAGGTAAACCAAGTGAAACAGTTTAATTAATAGTCGGTATCTGTTACCGAGTTTTTGTTACTGTTTTCATACATATGTGTTACTGCATGATAGCTTCAGCAACTCTATTGTCCACACCCATGTGTAAAATTGTTTAGGTATACTCGAAAAACTATCCATTAGTTTGAAATATTTAACCTTAAGAGCTCTTGTATAGAAAGTGGGCAACGTCGCAAATAGCTGTTAAATATTTACCTGTTTTAATTAATTTGGCAATATTACTGTATGGAAACAAAAATATGGCTAACTAGTGAACTAGAATATTAATAATGAATTGCTATTAAAACACTGAATTTGATGTTGAAACCGTTTTAGGTGTAAATAAGGCACTTGGAAAGTTTCCAAATACTTTTGTACATCTTAAACGAAATATTCGGTGTTACGATATTAATTATTGCATTTCATAATCAATACTTTAGTTCACTAGTTAGCCAAATTTCTTATTTCCATACAGTAATATTGCCAAATTAATTAAAACAGCGAAATATTTGACAGCTAGTTGCGACGTTGCCCACTTTCTGTACAAGCGCTCTTAAGTAAGTGAAGCTAAATCAAATTTTACAACTTTACAAAACATCTAGATTTCTATAGTAGTATGTTTTATATGAATGTAATATGGTCATGAATACTTCTCTAAATGATTGGCAAAAACGCATAAAAAAGAAACGCGGCTACGCAGATAGACAAGAAAAGCGTCTTCAATGTATGAAATGTTCACACAGCGACCAATCCAGCTGTGCAAAATAGTATAAGCGAATCTGTCATTGTAGGGGAAATCTAAAGGATGTAAAAAGACCCTTAACGAAGCCGAAAGGCACTTGTTCTCTCCGTCATTGCGATCATTTTTTTTGTTTTGGACCATACCTGGGAACCTTCTAGTTACTGAGATATTGGAAGTCAAAGTTCCAATTTTATCACAAGTTTTTTTTTTAAATACTACTTTTTATGGTTTTAACTTTACTTTAATTACCTCCATGACCCGTTTACTATTCAAAGCATCCATCAGCACCAAGTTTTGAGTGCGTTACATTGAGTTTTACTATAAAACGTGATTTTTCACCCCAAAAAAAAAGTCGTTTCCCAGCAATAATTTTTGCGTAGGGTTACTTAGTTTGATGTACGTACATAATGCGTAGTTGACGGCTTCGTGAAGGGACTGTTTACACCTTGTATACATAGCGAGGCCATGTTTTACTGGAAATGTATAGCTTGATAAGTCGCCCTGTGTACCTATACACGTGCTTCTATTCGAGCTACATAATATGTTTAAATCCCCCCTGTGAGGAACATAAAACTAATTTATCTTTACTGCAGCAAAATAATAAGATTCACGCTTACTATTCGGATTACGGTTATCTAAATAATTTAATAACTTGGTTTTTATTGTGGATTTGACAGATATTACAAGTACACAATTACCGATTGACATTGAACACACATTCTGAAGATATCGTTTAATAACACTGCAATTGAACAGAAATGATGCCGTCACCAATTACGAAACTATTTATTTTGATCATTTATCATTTACAGTGTGAATTCCTACAAATTTATAATAACATGAATGATGTAACCTAGGTTTTGTAACAATATTATGATTTAAAAGAGTGTCCAACTGTCCATGGGGTTTCTTACCCGTTCTTCTCCATAGAGATTTACGCTAAGGAATGGGCAACTACAGTATGTGAAAGTACTGTACTAAGTAGTTGCCCATTCCCTAGCGTAGATCTCTTTCTTTTTTGTGCCTTGTGACTGGGACTGTAGCTACATTTCATTATTGCCTTTGTTTCGACAGTTCAGAAGTGCCTGTAACTGGCCTACTTGAAATAAATGCTTTGATTTTGACTTAACATTGCTAGCTACAATCTAACCGTGCACTTTTTATGAACTCCGGATACGCAATGTTCAGAAAAAAACGCCGCGTAAAAAAGTCGCACCTGCGAACGTGGGTTAATAGACAGAAAGAAATATACATTCACATCTTTAGATTAAAACACGTTATTTTTTGTTTTTGACAAATTTGTGCAAAGTCATTATGTTTAATGCAAAGCCATTAAAATTTAAAATGCTACAATCCAATTTAACATTATAAGCAGCAGCTGCTGCTGCAGTTAATATATCTCTGAAACAACTATCTGATGATAGTTATTTTATTTTATATTTCTATCTAACAAATACATAATAAAATACGATGTGTTTTATTACCTAACGCAGTCTCAACAAGGTTATTTAATGTTATTAATCTTTACGCCATTGGCGCCGTCTTGCAGGGTATTGTTATGTTTATGATAAGTGTATGACCTCGACATTCTCTTGTTTATAATTTTGCAAGCATTTAATAGGTCAATGACAGATGTTCAATTAATCTGAATTGAAGTTTAAATTACAATCTTTGTAATTGGTGATTTACTGTGTCTTAAAAAATCATTTTAACATTATTTTGAGTGTATGCGAAACCTGAATATAGTTTGTTCAGAATGAGTAACTGAATCGATTCCAATAATTTTTAAACCATGTTATATTTTGTCCCAAAAATATCTTAAAAAGGCTAGAAGTTGGATACCGAGCGACACTAAGTACCTATCGCAATCATTTAGGTACCTACTGCCAAATTATTATTATCAATGAGCTCAAGACAACGCTGGAAGCGCGCACGCCGCGTGGTTAAAACCGCGGTTGTTTTTGAGCGGACAGCCAGGTAACAGAACAAGCTTATAACTTTGTGGTTTTTTATGATACAGTTTTGAAATTTTTAATATAAAAATACTAAACACATGTTTCAGGTTTCACATTTACTAACACTAATGTTGTAGACAAAATGTAATTCAATATCTGACATTTTTTAAATGGCATCAAATAAGAATGTATGGTTTTTGGCTTTGCTATTTTAATTGTACGATTTCATAATAAACTCCTTGTAAATACTTACCACAAATCGTTTAAAATGTTTTCATGTTATAATTGCCACCGATTTGCAATAATAGAAACCAATTTTCCTTCCTTAAGTAGGTTAAAACAAACAAGTACAACAAAGTTCTTAAAATAAACACTACGACTTATTGCAAGTAGACGCCAAATGCCTTTTTGACAACTAGCGCTTAAGTTGTGTAACATACGATATTATTAATTCTGATGGATAAGGCGTATAGCTGTACAGTGTAGCGATATGAACGTCGAAAAAATCTATAACATTGAATCTTTAACCTCTTCCTTTTTTGAAGTCGGTTAAAGAATAAAGTGGCGTTTCTTCGTAAACTAATTTTGATGCAGTTTTCATCATCATATAGAGTTATTCTGGAAGATTTATGATAAATCCTAAAAAAAAAACAAATAAGTTTAATGTCAATACATGAAATTTATTGTTTTGTCAAGTCGACAAAACTGTACAACGCACGGGTACAATATACATACAGGGTGTTAGGGACAGCCCTCCACAAACTGACAGGGTGCATTCAGCTCCTTATTTTGAATCATATACCACCGGAATTTTTCTCCGGAAAATTTTACATTTTTTAATATTTTTTTTCAGTTATTATTCCTTTTTTCAATGTATAATTACCTTCCCTGTGCGCAGCACCCCATTTATGTAAATAATACGGCTAAAAACAAAAATCCTATAATGGATGTTGAAATACTCTAACGAACGACGCCTGAAATCAGCTGTTCACTTCCTGCCTAGCTACAGAGTTCAGCGAACTAGTCGTCGCGCTTGCCGTTCACTACGTGCGTTTTGCCACGGTAACGATACATTGCGTATGAGGAAAAAGAAACAAATCAAATTTATTGGATTCCCATAACATTCCTGAAATAATTTCTTGTACCGGTCATCTTAGTATGATATACTGAATTCACCCCATCAGTTTGTGGAGGGCTGTCCCTTACACCCTTTATAAATCTTCCTCTTGAATCACTCTATCTATTGCTGTAAACTGCATTAAAATCCGTTGCGTAGTTTTAAAGATCTAAGCGTACAAACAGCGGGAGCGACTTTGTTCTATACTATGTAAAGATACTAAGCAACTTTCCCAAAAAGTCAATTTATAACCTTTATTATTTTGTCATTGTTACAGCGAGCGGTGAATCAGTGGACGCAACGCAAGAGTTGATTACTTTGTCGCTGTCTAACATATTCGGGGCGTTCGCCGGCGCCATGCCGATCACAGGCTCCTTCTCCAGAAGTGCTGTCAACCACGCCAGTGGGGTCGCCACGCAGTTCGGTAGCATTTATACAGGTAAATAAATTGTACCATTAAATTATTATTATCAATGAGCTCAAGACGACGCTGGAAGCGCGCACGCCGCGTGGTAACCGCGTTTTTGAGCGGACAGCCAGGTAACAGAACAAGCTTATAACTTTGTAGTTTTTCATGAAACAGTTTTGAATTTTTTAACATAAAAATACTAGACACGTGTTTCAGGTTTCGCATATATTAACACTAATGTTGTAGACAAAATGTAATTAAATATCTGACATTTCGTAAATGGCATCAAATAAGAATGTATGGTTTTTGACTTTGCTATTTTAAATAGTATAGTTATTATAGTATAGTTAGTATAGTTATATTATGTAGTCTATTGTTCGTCACTTTCTGTGCCATCTGTATGGAGATGTAAAGCCAAGTCAGAGGCCCACGGGCGGTATAAAAACTTTGGCACCAGGTTAGGCACTAACCACACGAAATGAAAGAAGAGGCAGATGTATAACCCTACTGCCTCGTTGATCTAATGTTCTTAAACGATACTGTTGCGCATGCGATCCTTTCGATCGTCCCCAAATTGAGCAGTTATTAGATTTTATCATCAAGAATTGCTCTTTAGCAACTCTGAGTGTAAATTTGTTCGATCCAGTTGCTGGCATCAGACGCACACATGACATGGCATAAAAAACTGGCGAAATGCTGGTGTACTGCAGGTGCAGAGTACACCTAATCCTTGGGAAACTGCCGTGATTTTATGTATTTTAGTCCACTTATTTTAAGCGAATCGAGTGGAATCTGTACTGAGTAGACCCAGAGCTAAGTAATTTAGTCCACCATGGACATTATTATTAGACGTAACTCCAGACATACAGGGTGTTTGGTTAAACGTGGGCAATACTTTAAGGGAGTGAACTACTCATAAATATGAGCAACTCTTACTATGGGGCTAACTATGAAATGTGATTTTAAAAATCTGCTACATTTTTTCGAGTTACGCGACCAATAATGTGTGGAGCAGCTGATATTTTTTTCGCGATTACATGGTCGGTCCCATAATAAAAGTTGCTTATTTTCATGAGTACTACACACCCCTAAAGTATTACCCACACATTTTAAAAACACCATATAGATATACCTAGATCACACATGTATCAAGTATCCGTATGAAAAGCGTGTTATTTCTTGACTACCTACTATGACGTTATAAGCACTTTTTAGTTACTATACAAAATATATTACGATTTCGAAAAAACTAAATTAAAATACAATTTTAGTGATACTTACGCATGAAATGATACTTTTTTATCTTTCACAGTTGCAGTATAATTTTTACATTTCCTAAAAACACAGAACGGCATTTGTTTTTGTTATTTGAGGAAGTTATTCACACACATGTTATTTTAATGTCACGTACAGCCGCGGCACTGGTTGGTACGCGACTAAATGGAGGTCCGGTAATTACCTTGCATTCATGTTGCTACTACAGAGCGCGGGCAACGTATCTATAGTTTATATATTATTGGGTATATCTATGTATATCTGTGGACGTAGCTCTTACACTATGGAAGAAAGCAATAAATCGATGATTGTCCTATAAAAATAAAATTACCATTGCTATTTATAGTCCATATCCGCTAATCCTAATACAATAAGCGATTAAGTCACGTCACGTCAGTTTACCACTTTCAAACGTTTATACTATAATTAATTCAGTACACACCACACATTTTGAGTTCAGGAATTTTAAGTGTAAGGTCAACGAGAAATTCGCACAGTGACCATATTAACGGCAGTGTTACAGTTGCCACAGAGCTTGGAAAGAAACTTAAACAGTTTACTATTTTTGAATAAAATATCTCATCTGTTTGTCTTTTAAAACTGTTTTTTTCCTACTGTATTTATTGTAATTTGATGCGGATACGAACATAGTATTTTGACATCTGTACTATTACGAAATACGTCTTAAATCAAATTTGCAACCGATATTCCACGAGAGAATCGCGTTTGAATTTTGATAAGTATTAGTATTACAACGAGCGATATGCCCGACCTCCTTTCTTGCACAACCACCTGCACCCTTCAGGATTTAAACGAAGCCAGCGACAGAGTTGTGCAGGTGGCAATATACTGCTCGGGTATTATTTGAGTCTATCGACACCCAAAGCAGAAGAAGAAGCGATGTAACGTAGCATTCTGAATATTAGACTCTCCGATCGAATGCGCAACACCTTAATACGGTCTAAGACAGGCATCACCGATGTTGTTGCGATAAGTCTCCGAGGCTAAAATGGGACTAGGCGGGTTACGTTTCTAGGATGAAGGCGGACAGATGGGCAGTCTTCAGACACCCACTATGCCTGAAAACGGCCGCCATAACCGAGGCAGGCCCAAGAACAAAGGCTGGAGTGACGATCAGGACTCATTTTTAACGGATTGGTCGGAGAGGGCAAATTATAAACAAAATTGGAAAGCCATGGGGGAGATATACCAGGGCTCAGATACCGGTATATTTTTCGAAACGTCTTAAATACCTAAGAAACGATTTGTTTCGGTTACGTTCGAACGGAACGTTATAAAAAACGTTTTTGACGAACAACAACATTTAAATCGTTCTTGGTTAATAAACCGAGAACGATTTTTTTTTTTTTTTCTATTTAGAGCAGAGGTAGCCCAGTGGTGGAGACCCCGACTTACGAGCAGTAAGTCGTAGGTTCTAACCCAGCCAGGCGCCTTACTTTGTGTAAATTATTTCATCACCACGGCTCTCAAAACGGTGAAGGAAAACATCGTGAGGAAACCGGCATGTCCTAGAACCAAAAATTCGAAGACATGTGACATCTACCAACCCGCACTGGGCCCGCGTGCTGGATTATAGCCCATTCCCTCTCATGGAGAGGAGGCCTGCGTCCCAGCAGTGGGAACATTAATAGGCTGATTATGCTATGCTTATGCTTATGGTTAATAAAACGTTTTAACCGTTTTTTTCCATTCCATTCCATACACACGGTACCCGATTCAACTAAAAAAGTTCATGCTTGGCGTATACCGCCGTCCGCGGCTACGTCTTGCGGAATAAACCGGTTTTTACCCTGCGGAATAAACGTTCTCATTTCGTTTTCGTTCCGACCAAAATGATCTACAAAGAACTGTTCAAAACGTTTTAAAAACGGTATTTTAAATAACGTTTCCAAGCCCTGCTTTATACTGATAAGGTTAATCTGCGTCAAGCCACTGCTAGGGAAAGGTTGTTAGATTTTTCCAGCTCGTCCCGCTGCCCACTACGAGGTCAACGTTGTATTTTAGTTCAAATATCTCTCTCACATGTCATGTGATCTATCATAAAGTTTATTTAAAAAATCTAGCATTACGATCGAACAATCATACATTCCTATTTAGTTTATTACACACAGTAATTACTTGATTGAACAATGCTAATATCACGTTGTTGTGATGAACTCGAGTGTATAAGACCAAAGAAACAATGCATTGTTTCTTTGGTCATATGATATTCATATCTTTATTTGTATGATATGATGATATGGCTAACAGAATACATACATTTACAGATCGAGACTATTCCGTGCCTCATTTGTAGATTTTTATCTTTAACAGTTGTTGATGGGTACTCAGTGGTCAGAAAGTCTTTCAGCCAGTCTTACAAAGGGTATCGTATTACCCAGTAACTGAGTTGTGGAGGTGAGATAGGCAGTTACTCCATAAGGCTCAATTTACATTGCCGCAGAATGGAATGGAAGCGACAATTTCGCCTCATGACATGGAATTCTCGAGAATGCGCGAGGATTCCCCGGAAGACATGTGACCTTTTTTTGACTCGTATTTAGTTTGTATTTTATACAACTGATATAAAGTTCGTTATGCTATATACAATTTCGTTGCAACAAGTCGCTTCCATTCCATTCCGCTGTGGTGTAAATTGAGCCTATAAAGTTTATTTTATTTATAGCCTTTACTTAACAATCTTAGAATAGATTTAGTTAATCTATGACAATAAATTCTATTTAGTTATTTGACACCAATAACTGATGGTTGTCTTGCTTTCCAGCAATGCGCGGCTGGGTCAAGGGCTTGATTTATAAAGCAATACTCCTGGACACGGTGGTGCCCAAGATAATACGAAAGATAGCAAGGGATACAGCGTCGTAAATGCGAGTATGCCGTTATAAGAACAGCGGGTACTACTTGAATGAGACAAGCGTAGAACCGTATACAGTGGAAAGCTCTAAGGGGGCCTCCCTTAGAGCTAACGGTTCTACGCTTGTCTCATTCAAGTAGTACCCGCTGTTCTTATAACGGCATACTCGCATTTACGACGCTGTATCCCTTGCTATCTTTCGTATTATCTTGGGCACCACCGTGTCCAGGAGTATTGCTTTATAAATCAAGCCCTTGACCCAGCCGCGCATTGAAAGCCTCCTAAGGTGTTGGTCGAGGCTCTTTGCTATTAGTCCATTAACCGTAACGACTATCGGTACAATCATTGCAGAGTCCACGTCCCACATGTCCACAACCTCGTGTGCTAAATCAAGATACTTGATTTTTTTATCATTCTCAGCTTTCACGAGATTCTCGTCATGACATTGATGTCAACAACCATTGCACGGCACTCTCGGCGGTCTATCACCACATCAGGTTTATTTGCTAAAATAGTCTTGTCCGTGATGATAGATTGATCCCAATACAATGTGGTAGGACCGTTCCCGAGAACTGGGTCGGGCACATACTTGTAGTATGGTACTTCAGAACCCACAAGGTCGTATTGCAAGGCAATTTGCTGGTGAATAATCCTAGCTACTAGATTGTGTCTGTGCAAATGTTCTCATCTTGCTAACGGTGAGTCCGTTAGCAAGACGAGAACAACCGGAATCAATATGTCGGATTGATTCACCGGGACGGTGGCATGCCCGACAGATGTCAACCGTACCATCCTTGATAATGTATTTCCGATAATTGTTCGTCATGATAACTTCACCCATAATGGCACAGACGAAACCTTCAGTTTCCCCAAAGAGATCACCGAATCGTAGCCAGGATACGGACGCCAAGAGGTCTACATCAGGCCCATGCAGGGCCCAAAAAAGCTTCACATCATCATCATCATTCTCTTGTAAGGACAAGAGAATCCCAATTAATTTGGGGTCGGCGCAGCATGTCTTCTTCTTCCATACTTCTCAATTAATCGTCATAGTTGGGAAAAGGCTAGGTAGATGAGATGATCAAGGGCAGTAGAATGATGATGAACTGAAATCTCATACGAAAAGCGTTACTTACTAATATCTAAATTTATTTGGCTTCCAGGAATACTGGTGCTGTTAGCGCTAAGTCTTTTGACTCCATACTTCTACTTCATTCCGAAGGCGGCGCTGGCTTCCGTCGTGATATGTGCTGTGATATTTATGATAGAATATGAGGTAAGAGTCTCACATACAAATGGAGAATGCGCTAACGTAGCCCGCGAAATTAAAATGTTCTTACGTTTTTTGCAATTAGCAGGTCAGTGTCAGGTTGCATGTTGATTAAAATATAATTCGCGCCCGTAACAATTAAGACTTTACGGAGTTATAGCTAGGGATCAAATATTCGGATTTACCTTTAAGTTCGAGTGTTGACAAGTATAGCACGCATCAGTATGGATAAATTCCAGGTTTATTTAATAAAGAGTTTTATTTTTTTATTTTAGTGTTATACTTTAAATGAATTGTCATATTTACCATTTTGTCCTATTCGAATAATCAGCAGCAAAATTTAAAATCGTATGGGCAGTTACCGAACTTCACGCAGGTGAATAAAATCTTCTTTTATGTTACAGGTAGTAAAACCAATGTGGCGATCCCGACGCGCGGACCTATTGCCAGCATTCGCAACATTTGCTCTGTGCCTATCAGTAGGCGTCGAGCGGGGCATCCTAGCCGGAGTAGCAGTCAACGTGATACTGCTGCTGTATCCCAGTGCGAGGCCACAGCTTGAGGCGGAGATAGTTACCGTGAGTCTCGTCATCTGCCTATCCTTTTGTACACATACATAGTTGGAATGTTGGGGTCGGCTTCCAGTCTACCCAGACGAAGCTGAATACCAGTATTTTACCATTACCATTTTTTTTTGCCATTTATTTCTGAAAGTTCTGTTTGTGTGTTGTGGTTTTGCACCTCATTTCAGTTTCTGACGAAGCAAATTCCATAAACAAAAGTAGCTCTATTTCTGTTGTCCGGCGACCTAGGTACTTACTTCTTATTTTTGTATGAAGTGAAGTCCCAATTATAAGCTACTATTTGAGATATATTTCAGTTTTGTTGGTCTTCTGCCCAGTTTTCATAGAATATTGCCCATGGTCCTTTAATATAACTTTTGCTTTCTTTAATAGAAATTCTTGGACATAATAGTAAATTTATTTATATTCATTACAGAACGCTTCAGGCTTCAGTTACGTTCTAGTAACAGTGGGGAACAGTTTATACTTCCCGGGCGTGGAATACATCAGGCAATACGTGGAGCGAGCCGCTAAGAAGCAAGGCGGATGCAGCATGCCTGTGGTTATCGACTGTCGATATGTGCTAGGTACGTGATAAATATCGATACGTGATAAATGAAAATCTCGGCTAGATGGACCGACAACCTTAAAAAGTTGGCTGGGTCAGACTGGTTGTGGAAGGCAGGAAACAGGTTGTGGCACGGCAGTACTATGTCCAGCAGTGGACTGCTATAGGCTGACTTAATTGATTGAAAATTTCCCGAAACCTTAGGCTTTTAAACACTGTTTTAAGCTTTCACAGTTTACTACTAAACTTATAGTGTCACTTACGGGATATCCGCACAACCCACCCGCATTCTCCAGTCAACCCGCGATCATGGCGCTTGCAACAGCATCGAAATATCGGGAGCTTAAAAATAATGAACAATCGCGGAAGATATCCCGTAAGTGACAGTATAAGCGTAGGCTTTTAATCGAAGGTCTTAAATAATTGGATTGTTTTGACTTTGCGCTAGATGCTCACTGTCGAACCTAAGAACATAATACAGTGTTAAACAATCAGTAACTTTCGTCTGTCAGTTAGACAAACTGAAAGAAAAAGTATTTATTAGACACACAGGACAAAACAAAAAAAATCAATGAGATTACAATAATACAAAAATTATATAAAAACGTAAACATAAGAAAAAGATAAAACAAATTAAATTTATCCTGTACGAGGCCAAAAGGTCCCTATCGCAGCATGGCGCTGCAACATTAAAAAAAAATCTCAGCACTGGTATTCTGATAGGGCCCCAAAGTGATGCCACCGGTCAGATACAAATATAATAATAATATAAAATGAAACTCGGATGTTTTAATTCAATATTGCTCCTATCGCTGTCATCGTTGACATATCCAAACTCATATTTAAATAGAAAATAATGTGTGTAGCCAGTCTATGCGTTGTACCCATAAACTTTCGAAATAAAGTTAACATAGGAAACATTTTTGACGGAATAAAAAAACACTTACCCCCTTAAAAATCTTCATTGCGAGACCTTCCATGGTCGCGAAGATTTTTAATAAACCTTTTGCTCTCTTTTCAGGTGCAGACTTCACCGCAGCTAAAGGCATATGCGCACTGTCGGGCTCCCTCGCGTCCCGCGGCCAGCCGCTAGTGCTACTGTCCCCTCGCGCGAACGTCGCGTCAGTCTTTAGTGGAGCTGGGTCTAATGTGGTGGTAGTGTTGACACATGCTGAGCTGGACTCGACGCTGCATAGTAAGTGAATTTAGTACTTCTTGGTGTCATCGTTGTTGGCTCACTCGCACCAGGGTAGCCCGCGAAATTCATTTTTTTTACCTTTTTTGCAATTTGCCAGTCAATTTCAGGCTCTTTGTTGAACAAAATTTATGATTCGCGACCGTAACATGTATTGAATGATTTTTTCATGAAATAGTCAATCAATGGGATTAATTGAACTTAGTGGGAGTTTATATGAACTATGATGATTTTAATAATTATAACTCAGTAAAACTATATTTGTACAGTCGCGTAAAAAAAACACTGACACCAGGTTAGGCACTAACCACACGATAAAGAAGAAGTAAGAATTTATTTGTTTCCACAGATCTCACCGGCCAAATCCCTCTACCAATACTAAGCGGCAAAGAGCTCACCCCGCCTCCTAACTACGACTCGCTGAAACAAACAGACGACGATATCACAGAGATTGTGATAGCCGACGAACAAAACTGTATGCCGTTGTTAAGCAAGAACGAGGTTAAAGACACGTGACGGTAATACGTAGTGTAGTGTATAGGTTTAGTAGCTTAATAGTTGAGGGTTTTGTGGTTTCAGAAATTAACAGTTATATACAACATTATTTTTAGTATATGCGAAACCTGAATATAGTTTGTTCAGAATAAGTAACTGAATCGATTCCAATAATTTTTAAACCATGTTGTATTTTTCCCCAAAAATATTTTAAAAAGTTAAAAGTTGGACACCGAGCGACTTTAAGTACCTATCGCAATAATTTAGGTACCTACTGCCAAATTATTATTATCAATGAGCTCAAGACGACGCTGGAGGCGCGCGCTGCGTGGTGACCACGTTTTTGTGCGGACAACTAGGTAACAGAACAAGCTTATAACTTTGATATTTCATGATACAGTTTTGAAATTTTGTACATAGATTCTTTACATACAAATTCACTTTACTAATCACAAATTCAATTTTTAATCTCTAGCAAGATTATTTTTTTTAAACCACAAAATCTTCAGTGTATAGGTTTTTGTGTAGATAGCGTACAAGTTCGACAAAGTGTACTTTGTGTAGATAGTTCCTAACGTTAAATATTATTTGCAAGTTGGAAGTACTTAATTAAGTTATGGTTACTATTGTTACAATTTTTTTTAACAATACTAACTACAGTCTACGTTGTTTTAAATTTGAACTTTAAACTTTTCCTGAAATATTCTACATGTCCCAAATGTATTGTAACGTTCACTTAATGCCTGCTTGCTCAAACGGTTTAACACATGGCATCTTATTAGGCATTTGAAATAAATACGTAGCTTCCAGCCTCAATTTGGATATTCCCTTTCTCGACACTCCTATCAGGTATGAATGAGTCTGAAATCAGCTTTTTTTCATAGCAAATCGTTTTGCTTTCCTAGAATATAGTTAAAATCTTCCAAATAATCTGTGTCACTGTGTCCAATTAGATAAGTTATTGACTATTGTCGATCTTGTACAGATTAGTGAATAAACTAGAATAAGTATAGAATAGATAAATTAAATATACAATTAACGGCGTTCAACGCTAAACAATCTGGTTCGTAATCGCTCAATCTGTCTTTGAAAGTCAGACAAACGAAAGTGCAATCGATCTGAAATACCACTTATCGATTTCGTAAATGTCGAAAAGAAATCTGTCTGTTAAAGCATTTCGATGCCCTGTAGACGTGAGATTGAGCTTTAGAGGACATCTCTACGGTCAAGTTTTACCGACAACTGCTTTTGTGTTGTTTTATATTTGCAATAACTCCGGTTCATGTCCGTCTTCCAGTTAAATCGATTTGAAAAATAAATAGATTTGAAAGTCATGGGGAGAGACCCTTTGCCTAGAAGTGTAATGACGCAGGCTACCAGTATCAGTAAAGGGCTTAAGGTCAAAGTGGCATTCTATCGCGTTAGCGAATTTGGAAAATTCAAAAATGCATTGAAATGACATAAGCTGTCGAAAAGTTTCGTCAGTCCTGCTGAAAGTCGTATTTCGTCGTTGAAGTACTAACACCACGTAGTCAAAAATAACAACTTTTCAGGAGATTTTTAAAAACTGCATAATTATACCATGTAATGGCACAATACCATTTTATAATTTGTGTTCACTTCAAATTAGATAGAGACGTTACTTTTTCTGTGATTGGCTGAAACAACGCGGCTTCGGATTCTATAGCAAAGGGCATCAAAAATCAAAATGTCAAACCCCCTAAAATGACTTACTTAGTGTTAGAACTTCAACGACGATGTACCAAACGCTTTGAAAGCGATCAAAACGTGTTTAGGTCTTCTAGTCTGCTACTATAGTCACGTCGTTATAAGCTGGCAAAACAAGCGAATGTCAAGTTGTACCAAAAACTTGCATTTGCAAACGACATTTTACGCTACCCGTACTAACTGTCGCTAAATACCATATCTCATGCTTATCATAATACAAGTTGACATTCACTTGTTTTACGATTCGACTTTAGTATCATATTTTTTTGGTATCATAGCCGTATGACAATGTGACGCAGCGAATAAATTGCTATTGAACTAATTCAGGAGTAACACTTGCCCTAAGAGATGGTCTCTATAAATATTAATAAATAGATGTTCTTGTTGTAAAAGTGAGAATTATTTTCCTTATCAACTATTAAGTGTTTTACTTAAGTTTGTGCATTTTGAAAATTGACAACGTCGCAAATAGCTGTTAAGGTGAAAACGCCAGGGTAGCCCACGAAATTCAAATTTTCTTACGTTTTTTGCGATTTGCCGCGAATCATATTTCAATCACCATACCACATGGCACTGACCTGCAAATTGCACAAAAACGTAGAAAATTTTGAATTTCGCGGACTACCCTGGCGCTCCACCTTAAATAATTTGATTAATAAATGAATATTACTGTAATAAACTATGTTATATCGCTCTATGTTGCACTACAGTTTTGATTAGGAATTGCAATGAAACCACTGTAGATATTGTTAAAATTATAGGGGGGGGGTTTCATAACTGGCGAAATGTTGGTGTACTACTACACCTCTGCCTAACCCTTTGGGGATAACAGGCGTGATGTTATGTGTTAGATTTAGGGGTAAAAAAGGCATCTAGAAGCTTTCCGGTTGCTTTTTTACATCAATAAGCTTAATATTCAGTGCCACAGTATTGGTGATTGCAAGTCATAGTCAATGTTTTACACAGAATTTCATAATATCGTTCAGTAACTTTAATAAATTGATGAATACTAAGCAATATATGACAGATTTATTCGACGTTGCCAACTTTCAGGATGTACCTGCTTAATAATGCAATACTAGGCAAATTAGTATATAAGGTGTGTTTTTTACTGAAATGTAGGTAGTTTGGTAATTTTTGTATTGCAGTTTGAGATAGTGTGATCCGGGTACCTTATATCGTTAGATATTTAAACCTTTTTATGTTATTTTATTGTAATTCTGAAGTCTAAGTATAAGTAATTCTTGTTTATTTAATTTTGTATTAGTTGATTTTGTTCAAATGTGTCAAACCCAGTTCGTCTCGAAGGCATAAAAGCAAATAGTACCAAAGATGAGTGAGTCTATTATATCATAACATATTTAGAGATTGGTTAAATCGATTGAAATCTTCAAAATTCGAGTCGTCTAAAATTGAATACTTATTTATTGGTGTTCTTAAGAATTTTCATATTTAGCAAAACTCAAAAATTAGGTTATTATTTTAATTTTCAAGAAACATAATGCTTCCGCACGCAAAATTCGCGCTTTGACGTGGATTTGCGGACACCATCCCGTTATACAATACAATACATAATGCTTGCCATTAAATTAAAATAAACGGTTATAAATCATTATTATAATTGTATTTTTCTTTTATGTGTTTGCTTTGAAGCATTTATGTAATCATGATTGAATTGTGCTTCAAGAGCAATTTCTCTTGAAGCACAATTGTATTTATTATTGAATCATTTTAAACAAAGCGTCTTACCAGCGAAGAAAAAAATATTGAACATTCTGTACATTATTCAAAATAAATTTTTACAATCGAGTTTTCTGTTTTATTTTGTCTTAAAATATCGATATTTATCGTTTTATTAATTGTGATTCGATTGGACCGTGAAAAGAACCTATAAAGTAAAAGCACCCACCATCAACAAGGAAAACAACAAACAAAATGTATTTATAAAAATATTTATTCAAAATAAATAATATACATTGTATAAAATTGTCTATGTATGTCCTAACCTATAAATCTTAGCACCATATCGTTACAACGTAGTAAATGCATTGCCTGACTAATTACTAAAAATAATGAGTATCATAAGTCTTACGACTGAAAAATATACTCTAGAACTCTTATAAACGTCGAGAAATAAATTAAAATTATTATCTATCAATCAGTCAATTACACAAACCGACAATTCAAAGGTGTATTTTGTATTATTCTGAAATATCCGAACAATATTTTGATAAACAAGAAAATGAGAAAACTTTGGTGCCGAAACCCCTACGGTCACTGGCATTATAAAAATCCTGCTTGAGTTATTAGTTATACACGTCTGACGAGTCGGCTGCCTAAATGCAATATCTGTAATCCCATCACCCGAACCCTTAGCAGCCAAAAAGCAAGCTAAAATGTACCTTTGAGCTGCTTTATTAAGTTCAAAATCTACTGTTTAACGACGGTCTGGTGATGGAACATAGGTTTAGACGCAGAGAGAAGTTTCTCGGAGACGACATGTGCTATTCTTGCGCTGCGTTGCCAGACGAGCTCCCGAGTACGTTCGTTGTTGCTGTCCACTCGGACCTGCGCGCATACATAAAAATAATTATAATAGGCATTTTTCCTAACTACGGCCTTATTTTAACGGCGGCAGCAAGTACGGCGAGTTGTCAAGGCCTTGAACTGTTGATTACAAACGGCAAATTGATTTGAAAGAGATAATTAAATTGTCCATACAAAATATCAATTCGATTTAGCTTCAAGAACTGCATCGTTGTTTTCGTTTTGTTCTAAATCCGAGCAGAAAATAGAAACAAATAATAACTGAATAACGGTCTCAAGTAGAATTAGTTTCGCAAATGTTTCGGGCATCAGAATTTCGTCATACTTTCGGCTTTTGTTTTTCTACTTTCTTGTCTAATAATGACTTGATAATAAAATTATATAAAAGCATGAAAATGCACCTGTTTTGGCTGAAGAACTTTGATGGTATGTAATGTAGCAACACCCTGGTTGTTGACTCTCAGAGTCAGTTTGCCCAGCATCTCGGCAGTGGTCGCTGTAGCAGATCTGATGTCTTTCTTAGCTCCACGTCCAATCTAAATAAACAAGTGATTAAGTAGTATAAAAGGCTTCACAATCAAAAAACAATATTGTTGAACAACAGACAAAATCGCAACTGACAATTAAAGAAATACTGTCATATTAAGAACCATTACTCTTGCCAACGTTTTACGAAAGTATTTAAAGCAAACTGATTATGTTAAAAATATAAATAGTATAATTGGATACACATACCTCTTTCTCAACTCTCAGTATCAGTGGTCCAACAGCAAAGTTGCTCTTGACAGTGGTGTGGTCAGCCATGATGCTAACTGAAACGTCACCAGTCCGCCTCAAGGATGACAAACCATACAAGGTTCCCTTAGCTCTGGGCTTACTCTTCTGAGAAGTCTTAGTCTTGTTCTTAGTCGGTGGTTTCTTAGTTGTGGCCTTAGTTGTGGTCTTAGCTGGGGCCTTTGTCGGCTTAGGTTTAGGCTTAGTGGTCTTAGTAGGTGGTTTGACAGCTGGCTTAGTCCTAACCGGAGTTGGCTTAGCTTTCTCAGAACCAGCCTTCTCTTTGATAGCTCTGGGTTCACTCGCAAGCGGAGTTTGCTCAGCTACAACCTCTATAGGTTTCACTTCGTTGTTTTGAGTATCTTCTTTAACTGCTGGGATTTCCGAAACTGTTTGCTCTTTGGTAATGTTTGCTTCAGTACCACGTCCGGTAGTTTTCTTCTTGTTTGAGGTTTTCCTAAAAGAGAAATTAAGTTACGTAAGGATATGTTTGTCCAGATTATTTGGTTGAGTCAGCCGGTATGTCGGTTAAACAAAGTTGTATTGTTGTATTGTATGTTGTCTGAGTCATTAGTCACGAAGTTACATTTATTAGTACTTTCTAATTTATGAATATTTATAACTATGAACTTTACGTAATCTCTTACCTTTTTGGTTTAGTCTTCGTCTTGTTACCCTTCTTTGGCTTGGTGGTCTTCTTGTTGGCGTCGATGGGCTGAAGTTTTACACTTACGGGGTCGTACGATGTCCTCAGGATATCGTTCATCTTCTCCAGGATGTTGTCAACGAAACGGTTGTACTTGACGATGTAGATTGCTGGTACAGTCGCCGGCTTCTTCGTCGTCTCTTCACTGAGAGCGCCTGTTAAATATTTATTAATGGTATAGACAATTGGGAAACCTAATACTTGGAAGGTATCCAGATTACTTATGTATGAAAAGTTTCATCAGAACCTATTTCTGTCTTAATATATAACTCTCTTCTTAAGTAATAATTATAGCCATCATAATCATTAACTCTGAGATAAACTTCCAAAACCGTAATAAAGTCTTTAAATCCGATAGCCTTCTCAAAGTGGCAATTAAAAAGTTTGATAACTAAGTAAATTCTGGTTAAGTGGTATAACCCCCTTTTGATTTGGTCCCAGTCTGTATTCAATCAATCTGTCGTCCTAAAGTAGAATACTAAAAGCCTGTCATTTAAAAATTTCCTGCTCGTAACTGAAAACACAGTAACTTAAATACTATTACATTGAAGGTTCTGTGTTTTCAATTACCATTTAAAACTAACTCCGATTAAGTTACTGATACAGCGATAAATAAATTAACTGTCGAAGCTGAATCTACATAAAACCTAGTGGAACCTAGTGCAGCAAAAGATTTGAAAACTCGTTCTATGAAACATTGCATTAACTTTCATTGAACAAGACTGCGAAGTTGCTGGTGCAAAAAACGTTTCTCCATTTCCTATAATCAATTGCTATGTACAACAAATGCCAGTTCAGTACTTAAAAACACATTAATTTATTTCTTAGCAAAAATAAAACCTTTTTTGTTCTGTATCTCATTTGTTATACTCCAATTATTTTGTAATTACAGTCGGCTACAACACGTATTGCTAAAGGCAAATAAATCAAAGACAGTTAACTAACATATACTGTTTTCGTGATGGATTCGATTATTACTAAAGTTGCTTCAGTATCACTTAATTGCTGTATGTCACGAATTCTAATGATACATTGACTTGTTGTGACAAAAATGTTGATAGAAAGAACTCAACTATGAAGGAACTATATAATTACCGTGTCATAACAAAGGAAGGCGAAATCATAATTTTCTATAACGTTGACACCAAGTTACGGGCCGAATATGAAGAAACACTGTTTTAATCATGAGTATTAAATTGACTATGTGCACTATCGACTAGAGGCTAAATAGCCTATGGAATGCACGTTGTATCGACCTAACGGTCTAATGGCATACCAATGAGCACATAAAGACTGAAATAAGAACAGCAATGTGCCTGAATATTTCCTGTTGTAACCAAGATCCAAATGTTGGATTGAGTTTTATTTAGTGGTTAGTTAGTTAATCTTGTTAGTATTAACAAGATTAACTAACTGTGCGTTTTCACTGGTTCCCACATACAAACAAAAACAATTATGTTTGATAAATATTTCAACTCAGAAAAGAGAAACAGTGAGAGAAATTTTAATTATAACAAGTTAGGTATAAGTGAATGTTTCGCCAAAGTAAAGAAGCATAATCGTGAAGAAGCCTACAAATTGTGAAGTGCGTTAAATATAACGAATCCTACAAAAAAAGTAACACACAGCCTAACATAACTCCTAAAATCGTTCGACTGTGTGTTGTTGTGACGTGACTTTTAATCGAGTTTCAGTAGTGCGTGCGAATTAGAAAAGAACCCGGTAGGCAGATTTGTCGTCACCTCGTAATAAGTTAAGTATCTACCTGCAATTTACAGTCACTTCGCAATCACGGCTTTACTATCCTAAGTGACAGGATATGTCAATATTTTGTACTACCACTCAATAAAATCCTTTCCAACGATTTTGGATTCCGGAACGTTGTAACTTGTATCTGTTCTAACTACGGGGTCAATAAAGTTTGAAGATTTATCAGTGAACCGAAGTGAATACCCAAAAAAAATAAAATCAAACATTGATTATTCAAAAGCACAAGAGAAACTTCATTAGTTTCTCTTTCTACGGTCACGTTCATGTGTCTATATTTAAATAGACCTAAATTGTAAGACCGAATATCAGCATGCAAGTGTACCTATACATCGTTCGCTTGATAATTATTCAACTATATCCTACACCTGATTCTAGCCACGTTATGTTGGCACGCGAGCTAACTGTATCAGTCTCTCGGAGCCCCACTTGAATTATAATCGTTGTTCACAATTAATACGCCCAGTCAACGGTGGATTTTCTATTTTCCACACGTAAAAGAAACTGCGTGCCGTACCACGCACATTGGAAGAAATCTAATTACGGCATACATTGATACGGCGCGAAGCCGCTTTAGGCATACTGAATTCTGGCATTCATTCTAATACTACAAACAAGTGGCTCGAGGTCTATCTATATTCGCCACCTCTTCTCATTTTATATGTAACATTGTAATAACCATATCTTGATGTGCTATGAGTAGTTGCGCAACTTCTAGTTACGTCGCTATGGTAATTCCTATAGACATTTTACTTTGCTTAGGGTTTTTATGTTTATTTTCTACAGTATGAGCCGGATGTATTCCGAGTGGCTACAGGTGACTATGTGCGGCCGACAATAAACGAGTTCCAATTAGGTCGCATATGACTCCTCGCGACACTCCCAGCATTTCACGACGACAAACATTTAAAAATTTCTCTTTTCGCATCTCATTATGTTGTTTTCACTGTACCGGACGTTCGGCACGCAAATTTCGTCATTTAGTGAGAGTAAACATTTAGATTGATTTACTTTCTATCGGTTGTTTTTAAACTTTGCTTGAATATTCGTCAAGGTCGTTCCTGGGCGCGGCCTAAGCAAGGTCAAAGAAAGTGTCAAGGTTGTAGAAGAAATCGGGCGGGTTCATCGCTCGAGCTCCGGTTGGGAAAGTAAGCGGGCGGTGAACGCCGGCCTCCTAACACACATATACCGAACTAGTTCCTTGGCGGACGCCCGGCACTGCGCCCGCGCACCCGCGCCACACACTCGTGGAGTTTCTAGATCTTCGTCGAAGATATTATACCAGTATCAGTTAATGGAATCTTGTTCGAAATTTTGATAATGTTTACAGCTATTCTACTATTCGGCAGATAAGGATATCAGGGAGGGGATGATATATAAGAGGAAAGGATGTTTGTGCGTTATATTATATACATAGATCGGTCAAAAAGCTAGTTATTAATATCTATATTTTAATTTCTACATACAATACTGCTACGTAAATGTACTATGGAAATAATATGGAAGATAGAGCAATTAAATATATGCATAATATTAGAACTACAGCATAATGTTACAGTTATGGATCAGGGTAAGAGGAGTATAAATAGATGAAGCTGACTAGTATACATTTTTATTGTAACAACCAAAATTAAATTAATATTACTAGAAAATGTCACTCGATTAGTTGACACCGAGATAGATTAGGCAACTAGTTTTCTGACCGACGTACGACAAAATTTAAAAATGTACAAAATTTAATGTATCGTGTACAATGATGACGCACAAATCGTCGTGGAGGTGTGTGTGATAAAGAATTTAACACATAAATTAGAACAACAGATTTATTTCAAATAAATTGCCACGAGACCAGTGTGACATGATCTAGACATTAATTTAACTTTAACTTTCTCGGTACCATACTTACACTTTCACACATCAAACACACTCACTTAATAAATTAAATAAATAGCATAAATAAATAGTCAATAAATAGCTAAGCTAAAGGAGGGACCGCGGGGGTCTCGTCAGGTGGATGAGAGGGCATGGCTCGCCCGGGATCTCGCCGCCTACTCACTATCTGAACTTTTTGTGTTCAGGAGCGACTGCCGCGGCGGATGTCGCTTTGGTTTTCTTTACTTTACCCAGGTAGTTGGCTTTTTTCGCGGCCTTTTTCGCATACGCCGCGACGCTCGCCTTCAGCTTTTTGGACTCACGTGAGTTCTTGGCAGAGATGTGCCTGCCGAGCGCGTCGGTGATGTCGTCGTCGTCATCATCGTCGTCGTCCTCGCCTTCTTCGTCGTCGTCATCGTCGTCGTCGTCATCGTCCTCGCCAACGGGGTCGATGCCGATATCGTCATCATCATCATCGTCCTCCTCGTTCTCAGTATCAGCGGCTTCTTCCGCCGCTTCAACAGGTGCCTCAACTTCAGCACTGGCAGGCTCCTTCTGTGCCACAATTGCTCCCTCTTCGCCTTCTACGGCCTCTCCTTCTGCCTCGGCCTCTTCACTGACGGCCGCGGCCTCCTCAGAGGCGGCGGCGACGGGAGCGACAGGAGCGGCTGCGATTGTGTCGGCGGGTGCGACGACTGGCTGTACTGCCGCAGGTGTGTCATCATCGTCATCTTCTTCTTCTGTGGGTTTTATTTTTGATCGTTAAATATATATTATGGAAGCTAGTATAGATATTGTAAAGCTTAGCACTTGGTGGGTTCTTACCTCCTCCTAAGATGTCATCGAAGAATCTTTCGAGGTAGTCATCGTCCTCCTCATCATCATCTGCCTCCTCCTCATCATCGTCGTCGTCGTCATCATCGTCATCATCGTCGTCATCACCTGTGACAAAATATGCCCAAATTAGAACAACGTGATCAAATGTAAAGTGGCGTTAACTAGAGCATTAACGTTGTATTTCAAAACCGTACACCTGTTCACTTCATATATTAGCACTCATCGCACATTCTCTCCGCTCCGATGCATACATATTATATTAGCACTATTACCGATACCTAACACAAATGAACTGTTAAACAAACAGTTAATGAGAGACGCGCACCGCCGCCGCCGTCTCGCGGTGCGTGACGTCCTGAGCGAGGCTTTCGTAGCGAGAAAGCAGGGGAGCGTCAATTTCTCTGATTGAGTCTTTCTGTTTGAATTAATTAACGATTGAGAGCGCCTGTCACGCTGCTCGACTCACATTCCGCGGTGGCCCCGCCACGTCCTGATTCTAAGGAATTTTTATCGAAGTATCGCAACACTTTTACCGTATATTTGTGTATTGGTTAATTGCTTTTAATGTAATGAATTGATTCATTATAATAAATTTTATTCCTGCTTAGCTCATTGGAAGTAAGCAAAATTATGTGAACTTTCAATATTTATCCAACTATAAAAAATGTTTACGATGATAGGACCATCGATAATAATTCTCCATCAACAGAGTCAATTTGGATACAATGTCGTTAGCCGAGTATCTCTCTATTGAAGAAGTAATTACATTAAGTCGTAAATTATGGATGCAAATTGCTTCAAAGTGTTCAGCTATGCTTGAATCATTTAACTAGCTATTAACATGCTATTTGCGGAACAATTATGCAGGTGTTTTGTAAAACGCAATACATTTTCTATCAATGATTAATCGTCTAAGCTCGAATGCTGTTGCTAATGCAGCATCATCGATGTCAGCGTATATCTCACGAGATGTATTTATCGTATCTACCGTTATGGCTCCTGCTCATTTGAACGGTAAAACATGAACTGGTCCATACACTAGCGATATGTCTATGAACTTTATAAGTTTGTTCTAACATGAATACTAATTGATTGCATCAATATATCTAATGGTGTTTAAAACTTTTTCTTTTTTCCTCGAAAGTCATTTTCGTTGATACTTGATCGTTTGATTACAAGATCATCCAGGGTTTGCCGAGAAGACGCCTATGTAACATCACCGAATAATCAATCATAATGGTATTTAGCTTACCTGCCAACGCATCTATGTCGACATCGTCATCGTCATCGTCGTCGTCGTCATCGTCATCATCATCATCGTCGGTGGCCGCCGCGGGCGCTGCAGGGGCTGCAGCTGCAGCTTGCCTGCCCACCTCCTTGTCTTCCTCCGGCCGGGCGATAGGGCTACCGCACACCGACAACACTAGGCAGCACAAAGCCGCTAATAAGAACAACGACCTCATCTCGTATCTGAAACAAACACAACCTTTAAATAACTTCACCCGGGAGCATCGCGACCGCGACAGTGCCGACCCGACCACCAGCTCACTGTGCTATCACGATATCACATCACTATCACGAACACAATCACATGCACTATGTCCTTGACACTTCACCTTTTATTGAACTGTCACTGTTGAGTCCGTGTGGGCTCTTGCGGAAGAGGTTCCGCCCGCGTCCTTCTTTGCCGGTGTTTGGGACGCTATGGCCGAGCGTGGCGAGCGGAAACGATATAGCGGCGGCGTCTTCACCGCACACTCTTTTATAGAGTTACGTCACACACGCAGGGAAGGAAAGTAGTGATGGTAGCCGGCGGGGACACAGATCAACCAACACGCAGACGCACTTCTATATATACCTGTCGACCTGTGCCTTGATTACGTATTTTAATATTTATAAATCATTTTCCTTTCGTGTGACACTTTAAATAAAACTTGTTTTACTCGATCATTTTCCGTAACTTAGCTGTGACGTATAAAAACCAGTCAAAAGGAAAAATAGCTGAAACAAAGATTTAAAGTTTATTTTGTTATTAACTATAAAATGTTTCAAGATTTCAAGTGCAATGACTGAATTCATTAATTCATGCATGTCGTAAATTAACATCATTCATTCATTCATGTTGTAAATTAAATGTCATTATCACTGCCTTATCTTCCCACCCGCGAAGCTATTGCATGCAGGCTTACAAAATTTTTCAATTTTGTAACATTTGTGCAAATCGTTTCAGCCTAACTTGTTTTGCATAATGCAAACAAAATCATTAGTCATAAAGCTTTCACTTATTCATAAAGGAAAAACTTTGTTTACGATCAGTGAAAACCTGTACCTATCTATAACTTAGTATCAATTGTTGAATCGGGTTTTCCCAAATTTCATAATCTATGGCATTCCAAGAGGGGTTGGTTAGGTCCGATTCATTAATTTATTCAGCTTATTTACGGACTCGCCGCGTCCACTGGAGAAATGTGCGAGCAGCGTGTATTGTGTCAGAATCTTTAAGTATTTTGAACATTAGTATGAGGGGACCGGCCTCGTACTTTCACTTAAGGTTATGTGTGTAAACGCGCTTTAAGTGCTATTGATAACGTGACGTAAAAACGAAAACGTGGGCGTTTCGTATGGACATATCATAAGTTTTGCAACACCACATTCTTACCTACTACATACAGGGCATTATTGAATTATTTGATCGGGTTTGAAAAAGAGAAAATATCAATTTATTTCTTATCAAATTGCGTCCGTTTCGTAATTTTTTACTTAATGGGTAAATGTGATGTTGTTAAAGCTTTTTACTACTATTAGAAAACGTGTTTTATATTAATACATTTTATGTTTTCTCCTTTTACTCAAACATAATGAAAGATTTCTGACTTTACAATCCAAACAACTTTTTAATGATTAGCTAAGCACACGATGAGATTATAAATATAAAGGAAATGATAAAATAACGCGAAAAGCTTGTTCATTTACTTGCTTATTTGAAAAATTTACTCAAAGGCTTTTCATGTTTGTGTTGCTAGTTTTTTACTGCTAATATTTTAGATAGACTGACTTCCCGTCGAGATATCTATCAAAATCAGGAACGGGTGGGAATGTTGAGTAGGCTATAATAATGAACCGTTAAAAATATATATAGAAATCCTTTTGAAATTAACAAAATGTACTGAGTCACTTATCTAAGATAAACATTGTCGTGTCAACTTGAAATGAGAAGTCACGACGCACAATACGAGTTTATCTACACTGCTAGAAAGTTCAGGAAGTGCTTAGAAAATTGTAGACTTTTAAAAATAATATCAAACTAATGTTCATGAGAAAAGTTTAGTTTTGCTCACAAGTGTTTACATTAATATATCGTATGTTCATGAATGTAATGTTGAATCGTTATTTTACCCAAAAAATATAGGTATTAAAATGTACTTCCACCGAAGGAAGAAAATCAAATTATTTTTAATTTCCTGAAGCAGCTTTCCGCATCAAATCTTCAATGTAATATCTAGAACTTTACAAAGCCATGCAATAGCATACAAGGTATCAAACGCCGGTGACTTTAAAAGCTTCATAATCTTAATCAGTAACACGAAAAAACAAAAACATAATTTTATTAAAAACTGTAATTAACATGTCATTTAATAGTTGTACAGCCAACTAACACACTCATTAACAAAAACTGTCAGCATACAGTCCATAGAGGTCGATATCGCGACAGCGTCCGAAGGTAGAAAGGTCGAAACTCGTTTTTGGTATAGTAGGCGTACACAAATATTTGTATGCGCCTTGTGAATGGACCCTGAGGACTTTCTCTTGGACAGAGTCTCTAACACTGGTGCGGGTCGTGTATGCATGGTGCTTCTCTGTTGCGGGACAGGTGCGGTGGGTGGTATTTCTGTAAATATTCGAGAACTAAACGTTATTTGAAGTTCGAAAATGCAATGTATTTGGTAGATAGGAAAATGTTTGTAATACAAGATGATTGCAACATTGATGATTCTAACCTAACTCATATACTTATAAAGTTTTTTATAAAAAGTATCATACTTGATTATCACTCCGTAAGCTTGAATAAAACAACCAGATTGCAGGAAATAAAGGAAAATGAAAAGCGACTTCAAAAAATAAGTTCTTAATTTTTTTAATATAGCATTACTGGCTCGTTCATCATATTTTTCAACACCTTTCTCAACTTTCCCTGTTACTAAGTTGCCCTACAACACAGCTGCACACATCGTCACTGGCTACTCGAGCGCTCCCAAATCGCGACACTAGCCGTAAGGTCAATGTATTCGCGTACAAAGTGACACAGATACGGCGAATATTTGTGTTAGTCGTCCCTCACTTCCTATAGGACTAGAATACGCTTAAGGCTATCGATTTTTATTTATCGATTGAATGTCGCGAATGAATGATGAATGTATCGATTGAAGTTCTGGTAAATGGTATATAGATAGTTGCATTTTTGTTTGACGCTGCTTTGAGGAAAGTTTGCAACAAAGAAATGGGTGGTTTTATTTTAGCACCTTTCTCAAATGTCTCTTGTTTATACATTATTCAAATAAATCCTCGACTAAAATTCCTGAAAAGAGCATACCAATGTGCTTAAAACTATATTCTAAGAAGCATGAAAATTTTAGTTTCTGGCAATGACCTTCTGTTAATATTTGACAAATGTTTTATCTGTTATATTTAATAGGGACTTTATACGTAACAAACTTCTTTTTTTTTATACGCAACAAACTTCTCAATTCAGAGATCTCGATAACATTATTGAGGTCAAGTCTAAGCACAATATAACGACCTGTCAATCACGGAGTTACGTTGTATGAAATAACTTAAGTTAAACCAAGTTCACGGTTGCTAGACACACACGTCTATTTTCACGGAGCGTAACTTACAATAATATACTACATAACTTTTTATATTTTACATGTAATTGCTTTGTATGTAACGGAGATTATATTTTTAGATTACATTCATTTTGTACGTGATGAAATCTTGAAGATTACTTGTTAAGGCATGCAATTTACGGTGGTGTATTTCTTTCTTTCTCTTTAAGTGAAGAGGCATTTACCTTGTAGTCAGGCGGTTAATCAACTGCTGCCTAACCTTTTTTCTACTTTGTTAAAGTCTGCTTTCAGTCTAACCGAATGCAGCTAAATACTCATCATCATCATCATCATTTCAGCCGAAAGACGTCCACTGCTGGACATAGGCCTCCCCCAAGTGTCGCCACATTGACCGGTCTCGTGCGACTCGCATCCAGCGAATCCCTGCAACCTTCACCAGGTCATCGGTCCACCTAATGGGAGGCCTTCCAACGCAACGTCTTCCGGATCACGGTCGCCACTCCAGAACTTTTGAACCAGAACTCCAGAGCTGAATACTATTATTTCATAAATATGGAACCCTGGACAACCAGCTAAGCAACCAGGAAAGGCTGGTTGTCAGACTTTCAGGCTTTTAACAATCCGCAGTCACATGCCGAAATATAATTTAAAACTTAGACCTCTATGATGTTCCGTTTCCATGTGTCCTTACTAAAGGAGACGCTATGATTTTGTTATTCAACTTTTAATTAAATGTTTTAATTATGTAAACATAAATTTCTTTTTTCTCTCTTTTGAGTACGAGGTTGTAAAACAACCGTTTTAAAAGACGAATAGACGGAATCAGAGTGGATATCGTCAGTCGATTTCACTTCACAGTTTATAACGAGTAATTGGTTTTATTTTCTCCGATATTACGCTTAATGGTTAATGCTTAGTTCAACGTTATATAATTCGATAAAATTTAATCTTTAATGCTTTCTTTCGTTAGACGTTTAATAAGTTAGCTAGTTATCTCCGAGAGTTAATTGTAGATGTCAGTTAAAAGAAATGGATAGGTTAACATTTAACGTGGATCGTTAAATGTAAGTAGTATGTGATATCAAGTTTTACAGTAGTCATTACAACATGTTGACGATTGTAGCTGTGATAAACGGAGCTATAACTCTTTCTTATCCAGTTTTTAGAAACTTTTGTGATCATTTCTTTAATGTTTAATGAATGCCTTATTCCGTCTGCTCAGCTACTAATTTGTTCATTGATAATGCGAGGCTGGTTCTACTCAAAGTAATTCTCACAGTGGTTCTCCAATAGCAATCAATCATTCAGTTCATTCAGCTAAGTTTCTTTTAATTTTTCGATCTCTGAAGCGCGATATTTGCTTTTAAGACTCAAAATTTCAGGTCTAGCATACTATCCCAGCAACATACACCTTCCACCTACCTATCCACTAACGGGATAATCATAGTATGTCAAGTTTTGACGTTGATGAAGGCGAGCTACTCGACTAGCGCGTCCGCAGTGACCTCTGCTGGCCTACTATCGCGACCGGTTGCCGACGAGTACTTTCTTTCGGGCGTTCTCACTTCCGCCTGCGCGCGCGCCTCCACGCAACCGGCACAGGACTTGGAGCCTATTTACGTTCTACATCCAGTACGTTAGGTGTATGTTGCTGGCTTTGTTTGGTTTTTAGGATTTTATATGGTTACTAGAGATCGGATGGTATGAGGAATAGTGGACCAATAAAATGTGTTTTCTACCTAATTTCCTTTAGACTAAATGTTTCATTTGGGTATCTGTTTCACCCAAATGAAAAAAAAAAAAATTCTATGGCTTCATTTTTAGGGTTCTGTACCTCAGTCGACAAAAGCAGGACCCTTATAAGATCACTTTGTAGTCCGTCTGTCGGTCTGTCAACGGCCTTTTTTTCAAGAACGCGTGGAGATATCAAACTGAATTTGTATCAAATACTCAAGACTGCTACCTCCCCCTTGGAAAAGTGAAAAAATCAAGCTTATAAGTTAATGCGATCAAAAGATATGACCATTTATGACGCATATTTTGCGATTTCACAAGGGAATCAAAACCTATAGGAAACTTCCCGTTTACCTAGAATCATGCAATTTGGCAAGAAGCAATGTCTATGTATTATGTAGGTATATGTAGTTTAATAAGAAAATACTAAGTTTATACGAAACTCTCGGTGCGTAAATCAAATTCCCACGGGGTGGGTTTTTTATTAGAAAAAAATTGAAATAATGATTCTGTAAGAAAAACGCTTTTTTTTCGATTTCTAGAAATTAGTCAACTAACGGAATATAATTATTTAATTCTGTTCAATACAATTTCTAGCTAGAGATTCTCAAGATTTTCTAACAAGACACAATGCTAGTGACATATACATTAGAATGTAGATAAAATCAATAAAATTAATTTCTACTAAAAGTTAGAAATATTTTTGGTGACTTTCGAATTTAAAAGTGAAACTGGAATTCATATTGCCGAATATTAATTTAGCATTCCGGTGATGTTTCACGATTTCTCGTTATACGTAGTTCTAGCTCACTTACATAATTTAATGTAAATACCTATACGCATTAAAATGTAAATAGGTGTAATACATAGTACGCATATTACATTTATTAGATGATGTCTCGCCATGTACGGTGCCTCGTTACTTTTTTATTTAGAGAGTAATCAAATAGTTATTTAGTCGTGGTTTGTATAAAACTGTTCAGTATTAAGTATTTTCTTCAACACCCCCCTTTTTATATTATTACAATTTCAGTACCTAATTAGGTAGTAAACTCGTACTTATTCTAAAATAAAAACCACACACGATCAAACGAATATGGATTTTGATTTCCCACAATACAAAAGACATCAACGCGCGACGCATTTATTTTCTGTCTTTTATACCAATCTACAACAAACTCCATTAAAAAACTATGAAACACATCTTATCCTCTCACTTTAAAAAATAAACATTTTATTTTAATTATTCTATACATATTGACTGCATTCCCCTGATACTTTTCTTTTTTTTGGGTTGTTGAATTTGGAAACGCCATCTAGCGGGAAAATGTTATACTGTTCGTTCAACTAAGTTTCACCTTCAGTAAGTTAGCGCCGCGTTGTCACCTAGCTAAGTAAGGTCACAAGAACATTTATAGTACTGGGATAACTCTGCAGATGGCGCTGTTAACTGTAGGTAAGTTAAGAAATTGAGCGCACTCATTAACCGACTTCATTTTTTTAATTGATTTAACTTCACAATCATAACATACAAGTTTAAGTAGATAACTACTCTAATAAACAGTGGTAAACCTAATATCTAACTTAAAACACAGATTATTATGTTGTTCACTAAATTATGTTTATATTTTTTTTCTTGTATATCCCACAGCTGGGAAATGCCTCACCCTATCCTTCCAGGTACTCTTCTCCTCGGCCACCTCGAACCAGCCATACGAACAGACATATTATGAAACACTACGCCCGCGCCGTAGTCAAAACCTGGAATGACAGACGTAATCAAATAGGCTGCTAGGCTCAAAATCACATGCTTATTATATTTTCTGGTGCAATTTATGATGAAATTCCAACTCTGTAATTTTATTAACATTTTTTTTTAATATTTATTTTAAGAAATAACCTTTATCTATCTAGCTAGACAACAAAAAAGTCTGACAACCAGTCTTACCAAGGGGTGTCGTATTACCCAGTACTAACTGGGTTGTGGAGCTCTGATAGGCAGTCGCTCCATGTAAAGTACTGGTATTCAGCTGCATCCGGTTAGACTGGAAGCCGACCGCAACATAGTTGGGAAAAGGCTAGGCAGATGATGATGTCTATCTAGACATTTAAATATCATATTACATCTTCTTAAATGTAATAATGACCAAAAAATTACACGACTGCGTCTTTTTTTAAAGCTTGACATTAAATATTTAGATTTTTATTAGATTCATGATGTTTTTTATTAGGTTTAGTTTAGTATTTGCTGAAAATGGACTTCTCTCGTGTCTTCTATGGGCATGGACAAAATAAGTCATCACGAGTAAGCGTGGGAGCTTTCAAGGAAACTTAACTTTAACTTAATGTGTTCTAGAGCAAATATTCAAGTTTTTTCATATAACGCATTAGAGAAAGAAGACATCAAACTCAAGCCGTCGCTTTATGTGTGGTAAAATTACTAGGCGCTGGTTCTGAATTGTGCCGTTGTTTAGCGACCATTATCTAGTTTACTAAACGAAATACTATGTATAAAATCATATTAAAACATAACATACATAATAACATCACGCCTGTAATACCCGAAGGGATAGGCAGAGGTGGAACTAATAGTACACCCACATTTCGGCAATCAATTTCGTATTACCCAGTACTAACTGGGTTGTGGAGGTCAGATAGACAGTCGCTCCATGTAAAATACTGGTATTCAGATGCATCCGGTTAGACTGGAAGCCGACCCCAATATAGTTAGGAAAAGGCTAGGCAGATGATGATGATGATTTCGGCAATTATGTTTAAATCCCATTTAATAGGGGGTGAGCCTATTGCCATCAACCGGGCACAAATCCAAATCCAGAATCAGTGATTGCTACTGAGAAATTCCTGATAGAAAAACCCAAAAACACTTTGCCCGAACTTGGAATCGAACACAGGACCTCAGGACCCTCAGGACCCTCATGCGCAGCAGTCGCGCTTACGACCACTAGACCAACTAGGCAGCTGATCACAAACCACATATGAACTACATACACTAACTATAAGTTCTACGTTTTTTTTTACGAATAATTTTAGCCTTGTAGTTTTTCAAAGTTATTATTAAGTACAAGCCGCGCATGACCAAAATGTAACAGTTTGAAGGGTACGAAGAACTGCATAGCATAGCATAGCATATACAGCCTATTAATGTTCCCACTGCTGGGACGCAGGCGTCCTCTCTATGAGAGGGAATGGGCTATAATCCACCACGCGGGCCAAGTGCGGGTTGGTAGATGTCACATGTCTTCGAATTTTTGGTTCTAGGACATGCCGGTTTCCTCACGATGTTTTCCTTCACCGTTTTGAGAGCAGAACTGCCGCAACAGATAATATCACACAAACTATAAGCGGGGGTTAAGCAACTCTTGCTGATGTCAGTTCGTGGATGGGTGACCATTAAATACTGAGACCACGCCGTGCCTCGGAAAGCAAGTTAAGCTATCCTCCTGGTCCTAGCTATCATTTGTAGATCTTTGACAGTTGTTACAGGTTATCAGAAGCCTAAAGAATACAAAATACTATCTACAGCTTTTTGTTGATGGCAAATGTATGTGATGTGGCAGTACTCTTAATAAATTCCGAAAATCTGACAACTAGCCTTATGAAAAATTATCGTGTTTCCCAGTAACAGGGTTGTGGAGGTGAGGTAGGCTGTCACTTTATGCGAAATACTGGCATTACATCTGGTTGTAAATCTACCCCAATGTAGTTGGGCAAAGGCTAGCTAGGTAGATGGTGATAAAAACAAACAAAAAACAGAAGACTGGTGTCTGGTTGTTAAAGCTGGTTAACAAGCTCCTTCATTATTCTCCTGCCCTTAACCCAATTTATTTGGGGTCGGCGCATCTCAGCAGTCACTTCCTTTCTAGCCACTCATGCTTCACAAAGTCCATCCATCGTCTATTTGCAGCTCCTTGTAAAAAATTAAAAGCAAAACGCACTCTTTCAACTGTCTCCGCTAAGTTTAAACTTATGGCCCCACAAAAACCTTAGGTAAACAAAATGTAGAATTTCATCAAGGTTACTATTTAGTTATCAAAGACAACATATTAAATTATTAATTTAGTTGGAATGTTGTTTACGGATTTTTGGCTTACGTGATTACCATTGCAATATTATGCAATACGTAAAGCCGACAACAAGGCAACGGTTTCTCAATTCATCAAGAACTTCAAATACTGTGTTTGATTTACTTTCCCAATGGTTTCTGTAAATCAAGCATACAATAGCACACTGAAAAACAGCAATAAGTGAAAAATGTGAAAATAGAGAAATTACAGAATGTTGCAAAAATTGCCTAATAGGGAACACCACTGCTTACTGAAAAAGGCAGTTTTCTTGACAGCAGTCTGATATTTTTTTTTGTTTTTATTCATGTCAAGCTCTAAAATAAATCCTACAAGCATTTCATTACCTGAAATACACTTGCTGACTGTCATTGAAGAACTAGGCTTATAGAAGTTTCAGTGGTTGGATAAATGTTCCACATGCATTACGAGCATGTGGAACTAGTGGATCAATCATCGTTATCAGAGGTGTACCTAACAGTACACCCACATTTCGTCAGTTATGTTTAAGTCCCATGTAATAGGGGGCGAGCCTATTACCATCAAACGGGCACAAATTCAGACTCCGTGGCTGCTACTGAGAAATTCCTGATGGTAAAACCCAATTACACTTTGCCCGACCCAGGAATCGGACCCAGGACCTCATGTCCGGCAGTCGCGGTTGCGACCACGAGACTAGGTAGTATTACATTATCTGTGACCAGACTAACGAGGCAAACTGGTTGACCAACACATACCGAAATCCTCAAAGAAGATCTGAAATAAGGTGAAACAAAGAACACTGTGATGTCGTAATCAACATAGCTCCAACATCCGTTTAGCTCAAGGCGAAGGGTATCAACAACGGGCTTCCCCACAAAACAAAACAATGCCTTTATTTCCAAAGCCATGATAAATAGACCCGGACTAAGAGTTTAGCCAACATTCACAAAGATATGTGACATCCCGACAACTCGAAGTGGGCCTGCGTGCTAGTTTCCAGCCCACTCCCACACATAGGAAGGAAGCTTTCAAGCTTGTATTCACAGCATTGGGAACATTATTAAGCTGATTGTGCTTTTGCAACACAAATTAATTATTCCCAAGATTCAATACAAAAGAACCCTGAAGACTACTCAAACCAATTAAAATTCAAACAAACACTAATGAAGGCTGGACCAATCAGATGACTGTTTAAATATAACAGGGTGGGAGGACGGGCCGTAACATAAACATTAGCGATCGTCTTCGTCATGTGACTCGGTAACACAATGAAAGCCTTGACATTTTCCGACGAGGACGGTGCTGCGACCGGTTGAGCTTACGTGGAACGATTGAGTTGTACTGTTCTGTTGTTTTTGTAACCGTTTGGGGGTACTGAGTTTTCCAGACATAGGTTGAGAACCAGACGTATGTCGAATATGTAAAAAATTGGTTGGTTCAGTAAGTGTAGAGCAATTTAGGTGGTAGATTCTGTTTTATTATATGTAAATATGTTTATTTTATTTATGTCTTTAACTCAATGAAGTTGAATCATTACAAAATGTAAAAAAAAAATAGTGCTCGTAGCAACCTGTCAGCTCTGTTTTTTTGCAATACCTATGTACTTCATCTATGCAGCTAAATTAATATTCAATCTAATTATAGATTCATAAAACCTTTACGTCATTATTTTACGCAAAGAAGCAAAAAGTTACCAAAAAAAGATGAATAATCGAGCATAAACAGGTCATCTATCAATCAAGTACCTATCTTAAATCTATCTTAAATGTAGACCATACCTACTACAAAAAAAAGAAGAAACACGACATGTCGAATAAAAGAAAAACAAACGAGAATCAGACAGTTGCTCTCAGCCGTTCACGTAAAGTTTTGATAGCGTGATGGCTGGCCACATCCGCGGTACTCCGACGAAATCGTCTCAAATTGCCCACGATACCGCTTCTAATAATTACCCTATGGAATACTAACACCTGTATGTACTTAGACAAATTGTCTGTTTATTCATAATTACCACATTGAGTGTGTATGATCCTGCGTTTAGTATTAAGGTGTACCAGTTGTTGATAAAGATTATTTTGCCTTGCAGATAGTTGCCTTTTTCGACTCAGTTTCTTCAGGAATCAAACGAAGCTGTACTAACTACTTGACGATCCATACATAATATAAATTCATACCTATTGTTAAAACTAAATGGCTTCTAATATATCTGTCTGTGTCACCGCTTAGTTCTTCAAACTTTACAATTAATTTTGATGTGGTGTACACAATAATTTAAAAAAAAATCCGCAAGGTTTATGTGTATAATAAATTAATATGAACACACAAAAATCGATGATTAGACATGTCACCATATCAGTGCACTGCCTTTATTCGAAGTTAGGGCGGGTCACTAGCAAATTATAAAAAAGTGATAAGCAACGATAAACTATCCGTGAAAAGGAAACCGTTTTGTGTGGTGGCCATACCATGAGCTAATAAACATATCAGTGGTGGAATATTCTTAGTCTGACACATTTGCATTACAAAACTATTTGCTACATTAGAATTCAACAGATAGAGACATCCGCTTTATAACGTTTAAGATAACATTGCCTTGTTCGTAACATAGGAGGCCGTTTACGAGTATAATAATCAAATATTATCATTTGATTATCAAACAGCAAAATCTAGAATATGCAAAGTTATAAGCTTTTCCTTTTTTCTTTTTTTTTTTAATATGACGAAGACCAAGGTGATGACCAACAGCACCAAGCGCAACATAGGAATTAGGGTGTGAGGATTTAATATGTATTTGCATTTACCTCAGCCAAATAGTCTCATTCCAGGCAAGACAAGATAAAGAAGTTGCACGACGCTCCGATAACGCCTGGAAGAGCTATTGGTCGATGAAACAAATCATGAAGGGACCTCTCCCTCTCTCACTGAAGAGAAAACTCATGGACATGTGCATTCTTCCTACTCTCACCTACGGAGCGCAGACATGGTCACTAACCAAGCGTCAAAAGTCCGCACTCGGGGTCTGTCAGCGAGCAATGGAGTGCAGTATCCTTGGAGTTAAACTTACTGATCGTATAAGGAACTCGATACTGCGTTCCGAAACACAAATTGCCGATGTAAGTCACACGGCTGCCAAGCTTAAATGGAACTGGGCTGGCCACATCTGCCGCATGCCGGAGGAGCTATGGGCTAAAGTAATAACACAATGAGTCCCAAACAGCAGCTTACGGCAACGCGGCAGGCCCAGAAGGAGATGGCGGGACGAACTCGACTCTTTTCAGAAAGATTGGCGAGCAACAGCACTGGATAGGGATAAGTGTAAAGACAGAAGGGAGGCCTTTGCCCTGCAGTGGGACACAAATGGCTGATAATAATAATAAGCTTTTCCGATACTTTTGTCAATAAAAAAATCATTCGTACATATAGACCCAAGTATTTGCCCTAAAGCTACTTCATACCATTTTGAACTAGTTCTTAATACGAACACTAAATGACTCAATTAAGATTTACTGTTAATTCATCACTCATACATGACATCAGCAAGACTCAAAACAGGCAGTATGTTTTCCTTACGAAATTATCAAAAAAATATATAATCTTGTGTCGAAAAAAACACCCAAAAAGTCTCTAAACAGACGGCTATAGAATAACGCGCTACATGATGACATGACCGACAACAGGTTATTGTACCTCGCGGATATCAAAGCTTCCCCCGTCGCCTCGTCAGATCAAGCTCGTCTGTTGCTACCTACGTAAGCTTGACGTGTTTATCTCAAGTCATGTGATGCGCATGACATCCTGTTACTCAACGATCGCCCACTATATACCTGTTTCAAACATATAGTGACTACATACGATAGGTCATTGATGTTTTTAAAAAACGGATCACGTCACGTGGATATAATTTCCCAACTCCACGTGTTCTGCGAACTTGAAATATTCTAAGGAAAGATTTGTTTTTTTTTTTGCCTGATTAATTGAGTATTTGGTCGTGATTGATGCGGAATCCTGGACGGGATTATCTAATTGAGCATCGAAATGAATACAAAATAAATTGCAAAAGGAAATAATATTCGTAAACACTTCAACCTATAAACAATTTTATTGCAAATGTTTGAGAGGCTTGTCAAAAAAATCTAAAAATGAACTCGGAAACACCGGTTAAAAGTGTTTTCTCTACTGACACCCGGAAAAGTCCTTCACAATAAGAAAGTGGTGACACACTTTTGAAATGTGATTACGTTGGTGTACACAAGATGCACGTGATGATCAAAGTTCGCTATACAGAACACCGATCACTAGTTATTACTGTAACGAAAATGAAGAAATATCGTTCAACAATGCAAGAGCGAATCATTTACTTTGTTCGGAATTCTGTAAAAGGCAAACTTCGGTTTTCTTTTTTCCTTAAGTGCTTTCCTCTTTTTATCCAGATAGATTGCAAATATTGTTGTGGGATGGTTGAAATGGAATCCGAAATCGTCAAGGACATGAGTTAATATATCTATTTTCTTTTTTAATTGCGTAATTGTCCTCTCATAGTTTTCTTTCTCACTGGTTCAAAACTTAGTCTTCAGGTTATTTAGAATATATCCTGCCTACTGTTTATTTTTGACTGTCTTGTAAATTTGTTATTCGTCTCGGATTCAGTCTGGACATATATTACATACAGACTTAAATTCTTGGCTTAAAAGTTGCATTTAACGTAACGAAAACGAGTACAGAATTTGAAGAAAGGAATTGATTTGTAGGAATTGTGAGGCGCCACGTATCCTTATGGTTGTCACACGATTTTAGCATTTACATATTATGAAACATGTGCATTCCTGCTGGACGGTGGCAAATGCAAACTTGTTTAGAAAATCTCTGTTGAAACATAATCGTTCCTCTTTAGCACTAATACCCGTTAACGTTGTGAAAGATGTTAAACCGCGTATTTTACGACATCTCAATAATTGTATGTTACCTACGGCTTTTCATTTTTTGCACCTACATGCCTATAAAAAGTAGGAAGATTCTTGGCCTTAGCAGATTTGCCCATTTTTGCACAGGCTAATTGTTAACATAGGAGACTTTATTAAAATTTTCCAAGCAGAGTTGAAAAATAACTTAAAAAATACTATTTGTAGGCCCATTAAGATGTAAAATTAATTTGTGGTGATTAAGATTTCCATATGCTTAATAAAGCCGAGTATTTCGTAAAAAAAAACCCTATTTAATATTCATCGCTGATTAAATTACACATCCGATTCCTAAAATGTTACTTTAGACAATGCGCGAGCGCATACCGGCACGTTAATTGCATTGTGTAATCGTTTTTATAATGTCAATAAAAACATGTTAGAAATACAAAATAACTGGTACCGCAAACATAATGCTGGTAGCCCAGTTTACGTTGTTTTCGCAATGTATTGTGTAGCTGCGACCCTCCACGGCTCCCCCCACCTCCCCCCTTCGTTCCCCGGAGTCACATGAGCTCGCTCGCTCCTGATAGTGATGTTGCATTGGCGGAAGCACGTTGACTTTCTCCCGCTAGATGGTCGCGCCTCGCTCTCCGCCCCGCAACAGTTGCATCGAAGGGCAATCATGTGAACCTAATGACTTTGTTGTTTACTTGCATATGTTTGAACTCTTATAAAGAATATGCAGATCCAGTCACATTAAAAAATGTATTAGTAATCTAGACAGGTATCTCCTTAAATTCTTAATGTAGACTTGCAATTTTTACCAACTTGTTAAACAGGTTTTTGTTGTTTTGTCTATTCATTTAATTACACATTAAAATCCGGATCTAAACATTTTACCAGATTTTGAACAGTAAATTTAGTCATAAGTTCTATAATTAAATCACGATTATAGATCATAAGGTTCCGGTGAAAACACGTCACCAACCTAAAATAGATATAAAAATGATAAAACTAACGTTTTGCGGTTCCCAATTAGGTGATTAAAAAGATTTGCATAAGTAACAACGGCAAATACCAAAACTAATAGGTCACGCCCGGGCGACCGTTCGCAGTCATGTGATCAAAACTTCTGAGAATGTTGAGCAATCCGAGAAAATAGCAGGCTTAGCGAATCGCTACTTTATGAATAAAATAACCAGTATTCACAAAGACGGAATTATTTGAAATTCTGCTCGAATTATTGAGTCCTATTGAATTGGATCAAACAAAAAAATAATTTCGAGGTATATTTCCCTTTATGGTACCCAACCTACCAAGGAAAAATTATGTATTCAGGTCAAAGAATAAGTTTCAAGTATTCAGTGTAATTGTAATTAAATCGTTGAACATAATTCATATTTTCGCTTTAATTATAATATATTAACACGACCCCTAAGTACCTATCATTCTATGTTCATGTCTAGAAAAGCCAAGTGTTCATTTAGTCATAGATCCGTAAAAAACAGTGCATTTGTTCGCAAATAAGTGTGTACCGAGAGATCAAATAGTTGTTGAAAATGGGTTTTCCCTGAAGTTTGAAATTGAAAAGACTTCTAAGAAAATCTTCAAGACTCATCCTAATATTCAAATTGTAGTTGTAGGTAAGGTAAACCTTATGACAGTGAATCATGCCTACATGCCGAATTATATGCAGGAAACTCCACTTACTAATTAAATTATTTTACAAGAAATACCGATAGGGTATTTTACAAAAACGTGACTCCTTATAAACAGGATAAGTAATAATTACCCAAATAACAATCTCTCCGTTGAATTCCCGGCATCAATACAGATTTAAAACAAAATATGGAATCTTCGTCACAGTTCTTGTTAAATCAAATTCGTAAACATTATCCTTGAGGACAATAATATAAAAACAATCTTCGAATTAGGGAACGAAAGCTTTTCTTTTTTTTTTAAATCGTTCCCACACTAGTAATTTATCCTGTATCGTGGATGCGTTTATAAACGTTTAAACTCACATACACAAACAGCCAAACCCGGAACAACTACCTGTAGGCTATACAAATATTTGTTCCGTGTGGGAATCGAACCCGCGACTCGCAGCGTAGCAGCCAATCGCTCAAAGTCAGCAAAGTGCTATCAGAACTGAACTTGCACTGAATTTCCATAATATACAGTAGTACGCTCCCGTAGGATATCTTACGAATTGTGCATGGGTGAAGCTGTACATCAAAGCTGGTTTCATAATTTATCTGTAAAGCTAATCCTAATTCACAAGAGTCTCGTCATATCTTCCAAGAAACCTTTGTCACGAACACGCTATGTTTAGATTTTACGATGCAAATATGTAAAATATCACGCTCATGTTTATAGCTTAACTGTCCTGTCTAGAGCCAAAGCTTACCTCATTCGACGGCGAATCTTCTGCCAGGTCGACGCACTATCACCTCTAGGGGTCACAATTTAAATACACACATAATTATCATCAAGCACAAACTCGTGTATCAATGGATAAAATCTTTGTCTGTTATTGAGCACAATAATTAATAGCCTGAATTAATAAAATTGATAGGAAAGGGATATAATTATGAATAATTTATTGTTGACTAAAGTCAAAGCAATCTATCAACTTTAAAAGTTTAATCTGTCAAAGATTTAGTTACTTTGGGGTTCCAGTCAGTATAGGTAGGTTTATGACGTATATCAGTGACTATAATATCTCAGTCGCGTCGGTAGCAGTACCAATATTTAGATTCCACGTAGTAGTAAGCGAGTCATAAGCAAGCCACAGCTCTCCAGGCTACCTAGAATTTCCTTAATTTGCCTTTCATGTATTCATACCTGATATTACTTCATTGTGAGCACAAAATGGTCTATCTACATAATCCCTTTTTGTAAAGTAGGTACCAGAATTGCCAAGGAATTTTAGTCGCTAGATAAAATGGATGGCCGTGACTGTGGGTTCAGAGTCGACCACATACGGAATTTGACCGAATATACCTTTATGTAGATCGCTAGCTCACTCTAGTATTATTTAAAAACATCTACAAATGACCAACATTTATCAATGAAAGCCACATTTAATGATTTCAGGATGTACCTACATATCACTCGCTCTACTTCAAAAAGGATACATGACTGTACGAAATGTTAATTCGGTCGCAGCATAGTTTAGCTCGATTCAATTTACATAGAAACACGGCAACTGCAGTACCGGCCCAGCCTCGGTTACATAAGTTAAAGACACTTTATTGCCAGCCGCAACCGGTTCGTGAATTAGAGGTGTCATAATGCGAATCACATGGTTCGAAGACACAGAGTAAATAGTTAATAGAGTGTTAATATTTATTTATTTTTAGGTTGCGGACGGGTCGGAATTACGAGAAGAGTTAGAAGAACTGTTTAGTAACTGAGCTTCCAGGAGAGACGTCTTCAGACACATACACAATGCCCTGAGTTGTGAATTCTGATCGCAATTTCAACTTTGTATCGGGGTAAGTTGTCCTCTTGTAGGTCTTGCTAACACAAGCCAAGACTGCGAGGTCACTAGAACATCCTTGTTTGCGACCGTCAATTGTCGCGGATGTAGGAACATCCAATTTTGCAATTGCTCGATCTATGTTTAACATCACATCGATGCTGATTGACACTCCATTTGTTACTTCTTCACCCTCGTAAGTTAGTCGTAGAGTCGTGGCCTATTCTATCACCGAGAGATTCCATTCGATATTCTACGTGTAATGTTTTATTAGAAAGGAGTCTTCTACAAAGTTAAGTCAATATGCAAATCCGTAGTATGTACCTCCGAATGCAAATGTGTGTATAAAAGGTATGTTAATTAATGATCGGCGAGAACTTTCCATATTTTCTGGTGTGGAAGTTGGAAAATATTATGTTTAAGTTATTAAAATTCAAGGGATACTTAAGTTGTATGCATTTTAAATCATCAGCGAATCGATACTTTAATCATCTAGCTATGCCCATGGTATGAAAACCTAACTGGTGAAATGTGGGTGTACTATAAATACAGCCTACCTCAATTTTCGGGGACTACAGGCGTGATGTTTTTAATATAATAAAACGTAAGAGTTCAAAGCCCCTTGATGATACTTGAACCTAACGGTTGTCATAACTAGAAACTGCTGAATTAAAGTTTAATTTTGCCATTCGCACTTCAATCCATGACAAAATAAATTAGGAAATCTATGGAACTTAATTCCTCTCTGAAATTGGCTCCTAAACGTCAGCATATTCATAAAAATCATAAAATATTTATTAATGATTCAATTAAGGATGTTTATAAATAGTAAGAAAAAACCACAAATCAGATAAATATTAGATTTTAGCGCTAACACACGACAGTTATTCTAAAGATTCGACATAGCCGTATAACTAGTCAATAGGGCAACAACAGTACAGCTTAATTTTATTGAGTTATATACCAAGGTAGTAGGGAGGTATTTATTAAAAAATATCCTCTGATGTGTTCCTTCGTCGTTTTGTAGGTTTTGAGTTTACCACCGAGTCAGGCATATCAGTATTTACCTTCCACACACATGAGGTATATTCAACACGTCCGACCGTCTTATGACGAAAGGCCGTATCGAGGGTGTTCCACGCGCGCTTCAAAGAGATGTCAGCAACAATGAAGGGGTCCGCAAGGGCCGATGCCTGCCAGGGCTGCAAGACTGTTCGAAAAAGACACCGCGGCCCTGGAACACAAAGAGCAAAGAAGGAACATGCATGGGTTTTAGTCAGTACAATTCTGATACTCCCCCTTCCGCTCCGCCCAGAGCGGGGGGGTGGGGGATCATTTGATGATATCCCATCCGACAACACGAGTCTTTAAGCTCAACCTTTTTAAGATCATCGTTCCAACTAGCTAGGGGGCTTCACACAATACGTTTGCGAATTTGAGGTCTTCAACAAACATGGAGGTATATTCCAATCGCGAACAAACGGTACCTACTCAAACTAATCGGTTATTCACTCTGCCAAAACAACAAAAAAGGTCTATTTTCAATGAGGTACGCTAATATTGGTGACATCGTTGACAAAGTGGTTTTCGAAACAAAAGTAGTAAAAAATCACTGTGCCATATGGCATAGAGCTAAGAGACTGCGCGAATCCGGTTCAATGAACTAAAAACAGGATAAAAAAATATATGTTGACGTCCGTATAGAAGCTATGCGACAGATGACAAAAATATTTTAACGACAGTACAAGTACCTTCTGAAAAAAAAAATGAATTTATTGCTGACTCCAAACATTACTTATACTTTAAATCATTTTCCAATAAAGGGACTTAGTAGGTATTGTCAAAATTAAATATTGCTTTAAATTTTAAATCTCTGCGACAACCATAGCATTATTTTTTAATCTATCACTTAAACAGCTTCATTCATGTTAGATATATGAGCGTATCTTCCTAATTTGTTGACTTTTGACCCTGGTTGATTTCCCAAACTTATTAGTCATCATTATGAATATGAAATCAAGTCATGTAAAACAACGTAATATTTTTTCTAGGCTAATTGGAGACTGTAAATAAAATCCTTACCTACTATGTTCAACATATCCCTATATTATTGAACACCTCTTGTAAATGTCTTCAATGAAAAAGATCTCGGATAACCTTTCAAGAAGGCTAGGTTTTTCCGCGGGCTAACAAACTTCCATGAATTCCAGGTAGGTACATCTTATTAGCCGGAACTGTTGTTGAGCATATTTTATCCTTAATTGAAGAAATATAACAAAAAGCTTCATAGATTCGGTGAAGAGTCATTGATTGGTCATTTATCTAAAGTTCAATGCACCATTGTAGATGCTTTTACAATAAACGTGATTAATTTGTGATCTCTGTGTCATGTTTTGAGCGAAAAAGACTAGCATAATTTTATTCTTTAGCTATTTGATTGTTAGATACAATTAAATTAATCAAAGCAATCAAAGGACACCACGATGATGATGAAAGCACAGGTCAAAGAGTCGATAGTATTTCAAATGCTATTTTAAGTTTTTCATATTGCCTCTGACTAACACCGCTTTACAAAAGTCTGCTACAATTGAAATAATAGACTATAAACAATAATACCACCATAGCGTGTAGTAACTCGTGTATAGATCAGAGGAGCAGCCAGTAAGGCAACAATGATGGTTGGCCCGCACGACGGCGACTCACGCGCATCCTTGGTACAGCTAACGATTGTCCCTTCTCCACCACAGGTTACTGACCCTGACTGCAGCTAACTAGACAATAACCTATGTTTACTTATATTATTTTTAATGAGATGCATTAAGTAGTTAAAGCTTCATGCTTGGATATTCCCAAGACGTTAAAGCTATTAGAGTTTCCCGGTGACGATTGTTGCGCTATGATATCTCTAGGCTCTAGGTTTATTTGTCGAAAAATACATCCAAATAAGTTAATTTTTACATTGTGGAAAAGCCCCGAAACCAATCAACTTTTATGTTTTAAACCTCTTTTGAATCCATCGTCACCATCAATTAAAGTCGAAAACAAAACCCTAAATGCCTGCGTAAGATAACAAGTCAAATGCCTTGATCTCATTTTCCTTGATTGTGAAAGTTGGTCATCAACACAATCAAAACATGCTCAAATAATTGATACTAATCTAAATCTACAATCTTGAGTGGTCATTTAAAAATTTCACCTAAATGTTTAGCGGGGGCGTTATTTGTTTTTTGGTCAAATTAAGGTACAATTACGAGGAGAGCGCAGACCACAACAGTAAAGCCACCCAACAGTAATGACGTACCACAACGACACGACGTTACTACAGTAGTTGATGCTGCGGTTCATCATTGCTGCTGCTGTTTGCGGTCTGTAGCCACCTTAAGAATCCTTTTATTTATTTATTTAAACTTCATGTACAATAGTGATACATAGGCGGACTTAATGCCACAAGGCATTCTCTACCAGTCAACCTTTGGGTTAAATGAGAAAACATTGTCATAGGGTACAAAATAAATATATAAAAATAACTTCTTGCTATCGATAATTATTATTATTATTTTTACCTTTAATTTATAAAATAATCTGACTTTCCATAAAAGGAATCAATTGAAATAACCTAGACACTATTCTATCAATTCGTTTGCTTTGAATCAGTCACATGCGTGATCTGTATTCATCATAAATTTTTATGATGTTTTATACGGAAGCTGCTGCTACATACACGCGATGCGCACTTGGCCGCTTTTTGACAGAACTATTGACCAACGCGTAAGCTATCAAGATCAATGAGAGCAACAAGTAGCGGTTAAACAATATGGCCGATGCTTGCGCAGATTCATACGAAACTGGAATACTACAACGTGTGCATCATCACGTAGTCAACCATTGAATGATTCACGAAAGATACAGTGGTCAATGTTACCGATAGTAATATAAGGTAGTAGGTGTAAGGTAGGTAGTCGGTTTTACATAATTATGACAAGTGTTATTTCAAAAAGCTTAAAGCCGTGTCAAATAAAAAATTAAAAAATATTTATTAATAAATATTTTTTCTTTATTTTACTTCTATTTAATTTTTCTATTTAAGTATTATCTGTTTGTTTTCATTCTTTATTCATAAACTATGCAGTTTTAAATTCACTACGTCAAGCTCTATCGAATACCTAACGTTCTTCTACCCCATTAAATGGCATTTATGTAATGTATTTCATATCCCTTTAATACACTATAATGCCTTGTCTTAGCAGGTTTTATGATTCTCATTAAATAAAGTTGACATCTATAGTTTTGACCGTAGGTATAACAAATACGGTCAATAACTTCTACTGTCAGACATCAAGGGATTTCGTATTTGTCCAACACCCAAGATACTGTTATAGACGACAATCCGTGGAATGAAATTAATTGTAAAATGTTTAAATGCTATCGGCCTCTGTTGGCATTTACGGACAAGTTTGTAAAATATCGCAGAAAGAGATTAACAGCTCAATATAGAAATGTCCATTTTTATTTCAAGGGCGTCGTGAGAAACAGTCTGAAGCAAGAAATTCTGAGAAATGATTCTGTTCATATTGTGCCTCGATATTAAATGATTTTTGAATGACTGCATAACTCTTAAGATACATTAATAGATACTTGTTTTAGCTACTTCTTCTCACGAAAGTCAGTTTTTTGTCGTGTGAACTATAACGCTTTTTCGTGACTCGCAACTTAAAAGACACCATAAACTACAAGTCAAATGTTAGTCTCATTAGCTAGATTAATCCTTCGTCTAATTAAACTAAATTACCTTGTTTAATTATGTTGAGCTGGATTTAAATCCTAAATGTGTATCGTCTCGTCAATTTGATGAATACTATTTCTGATACTTAAACTAAAATGACTGACAGTCATACTCAGAATCGTTTAATGAAGAGATGTCTTGGTATATATGTTAGCCTAGTAAATATTTGAGTTAAGTACGTACTCAGTTACTAAGCACAACTTGTAATAGCAAAAACAACAGCAGCAAAAATAACAGCTGTAATAGCTGAATCAATGACTGACAGTTCAGCCTAACTAGTTCAATCCCTTCAAAACAATCAGTTCTTTCAACATCTAACCACCAAGTTTTGAAACACCATACAATCGTCCGCATCGATCCCTGGTTCGAAAACGAGACCAATCACAGATCACGGCGCACCAGTTACCTACACTAACTATATTATAGGGTCTAAGGGACCCAATGAATAAGTAGCAAACTGTTTTGAAACACACCTTATTATTTTACATCTTACATCGATAAATTACGTCAGCTATTAAGCATTTTGAAATAGTTTTGGTCTAAACAACTATTATTATAATGATCTAAATGCCAGGATTATTATCTATAATAACTTTATGTCATATAAGTACTTATTTGTATTATGTTCATAGTTTAATTGCTTATGAGGTAGTCTTAAATGGAACTTGTTTGAGATAAATTGTCTTTACAATACATAAAATCGTAAATACTGCTATGGACTCGTAAATTTAAATCTTGAGTAGCTATCTATTAAATATCTCTGTTAAAGTGGAAGCTAATAAAAATCAAATTTAAATTGCATCTTGACTTTATTTGTTGTTAACGTGGCTAATTGGAAAAACACACATATTCTGTTCGTCGCCTCGTATCACGTGAGAATAATAAAAATAAACAATGGCTATATATTTCTCAACGGACCCTCGTCCTTGCCGACTGTGACCACACAAATGACCTCTTCACATTGAGGTAACTAATATAAAAGTTGATAAAAAGATAATAATAATCATCTGAATATTAATTTGTGTAATCTACCTGCGACAAATTAGTGATACCCTAATGTTACATATTTATCTGCAATGGCATTTCATTGGTTTAGGTAACAATTAAATGTCATTGTGAATGTTATTGCAGGATATATGAGATATTTGGCTGTTATTTGGGAGGAAAAATATTTAAAGCATCTTTTAATTAGGCAGTACAGTCGGGACCTTAAAAGTTTCAGTTGCTAAGGATTATGGAAACGCTTAAAAAAGAACTAAGCAAAACAATTAGTGAAAAAACATTTGTTACAAAGTTTCCACAAACAAAGAATGATTAGAAGCTTAATATCTTTGTTTAAACAATAAAATAATATATTATGTTTATTGTTGCAGTGATAACTTTTATGCAGGTACACAAAGCTAAGCAAAATTCATTCAAATATTTCATATCTTTCCACGTAAACCATGTAAAATGCTATCAAGCCAAGTCACGCAAAATAAGAAACCATAGTTTTATCAACTACTAGCACCTCTGCTTCACACGGTTTTGAGGACTTGATAAAACATCCAGATTTATTTATCCTGTGTAAGTTTAATTTTAATGTGCTAAGTACTCATATACCTTTCGGAATACATCTTCTAAATAAGGAAGAAAACAGCTGAAAAAGGGAAAATCCGTTCCAAGGTTTAAAAGAATATTCCGGTCATACACAAAAAGCAACATTAATTAATAATATCTTCAGAAAATTCAGAGATACAGTCATCAAAACCGTACTCAATAATATCAACCCACTATTACTCAATCTCTATATCTGGCCTGAATAAAGATCATTTTCTATGTTAAGAAAAACAAAGCTGAAAGTTTCGGCGCTTTGTCTTACGAGTGGACACGAAAGCTTGTCGAATCGTACCAGTTTGTTCCATACATATGCGATGCGTTCGTTCATACACGTAGAAACGTTTTGTACGTCACTCCACGTGGTATGAAAGTGAAATTTTCGGCCAATATTGTCTTAAACCAAATACATAATGCCAACGGAATTACGCGTACATTGTATACGATGATTCTTTGTTATTTTGAATGGCCATATTTTGCGAAATACCAATATTTTGGACTTATCTGAAAGTGGAAGAAAGAATGCGGTTCTGTATCAAATTCTTTAGGTTTATGAAAGTGGAATACAGTGTATAAGTGACATTAAAGCGATAAAGGTCAAAGTTTAACATGGGTAATATCAACATTATTAAGTTAAAGTTTATTGATAGTTAAATTGTATATTATAAATGGTTGCCTATTAATATTAGTTTAAAAGATAAATTATTTTTAAAAGCGATAAATTAAATGTTATTATGAAAAACTTTTTTCATACCCTCTACCTATTACACCTAACACAAACGGCGTTTATCATATTTCTGTTCCTAAAATGTATTTTCACCAGCAATAAAATTTATGGGTATACCTATACCCATAAATTTTATTGCTGCTGCGAATAGGTAGTTATTTCAAAATTGGAAATCTCGATTACTCATCAGTTAACATCATCTCGATATTTCAGAAACGAGAATACTTAGGTACAGACTTAGTTCTTAAAAATCGAAAATGCGCAAAGATAGGCGAGTTATTTCAAAAACATAATTTTGTCTTTCATCAGACAGCTTTGTTTATAGGTAGCCATAGCCTGTTGTTGACACATCAAGGTCTGAAAGTTAGTATTATAAAAAGAGAATAACAAGAATAAACTCAAACAAAATGACTGCTAATTTCCCTTAGGGTTGGGTCACACAATACCCACGATGCAACACAGTTTCCTATTAACTGACGCCTTCCGGGTCAGGCTAGTCAGAGCTGAATCAAAGTGTCTTCTTCGCCAAAGTAGGAAATCAAAATGGCCACGTGATTGAGATGATAGTGCGTAGGCGATGGGCAAATTCGATTGTTTGCATTGTCTGTGCTCGGATAAGCTCGTGATGTCATCGAACAGGTTTGGAAGCTCCAGCCACTTTCACTCAACGATCACATGGAGTGGACACTTGACAATTGTGTAACAAGCCCCATGCTTATGTCAGAGGTTTGCGGGAGTGTTCTGTACCTAAGCTTTCATTGAATGGCTGAGCTTTTTTCTTTAGTTTTGCAGTTATTATCGAAAGATTTTGCTTTTGAAGACTACTAGATAGTTAGTAACTTATACACAAAAATACTATACTGACTTTTCTAAGTTATGAAAATCCGTAAGGGAAAAAATCGAACAATTATTATCTGAACGTCTTCAAATTGTACAAAGTTTTTCTTTGTTTTAGCAATTGCAAAAGCACCTTTTAATCCCGGTTTCCTAGCAACACCGTAGTTCGAAGGTTGTTTACCTAAACAGTGTTGTTGCGTTATTTATTAATTGAATTATTGCATAAAACCTTAAACAGAATTTGATACGTTATTTCGAACCTCCCAGAATACTTCGAAAATTAGCTACGCTTATACGCACTCGCACCGCTTGAACTGAATCTAAAGCCCGTTGACCACTAAGAGTTTAGCTAAGTTAGCGTAGCATAACTAGGGATTTTAGCATATCGATATTTTAGCTCTTAGTGATATCGATATTTAAACCACAGCTACGTGAGCTAAGTTAAAGCTATTTTGAACTACAGATAAAACTACTTAGCTAAGATTTTGGTCAATAGCAATCCACTTATAAACCATTATTAAAACTTAACTTCACTCGATTTTATAATATACGAAAAATTATGTGTTCCGGTCGTAATTTTGTTCAAAGCTTGCTACGACCGCACTGGTTGGAAACTCTAAATACACTAATTTCAATGTGGGTTTAAAAAGTCCATTGCTGGTGGATGACCGGCTTTACAATCACGTGCCATGTTAAAACATTGCAATAGTGCAGATATTTACATAAACTGCTCTATTGCGAGGTTACTTGCTCGTTGCAAGTAGGCTCAAACTTGGAAAATACAGATATTTTAGAAATTCGTTCCTTTTTTAGTTTTCAAAGTAACTGAAATATTTTCAATTTCAGATATTTATTTAGTATCGTTAATTTTAATGTGTAATATGAAATACAAGAATTAATTAAATACTCCAATAAACGAGATCGTTACTCTAAAAAAAAACAAAAAAAAAATAAATCTTAAAATATTTTCCCTGATCTCTATCAGGAAAAACATGTTCTGTAAGAATAAGATCTAAGCCGATTGAGTGAGACGTAATGAGCGGAAAATTTCGTAATTTCACAATTTCAAGCCTTGACCTTCGTTCACAATAAAACAATTTATAAATTCCTTGGTCTCGAATAGTCACCACATACAATATACTCGTAGTTTTGTAATCGACCCAAATGTAGGGAATATTCTCACAGTCTCATAATCACGAATGCATGTATGTTCGAGTACTTACGTTTATCATATGGCTTTTCTTAACCACCTACCCACATTCGCAAAAGTGAAAGTTGTGCGGTCACCACTTACAATCGAATAAATATTAACCCATGTATTACATAATAACTATAAATACAATATTACCCAGTTTTATGTCGAACATTGTAGTTTATGAATAACATTATGATACTTTAAAAACAATAACAAGTCAAATCGTACACTAAAAAAATTTCTACATAGTTTATAAGGTCTATGAAATGCCTAATTTATATGTAGAGTTAAGCAGCGGTTAGTTACTGACTTGCTTTTGCTTAGCCAAACTAATTATGACTTCAGCAGTCCATAAAATTGTAATGGGGAGATGTTTTGTTTTGATAATTCTAGAAATTCTAATTTTAGGCAACATTTAATTCGAATGCAGGTTTTTGATATGACAGCAGGTTGACAAAGTGAACAGTAATAGTTATTATGATATCGCTAACGGCGAAATGTAAATAAACAAATTGCAGCGCTAAAAGTGGGACACCATAAACGATGGACGTTCACCGTGTCAGTAGCGCATAAATTGTCGCGGGTACGCGAAAATTTAATTTTGTCACCGAATACGCAACCGCCTGGGAAGATAGCGTCATCGCCGAACGTAACCGCGGAGTTTGATAACTTAACTTTCTCTCTGGGCGCTCGCAGGCGGCGCTGCCGGCTGCTGTACAGCTGAGGGAGCCTCCAGACACCAGCCTCATTCCGTCATTACCGTCGAGCCAGCACGTTCGCGGCGAACGGAGCGCGCTCGCCAAACGCTCCCGCGAAAATCGCGATAAAAATTTAAATCTGACATCCGACCGTCCGATTAATAAAAACAAAAAGTGATTTCGTTCAAACTAGTCGTGTTCCTTTGTTTTGTTCGAATTAATGTTTTTTGAATAACTTTTATTAAGGTGTCTATTGTCAGCAGCATGGGAACTATTAAAAAGTAAGTTGGTTATTTTTTTTCAAGTGATTTCTACGTAGTTTTAATGAGCAACAGGATGTTATTTGCTTTATAACATTGGCGTATTGCAAAATATGAAAAGGGCTTAAATTTTAAACATAACAAGAAGGGTCATCTGTCATAAAACAATCTCAAAGTTCATCATCGTCAAACATCACCATTTGGCTATAAGTCAATCTCTATTATTAAAGTTTCGCAAACTAAAGTTTCTCTCAAGTGTCAAATCAACTGCTAAATTCCGCTCCTTTATCGAATGTAGGACAATGCCAATCGAGGCTGCAAGTTCAACTCGGTAGAATATTCAAATGTTAAGTTATAACATCACGTTCAAAGGGTAATCGTCAGACAAATATAATTATTGTGGTGATACTCAAATAATAGTGACCTAATTGGCAAGGCCATGTGCCATTTATTTTTAATTATATACCTTAGTCAATCTGAACCAAACAATGATAGACAGACACATAATTAAAATATGTAAAGAACCTAACATCCAATATTTCAATGTCCACAAACTTGTTTTCCTTAGACTTGAATGCAAAATTTTGTTTCCAACTTCATAATTGTCTTTTTGGAGACGACAGTCGCAACAGTCGCTTAACTGCAATCGACCTTATTGCTGCAACCTTGCCAGTTAAAATCACTTTATTTAAGGCAAAGTAACTGTTGAACTTTGAGTTCAATTTACCTGTGACCTACGACCCGGGAATCGAGGCCTTTCAAAAGCCTAGCGTGTTAAAACATCATGAATAGGGGATGTGTCCTACATATTTAAAAACAATTTCCTGATTGTGAACTTTAAAGTGGACGTCTTATTACGGTTTCTTCCACTTATGAATTACATAACATTATTTCCTGATGCATAAGTTATTTAACAGAAGATATGCCTCGAAGCTTACTATTTAAATAAAAATATCTATAGTCATTTTATGTTTCTCGAACATGGAAAGTGGCGTGCAACAAAAGCAATATTTGAAGTTACGTGTGGTTTTGTAAATATTTAAGTAATATTTATGTAAGCGTTCGTAATAATTGACTTGAGAAATGTACGTAAATACATAAAAAATAACAGGTTGGTGTTATTGAACAAGTATTAGCTAAAGCCTGTCTGTCTAAAAATAGACTAGATAAAAAAAACACAGGAGCACATATACGTGCCTTTTATAATAATGTAACGCGTCACATAAAAACTGCTACTATCTTGGTTTCCCTCCTTTTGACCCATGCATCATTTTCTTGCATAAGTAATGCGATAGCAATTTGGTTTACATGTAAAACCAAATCGCGGTCACTATATTGTGATTACAATAGTGGACAACTTCTTTTCGCTTTAGTAACTATTTTGAATGTTTAATGATATTGTATAATGACGGTATATGTCACCGTGTTGCTATCGTCTTTCTTTAACAAACGACACATGTTTCCTACTTTTCACGAACCATTTTTGTCGTTCACTCATTCACGTTCATACTGAAGATGGAATGTTGTTTTTTGACGTAGACCGTAGACGAACATCCGCAATCATTGGCCAGGCATTGTAAAGCCTTATAAGAATGTGAGTTACAAAACAAATAAAGCCAAATATGGAATAAGGATATGGAGTTGATATTTTATTCACAATTAAATTAAATGAATCGCTCCTCAGTGTGGCAGGTAAACGCCCTAACAAGGTCACTTTGACGTTTTGGATGAAAAGGTTAACATGATGGATAAATAACGTTAAACGTTTATTTTTTGGTTTCTTGTTATGGTTGAATATGACAGACTTTGTTTGTGTTATTGTACTTATTAATCACATAATGATATTTTAGCGGTACATCTTTTATCAAAATCAAATAATTCTGTTAGTACCTTAGTGTATATTATTTTGATATAGCTAACACTTTCAGTAATTGTCACCTCTTATACACGTAGGTGCTAATAAAACAAAAATAGGTTTGAACAACTATGTATTAGGTCCAGTATTTATGTCAAGGCTTTTTTTAAACATTTGTTGATTGCTTGCCATGTTTTATTTAGTTTTCCTAAGTATAATCCTTGTATCTACATACTTATTTGTTTGTACTCTAATGACTAACAATCATTAAATTAAGTGATTATAATTTACACGAATACGTGTTGCGTTCGGCCATATTTTTGCGGGGTTTTGCTGTTTAAAATTTATAACACAACTTAAGAAAAAAGTCAGTATACTTGGCCATGTTGAGTGTAAATATGAAAATAAGGAAGAGGAATTATTTTCCCAGCAGTTAGCAGGTCATTAGATTAGTTTTGTATAAGTATTAATCCGAAAACTACAATACTGTGTTTAGAGTAAATAAATTAAATTAAATAAAAACAACCTAAAACCACTCTTATTCCAAGAGCAACAAAATCACTGTTGACTTTTTTTACTTACAGCAATCTATAAGTACCTACTGTAAGATTTGTCTCTATTTGAAGTATTGTGATAGGCACAACGGTCTTCCTCAATGCCTGCAATTAACGGCTTCTATCAGCGATAATAGCCATCATATAAACTGTATTAAGTTCTAAAATTATACAGTTTGCAAGTGGAATGTGAGACCGAAATACCTGCAATGATTGAGTTGTGGTTAACCACAGGTGTAATGTCAATTCAAACGTGATTAATAGTTGTTCAGCCGTATAAAGCGAATTATGAGTAATGTGGTTCAGTTTTCTATGAAAAACAGCAGATTTTCTCTTCTCTAAAATCTTGCACCTAATGCAATAAAAAGTGTTACAACAAATAATAGGTCTCCAAAAATCTACTACACTAAATCTTAGTTTGGTCTCCAAAAATCTATAATAATATCGCATCTACCAAAAAATCTTATCCAATTTTTAACACCTGTGGACGAAATACTTTTACTTGCTACGACGGCTTACCCGTACGCTACGTCGTACGCTACGCCATACGCTACGCCATACGCTACGCTTTAGACTTGTGACAGATTTACGAAAGAAGCAGCTTAATTCTTTACGTTGAAGAAATATCTTAACACGAGCTTTTAATCTATACTAATATTATTAAGCTGAAGAGTTCGTTTGGTTGAACGCGTTAATCTCAGGAACTACTGGTTCGAATTGAATTTTTTTGTGTTGAATAGCTCATTTATCCTTCCGTCATTTTATATGCTACGAGACTGTAAAACATCACGTTACCACCAATAGGAGCGGCGCATCAATGAAAAATGTTGCAAAAACGGGGAAAATTGTATTTTTTATAATAATTTCACGCCGATGAAGATCACAGGCAGAAGCTAATTAATTAATATTTTGGCAAAACAGACATTTGAAAATACGTGACTAGACTAAGTAGGTACCTAAGTTATTTCTCACAGCAGTCCCAGTCTAGGTGTTACTTGTTAGTAACTAGTATTTAAATAATGTGCGTGTTATGTAAGTACTTGATGTAGGATAATTAAATGTAGATGCCTGGATGACCTGTCTTCCTCATTGCTGTTCGTTGCATCATACACATGTGAATTAACTATGAACGTTTGGAGACAAAGTGTCTGCATGTGTGTTCATGATAAAGTAAAGCTGAAAAGAAACTTCAGTGACAGAAAAAGTGTTTACATTTATTTTGTATTCTGTCTGTTCAGTGTGTTTTTAAATTTTTAACACAGTTAGCTAAAAATATGGTAGTATACCTATTATTGGCTGTATGTATAATATTGAGTAAATATCTACCTATATAAATTTTATTCAATATTTGTTTGATTGACTAAAAAAGTATTTTCTAGTAATTACTGAATTTTCCCTCGTAGATTTTCTACAGAGCAATCCTAAAGATAATTTAAAAATAAGAGAAGCCGAGTTTCCTCTCTGTCTAAGAAGATATTTAAATAATCCTTTAGTATGATAATCGAGAGGATAACACTGGTCTTTAATAACATATTATTTCTACATAAATCAATCTTTTCGCGCTAGATGAACTCATCGCTGATACAAACACATGTTTTCTCAAGAATATAAGCGCGTCATAAGGAAAATTCATAAAACTGTTTTTCCTTATGAAGCAAAAAGATGTCGAAATTATTCTTATAGATTCAACGCTGATTCTAAATGCCTCTATTATCGTATTAGTTATCATATTAATATCTAGTTGTTCACACAAAATTTAACAATACCAGTTTCCTTATAGAGCTTTTAGGTACTGTGAGGCATTTGGTATTCTAATATTTTCGTATGCAGTAACAATTTAGTCAAAATTACGAGCGTAATACGGTCTTACGTTTTTTTCGAAATGACTAAACCGGTTTTAATAAAACTTCGTACCCATAAGCAGGATACACAAGTCTAAAAACTTGCCAGAGAACATTTTTAAAAATAGTGCTACAGCTGAATTAGACCGATTTTAGATTTTCCATAGAAACAAATAAATATCTTTTTTTTTTTTAGATATTTCTAAAAGTTCTCTGTGAAGTTTTTAGACTTATGTATCCTGCTTATGCGTACGAAGTTTCATTTACGAGAACCTTTTACTTACGGAGATCTGGATGTAAAAGTTCTAAATTTTTCACAAGTTTTTAATGTTATAACTTTACTTTAAACACCTTCATCAGCACAATATTTTGATTATGTATTTTTGATTGATGTGCGTTATATTGAGTCTTACCGTAAAAAGTGATTTTTATTTCAATAAAAAAAAAATCGTTTCCCAGCAATACTTTTTGCGTAGAGTTACTTAGTTTGATGTACAAAATACATATTTTATTCTTTTTTTTTGCTTGGTTGTCGGCTACACCAAAACCCCACAAAACTCGATGAAAACGCAAACATTGTTTAATACTTGTTTAGAATCCCATGTGGTTGTATTTAACCCATTCATGCAAAAGTAAACACGTAAAAACATGGGTTAAATACAACCACAACATAGCGCCAAAATTCATCGCAACACATTCATCATAAACTACTCCTAAACATGTAGCCCAAGCGATTGATAAGCCAAAAGTTGACGCAATGTCGCCGTGACACAGGCAGAAATGCAGGTCGCAATTGAAACATGTCTCACGCGCACCCGGCTCATCGAACATCGTCACTAGGCTACTATTGCGTAATCCCTGCCGCCGGATTACGCGCATGCGTGACTCCAATCTAAGCGACATATTAAGACGAACGATTTTGGAGCAGGCGAAAGCTATGCGGGCGATTTAGAGGTATAGGGGTAATTTGATGTCAAAGGCTCGGATTGTGGGTAATTTGTTAGTGGAATGTGATCTAGGTCATCAAAAAGAGTTATGTTGTAGTTTAGATAGCACCATGCTTGCGGTAGCGGCCCTCAATTTGGAAAAACGTGCATCGATTCAACTTTTAAAAACAACGCTCCTTATACACCTTCATCAAATCGCAATCTCCACGAGATAACACATGCATCTACTGCTAGCTGAAATAAAATCTTTTAGGGTTTGGCAAAATTCTTCGTCTCCAAAAAATTAAGTTCGTTCTCCATAACAACAATAGTTTCCTTCGTTTATGCATCCATTATTAAGATTAAAAAAGAATAGTCTAAAACCCATCACGCAATGCTTCTGTTTCTACATAATCCTAAAAAATGACACCGATTAAAATTGTTTAGAAACAAACGACCCATTGTTTATCCGAAAAACAGAGGTCAGCACACGACACGAACTGTCGCGAGCATGCGTCGTACACTCGTACCTTTGCGCAACTCTATGGGACCTCAGCCTTCGACTTGCGCTTACGCAACGAGTTTTCGATTTCTTCCAGCCCGGGGCGCATTCGCTTTCGTTCAAGCCTTTGTCGAGTAATGTCTACAGATTAATGTGCGTTGCTAGTTGTTTGAATATTTTGCTCCTAAAATTATGTTTAATGTTTATTGTGCTTTAATTTTTAGCTTCACGCTCACTGTGCTTCAGGTATTAGCACTTCACCAGCCCCAAGTCAGAATCTCATAGTTTTGCATACTGGGTGGTTCAAATAGTGAGGTCATAAAAAAATTGACTCCTCACGCCCAGGGGTATTCGAAAATACCCCATGTTCTGCGATTCATTATAGTTTTCGAGTTATAGTTTCTTGAAAATTGTATGGGAACCGCTTTAAAAAAGCGATTTTTATTTTTACAGGGCTTTTTGTTACTCTTGATGTTAATGAGATCAAAAATAACTAGTTAACGTTAAAGAATGTGAAAAAGCTGTGTAAAACTAAAGATAGAATTTATTTAAACTATAAATCGAAAACTAACAAGAATCGCGGAACATACATAGGGTATTTTCGGACCCTTCGGCGTAAGGAATCTAATTTTTTTATGACGTCACTATTTGCATCACCCTGTAAACTTTACCTATTTGCCAGGTTAGCCATTAACACCAGGTTTTTTAAAAAAACGCCAACACTAATTCTTTATGATTTAAAGCAATGCAATTATAGTTTAGCAAATTGCTGTTAAACTATAACTAGGTTACTAACAGATGTTATATATCCCTACGCATATAAATCACAAGATCTAAAGATACACTATAGGGTCACAGTGCATCCACATCTACATCACTATAATAGACTCCTGAAAATTATGACTGTAAGTAAATTATTACTTTATACCTGCTGTATAAAATTAAACATTATCCACACGTGTAGTTAATCTCTGTACGAATCTCAGCTCATTCATGAATCGCTGGTTACGTAACCCCGCATTAGCTTAGGAGCTGTCAATCACCCGAGTTCATTATATCAATAAAAACATTAAATAACTCCATGTATTCGAGTTCACGGAAGAACATGTATGTATAACCGGAACTCTGATAGGATTCCTAGTAAATATATCATTAAAAGGTGATTGTAAATGATGATGCGTTACATTTTACGTTCACCACTAGATCCGTGTGAAGAAGCGCTATTTAAAAACCAGTATAAAAGAATTTCCAGAATTTGAATCCTGATTATGTAGTATTGTTAATAGGTTTTTACACTGAATCATTGAAGATGTGTACGAGAATAAATTTATCGTGTGACGGTTATCGTAAATCCTCTCAGTGCATAACTCGTGCCAAGGTAAATTACAAGTAATTAATTCGAAGGGTTATTTATACGGCCATTGTAAATAACATAGCAATAATACGTCCTCTTTGTTGTTAAAATAAACTTAAGTCGTAAAGAGCTTACCGAAAGCTTTCTCTCTACTTGTCATTTAACACTCATCATTCAATCAGCAGACACGACTTGTGTATGTTGCAATGGAATAAGTTTAGTTTGATTACCGACACACCGGAATTATTTTTAATAACTTATTGGGACAGTGCTGTTTTATCCAACTCTATCGATATGTACTGGATATCGATAAAATTGGGTAAAACAGCTTCTTTTTTATCACAGTCCCGAAAGCTTTATAAATTATGAGCAACGTTAAACATTGCAAAGCACTCTGATTTCTGTACCAAGGAAACCAGACTTTAGCCAACAAAACATTTACATTTTATTAATATATGACATTGTCCTTTCTCTTAGATTGTTAACAGTGCATAACAAATACGTATAGTGGTTCAGTCATAAACGCGGTGAATATGGCGACGAAGGCCGAATGGCCGACTGTTAAATGTTACGGTCGCTTTGCCGACGGTTAGGTAACAGCGCGTGCTCATCATTACGGCATAACAACAGAGTAATAATGAATTTTCTTCCTTCCTTACATATTGCACAATATTACTGCGTGCCACTGACATAACGGTTGCACGGTTGCTGTGCCTACGTGAATCTTGCGTGTGAGCATAAACTTAACCATAATTAAGTGGGATCCCATTATCAAGTTTTTGATGAAGACCACACGGAACCAACACAAGGTCTGTTACTTCCGGTTCAATCTCATGATGCACTAATGTTTCGTGCCCAAACGTGGCAATAAAACAGTATTGCAAACGACCTAATAATTATTTATTATCGTTCATCGTTTTGTAATGTTGATGCCAGCTAATACGTTTAGAATCTGATATTTATTAACTGCGCGGAACACACCTGGGCGGAACTAAAAAGGCGAGGTTCCACTAATAATACAATTTTCCTTATTTTGTAATCTACTGAACACAGGCGTGGAGCCCAATTGTAGATATCAAGGCTATAAGTAATTCAAAGCATGAACTTGCCCCTTGAAATCGACTGCTTAATTTGAATTGATTACAAAACTGTAATTTAACAGTACTAAGCTTTCTAATGCAGCATTGCATTGGTAAGAAAATTGTTTTGTAACTCTTGATTTACGTTGAGATGCAACGCCCCATACTAAAATATGGAAGAGTTTTTATTATGCCGTAGGCTAGGCACAAAGGCGAGAAAATCCCAATAATAATATTTATGCTGTCCCCATATTCAACAAGGTTTAAAAGTTACTACCAATATCGAGAGCTGTAATTATAGCATATCTATCAAATCTTGGGTAGGTATTAAATATGTTAATTAATTTTTTTTTTACAATTTTGTTTACCAGCGTTATCACTCAATACTTAGGTCATACATATTTTCCGTTTCTCTTAAAAAATATACCTAATTCATGCGCGTGAATTGATTTAACTACCAATCAATATTTATCGACAGAAAAATACATAAGTAATTCGTATCAACAAGTGATTTATTTTGACTGGAATATTGTTCCGTATAATTTTTTGCCATGCAAACTAATACGAAGTGTCTTCAATGAAGGTTGACTAGGTAATTAGCAAAAAACATGAATAGGTGTTGTGTGTAGATACAGTTATTAATAAATCATTTTAAAAAATTGCGAAATTTTACAGTATTTATTCTTTACTTAAAATTCCCTGAAGATAACGAATATATCAAGTTATTGTAAGTAGACATTTAAGCTGCGTAGCGATCTTTGACCCTCAGAGGAAAATTTCGCAAGAGACATTCATATGCCGTCTTGGGCAATCACACAGCCACGGTTAAGGAGTGATTCGACGAATGAAATGCTCGTATTATGGGGGCTGGTCGTTTGGCCCACCGGATTGCGTTATTCATAAGATATGACGTCACGTTATAGTCCATTCTTTAATTTGTGCGTGTGGTTTCCCACTTAGAGGTGCTCATGACCTCTCTTGAAGTAAGGATCCTACTTTTTTGTATGTGTGACGTATGATATGGCAATGGGTTCAGCTCTTGTATGTAGCCAAAAATACAAAGCAGATCAGTCATTGTTATTAAATATTATTTGTAGGCATATTTTATTGAAGCATCAATTCAATATATAGACATTACTTGTCAGTGTAAATTATACATAATTATTTTTGCTACCTGGTTTTATCTTATCCATGCACTTGGCTTAAAAGTTTTTCGAATTTTGTTCCGAAATTGCTTAGAGTTCCAATCTAACTAGTGTAAATAAGGGCTAGGTACAAGTTTCATGCGTTTTAGCCCTCCAGACATGATAAAATGGCTCTTAAGCCATTTTATCTCGGACTTTATCCGCTGTAAGAGTGCTCTACTGACATTTGCTTAAATGCCTATATAATTACGAAATTTTAGATAATGTATTTTGCAATTCCATTGCTTACCTATTTATTGTATTGATAAACCTGCAATAAATGTAACGTTTATTTTCTCCACCACACAATGAAATAACTAGTTCTAGCAGTAGCTAGGTAGGTACACATTTTTTTACAATAAAAACATTGACATAGTGGAGACTGGAGCCTGAACTAGGAATACCTGTGTTACAGGTTACAGGTTTATGTTGAGAACCTACCTCTAAAAACCTACCTATAACTCGTCTACTAATATGGTACTAGGTATCACATTAAAGCTTTACGTGTTAAGTGTTGCCAGCCAAAGGTCACGACTACGATACACACGTTAGGAAGTAATCAAAGGCCAATCAACCTCTCTTTAAACTATTATCGACAATAATTACAATCGCGCCGCAGTAATAAGACAACTTATAAAAACGTTGAACAAAGGAACTACGCTTGCGCTTTCCGTTGTTTCAATTTGTCTGCTTGGAAAGAGACGTCCGATCACTTCATCTTGAGTTTAAAATAAAGTCGCTTTTCATATCTGTCTGTGTGACCGCTTATATCTCTTAAAACTTTCAGCAGACTTCAATGAAGTTTGCACCATCATTTAGAACATTTATTTCAAAAGGTATATGTAAACACATAAATATTTACTCGTAACTTAGATGTAGCACAGAAATCTCGATGTTTTGACATGCCTCCCTTGCACTCGTGCTCAAAAGGGGCGGGTTGCTAATGAAGAATAAACAATAGTATATATAATTCATTGGCACTCTATAAATAGCTTTTTATTATTTCTAACATGCATCCATGTATTTTGCATTGTTGTTGTCACGAATGCAAATTGAGCCGATGAGAATATTTCGTAATTAGGTACTTATCGCATAATCCTAAACAATCGGGTGCCATAATGTTTTCTAATGGATTTGTTATCTTGTATCTTTAGTGCGTGATTGAGCTGTAAGCGATTTGTACGTAAAAACTAAAAGCTGGATACATTGTGTGCTCATCACCAATAATTGATACTGACAGTTCGATTAAATACATGTCTGTGGCCAGTGGAACGTTGCTAAGTGTTACGTCTACTTCTATTAAAAGTGATGACATACATACTTAGTATACACTACGAATAAATCTTTACGGCTACATGTCTAGTATTTACCAAAAAATACTTCATAATTATGTTGAGTGTTTGATCATCACATACTACGCATATTTGGGATGGGCAAATCATTAAATAAGAATTCAAGAGTAAGGTGCGTTACTTGTAAAACAGTTGGCGTGTCGCTAATTTAAAATTAAAATAAGATAGCTACATTTTATAGGCTTCAATCTTAGCATAATATCGTCACCACCTCACACGCTATCTGTCCAGAAACGTAGGCTAAAGATATTTACGAGTTTCGACTTAAAAATGATTGCAGCTGTGAGAAAGTATGTTTATTAAGCCTAATAATAACGTTAGAAGCGGATTATCAAGCAGAAAATTAACGTTAAGAAACCACTTATTAACAATTGTTGTTAAATTGTATTGCGTAACGCGCGTCGTCTAGCTTCTCAGAAACAAGTTACTTAGGTAATGTTTGTATTTGACCGCTCCGACTTTGTCTGGTGTTCTTTTTAGTATAGTTGCAAGTAGAAAACTAATTTAGAGGCAATTCCCTATTCCTTTTTTTTGCGTGTGGTAATCCTATACCTGAATTCGGCGACGTAGGACGACAAAAGAGGAGGATCTACGCGTATGTAGTGCTTTTATTTTTTCAGTTAATTTGTGTTGGATTGAATCATGCTACCGCCTGTCAGTAGACCGAAATATGTCAGTTTTTTCGAACGTCGTTGTAAAAAATCTAAATGCTTTGAATTTGATTGCCTCTTGTCATGGGCTCCTTAACATTTTAATAAAAACCTCGTAAAGTCAAGTTTTATGCCTGAATGGATTAACATGTATTGGGTTGACTTTTTGTCAATCAATCAACTATTTTATCAGTTGTAATACTGACTGCTAAAAGTCGAGCACCTCTCGGAACCAAGGTTAAGAGCAAACATTCATGATTTTTCGATTCGCAATAGTTTTAATGGCATCATATGAAATTTCGCATACCTAACGGTCTACCTTACTTACTACAGTTAAAAATAACTTAATACCTGATATCTATGAGATAGAATTCTATCATCCATTTATGGTTTATTTTAGCACAATAACTAGAATTATGCAATGCTGTCCTATTTAACCCAAAGGTTGACTGGTAGAGAATTCCTTGTGGCATTAAGTCCGCCTATGTACCACTCTTGTACATGAAGTCTAAATAAATAAATTATGTAATTTTATTTTCGATTTCAACTTAAGATAGCCTCATAGACTCATCGTATCTTAATAAATAACTGGTAATTAGATAAAAACTTGGAGAACTTGAAGCTTTTTGGGGTCAGACTGTATTATATTTTATCATAATCAAAATTGTTACGTAAATATTGTTTAGCGATTATTTGAGTTTATCTATTGACTGCCTCAATAAGTTTAAAGTATAGACCTTTGTGCTGCTAACACTTAAAATATATCGTTCTGTTCCGTAAAATCGTTAATACAGACAAATTTCAAGTAAAACTTATTAATATCTCTGGAATGACCTATATCATAAATATCTTTGGAATGTCTTCATTATGTGATTGGATTATCTAATATGGAAAGGAAAATCTTCGTAACACATAAAACACGTCTTTGTCTTAACTTTATGAGTTCTTAGAACAAATATTTTAACACTCCCATCATCATCTGCCTAGCCTTTTCCCAACTATGTTGGGGTCGGCTTCCAGTCTAACCGGATGCAGCTGAATACCAGTATTTTACATGGAGCGACTGCCTATCTGACCTCCACAACCCAGTTAGTACTGGGTAATACAATACCCCTTGGTAAGACTGGTTGTCAGACTTTTTGGGCCACTGACTACCTAACGACTGTCAAAGATCTACAAATGACACCCGGGACCAACGGCTTAACGTGCTTTCCGAGGCACGGAGGAAACTCGGTATGTAATGGGTGGTCACCCATCCACAGACCAAAAAAAAAGATGGGAGTGTTAAATATTTTAACACTCCCATCTCAAGTATTTATTTAAGAATATTAATATCTGTTAATTTATTTAAATAAACAAACATTTGTTACATCATTAGTTCTTTATGGGCAAGACATATCATATAGTATGTCGAGGCTCTTACAATAATGCTTTAAATTTTCACTTTTCCAGGTATCAAATTCCAACGTAAATTGATATGTTTTTTTTTCGAATTGACGACAGTTCTGTTGTCTATGAATTAATTTGGATCGGTAAATTAGTTTATCCAGGTGGTCGTTGAATTTAATTTTTTTCTAGTAAAGTAAGAATGGAGTAAAGAATCTCGCTAATGATGGCTTTGCAGGAGAATTGGTTGTTACGCCGTAGTCTGTTGTACTACTCTTCGCCGGACAAAAGCGTGTGATACATACATACATAATTTTCAATACTGATTTTCACTTTTGAATGTCTCACACGTTCAAACCAGCGAACTAGCATCACATTGTGGGGAGATTAGGTAACCGTTTTTCCCCGAGCTCGACAGGGTTTTCGCAAGCGCGTTGCCACACTGAGTCTACGTTAATTGGCGTGGCCTATAGCACATTTATCCGATAACCACACCGTACTGGGAGTGTAAAATTTAATTTGGTAGGGTTACCGTCACGTGATGTTTTAAAGTTTTAGCGTTAACTTGGTCACCGCGGGTCGATCAAGCGTGCAGATCGATGATTGTCGTAGATTTCCGCTTCGCAATTAGACAAATGTTTACTTTCGGTTTTTATTTATTCAGCTATTGAGCAACTTAGCACCTAGGTACATACCTAAACAAGATGTGCTTGTCAGCTAATTGGTTCAACAATATTGATTTTACGTGATTACGGTTTAAGTATTTTATTGCTCAACTTACTTGAAGTACAGGCATTTTCACGAAACAGAACATCGTCAGAAACTAAACCCTCAACACAAAAAAGTGCACTCAAAAATACATTTTAAAATTAACAAAATGCACAAAGAAAAATATCAAACAAAATAGAGACAAAAACAAAAGACAATCTAGTCACACGATTTTTTTTTTCATAAGAATAATATAAGAGAAATAGTGGCCAGTAAGCGAATGAAATAAAAAACAAAAGAGTCTTTACTCAAATCTATCTCGGCCTCTCAAACGCTTGCATAATTCTTTGATTAAATGTGGTGTGTGTGATTTACGATTATAGCTTAGTATGTACGATTATATTCAAATATTTTGCAGTCATACAAGAAAAACAAACAGCACTAGGGTGGGGACTCACCGACTCACGTGATACGATAGCGGTTGCCGATGTGCCGGTTGCCCAAGACCCGCATGCACGTAAACACATTAACTTACGTCACCGAAACACACGCATAATGCGGAAACATTAACGTGCGAATCAGCCTTTTTGTACATTTATAAAAAATACTAAACGATCGGTGATTAATCTGTTGTCAAACACTTTTTTTAAGGCAACCAACTAGATTTATTCGTGATATGTTACAGCTTACGAATTGACTGTTTCAGACCACAGCCAATTGAACCATTGAAGATATAATAGGAACTAGGAGTAGGGGAATAATTTCCTCAGGAGGGTTATGGTGGACTCTCATAGAGTTTTTCAAAGCTCTAATCGAAATTTTAGGCACCTATATATGCCTGCTAAAATCTACAGACAACAGAAACTTCTCTGTCGTATTTTGACTTAAATTACTCTAAAGATGATATAAAGAGGTTTATTGTGATCTACTATGTAATTATCTTTCTTTGCAGTATATAAAATAAAACACTAAAAGCAGTAACTGCGGCTAATGGCTTACGAGCTCTCCATGAGCTGTCTTCAGAATAAATTTAACATTAATTATTAATGAAATTTTGATTTAAAACTCAATTTTCTTTTCTTAGGTGTACGGAGCACTGAACTAAAACAGTGGTTGACTGGTGAAGAATGTTTAAGGCATCAAAGAAAGGAATCGTTTAGAAGATACCCATTAAACCTAAACTAAAGAATACTATAATCAGATTGTCAAAATAAAATAACACATTTAATAAATCATGTCACTACTATGTTCAAATGTCAACAATTAATTAATATATGATCGAATGCCGGTAGTTCAGTTCAACTAGCCCATATCTGGCACATGAAAGACCAACATACTCGTACTACATAGTTATTTCCTGACATTATAATTACGATAACTACAAATATGTACGATTCACATGTGTATTGAAGAAGCATTCAGGATGTAGTCAGTCTAGATGTAAAGGTCGACAGGTGTCCGGCTTGTGAGGTCATCTCCGTGCGTTCCAATCACGTGTTCGATTTTTTGTTATATATGTAGATATTCAATTAGAGTAAGTAGATGCATGAAAATTTAATCAGAACAATGATCAACAGAAAAATTTGAAAATTGAACATATTTTTTTTTAAAGAAATCTTTAATGTGGTTGCATTTTTTTTTAAATAACCACAGACAATATTGGCAGTCTGAGTACCAACGTCATAAAAAAAAGAGAAGAGCGGGTAAATAAAGTTTGATGCGAAAATAAGATAATCTGAGTAGCAATAGTGTAAAGTATTATTTCCTGAACTTTACCATCAATTGTCACAACTTGATTTATCTGACCTAGAAACAAGTTTTCTAAAGAAAAAAGTAACCTCAAAATTTATCTATAATAGTAGGTGAGTAATATTAACAACATTGCCCGCCAACCGAAGACTCCTGAAACATAAACGAATAGAAACGAGTTTTTTAATTATATTCATATATTTTATTAGTTACCAACCTACGCTAATATAACATACATATATTTGACTTTGACCACGCTTATTAATGCACGTAAAATTTAATTTAGTAAAACAACGAGTTGTTTCAACAATATTAAATGTTCAATGACCCCAATCCTTGTACCTACATAACCCTTTTTTATAATAAATAAAGTATGAACAAAACTTTTGTGTAGGTATGGTCAACGGCTACCTATGTTAATTCTATAATAATTTCAGTAAAAAATGTTTTGGGTCAACATGGGCAGCAAAAAAATTGATAAGATCTTCAAAGTATTTAGTCCTTTAAATAATTATTATGATGGATATAATTTACTGCTTAGATACTCTTCTTTTTAGTAATCGACTGTTTTTATGAAGTCACGGTTTTATAAAATAAATTGCTTGAACTGACATTATACCGTGATTATTTATTTTATTTGATCTTATGCACTAATGCCCAAATAAATGCATTATGAACTTATGACATTTTTACTCAATCATAATATAGCATCTTTACACGCACTGTCTGGTAAGACATAGTATGTCTCACATTATCTCGACTAGACCGTGACACATGTCGTATCATTGTAGTAAGTACGTGATAGACCTGTAGAATTAGTCGTGCTGTAAGATTTACGAAGCGACTCATCTAATAGCTTTACCATTAAAATAAGCTTTCTGACCTTATCTTTATGGGATAATTTATCATGAGTCTTAAACACTTGTTAATGACTCAAAATTATTCAGCTTAAACTTTACGTTTCTAGAACTTTTTGAATCTGTATTTCTATTTATAACAAAGCATAACTTAATGTTACTCAGAAATGCTATATCATTTTAATAGTGGTGTTTATTTCAATGAGTTGGGTTCGTATTTGAACGAGTTTAAAAAAAAACTTGTATTCAGAAGTAAAAATATATACGTAAGTACCTACTTGCCTTCCTACAAAACAGGCACTTATTATTTTTACAAAAAAAAAGAAGAAAATAATCGTACAGGAAGTAAAACGCAAATAATTAAAACTTTAATGCTGAAATTCACAAGCTTACAATTATTATTTTACATTATCTGCAATTATAATATTATTATGATACTGTCGGCGAAAACTTTGAACTTACGTAAAATTTTTGTAAATTAAATTAATTCCATTTATGTGCACTTTAGTAGAGGTACAATACTGACAAAAGCTTTGCCAATAATAATAAGAATTAAATGTATCATGTTATAAGTTAAAACAAATGCAACAATTTTATTAATAAATCGTGAGCACAATCATTTATCCACGTCTTTCTACCACGACACGACTGCCTCGTTGATGTAGTGGTCGCAATCGACTGCTGAGCATGAGGTCCTGAGTTCGATGCCCGGGTCGGGCGAATTGTTATTGGGTTTTTTCATCAGGAATTTCTCAGTAGCAGAGTCCACACAGTCCACATAGTCTGAATTTGTGCCCGGCTGATGGCAATAGGCTCACCCCCTATTACATGGGACTTAAACATAACTGGCGAAATGTGGGTATACTATTAGGTATACCTCTGCCTAACCCTTCGGGGATTACAAGCATGATTTTATATTATGTTCTACTCCTACTCGAACAAATGGGTCAACGTTCACTTAAGCAAACCACTTTCAACTTAAATCTAAAGCCTTTCAGTATACTTAGGTCGGTACTAGCGCATTCGCCTGACCTTAGTCATTGCTTATCCGTTTGCCAAAAACGAGACGAACTCAGCCGAACACCTCATGCGTGGTTGTCCCATTCTGTGCTAATCACATGACTATTTACGCAACCTTCTCAAACGAACAATGGGTGTTGGAATAAATCTCGGGTATCCTAGACCACTTACGTTGAGATAAATTGTCTAGATAAGCCAATTTACGCTTACTAACTAGAAACTTTCGGATAGTTTGAAAATTGGTGACTAGTATTAAAGTTATCGATTCTGGCAACTTGCAATGAGCCTCAAGTGAACTATCTTCAAACAATTTTCAAACCCACGTAAGCGGGCTACGTAAATCAAGACCAATTCCATTTAATGAGACCAGCACGGAATATACCTAACAAAAATTGAACCGACATTCTTTCTCCTCAAGTCGCATCCAGTGCAACTATTTTCGCTGAAGTTTCGTCACTTTTGACCTTGTCCAACATACACTACAGTAACGATATTCAGTTTAGTATTCAAACTTTTTAGTCACGTAATACTGGCGACCACACTTTCGCTTGGGTACGTAATGTCCAAATGATAAGAATAATGTACCTACCTATCTACCGGCACAAGTTCGCTACACGTTTTCTTATTGTCTTTTTGACATTGAATACGTCGGGCTATAATTAGCTTCTAGAATAACCTTCATAAAAAGCTCTTCATGTTCATTCGAATTTTCAGAACATATCTGGAATATCGGAAGTAATTATTTTAGAGGATAATGGCACTTTAATTCATGATGGTTACTTTCGGCTCCGAAATGATGTTGTACGGAAATATTAAAATTTTAAATCGATAACAATTCATATTTCATATTGTTTATGGGTGCAATGTATTAAGAATGTAATAATACGAAACAAATACTAATTAACCTACTTATCAACATAATGAAAAGTTCCATAGCAATTGCATCGGCATAGACATAAAACAGCTGGGTTACTAACGTCAATAAAACATGTTTCAGTATAATTAAACATTGTAAGACATTTCTCGATAACCGTCGAAGACAATTTATATCTTTGATTCATCTATCATTAATTCGTCTTGTTACGTAGATATGTATTTCACACGTCATTATCTTATGATGCAGCCGATATAAAATAGGTATCTCTATAGGTACCTACGCAACATTCATAACAATGTAAATGCATTAATGGTGTTTTTATACCAGACCTCTGCGAATGGCCTACAATTTAAAAGTACGCCGTTTGTCTGATGAGCCACTTTGGCGTTGTTCGCCTTTATGTAATGGTGTACGCGAAATCCGGGACTGTGAAAGTGGCAAGTTGACATTTAGTCATATCGTGCACGATGTCAGCTGACTGCGACCGGTTGCTGCTCCTTTCAAGGCGAGAGGAACAAAAAATAACTGGCTATAGCACATGGCTATACTACGTGCCAGGCGTTACATAAATTACGTATTACGTAGAGCAGTCAAAAATAAAGATTGACTGCTGAAAAAACATCCTAATTAGAACTCAAGACCTCTAGACCTAAATATTTTACAATCACCTATTACAAATGCCATCTTAATACGTTTACATTTGCAATAAGCAAAACGTGTTAAGCGTTTACGTTTGCGATTTTAAGTAAAATTGGTTAACTTAAATTGACCTCAAGATCAAACTTGAAGACTAATGAGTTGAAACTTTGTTACTGTTGTAATTGCTTAGTCCTTTAAATCGTGTCTCACGAAAGTCCTACTTACGTGAGTATGGTATGATCTGTGTTGAACAATAAGCATTATCGTACTTATGTATAACTGTGATGATGTTCTAAACAGATACCTTACAAAGACGTAAAATGAAAGAGAGAGATTTGTTCTGAAAGAGAGCTAAATACTTAAAAAGGTGAGCAGTAATCGTTCATAAAACGTTTCTTACAGTCAAAAAGCCCAAGAGAACGGTGAAACCATTTGCTGAACACGTAAAGAATTGTTGTGCAAATTAGACAGTTTCTCACGTGTAATTGTTTTACTTTCTTTCCCGTCTAATCATCTCGTACGTATTACATGCATATATCTACGGAACATCTTAATCGAGATGACCAAGATTTAGCTTAGTGCCAAGACAAATGTTCGTAAGTTCGTGAATAAAATTGTTTTGATAATTGCTGGAGGCATACGTTTTGTTGATAAGGAATTATATTCTCAAATGTTTTTTTCACAATAAATGGTTGCTATATTTTTAAATAACTGCATGCAATTAAAGGTTCTTTGCTTTTAAATTGTGTTATTTATTAGGACACTGAGAGATACAGATCTAGGCAGATTTACGAAAATAAAATCGGGAGCAACACTAAAACTAAAAACTTTGATGTTTTAAAATTCTTAAGAAATAACTATTTCATAAACCTTTTAAAATAATTAATTGTACCTATGCTATACCAATAGCTCTTCACTTCAAAATGTCATTGATTCTTTGAAAACAAATTACGACAAAACGATTGTCTTTAAATAATACAAAACAAAAAATTACCTAATGACACAAAACTCTAAAGCTCTGACCTAGTATGTCTTGCTTAAAACTCTCGTACGTCAAAATATTACCTAAGTACTATGAACTGACACTCAATTTATAATGTGAGCATTAAGTTGAACTTCACTGTCAGAAGCAATTCAATCCGTGAGAGCAATCTGAGATGTCTCAGATAGATTCATTTTGATGAAGCTTTTTGTAATGTCAATGGCGTCGGGAGAAGGGCTGTCCAAAGTATATAACATAACATAACATTCATTTACTCTCAGGTAACTTTGGCCCGTAGACTATACTTGTATATGTATACTTTACAGACTAAGATAAATATATACCTCTACTGTTCAATCTAGCGTTTGCGAAAACTATAGGGTGAAAATTATTTTCTTTGAAGGCTATTTATTAGCCAAAAGAATACATTAGCTGTTGCATAGATTTGAACCGTGTCAAGGTCGAGGAAAATCTGTTTTTTTTTATAGAACAATTTCCCTGGTTTGTCTGGAAACATGTACTGACAGAATCTATTGTAAAATTTGGTATTACCACGTTCACCACACCGTGAACACGTCGAAATCTTTTGTCGTTTGAATTTGCTTAAGTTTCTATCGATTTTCAAACTTGTCATTGTAACCTTTAACGACATGGAATTTTGATTAATTGGTTTCGGACCAGTGAACCCTAAGTGAATAGAAAGTAAGATGTATGGTTTAACCGGTAAGATGTCATAAGAGATCATAGATAAAAATGAAAGCATACTTGTGGTCGTTGGTTACCCTGCGGTTGGGTGTTAGTACATATGCTTCCTATACATATTTGCAGCGCTGGTAAAGTGTGAAAGATATAAAAGACATAAAGGAAATGAATATGGAACCTGATAGCAGTTAAAGCCAATCATCTTTATAGTGTAATATATCATATATCTTTGAATAAATTATTATCTTTGATGAATAACGGTACAAACATTTTCTTTAAAGTTCCATTCAAGTTTGTAAAGTTGACGTTCTCCAGAGTCATAATGTCCAAATAAATGATGACCAAGAATGATGGGTTCTTGAGAAACAAACGTATTATTTAGCTGTCATAAACTATGTTCAAAATACCTTGAACTCGGTTATAGCGTCGGGTTTAAATGTAGGTTAACGACATATTAATATTACAAGTTTTATGCTAGAAGTGCTCATCTGAACGTGATGACTTACGGTGGCAGATGTAACTTTAAGTTATTTTCATGCTGACTGTTTTATTGTTATTTATGTGGAGCTAAAACTTTTATTGATAAACATTCCAAGTATTTATAGCCAAAATAGATCGATTTATAACTGTGCACCGTTTTCAATTTATGATAGCCATCACCGTTTCCACTTTATAATGTCTGCAATGGCATGTACTTAACTGAAGTCGCATTAAAAATTTAATGTATCAATGGATATTTATTTTTGAAGATGAAAATTTTAAAATGAAACTATCACATTAGTTTACAAAAAAATTCAACCCACACATACTCATCACAATCTGCCTAGCCTTTTCCCAACTACATAAAGGGTGTAAATAGACCATTAACATAGCCGAAAGGCACTTTTCTCCCCGTCTTTGCTATCATTTTTTTGTTCTAGACCATACCTGCGAACCTTCTAGTTACGGAGATATTGGGGGTCAAAGTTCCAAATTTTTCACAAGTTTTTTTTTTTTAAATACATGTTTTTAATGTAAGAAATTTACTTTACACTCCTCCACGACCCCCGTACTATTCAATCCATCCATCAGCGCAATGCTTTGAGTGCTTTCCATCGAGTCCTACCGTAAAAGGTGACTTTTAACCCCAAAAAAAAAAACAATCCCAGCAATATTTTTTGCGTATGGTTACTTAGTTTGATGTACAGAATGCTTTGTTGAAGACTATGTGAAGGGTGTGTTTACACCCTATATATAAGTATCGACTTCAAGTCTAACCAGATGCAACTGCTACCACTATTTTACATGGAGTGACTGCGTATCTGACCTCCACATCCCAGTTACTGTTTAACAAACCCGTCAGTAATACTACACTTTTGAACTTCTGCCTTAAGATTGAAAATAATAAAACCCATAAATTCATACATAAATAATACTAATAAATTCTTCCTCTCTTTGTTTCAGATTACGACGAAGTCTGCTGCTTTTAGCGGCTGTGTTAGCGGTACAGACGAGCGCACAGAAAAGCAAGTCAGACGACAGCAACGTGCAAGCAGTGCCGAGTGACCTCAGACGAGCCGTCAGCGAAGCACTCGCTTTAGAAAAAAGATTTCTATTAGGAGCTAATGATGCGTAAGTACACTAACAACCCACCACCAACCAAACCTACCAAATATCACTTAAACATTATTATATCCTGCCAGGGCTGCGGGCCTATTTGAAAGAGATACCGTGGCCCTGGAACACAAAGGGCAAAGAAGGAACATGGATGGGTTTTAGTCAGTACAAGTCTGACACTCCCTTCCGCTCCGCCCAGAGTGGGGGGGTCATTTGATGATTTCCCATTGAAAAACATTATTATATCCTCGTTGGTCGAGTGGTCGCAGGCGCGACTTCTAAGCATAACGTCCTGGATTGGATTCCCGGGTCGGGCAAAGCTTTATTGGATTTTTTCACCAGGAATTTTCTTAGTAGCAGCCACGGAGTCTGGATTTGTGCCCGGTTGATGGCAATAGGCTCGCCACCTATAACATGGGACTAAACCATAACTGGTAAAATGAGGGTGCAATATAATTTTGTACACCTCTGCCCAACCCCTCGGGGATTACAAACGTGATGCTATGTTGTCCCTTTTATGGTCGTCAGTCCCATCTAGCTAGGGGGCGATCCAATTATCAGAGTATGTAGGTGCAATAGATCAGTGGTAACAAAACCCCTAACAGTAAACTGGTCTCTTATTCTATTGAAACCCTGAACTATATCAGCCAAAGTTTTACCACAACCGTGCGGGCCGCTGTACCTAGGTACCTAAGACACAAATTACTGGAAGATGTTTTAATCCATTGTGTATAGTCCAGGGCCACTTAAAGCCCACGGCGCTTTGCGACCTTTATCAGTTTCGAGTATTTACGTTCCGGTCGTGCTCTGTCAGTCCCGCAATTATAAAACAGATGAGCCTTTTTTACCAGCTATATGAGGCCACAAGTTTAGAAAAAAGATGCCTTTTAACACTTAAAGATTTAATAAAATAATAAAACTAATGTACTCGTACTAGAAATGTGAATAATCTGAAAACCCTAAAGGTCTACTCAGCCTTTTTATGCGTTATCAAATTCAATTCATTTACCGAACCTAATATGCACTTTTAACTTTGCAGACATAACTGCTCATCAGACGAAGATGAGTTCAGCAGGATCCCCTGCCCGCCAAGCAAATACCGCAGTGCAAGCGGAGAGTGCAATAATGTACGACACAGGCCGTGGGGACGGAGGGGAGATGTCTTTCTCAGACTTCTGCCTCCCAATTATGCTGATGGTAAGCATTTACTTATGTGATTACCCTAATGTTAGACCTAAAGGCCAAATGTTTTACAGCAAGTCTCGTTACCTACCAGTTTATTCTCTTTTTTATGCTGAGATGCCTAAAACAACATGGAACCACCATTAAGTTGTTCAATGACTGCTATACATTACCTATAAGCTCACTCATAACATTGCAACGGTTTCGAAGGCAAATCTCTGTTTATTCCATTGTAACAAACAATTAAAAGTTAATTTCCAATGAAACAATTATTTAATTTACACCCAATAAAAGCTTTGATGATCCTCAAACATAACGTGAAGTTTCAATTTAATGACTTTATTTATAGCTTCCTATGCAAAAACTAGCCATAAACAGTTATTTGAATAATAAACTCCATATTAGGAAGTAGCGTAGGTGTGTAACCGATAACCTTTGTTTCCACGACAATTAATTTATAAAAACACTAAACAATCCTCCAATTTGGTTAAGAAACAATCATACATCTATCATCAGTTTTTATGATAGCCGGTACTGCGATGTCTGTAAGTATTGTAAGACGGTGTATTATTTTAACAGATACGTTTAAATTGCTAGCATCAACGGTGAGCAAATCATTAGAGTTCACGCTTGTAGGTTTATTATGCAATTAGATAAATATCATAAGAATACGCGATCAATGACAAAGCCTCCCATTATTGTTGCACATTGTAAGAACACGTAGGTAAAGGTTAAGCATTAACTCCTCGTGGGCCCATCAGTCTTATTGGCTGTTTGGAAATTTCACGACTTTAAATTTTTAACTGACTTTACTATAGAACAATTTTATTTTGTTGTCTTTTTCATCCTACAATTCTTTTAAACTGGTTTTCAATCTTAATAAATTATGTAACGTTGAAGTTTATTTGAGCTTTTCAGATGTAGCGTTTTCATTTAGAAATATAAATAATAGTCATATTTAATCAAAATAGTATTAATATTGGCAACTAGGTATTATTACGTGAGTTCGGAATGCATTAAGAAGTGAATGACTTTAATTTAAATCTTTATTTCACTGTAATCTGTCTGTGACCTTGCATTTTCTTCCCGAATCATTGACCATCGTTTTGACACTTTCACTTACTTTGAGACTTCAATAGCGTTACTACTACTTTGAGACTTTAAAAGAAAAGTTCGTGGATAAATACCAACAGCCGTTCGGGTCGATCTTCAGGTTAAGCCGCGCATGCCTCGATTTGTCCGTGGATGGGAGACCACCCCTTACATACCTAGTTTCCTCCGTGCCTCGGAAAGCACGTTAAGCCGTTGTTCCCGGCCGTCAATTGTAGATCTTTGATAGTCGTTAAGTAGTCAGTCAGTGATGGGCCAAAAGTCTGACAACCATTCTTGCCATGGGGTATTGTATAACCTAGTACTAAGTGGAGGTCAGACAGGCAGTCGCTTCATATAAAATACTTTTAGCTGTATGCAGTTAGACTGGAAGCGGATCTCAACATAGTTGGGAAAAGGCTAGGTAGATGATGATGACTTGAATAGCGTCGTTTAGCGTTTATCTTCATCTGTTCATTAGCAAAGGTAGTTTTGTAGCTTCAAGTGAGGTTACTGTTACTTATTCAATAATAATCTAAGGAAAACAATAACAGCTACAACTAAGATAGCAATCGGATGACGGTTTATCCGATTACTTACAACTTGCTACATTTTAGACTTGTTTAATTCGCACTGGGGATTTCTAATGACATTGGATTTACCGATTTCGGTGACAATTTGCTCACGAATTCCGTGAACTGATCGTACATTGTTTAACTTGACGCGGTTTAACTTAGAAATGACGTAAGTGGGATATAAATAAATGGCTGTTGGTAAGTGTAGGTACCAATAGGTTCGGCTCAGAAAATTACTTTAAAGAATCAATAAAAAAGTCCGTTTTATACATAGATAATATAAAAATGTGGATATGCAAATATAAAAACCAGTGGGAATCTGTGCAATTTTATCATGTTTAATTAGAATCGTGACGATTGTCCAATTAAAATGCATTGGATCATAAAATTAATCGAGACAATTTTTTGCGTTTACTCATAAAAGACTAGACTATCTCATAATATTCCGCTATTATTTAATATCTATCTACTGAATATATTATACCGGATTTATGCACAGTTCAGAGACTCGATCCAGTTGAGTTGAGGTCACATTGAAATCAGAAGTCACGAACTATGAAGCTGCTATTGTAGAAATAGTATTTGATACGGTTTCCTTTCACGGCCTTTATATTGCAAATAATGTCGTAGACAATCGCGGAAATAAATAAGTGGATGAATAATATGAATATTTAAATAATATCGATAATGTGAATGTTGCTATTAAAAAGATTAAGAAAACGAACGGAGATCGAAACCGACCGGACGAAGGGGAACGCTTTCCTTGCTCTTCCTACCATTGTCCCATATTACTTGGGGTCGGCACAACACGTTTTTTTCTTCCATTCTCCTCTGTCAACCGTCACTGATAGCGTGACGGTTTACTCCTTTTTCTTTTACATCATTCCTCACTCAATCCATCCATCGATTCTATCGTCTTCCTCTCCCTCTCCATCCATCAACATTTATATTATTTAAAACGTTCCGAATCAAAAATTCGAACACATTGTGATACTCTCAACGGCCCCAACACGCATTGGGCTTGCGTGGTGAATGGCGCTTTCCCTTAAACACGGCGGTGGCGTATCCCAACTCCCACTGTTGTTCCCAGCTGATTATGCATTATGTGGTATGAGTAAGAGGCTTACTTCGCGGTCCATTAGCCAATATTTAGGCTCTTCAGAGCGAGACTGATGAAAAGTTGAAGCAGAGTTCGAGGTTCGATGCACTCTAGCTACGTCAAAGTGATTGAACAGTTGATTATCTAACTGAAGACATCTTGGACTTAGCTTCCGATCTTTTGCAGTTGCATCATCAATGTTTACATCGCATTTATAAGTTACGACAATGATTTGCAGGACTCGTAGAAACAGAATGTTCACAGTCTTTACAATTAAAAATATCTCAAAAAGATAGTCTTCAGTCTCTTAAGTATTTATAAAATCATCTGATTATGTCATGACGACAAAAAAGCGAAATATTTGTAAATCCTTTGCTCTTAAGTGGATCTCAGATCTCTGTTTTAATTTCTGTTGCTACTCGGAAAACTTTAAATTGTTTTTTTTATTGATTTTGTACTTGTGGAAAAAATAAGTTCTATGAATCGTATGTACGAGCGACGAATCTGCATGAAGTACAACTTTCTTGTTTAAATCATGACGTGATAAAACGTCTAGATGTCGCAACCTTACGACACATAAAGCCTTAGAGAAAACGAAATAAAAGAAGCATGGCAAAGCTATTACTATACGCAAGAGATGAAACCAAATGATCATAAATTAAATGTAACTGTAAGTGATTTGTTTCGCTCGAGACACGGAAGCATCACAAACAATAGAAACTGTTTCTAACTAAAGCGATATATTAACTATATCTACTACAAATTAATTACTAGTTAGTATTTGTTGAACATAGTTATTAATCTATCAATGCTATTGTACATTTTTCATAGAGATGAATTCGATGTTCGTTGTCTAAAATCGTATTGGACATTAGTATTTGAACATAACTTTAAAGAATTACCTGTTTTCATATTCCAAATAAAGCGACGTCCCAATAATTCGTGTTCCTTATCATGTTTATGATAATTTTCTAGTAAGTAGCTGATAAATAAAGATTGATTGCAGCATAATGAATTATAGGAACTTTTTTTTTTTAATTTACAGTAATACCATCCCGCGTTTAAAATTGATTTTATAAATTAACAGTATCAGATCCTAATACATTATTAATTTGTGAACTTTGACTAGCATCATAAAACGGCTTCAGAATTAAGTAAAAATATTTAACAATTTCAATCAGCCAGTAACGAGTCGGTGCATAAAAGATCTTTGAGCTAACAACCGGTTGCTAAACCCACCGAAATGCATCATAAATAGTTAACTAACATCACCCAAATTGCTTATTAAAATACCTGGTTAAGTGAACACATGAATTTACAATTGCTAGGTACAGAATTAGTTGAAGGTTTGGACACAGTAATGGCTATAATAAGAACACAGCAGATCAAAACCTTTATTTAACTGTATCCAGCTGGACTTCAAAATATTTGGGGAACTAGCTGGAACGATAGTGAAGAACCCACACCAAGGTTATCATATCCACAAATATTATTCTTACTGCTTGTGCCATTAAAACGCTAAAATACCTGTCCAATCCAACTCAATTTTAATAGTTTGGGTAGTGCCTAATTGCACTAGCATCTGCATTTATTACCAATCCATTTAAAATCGGAGCAATGTGATGCAAAATCAAATTAATGCATTTTGAAAGGATGTGTTAATCCATGGAGATGGTTATATGCTGATACATAATCGCCATACTATATTATTAATGATTATTGGCTCAAGTTGTTGGCATAATTACTTACATATTTCGCAACTAAATTATCTTTATTTATATAACTGAAGGTTGAATCTGTTAAAGGAAGAGAACGTATTAACCCTAACAGTCCCTTCAAGACCATTCATTAACATTCTATAAGGAAGAGTAACTACACCACACAGGCAAAACATTCATTTAAAACATATTTAAATCTCTTTTTCTGTCTCTTTTCTCTTACTTGAAATCTTTTACCTCAACAGACAAGAGGTTTTCATGCATAAGTTTTGCCCTTATCCCAATTTATTTGGGTTCGGCATACCGTGTTTTCTTCTTCCATACTTCTCTATTACTCGTCTCAGCAGTCACCTCCTTTCTAGCCACCCTTCATGCTTCACACAGTCCATCCATCGTTTCATTAGTCTTCCTACTCTTAAGCCATCTACATATGTACAAACTCAAAATTTTCCTCACTACATTTCCCTCATTCTTTTGATCTTCATCTCAAGAAACCGATTGCAATTATTTTATTCTTTTATCCTAGGTGTATCTCAACCTCAATCGTCGCCCTATCTTCCGGAGCCTGCCCTGGCAGTCCATGCAGCAGCACAATTGAGTCCATCTGCCGACAGCGACTATGTGACTAGCATGCTCGCTGCCTGGGGACAGCTCATCATGGATGATCTCATCAGCACAGCTAATGGAAACAAAGTAAGTGAACTTTTATATGGATTGAAACAAAAATGACCACAAAATGCAACCTTGCGGTACTCCTTGAAATAACTTCATTTTGTTTTAATTGGCAACCCAATTGTTTCGGAATGCAAGTATTTTATGCTTATTTTACAAAACAGAACACGTTTTACATTGTCAAATATTAGCAAACATCTTCAAAATCAGGCTAGACTTACGCAGTTACCTAATGCTACAAAAACTATGTATCTTGTTTTATTGTTAATGTTTATACGAACTGTAAGGGGTCAAGGTTTGGTGAACAATCGTAAAAAAGACACGTTTACAAATCCTTTTAAGGTTTATGTGAATAATCCTGTTAAAAAAGCAATGCTGGAAAAGTTAAATTCTTAAAAGTTCAATGATTCATTCAGTTCTGTTTCAATGAATTCGTTTCAGTCAATTACGTGGCTAAGATTAACATGAGATTAAATCACACGTCGTGTCTAACGCATCGAAGGCCAGCGGACACATGCTTTTTGTTAAGAGGAACGGATGGTGTCGCAACTTGACATCTATTCAATGTCCGCGTAATCATCTGCCTAATGATGCTTACCTCCCATTCGCGAATTGTGAGGGTCTTCAGCCTAATAAGAGATGATTATTATTCAATGTTTGTATTTTCTTTCTAATCCAAAACGCAACAGTTATACTAAATCATTCTTAGCGCAATAAGCTTTTAAGGTTCTCACTATTGGAACACAGGTCTTCTCTCTACGCGAGGGAATGGGCTGTATTCCACCACAAGGGGTCAGTGCGGGTTGGTAGATGTCACATGTCTTGGAAGTTTTGGTTCTAGGTCAAACGTTTTAGTTACTTCCATTAATTACTGGCTGACCCGTTGGTCACGTGGTCGTGGGCGCGCCTTCTGAGCGTGAGAGTCATGGGTTCAATTCCCGGGTCGGGCAAAAACTATTGCTATTGGGTTTTCCATTAGTTTCTCAGTAGTAGCCCGGAGTTTAAAAGTTGGCAGTATGATACCCCCGTACCTCGAAAAGCCGTTGGTCCTGCGCCTGATCTCTCTCCGGTCGTGTCGGATTGCCGTCCCATCGGACTATGAGAGTAAAAGGAACAGAGAGTTCTCCTGAGTCTCCATACAAACTTGTGCATTATAAATATCTCCCGCGCCGCCGCTAAGATTGGCCGCCGTAACCGAATACGGTCAGGAGGACTGTTATTGTTCAATTCAAATCCTTACTAAGCTTAAGGTCCCACATTATAATGGCCAATCACAGTGTAGAACCTTTGTCAGTGAGCTATCCGAAACTTGACCGACTTTTTACCAACTGCCAACTTGAACTTGGCCGCGGCTCAACCAATTAAACTTGATTGCTTTGTTAATAACAATAATAACTTACTGGGGCATCATTATAGCGATTTTACTACCATCCGTGAACTTTAGGATTGTCCTTGTCATATACACAAACCCAGCTAATGATAGTTGAAGTCGTACATGACATGTATCATAGTGCTTTTATCGATCAGTTGCACGTCAGGCACTGCCATTGTTGCCAAGGATACTTGAGAAAGTGTTTCATGCCTTGATTTGTGATAGACCTCAACTTAGATCCTATTATAGTTTTACTGTTGTTTGTGAATTAACTTCTAATTTATTTTTCCCAAATTAATTTGTGCTCATAATTTTTTTAATTTGTTCTTACAAAAAACTCTTAATTTTAAAAAATATTTCGTATTCCACAGTGGTCATACCTATTCGTAATCACGTGATTTTAATTTAACAAAAACTATAAAATAACCTGTTATTAGTGGCTCGTCAAGAATCCTGGGACATGCAAACAACTTTTTGCCAATTTTGGATTATTTAAATGACCGACAAGGATAATACTTTGTGTTAACCTTGCGAACAAAGCACGTGATGCGATTATTGAGTTCACGCGGTCAAAACCAGACTTAACTCGTTGTGTCATAGTTGTAAATCATTTTCAAACTATACATTTTAAAAAACCTTTCATAATTATAATCCCCGAAGGGTTAGGCAGAGGTGTACCTAATTAGTACACCCACATTTTACCAGTTGTGTTTAAATGGGAATCAGTTTCGCAGGGTCCTTTTTTATAAGAAGTAAGCCGGAGTACATATATTTAATGTGATTATAGTATTTGTCTACAGAATACTGACTGTGCCATTTTTCAAAGGTAATCCGGTAGGAATCGAGTTGTATGAAATCTTCGCCACTGATGGGAATCAATAATTTAGGGGCAAGCCTCCTTGGCAGACTCCTTGGCTATTACTGAGAAATTCCTGGTGGAAAAACCCAATAATACTTTGCCCCAACTAGGAATCAAACCCAGGATCTCATGCTCAGCAGTAACGCTTGTGACCAATAGACCAACGAGGCATCTTATAAAATGATGCTTTTTAAATTAAAACGGATCAATAACAAGTGAATTTAACAAGGCTGTGTTTCGTAACATTCGTGATAGTTCGCGGGGTCGCGTAGAAAGGTTACGTATGTAGCGGTCGCAGTGAAAGCTGCGATGCTTGCGATGAAGTAACAGGCTACTAGGCGATCTCTTAGTTCCTCATAGGCTCACTTTTCCTGTCACTGAGACAGGACAGGAAATTATTCTGATTGTTAGAAGACGGATGGCAGTAGCTAGTCTTTTGTAGTTGCTCTAGCGTGAATAATTAACACTATTATTGGATATACCCCTTGTCTGCTTAAACCGGATAATTTAATAATGGAATTCAATCAGAAATTCTGTAGCAAGAAAGAACGCGATCGATTTTAGCTCAACAAGACCGCAGCAGTAGCTGTTTAGTTCAATTTTAGGGTTCCATAATAAAACAAGGAACCCTTTATAGGGTTATGAAGAACAGGGATGTTCATCAATGCTCCATAGAAAAGGGTGGATTCTCCAACCGGACAGTTGTTGTCGGTAGTTATAAGTCGTGGATAAGTTTCATAGCGCCATTCAGTTTTTGATGTTAGTTCTTCATGTGTGTCATAGATGTCGCTGTAGCACGTGTTGTACAATGTTGCTGTAGTAGTTTTGGTAGTGCCGCTACACCTTATTTCCGATATCACTCGGTTCCTCGTCAAGTTGGTTAATACATAGCGGAAGTTATTGCGTGCATACGATTTTAATTAGTCTTTGATAGCAACGGAACGTAATCTGTTATGAACTACTTTTGAGTTGATCCATAAAGATAGAGATATTATTAAACTTTCTCTATGTAGGCAAGTAATGTCCGTTAATCCGTGCATTCAAATCTTGCACATTAGTTAGGTACATTAGACAAAGCTGCCCTTATAATCTTTTAGCATTGCGGCAGCATTAGATTTCCTCCTAACCGCATTTTAAAGAATGCTAATATATTGTGGTGTCAAGTGAAAGTTTGAATCTATTATTAATGTGTTTATCAAAATTTCAAACGCCATATTTTGGCGCATGGGATTTGAATCTCCCTACAATATTTGAAACTTAAACTATTTCAACATATCTACAAATTGCTTCGGAAAACCTTCATAACAAAATGTATAAATCCTTCCTTCAAATATAATGAAGTAACAGTCGATATGTTAGGCAACTAAAGTAGTTAACGTTACTTCATTCATAACTTCATGATGCGTGAATTTTCCTTCTCGAAGCTCTGCGTGCATACATATGCTTAATCTTAATTAAAATCTTTATGCAGGGTTTAAATTAATTCTATCAATACTACAGAACCTACATTTCCAATTAATAACAGCAAAGACATCTTCAATAACTTATTAATAAACAAATACAAATAACTTCGTCTATCTTTTACCTATTTCTGTTAGCTCTGCTTAAGATGTTTATTCCCGTATATTTTATACTCGGCATCTATTCAAATTACATTACATTCAACTTAGTATTTTAATTGAGAAACATTGCAGGATAATTAGTACAATCACTGACTGACCTAATCATCTAACCGGTTTGTATTAAAACTATAATTTGTGACGCGGGTAATCCGATCACTCTAAATTATGGTACGGAATGTACAGTCGAACAAGTTACTTTGACTTTTCAATAATATTGTATCTGTAGTCTGTACTGAATAGTCCATTCTTTTGACATAATTTTTGCCAAAAGATGCGTTATGACTTTATGACGCATAAAATAAAAATGAATATTGGCTATACAGTACAAACATTAGTATTTTTGCCAGGATATCAAATTGCTTACTCTTCTGTACCTATTATTTATTCTTATTTATACATAAATACATACCTTATATTTATTACAAATTAAAGCTTTGGGTTTATACGTAACACGATATTGACATAGACTTTATTAATTATATCGATTACTAATATCTCTATTGCACGTGTGATTGGAATTGTAACGTGTAACCGAAAGTTTATTTTTAGATTGTCGTTTTTTTTCTTCGTATATTTTACCATATCCACGAGTATTGAATCCGAGAAACAAAAAGATTTCATATTCAGTAAAGCCTAATATGTTTGTATGAAATGAAAGCTTTAAAGCTTGTGTACCATTTACTTATTAGACTAGACAAAAAATGCGAAATACTGACACTGAAGCTTTATATTAAGTTTTAAAGGCAGACTAGTTAAAAATGCTAATGTTAAGAGTAAAGTGTTTTCAAATAATTTATTGAATTTTCTTTATTGCAGGACTGCAAAGGATCTGCATGCGAGTATGTTCGTTCTGCGCCAACAAGGAACATCGATTCATGTGGTTTTGGTACGTACCTACTTAAAAATCAATATTTCAATCTTTAAAAACATATTCTACCCTCGCAAATATTCAAATGATTGAGATATTATTCAAATAACAGATGCTTACGGGTATAGTATTAAAATTATATATTCGAATAACTCGTAGAATATTTATGTCAATAGCAGCTATTTATTAATAATCCGTCTGTTTTAGAGCCTGTTTATAATTTAATCAGCACGACGACAACATTACGTAGCAAGCGTAGGCTGCAGAAGTTATTCACGAAATGACTAGTGTGATGTACCTATTTGTGAACCTATTATACGGGGTGTAAAAGACATCGCCGCGCAACCTATAACCATGGACTAGTTATACTACCTACGCCCAGATTCCAAATGTCTAGATGCCCCAGGCCGACGTAGTAATTGTCGGTGTTTATTAAAATAAAATCAGCTGCTTTACACATTTTAACCGAGTAGATGTTTATAAATCAATGAAAAAATCAAGGTCTAGAACGAAGGTCCGGATGTAACCCTACGAGTGTCTAGATGTTTGCGCGTTGATGTACCTTACAACTTGTACAGTTGAAAGTCGACGTCACGTGTCATAAAATATCGCAATAGCCATGTTATTAGATGAATATTCATAGCCATCAGAATTTCATAGTTATCGTTCCGCAGCGGCGGACTCACGGCTCGTTTGAAATGTTGCACTTAACGAGGAAGTGACAGAACCCAACAGGTTTCAGTCAACCAGTGAACGTTTCTTGTCTAAATTTTGTAACGTTGACATAATCTTACATGCGGTAAAAATGTCGATTGGCCAGTCGAATTGCTTGAGGAAATGTACCGGCGATCAAGGCTAGTCGACCGGCCTATCTCGATTTTTGTTCCTAGTTCATTAACTCGGGAATTTTGAACTATCGAGTATATTATTATGTTGAAAAAAGAAAAACATGCAAAAAAATATAGAAGCTTGTTTTTAAATGTTGTCTAATCTAGTTTTTTTTTTGTGCTGCTGTTTAGTTTTTGCTGAAGCTTTTAAAAGGCCAAATAATTCTGGTGTCGACCGTTTTAGCTGAATAATTTATGCAACAACCCGCACTGCCTCCCACAACCAAGAACCATCTACCCCTATCGGTGGTAACAGACCATGAAAATGAACAACTTTTGTTCCACAAGTTCCTCAAATTCGCAAAAATAAAAATGAACTTTCTATAAGAACTGACGCGATCAGCTGATCAACATGAATTTCCAAGTCATAGAACAAGTAGTTCAGTTTCATAGTCTGAGACTCCACACGAGAGGTCTTGCGTTCATTATGTTACACGGTACACCTGTAATATGCCTATTCAAACTCATTCCTATGTCTATTACCGATTACAATCCTCTGGAGCTCTGTTAGTATAATCTCAAACTCAGCATTATACTCACAAACATCACGCTAACTTTACTGCATTCTTTAACAGAACAACGTGATCAAATGAACATGGCTACCTCATTCCTGGATGGCTCTGCGTTGTACGGCAGCTCGGAGAAGGAGCTCCGATCTCTGAGGCTATACGATGCTGGCAAGATTGACCTGGATTCGTGTCGCAAGTAAGTTCCACTAAACGTAACCATAGAATAGTTTATTTTAACATTAAAACGTCAACGTAGTTGATCTAGTGTTAGACTAGGACATCACAAAGGTCCGAGAACGAAAAATGGCGGCTAAAAAATGTTCTGGAGTTTAAATGAATCGAATTAATGGTCTTTGTAGTCTCGAAACACCCTCCTAAGTTTAGTGTATCTCATAGTATTCTGCATCTTCATAGCTCTTAATTTTTTACGCTCATAGCTAAGATCAGCACAGCACAATAAATAAATAATTCGATTATTTTAAACGATGATTTATCCGATAAATACCTCCATATTCAAATAGATCCTTCAATACAAACTGTGAGTACAAACACGGAAGAAAACAAGCCAGTAATTAGATTGCATCATTGAATCCATTCCCATACAATACCGATCATAGATATTATAGAAACAGTACTTAATGTGTGAACTATTCCCATAGTTTTGTATGTATTCAATCGAGTCGATTGTACAGTCATTGTCTTTACTATTGGGCGTACGACTTGTATCCGTGTTAAGACAGAGTACGCATGATAAGTATACATGGGGACCACTTATTAGTTTCACTTTTATGTCAATGAAAAATTGTCTGTCAATCAGTTATCATGGAAGACTGGGAATAGTTATTCTTAAGTACGCTACATCAGTTTAGTAGGTAAGTACTCGGGCAACCGAGCTCTGCTCGGGGTAAAATAGAGAAAACGAATGTTCCCGGATATAAGACCTCTATAGACCGACCGCTTTAATTAATGAGTCCTCGCGAAGGTATTAATTTAAATGGAATATTCTAAAGGTTGATCACGTATTGGTTCAAATAGTATCGAGTACCTACGTGAATTTGGTTATTTTAAAGTAAATAACCTGTGGGATATTGTAAGGACTTCGTGGACGCTTAATTTGCCTTTGATGGGGCAAGGCGGAGGATTCATTTCATTAGATCGATGTTTCGCCTCCGTAAACCGCTATATTGTAACTGGCATCGAAATCGTCAGAGCCGATTTCGAGAACATGATTACAAATATATATCTTTATCAAAGATTACTCATTTAATGATATAGGATGTAACAAAGAGTCAAGTAGTGGTCCTATTTTACTCTTCGTGGCGAAAAAGCGCATAAAAACGAATTCTTAAAAATTGGTCCGGACCTTTTAGAGTTTTTTTATATAAATCATAATGGCGCTCGAATCTGTATTAATTAAATACCTACATGCTCTGGCCTTTTTCCCATGAAATTAGGCTGAAACTTTAGAACGCCATTTAAGTACTACCATCTGTATCCTCCTTTGATTCGTCCATGTTCTTAAGTTAAATAAACTACTCAATATACTTCAAAAAAGATGTCGTGACACCAATATATAAAAAAAAAACAGCTGGCACACTCACAGATTAAGAAAGTTAAGAATCTACTTTTTAGACAGCCAAAGATGGATTCGATAATAATATTGACGAATTATATAACCCTCTAAATAACCACGAGGCAGCTGTATCTATATAAATATCTATGACCGTGTTTTTTTATGCAAATTTATTTAAAATAAAAAACATGTTACGTAAGCTCCTACTCTTTTGATATCGTTCAAACTGATAATAGTTACCCACCCGATAGTCTAGTAACAATAACGATAACGAAAAGGATGCAGTTCCAAAATGATTTCGAAAGATCTCAACTTCAAAAGCACCGACAAATACCTTTCAATATTTCCAATAAAATTCTGACAAAGAGCTTGCATCTGTCGGCAAAACAAAGCTTGAATTCCTAGGTGTCGTCACAAAATGGATTGTATGCAAATAGTGCCGTCAAACTAACCTTGAGATGATTTGCATTCCCGCATAGAGATTTCAATCTTTTTACATATTTGCTTTGGCATCTATTGACTCGATGGGTACGTGAGAGGTGCAGCTGATTGAAATGAATGTGGGAAGGCCGCTTGTCAGGAAACAGATGAGCTCAAAGACATTGCGGTTTTTGCAGTCGTAAAAAGCGCTTATGTAAAACTAAATTAACATGGTAAATAAGAAGAGGAAGTGCGTAACAGTTTAATCGCATCTATCGGAAATAACAACGTTGTGTACTAACTTTAGAACGGAGAGCTCACAATTTAATTTTTACTTAAGACATTCACTTTACCAGCAATACACGGGACAAAGTGAACAACATCGTAATAAACCTCCTACTGGTTACTGTCGCTAAAAGTGTAACGTCAACGTCTCAAACTTGGCTTCACTGAGATATGGGATCACTTTTTTTATGAAATTCCTTCTGATAGCCTAGATATAGTATCTTAAATCTCTTCAGTATTTGCCAAGATCTAAATGAAGCCTGAAATGTTTGTCACAGAACAAAGTAAGAGGGCTAGGTTCACCTGATGCCTTTGCCAAGAAGCCTCATAATCCCAAAGTCTTGAGTTAAAGTAGTACACCATCTAATTAAAATATCTCTCTTCCAGGTGCAGAGACGGCTCCCCCACAGCACCCCTATACAAAACCTTGCTGTCAGAACACAACCGTATCGCCGGCGAGCTTTACTCTTTGAATCCATTCTGGGATGACACCACCCTGTACTTGGAGACCAGACGAGCTGTGGCCGCCATCATCCAACACATCACTTATAACGAGTTCTTGCCTGTTCTGTTGGGAGAGGTAATATTATCGAATATTTGACTTTTGTTATTAATAATTAAAACTTAACTCGCAGTACGAGATACTACGTTGGAACATGGAACTTGAGGTAAATACCAGGTTTCCGGACTGGCTTTTTTTGGGTATGAAACTGTTCTCTCACAGCTCATGTTGATACGAGAGTTTAAAAATCATTGACACTGAAGAATCATATTTGGCTTACCTTGTGAGAAAATAAAATATTCCCATTTTTTTCTAAGCACAATATATATGCAATATATCATACCTACTGTCAATTATCTATTCCAGGTTGGCATGGCTAAAGCAGAGTTGAAACTGACATCTCTTGGTTTCTGGCGTGGATACTCCAGTGCCATTCGTGCTGGCGTCTACTCTGAACTCGTCGCTGTTGCACCCATCTTCCATGCTATGATGAACGAGAAACTGGTAAGATAGAATTGAAATGATTCTTCTAGCCTAAGTTATTAACCGCCTCTTCCACGAATCAATAATGAATACAATATGTATTCATCCAGTATTATGTAGACTTAAAATCTTTATGATGTCAAATTACAAACTCATTCTAGCGAGGTTAGCTCATCATTTCGTATCTCAAAGGTTTTCATAAAATCAAGTGCGATCTCGTAGAAGAGTCGCTTAATTGTGAAAAAGTCGATTCAGACCTAAAGTGTATATTTCATTTATTTCCAGATTAACACCACAACCACCCTAGAACACCTAGTACGCACAAGTGCTCAACACGTCTCCCACTTTGCAGCGTCCGCTCAATGGGACCTGAACAGATCTCGCGACCATGGAGTGTCTTCATACCTGAGAGCACTGCGCATGTGCGAGCCTATGTCCACCATCAAGTCTTTCGGAGACTTCAGCCAGATGGGCTTCGATAGGAAACAGCAGGAGATGATGGCTGATATGTACAGGTGAGGAAAACTCTCGTGAACTGATACTTTTTATCGATAAATGCTAAATTTGAACATTTGACCACAGAATAGTAACAGTATCAAATAAGATGTTCCTATCGTTTCACACAGGTACACTTCTGGAAGTAAGTTACTTCAGATGCCAATTTTATCAACGTCTTACCATTTTTTATCTCTGAATCAGCCATCGAAGAGAAAATGTGCAGTTAGTGGACTAAAGAATAAAAATTAAGTAAACGTGTTTTCCATTTCTAGGAGTGCGGATGATGTGGAGCTTATGATTGGGGGAGCTATGGAAAAGCCAGCGTCTGGTGCTGTTGTCGGATCTACAATTGCGTGTGTTTTAGCGCTGCAGTTCGCTAACTTGAAGAAGAGTGACAGGTAAGCCTTTGATTAAAAACAAACATAAAAAACAGTGCTGCATGGTCTTTAATAACTTTAACAAGAGGGCGCTGTTTATAAACTTTCATAAAATTATCTGTGGAAATTGTATTGAAAAAACAAGATGGTGGCGTAGTAAACTAAGAGTAGTACCTATCGATTAAGGCCGAGCATGATCTATGCGCAACTATTCATTCGCCCTCGTAAAAAGCCAGTTGTTGGCTATCGAAGATGACAAAGATTGGAATAAGAAATAAAAATGATTTGATTTGGCACATTCTGCTCAGCTGTAAACTGGTAAAGAAAATTAAGACAAAACAATAACTAAGTTCCCTATCACTCCTTTTCTTATCGCAACAAAATTATTCTCATTACAGATTCTGGTATGAAAACGACTTGCCTCCATCATCATTGTCACCTGATCAGCTCGGAGCCATGAGGAAGGTGTCACTCGCGGGAACTCTGTGCGCCGCTGAAGATGCTTTGACCAACATCCAGCCTAAAGCCTTCGTGAGGGAGGATCCCTATTTGTAAGTATTAATACAACGGTACAAAACCACTTTTATCTGCTAAATCTTAATACACGTCAGAAGGCACAATCGTGAAAACAGTTCAAAAATCAAATCACCATGAACTATATAATTATATTCATGTGGAAAGGTGGCGTATCACCACATCCTAGATTACTTTGTTTCGTACATACAGTCCCCTGCAATACTTGACGCCTCCTTTTTACAAAGACGAATAGCGAAATGAGGTCAGGTAGGTAATGCTGAGTACATCATCCCAATGCCAGACCAATTTTCTTTCCGTTATAATTTAGTCGTCTCATCTGTGATATCTCAAAACTTATCTTAACAACTAAAATAATGTATCATTACAGGAACGCAGCCCAACATTGCTCACAACACAACCGCCTGGAACTATCCGCGTGGAGAGATGAAAGTGGCGCTAAAGCCGCGGAGAGATTGTCTCAGGACATGCTTGCTACTGCTCTGGAGAAGGCCAAGCAAGAGATGGCTGATAGGAAGAAACTTGAATACATGTTGTGGGAATCACGTAAGTCAAGTGAAAAGACAAAATAACTTCAAGTCATTCGTCAAGGTTTTGTGTCTATTAAACAAAATCAGTAGATTTTATATATCAGAAATTAGCCCTTAAGATGTTGTACAGTTTAGATGTGAACCAATTTCTTATTGCAGGTGGTGGAGCCGACCCCAAATCTCCAGTAGGCACGGCGGCATCATTCTCAAAGGCCAACAAATATGCTCTGAAACTTGCCAACACTTCTCTCTTCTTGGAATTCGCCACTAACGAACTTATTAACACCATTAATAGCGGGTGAGCATAAGTAAATCTTCTGCCAATCGGATTCATAATTCTAAAGATGTTATGATTACGTCAAGATGTCTTGATGCTCGCATTTCGATTTTTCCACGTTATGTCACGTTTTCTTATCAAAATTCCTATCTACTTAACGTATTTGGCTAACTAATAAAATCATTAATTTTCCAGACACCGTCGCAAGCGTCAGGTCTTTGATGACTCCCTCGGTTTCGGTACCTCGGACTTCGTAGACTCCTTACAATCGGTTGACATCAGCGGATTTCTTGGCAACGACCAATCAGGACCAATCATCGAGCCTCAGTGTGATGACAAAGGCGCATGTGAACCTGACAACCCCTTCAGGACTTACACGGGATTTTGTAACAACTTGAGGAATCCGAACTTGGGCAAGGGTTTGACTACCTTCGCTAGATTGCTGCCTCCTGTTTATGAAGATGGTGAGTTTGTTAAAATCATCATAATATACCAATATATATGGATTTATACTTGTAGACTTGAATCTCAACTAATTATTAATCGCAAAACTTATTTTACCAAATTTGTGTTGAGAAGTACTATTTGGGCGTCCGTAGTAATCACAGTTGGTTGCCAAAAGTGATACCACGTGAGGGCAAATAGTACTCCCATTTGGACCCAGGAAAGGTTTCACATTTAGGCGCCGTTGGTAGTCCCATTTGGGCGCCAAATATGAATGATGTGCAGTTGGACGACAAGAAAAGTTCAGTTTTGGTGATCCCTCACCGCGAGCATTCGTCTGTAAAGTAAGAAACCAAGATTTGAATTTGTACGGAGACATGTGAATCTGAACATTACAGACGCTCCCGGTGAAGGAGCGCCTTTACGGTAGCTATAGTGGGCCCATTTGGGCGGCAATAGTGGGCTCAGTTGGGCGGCAATAGAAGGTTGGGCTCATTAAGGTGCAAAAAATACCATTCGGGTGCCAGAAATCACTATCACTTTGATTTCAATTCAACTAACACTTTTATCCTCCTCAGGTGTAAGCCGTCCCCGCATCAATTCAGTCACAGGCACGCCCCTGCCATCTCCTCGAGTGGTGTCCACAGTCATCCACCCCGACATATCCAACCTGCACACTCGCTACACGCTCATGACGATGCAGTTCGCGCAGTTCGTAGATCACGAACTTACTATGACGCCCATTCATAAAGGTAAGTTAGTTGATAAGCAAGAATCCGCTTGTTGGCCGCAAAAAAGAGAGACCTTAATTTGAAGACTTTGAGTTTTATTGATTAGCGGCAATGAAGGTCGTTTCACAGTAGTAGCAATGGAGTTTAGATTTGTACCCGGTTGATGGCAAAAAGGCTCATCCCCTATAACATGGGGACTGAAAACATAACTGGCTGTGAAATGTGGGTATATTATTAGGTACACCTACACCTCTATCTAACCCCTGACCCTCGGAGATTACCAGTACCAGCGTGATGGTATGTTATGAAGGTGATGTGGAGTGGAACCCATAAAACGAAACCTACAATGCATACTTTTTCTATTTTAGAAGGTTTAATTTGTCTAGCCTTCAGAAAGTTTTACTTGTAACATGTGCCAGATCTCTCCCAGATGTCTCCCAACAGGGAAGGAATCTTTCCTTTGTCCTTCTGCTCCATTGCTTATCTTTCTTATTCTCAGGTTTCCACGAATCAATCCCTGATTGCCGTTCCTGCGACTCTCCGCGCACGGTACATCCGGAATGCAACCCGTTCCCAGTGCCTCGTGGTGACCATTACTACCCAGAAGTGAACGTTACGTCTGGAGAGCGCCTTTGCTTCCCCTTCATGAGAAGTTTGCCTGGACAGCAGCAACTTGGTAAGTGGATAGACATAGTAACAACAAATATAAGCCAACAATGAATATTAGTAGGCATTTTCCGCCCATAGTTGGAAAAAGTGTCTGAAAATAATAAAAACAGCTAAGGAACGGTCTTAACTGATCTGGCTAGAGATACTTCCAAAGCTGATATGTCTATCGAACTAAAATAAAATTTGTTTTTTTTCTACAATCTTGCCGCTATGTAATTTAAGAGACTTCGAAAATCCAAGTTATTAAAGTAGGTACTCCACCGCTACAACTGATTCCAAACCTCATATTTCAGGACCCCGTGAACAAGTAAACCAGAACACAGCCTTTATCGACGCTTCCGTAATATATGGCGAGAACCCTTGCATCGTTCGCAAACTGCGCGGTTTTAACGGAAGACTGAACGCAACCAGCAACCCTATCAACGGTAGAGAACTGCTGCCCAGGAGTGACAGCCATCCCGAGTGCAAGGCGGCCAGTGGATTCTGTTTTATTGCTGGTGAGTTTGGATAGTTAATATAAAGATTTAAAGTGAAATCAAATACACAAGCGACAGTCTTTTGCTCAGAAAGGTTTTCAAGTGTATGTAGACCTAAAATGTATGTACCCAGTACCCATAGGTACAGGTTTGCTTAGCTCATGATCTTACGCCAACCACATTGTTAGCAATTCCAATCCGATAAGCGTGGGACTTGCGCAATGAAAGTGGGAGTAATAAACTTGCGTATGCTTATATGCGCAGAAGTTATCTCATCGTTTCCACTTTCATTGCGACAGCCCACGGGTGTTTATTAGATTCTAAGCAACGCAGCATGGAGAGCTACAAACAATATACAGCATGTAAAACAAACCGAAAAACTGTTGACGGCAGATTTTTTTCGTGATTACGATTTTGGTCCAATGGCGAAAGTTGTTCAATTTGATGGTCTTTACCACACCCTTAAAATTATGACCACGCCTTTTTGATACTCGCTGTTCAATAGTGTGTTTTATAAACAGAGACTTGAAAAATTAAACCTTAGCGGTCATGCCCAGAACTATTATTTAAAAATTGTCGTAAAACCCATATGTTTATACCCAGGTGACGGCAGAGCCTCCGAACAACCAGGCCTTACCGCCATCCACACAATCTTCCTCCGCGAACACAACCGCGTCGTAGAAGGTCTCCGCGGCGTGAACCCGCACTGGGACGCCGACCAACTGTTCGAGCACACGCGTCGTATTCTCGCCGCTACATTCACGCATATCATCTATAACGAGTTCTTGCCCAGGTTGCTGTCCTGGAACGCTGTTAACTTGTATGGGTTGAAGCTGCTGCCTTCAGGTAAGACTACGATCATTTTGTTCCTCCTATAATGGTGTGGTTGCATTGACACACATAATCTCACAATGCTAAAATAGTAAGATCCGTAACAACCACTTGAAGGTCAGAAAAATAAGAAGTAGTTACTGTCAACAGTGTGTCAACCAATTCACTTCAGTTTACCAAATACCGTTTCCGTCCAAACGTTACAAAAGTCGAAGATAAATTAAACGAAGACTGTTAACCTCATGGTGTGTTTACAGTGTTGGTCACCTATCATCATGTAGTTAGTCTTCCGACCTTATCTATAGATAGTAATTTTATATTCTTGTTCATAAGAATATATCTAATTACACTCTTCTTTCTCTCTCTTCTAGGCTACTACAAAGAGTATTCTCCTACCTGCAACCCCGCCATCGTGACGGAGTTCGCGGCCGCTTCTTTCCGTTTCGGCCACTCACTCTTACGTCCTCATCTCCCGCGTCTGTCACCCAGCTTCCAGCCCGTGGAGCCCCCGATCCTGCTTAGAGACGGATTCTTCAGGCCTGACATGTTCATGTCTGTGAGTAGCTATAATAATTTTTCAATCGCTATTTTGGACCTTTGTGATTCTGGGAGCTGTTTAAAAAAAACTGAATGATAAAGTCCAATAGGTCACCGTAATGATGAATCCAGGATGACCTTTCCTAGATTTATCATAAGGAAACTAAAACTGTTACAACGTTATAGAACATTAAAAAGAAAAACAGCTCAAAATGGGAAGAGTATTTAAATGTATGTGCTTACGAAGTGTTCATGCGAGATTTTTATTTTAGCCTCGTATTTTCGGAAATATCTCTTCATCATTACACATCCATACCTATCACCATCACATCTGTGAAGTTTCGCTATTCTTAACCAAGTCAAAAATATGTTTTCTAGCACCCACCTATGGTAGACGAGTTGATGCGTGGTCTCGCCTCCACCCCTATGGAAACCCTCGACCAGTTCATCACCGGCGAAGTCACCAACCATCTATTCGAGGACCGTCGCATTCCCTTCTCAGGCATTGATCTGATTGCCCTAAACGTACAACGAGCCAGAGACCACGGTATACCGAGCTACAACAACTACAGAGCACTTTGCAACCTGAAGAGAGCGACCACCTTCGAAGATTTGGCGAGGGAAATTCCTGATGAAGTTATTGCTAGGTAAGGATCTCATCCTTCATTTTCTCAGTGGTATATTTTTTGGAAGAATCTTTTTCAAATTGTTTGGTTTGCAACAACTTTTGCTCTTGTTGTGACAAAAATCAAATGTGTCTAGAGTCCAGCACGATGACTTGTCTTAAAAAAAGTTCTTTTAAGCAGGCAAGTAATATCATGAGTAAGTGCAACCTAGATGATAACTGCGGAACTACAGAGACAATCTTAAATAAAGAAAACAAAAAGATCTCAGTCATAAAACTCCTTTAGCAAAACCTCCCTAAATTTCTGTTGAATATTCTCAGGTTCAAGCGCATCTACGCGACCGTAGACGACATCGATCTATTCCCGGGCGGTATGAGCGAGAGGCCACTACAGGGAGGTTTGGTGGGACCCACCTTCGCCTGCATCATCGCTATCCAGTTCAGACAGCTAAGGAAGTGCGATAGATACTGGTGAGGATACTGACTTTTTGTTAATATGTACGAATTTTTTCATAGCAGATCAGATATCCAAAAGTTCTCGAGCGCTGATAACTTTCCATTCAAACTTATTCCAATTTAAGTTATAAAAAATTTCAAAACTGTTGCAAGTCATTGCTGGAAAAAACGTAGTTTCTTCATAGTGACCTTGTTGACCTACCAAAGTGATTGACATGAATGTTGATGGTCCATCCATCAGAGGGAAAGGAAGGCCAAAGAAAAGATGGATGGATTTTGTGCCATGACGTCTGACAGGGAAATTCTCCCCTGTCAGATGTCACGGCATCATTTGAAAGGATCATCGTTTGGAAGAAGAAAACGTGTTGCGCCGACCCCAAATAGAATGGAACAAGGGCAGGAAGATGATGGGTAACCTCGAAGATCCTTTTAAATCAGGTTTTTATTTGTGTTTTTGAATTTTTTTTTTCACGAAAACTAGATTTGCCATGGACACGCATATCAATTAGGAAGAATATATTTTCAGACATCATTAACTTATATAATTAACACACAAATTCATGATCTTTCCAGGTATGAAAACGACAACCCAGCAGCTCGCTTCACGGAACAACAGCTGGCTGAAATCAGGAAGACGACGTTGTCCAAACTGATGTGCGACAACTTTGACCACCCCGGAGACATACAGAGAGCATCCTTCGACCTGCCTAGCAACTTCTTGTAAGCACCTAACTGCAATAATCGTTCTGAATAGTCTGTTGCTTGATGAGTAGTCTCATAATATTTTATTTACATTTGAATCAAACAGAGAGAAAAGTGAAATATTAATCTGAAAAACTTATTTAACAGTTTTCATGTGTAATGCCAAATCAAAGGTAACTGCAGTTTTCTGAATTTGTGTTGGAAGAATATTTTGCAGATTTTTGTTTTTTTTCTATCTAAACCCTCACTCCCATTTTCTATGGCTACTTCCTGTGAGATTACATGTATTCATTCCATTATCTTTGACAGGAACCCGCGCGTATCTTGCGCATCACTACCTCAGTTGGACTTGTCAGCGTGGCGCGAGAGTTCAGCGCAGGGTTGTCTCATCGCCGGCAGATCTGTCTCCGTTGGAGAGTCCGCCTTCCCGTCACCTTGCACCTCGTGCATATGTACTGTTGAAGGGGTGAGTACAACTGTTTTTTTTTTCTAACTCTTCCGTTGTTCTTTTCTTATTTAATTTGTTGTAATTTCAAAAACAGTTGAAAATTTTTATCGGGTCTCTTCGAGGTTCATGGTCTCGGCGGCGGCCACTTCAGCCTCTGGCCTTTAATTAGTATAAATATGTATGACAGGATTATCCCAACCACTACACTGTTTGTTTTGAGTTCAGATTCATTTTTGTTGGTCGTCCTTGAATCAAACGACCACATCAACACTACAGATGGCAATGGTGTTGCATCTTACTGTTTAATTACAATTTCAGACAGTTTCTTATCATGTTCACTTTTGTTCTAAATAGTAGAACTTCCTACAAATATCCTTGTTCAACATTTGTTATGACCCCCAGGCACAATGCGCCTCCCTGCGCATCACGGACTGCGCGCAGCTGCACCGCGAGTGGGCGCGCGAGGCGGTGCAGCGCGACGACGTGTGCACGGCGCAGTGCGGCGCCAGCGCGCCCGCCGGCCCGGCGCAGTCGCGCGCGCCGCGGAGACCGCACATCAACTTCAACTTCCCAGATCTGTCGCCTTTCGTGGCCAAGTGAGAGGGGACAGGGAGACCTGACTCTGGTGGATGTGTAGGGTTGTTTTGCCAAGAAAAGGGATGGTTGACGAGATCCTGTACCAAACACTGAAAAAAAATGTTACAGACGAGGAAAAGAAAGCTCCTGCTGGAAGTGGTAATTGCAAAAAAAGTATGATGGTAGGAGTAGATTGTTTTTGGTCAAGAGTTTCTGAATGACTCATCCTTCAAACTGTCTTCAAAATTTCTTCTCACACCAATAGTAAAAAAATTAATGAAAACACAAGCCATCGACAAAACAGCCGTAACGTTTAACAGAGCAAGGGTTTTGGTGAAGCTAATAATTTAAGAAAATGAGATTGACCAACAAAAAATTCTCAGTGCACGGTGTGTACATTTAATCTAAAATGAAAGATAAAATAACTTCTCAGTATGAAAATGAGCAAATCGTATGATCGATCGCAAAATTAAACAGTCGTACGACCGATCGTACGATTATACTGAGTTTCTACTATAGGTCAATACTGAGAAATTTTTCAGAGTTACCAGTTTACCAGCAACATTGAAAGAATAATAGTCAACAACAATATTCTTTAAATATTGAAGTATTCATATCTTTGACTGATCGTCGTGTCTCATTTATACTTTGTTATGAATTAAGTTTAAGTATTTTAAGACCATTACTAGTTAAATCCGAAGAGGACGTCTGTAGCCGAACTAAATCAGAAAGCTATGGGTCCCGAGATGAAACAAAGAATGTACAAACGCTGTAGATTAGAAAATGGTATACTTTTACTTCTATTTTCTAAAATTCAGCAGTTTTGCGATATTATTTTATATAACTTTTTTTTTTACTTAAAACGATTTTATAACTACAAGTATTTCAATTGTGGAGTGTTTCAAAATCGTGATATGATTGTAAAAAGTGTCTCTGGTTTCATGAAATTATATTTTTATGACTTATACTGTAAGTAAACAACTTGTAAGAGGTAAAATCTTCATAAGGAATAACTAGAATCGCATCATTTTGTGCGTATTAATATTCTTTCTCGTGGCCAGAATTCTCTTTGGCCTATTAGATAGTAAGAGCTATTTCTAATTTAGTTATTATTATTTTCTTCATAAATTATGGTCTTTATTCACTCAACTGTTTCTAAGCGTTTTACAACTATTTAATATGATGGCCATCTTGAGCTTTAAATAGACGCAGTGATTTTATGACACCAATATCTAATAGGTACCTAGAATAACCAAAATACCGCCCACAGTACCGATGTTACCATACTACTGATATTAATTTTAACCAGACTTCGTTTTGGGAGAAAAAACTAGACCGGCAGACAGTCTCGACGAATTTATAATACTTGTGTCTAGCTCACTATGATAATTAAATTCACTGCCTAGTTGTGCCGCGTATCTCTCTTTTCATGTTTAATTCGAGGCACCGTTTGCGTGAAATGTTCACCAAAACTTGAATTCCCGTTTTTCGCAAAAATCGTGAAAACTAGACGTCTTATGTCAAAAATAAAGAAATTTTCGTCACTCTCGTCTATCACCCTGGTAATCAGGTATCCGGTTTTATTGGAAGACATTATTGACCTTGACAGAAACTTACAAAATAGTCAATATCTTATCTATACTAGAACATAAGCGCACCGTGCGTGCGCATCGGAACGCTCTACTTCAGGAAAATTACGTGAAGGGAACTGAAAATTCATCAATTTTGGAAAAGGTCATGGTCAAAGTTCATAACTCCAGCCAGGTCTCTCACGGAGGTTATGAAAATATCATTATTTTTAGCCAAGGACGTCTAGTTTTCGAGAAATTTGCGAAAACCGGAATTTAAAATTTTTGTAAGCAACAGGCAGGTGATTTCATGCAAACTGTTAATGAAATTGAACGCGGAAAGGGTAATACGCAATTTACCTAGGATAGGTTCTTGTAAATTATTTTGTAATATATTGGATAATTAAGCGTAACATGTTCTTTAGTTGTTATATTTTAGTTTTAATATAAAATCTCACCTAAACAACGAAAATGAAATACAAAAATATTTTTTATTGAAAAATGTTGTTTCACTTGTTTTTAATCCACCTTTAATCCAGACACAATCGGAGTTTCTCGTCAGGGTTCACCAAATAAAAATCAAAAGTCGTAAAATATTTACAAATCACTTTATTTTGTTGCATATCAAGTCTATTTAGTTCCTTTTTTACAATAAATACATTAGGTCTGAGTATAAAAAATCAGTGTTGCAAAAAAATAAACAACACAAACTCTTAAAATTTATCTTGAATACTTAAAAAGTCTTGATTTTTTCAGGCTAGTCCCCCCTTAATGTTCATTATACACATGGCCTGGTGACAACTACACCACAACACAGTGATGCCACCAAGTGATCAATTTTGATTGCACTGTCACTGCTCCTTGATCCTGAAACAATACTTTTTATTAGTACCTCCTATTACACTTTATTTCTAACGATATTCTGCGGTATACGAACTTGCGATTTTATTATCGAAATAAGCTAAAAAAAAATAAGGTATTCGTAACATTCTGCCTGTCAAGTTCGTCGTGCGCAGTGACACGAAACGCAACAGTAATCGAAAATCGATTTTACAATTAACAAAATAAGGTACTCTTTTCAAGTTTGAGTCAAAAATACCTTCAAATTAGCCGCAAACAATCGCACGTAGTAGCTCGGCTGCTCATACATTTGAATGCAAAGTAGAAAACCGCATTTGCGGTTATTTTGAAGGCTCTAAGTAAGAACACAAACGACTATGTAACAATTTGGTTTACAAGTGGTGGTAAAATTCGATGACGATTGCAGTTAATTTTGTTCCAAAAAGGTCAAGGTCAAGTTTATGTAGGTCAACGAGAAAAAGCGGTTGACACGAGACCTTTAAACGTTACTTAGCACATGCTTTGACCTAGATCCGTTCTCGTCTTTATCTTGCAGCTGTAGTTTACCAGTTGTGCGACACTAGCAAGAATAGAGTCAGAGTTCGTGCTGAGTAACCTTCATGGAACTTAAAACAGCAGAAGCCCCATCATGAACGCGTGGCGTAAACATAAATTCGAATGATTTTTTAATCAACAGTAGTTAGATATAGGAAATGTATTCCTATATCTTAGAGAATTTTGGTTTAAAATTTTAGGTGAACCACATAAAACTGTAACCTCAGACCAGATACGTAAGATTCAGACCATCAGTCATTTCATTTAGTTAAATATAGTTTTATCAACATCATGAAACTTATCATTAACACTGAAAATGGGATATTTACTATGTTTACTATTTGTTTCGAGTTCCCGATATTCTGGCGCTGTTCTGTTGCAAGCACCATGATCACGAATAAAACACATCATTAAACATCATGCTACTTCTCCATTTTATTTTTTTCGACCCATGGTCCTTAAGGAAAGTTGTCCAGTTTGATGGTCTAAATCACCGTATTGCGCTTATTCTGTTACAGCCTGTATGCAATATGCAAAAAGCATATTATATTCAATTAAAAAAACGGACATATTTACCTTTAGGTACTTCACGCGTCACAGGCCCACCGAAAATAATGCAAAGAAAAAAGTAAAGTACTGACCGTATGGAAAAACGAGATATTATATCAGTTAGCCGCGACTTCCTTGAACCCGTTGACGACGGGCGTGAGGTCGTTGCTGCGACGCCACAGGCCGTACACGCGCCCCGGCACGGCCTGCCACAGCCGCACCGTGCCGTCCTCTGACCCCGTCGCGTACAGCTCGCCGTCCGGCGACCATCGCACGCAGTGCACGGGACCGAAGTGACCTTTGTTTGATTCTGGAATGTAGAAGAGGTGTGAGGTGGTGTAACTCGTTGATACCATAAGAAAGAAAACATCATAAAGAAGAAAGAAAAGAAATAAACTACCCTAATTACAACAAAAAAAAATTACGCTCAGAATCGCGTTGTTGGGTTCCCAACAGTTTCGAATTGTGCCCAATAAACATATCAGACTTTGATGTCGTCTGATTCACCATCAGCCTAGTCTTTTCCCAACTATATTGGGGCTCGGGCGGGGGTCGGCTTCCAGTTTAACCGGATGCAGCTGAATACCAGTATTTTACATGGAGCGACTGCCTATCTGACCTCCACAACCCCGACTCGGTTGGTTGGTTATAAATCGGTACACTGCAATGGTCGAATTTTTAGCCCATAATTTCAGCGCATGAGCCGCTTAGATTTTGGTTCTATAGATAGAGAAATACAGATTACATAGTATTTAATTTTTTCTATGATAAATATGGCGCTGCACAATTAGCAAAACATATAGCGGGTAACATATGCTTCTAAACGAACCCATATAGAAAACCGAGACTACTAATCGCTACACAAAACACAAAATGGCTGTGCCCTACTTAGGAAACTGTCGAGAAACATAAAAAAAAATCTGGTTGAATTTGACTTAAGTAATTACGTTACGTTTTGTGACCGCTGATAGGTCAGAATAAAGACGAAATAAATAATTTAACAACGACGAACTAACTTACCGAGTTCTGTTCCCGTATTATAATCAAATTTATAGACTTTCAAGTCTTCGCCACCGCACACGAAGGTTGCCCGGCTCGGTGCAAGCGACGCTGAGTAACATTTCGTTGGCACTGGAAATTCGCGCATCTTGCGCATTGTGTCAGAAGAATAAAATGATACATTTGTACCTGGAATTGAAAATAAAAAGATTTAGTAACCTTTAATTGCCGTATGCTCATTGGAGGTCAGTTGTGGGCTAAAATATCCACTATGTGGACCTTGGCGCAGCCGGAAGAGGACACGGCAGACTACATAGACGATGGCGGAACGAGCTTGACGAAACCAACTACCAGTGGTCCACATTATCACATGGTGAGAAGCCTTCACCCAGCAGCGGGATGACGCAGGGTACAGTAACATTATATTTGACATTTGTATTATCTTTAAAAAATTGTAGTATCTTAAATTAAATGAATCTTTAGAAAGTCAACATCACAATATTTATGTTTTTTAATTAGATTAGACCTTCGGACTATTATTTTTAATAACGTCATACAAGTATCTATTGCGATCTATTACAAAAAACATTGTACGCGGAATGCCTAAGGTTGTATTTACGTAAGCACGGCAGGTGTGGTATGTTTTAATGCGTAACTTGATCTTGATCTGCTCTTGAATTAAAATGTAAATTCGTACTAAGGCCAAACGTAATCACTCCACATAACATGTCACAATAAATAAAGACGTCATAGAATTATATTAGACCAACGTCTTGAACGAAACTCTTTTCTGGCAGGATTCTGATTTACTCATAAAAATTTAAACACCGAATTTTAGTCCTTTTCCTTTTGTACGCCATTGTCACATATACGTGACAAGCAAGCGCTTGCCCTGTACGCCAAACGACACAAATATGTGACAAAATGGTAGGCGATATTGTGGTTTTTCGTGGAGGGCACGCGCGTGCGTTTATGCTCTGGCGGTGAAATGGTTAAAAGCTTGTTTGTTAGTTCCGTATGAATGTCACAGGACTGTATCTTTAGAAACGTAATAACCAAATGACTTTGCTCTTCCTCCGCAAAATGTAATCAAAATAGGTCCAGCGGTTTTATCCTAACAACAAAACAGACAAACACAGACACTTTCACATTTCTAGTAAGAATTAGTATTAGTATAAAATCTTACCGTGAGTTACTGTCAATATAGCTCCATCTCTTGACAGTTCTAAACTGTTTGGTATGGTTGGGAATTCCACTTTCTGGACTTCCTGAAAGGTAATGAAAGTTTCGTTTAAAATTTGTCATTGAATGTCAACATAAAGCCATTCTAAAATCCACTTATGGCGGCAGCAAACGTGTTTGTCGGTTTATGTGGATTGAATTACATTAGTTAAATCCGCGAATGATCGATTCAGTCAACTGCGAAGTCAATCTATGTTTTCGATGTTCTTTATCATTTGCCTTGGGGTGCTAAACACATACAGGCATGATTCGGCAAAGACCGCGACAAATCTGAATTTAAATTATGATAATACACGTACGGCAAATTGCCGCTTGGCTTAGTACGGTGTACCTACAGAGCCCATCTCAACACGTTTACAGCCGTTCACAGTCCGCCAAGTAGACACAGGTGATGCATCAATTTTTACTCCTTATATTTTCAAAACTTATAACAGCCAGTCACTCATAATTAAAAATAGCTATTTATAAAACAATACATTACCTGCCCACTAGTACGATCCCAGACTCTCATCGTAAGGTCATCGCTCACGCTGACTATGCGTGAGTTATGAAGGAAGACTGCGTGTCTGATGCTATTTGAGTGCGCGCTTATTTTCTCCAGAGCTGGAAATTATTATGTGATTGTGTGAGTTTTTAATTGTTAATCGGTAGTCAATCAACTAGTAGTTATGTTGGGCAGTGGACTATGAAATGATCATTGAATGAGAACAGAACAGAGGGCCTAAACTGATTAATTACTACATTGACTGGCCCCGCCCCAGTCCTAGACATTTGGCAATAACTTTCAAAGTGGTTCAGATTTCTATAAAGGCTTTTAAGAGCGTCAACGACTAACGGCATTTCATACAAACTTTCAAGTCCTTTTTTTTTCGAAATGACTGAACCTATTTTAATGAAACTTCATACGCATAACCAGGATACATAAGTCTAAAAAGTTGACACAGAACACTTTCTAAAAAATTGTGTTACAGCTAAATTAGACCGATTCTTCAATAGAAACAAAAATTTTCAATTATCTTTTTTTTTTAAAGACATTTCGAATAGTTCTCTGTCAACTTTTTAGACTTATGTATCCTGCGTATACATGCGTATGATTTCATTAAAATCGGTTCAGTCAGTCGAGTATGTCACTTTACCTAGGCCCATGTTTTGATTCGCGGTAATACTGATAAAACGAGTAAAACAATGTTGCAGTTAATAGTGTTGCCCTTCCAAAAACTTAAAAATAAATACACATACTCCGTAAAATATTTTGTGGGTACTTATTTTAGGGCAGCCATGACTTGCTTATAACCTTTTAGCTCGTATTGTAGGAACTTGTAAAAATAGAATATCAAAGCTTTTAACACGTGCATCATAAAAACTAATGTCTATGTGAAACACTGTTTTTGGAAGGGCTATCCTGGATAAGATGTAAACAGTTAATAAATTATTCAAAAGGTTACACCCTTTTATTGAGTGTAAATATTTGATTCTTCTCAATTTATTGCATTAATATGATGATTATTTGAGATAAGGCATATATTTATGCTAATTAATGCTTCCTCAACTATTGTTTATGACTGTAGAAGATGTTTATGTCAAAATTTAAAACAATAATACACAATTGTTACAACTTTTGGCCGCGAATTCGCCCGCAAAGATGCCGGAAATTATTCCACAAGAAAGTACTACCAGAATAAAAACTATTCTATCTGTTTCAAATATCATTCAAATTTCTTTAACCGTTATGTCGTGAAAAGGACACAGATAGACACAAGACACTTTCACATTTATAATATTAGTAGTATCGGCGATGATATTATAAATAAAAAGAGGTAGATATTGCACTAGTGCGCGCAAATTGTTGCAGACAAATACAGACAATTGTCGTAATTTTTATTTTTTTATTCGCGTTTTTTATAAATAATAATAAATAAATTTAAGTACTTCAAGCGCTATAGCTATCTCTTTCTGTATCACATTCATTCAATGCAACGATATTTGAACGCCGCTCAGTATGAAAGTAGCGTATCTCTCATAGTGTATTGGTTATATTTCAGAAATATAAATTATTTTGATTCAAAATGATAAAAACACCTAGATATCTCAACTTTATAGCATAAAATAATTGATTATTTATTTCCTTCTATAATTCAATATTTACCAATTAGAATCAACCACAGGAAGTAATTATCGGCCTTTCCTTATCAGACATAAAACTATAGGAAACTAACCTCCCGCTTCAGGTTTGTTGAGGTCAAATACTCGTATAAGTTTCTCGTTGCTTGCAGTAAGGAGCTGAGTGTCGTCAGCGTTGAAGTTTACACTTTTCACTATGTGTTCGTGGTCAAATGTGTGCACCACTTCACCGTATCGAGCGTCCCATATTTTTGCTAAAACATTATTTTAAATATTGTTAAAATAACAATAAGAGTAATTTATATGTACATTCTAAGTTATGTTTATCTTTGACATCATAGTCATTGGTGAAGGAAAACATCGAGAGTTAACCTCACTTATTTAATATAAGTATTAGATGCCAATCTGCCTTGAGCAAGCTTGGCGTTCAATTGCATTAAGAAAATCATGCTTTCTCTGTAGAAGAGTCCTTTTCCCTTCACTGGGACCATAATAGACTTGTATTAATAGAATAACGAATCAGCTTAGGTATTGTTTGGCTAGTAAAGAGTCATGAGCTTAAGGCCAACAGAGTTGAAATATATATCAAATGGTAGCTCATAATAAGAACTCCAATTCATACTATTGCATGAAGTACCTAAAATGCAGAGACCAGACTTAGGATCGATTGAAAATGTTGTAATGCCTTAGGTATTTGTCGAAGATAGCTGTGTAACAGAACACCCTGGTTTAATTAGTTGTATTGTTAGTTTGAGTATTAGTTTAAATATTTGCGAAAATAAAGAAATGGAATGTTTTATTTGATTTGATTAATGGACACGCCTACATTTCATAGAAAATTGTACTTTGTTAATATGTGTATGCAGACCACAATTTGGAGCTTTTTGTATCTTACCCACATTTGGGAAATGGTGAATCATAAATATAAAAATGTTTCTATTTTTAAATGAATGTCCCCCACAAGCATGTCCCAGATTAAACACTAGTAATACACAATGTACTACAGTAACATTGTGAGACTTAATAGCTTTCAAACAAAGCATTTGATTGTTTTTTATCTTTTCTGTTAATAACTCGGCATACAATACTCAATTGTAAAAAAAAAATAGGTTATACTGTGATCAGAGTTAATTACACAGAATGATGCAATGAACTTGTCAGATTGCAACAGTGGAATGATTAAAGGATCATTATTATTCCAATTTTTTACATCTACTCAATGCAAATACCAATAAGAAGAAACATCAAAGTATGTCAAATTCACAATATAAACAAATGTTATCCTTCTTTCACCATTACTAATAGTTTTGTGAAACATAAAACATGAATCACCTAATTACATTAAGAAATTCAATGAATATATGTTAAGTACCTGAAAAGTCAGCTGCTCCACTTGCTGCAAGATTAGCATTTTGCGTCAAAGCTACCCCCCACACTGCACCTTTGTGACCTTCAAACGTGCCAATCCAATCACCTGTTTCACCTTGTCGTAGCATGGGCTTGCCATCTAAGGAATTCATCAATATTACAATGTGTTGCTAAGAAATCTTGGGCTTTGAGCATAAAACTCATTTTGGTTGAAAGGAGGTTGGATGTCAAATTCTGCTTAGTCATGAAAACATTGCATACTTTTCATTATATTTCAACACTGTTGCTGAGTTATTATTTGGGATAAATTTGTTCGAAAAAAAATAAGAAAAAAAACTTTTAAATTAAATTTTGGACTTGAGCCAAAAAAGTAATGTAATTGGAAAGAAGACCCAAACCACAATGTTTCAATTAAACCAAAATAATAAAGAAAAGATTTCAATTTTCATTTTATTCATTCAAGTATGTTTTCATTCAAGTCTTGTACATTTTAAGAAATGTTGGATGAGTGTTCATTTAGCATTGTATGCAAATGATAACATCTTTCAATTTTCCTCATCAGGTAAAACAAGGCTTTCATTTTGTAAACATATCTTGTGCAAACCATTGTGTTAGCTTCCCACAATATTTAAATACATGATAATTATGTAGAAGAAAGGCCTATGTAGAATATTTAGTATGTTGCTATTTGAACAAGATAATCGTTAAAGCCACAGCTGTTCCACCACCACCACTGTCATAACAAATAATAAAACCAGTATAATGGTACACTCTAGTGCTAGATAAAAAGTAGGTATATCAGACATACTAATCATAGATTGTGTACACATAAAAGAACAATGACAGGAAGGTACAATTAAATCACATTAAGTGTTATTGACTATTTTCCTTATACAGCAACATATTGAAAGTAAATTAGTGACATGTTTACAAGCCCTTCCATAAAGTAAACATTAATGTCAAGTACTTTAACAAACCTTGAGTGAGCACAAGGTGACCCACAATGGGTGAAATGTCAACATTCAACATAGGAACAAAATTTACTGCCTGCAACAATTCATGAGTACACAAAGGCGTGGAACTTGTATGTCATGCTGCCGGTACGTGAATAAAAAGCATGAGCGCGAGCCTCAAGGCGAGCAGCCGAGGAAACACACGAGCGGATACTCAAGGTACTTCCTGCATGTCCGGAAAGAGAAGGTCACAACATGCATAGAATGCACGCCGGCCGAGCGGACAACTCCACACAAACAAGAAAAGTGAAGGCCTTTCGAACACATCTCGTCACCAACATCTGTCACGCGAAAGCACTACTCACACGCACCAACACACTTGCAAGACTTCTACCCAAATATAGGCCAAGGCGATAGGGCACACTGATTACAAATTAGTCGTCAAAACTCACCTTTGCAGGCCGAAATTAAATAAAACCCATCTTTTGTAACGTCACTAAAATCCAAATGCACGACTGGTCTAGTATGGCCACCGCATGTGAGAGGAACTTGCTTGAAAGTTGTCATTTTGTTTCTTAATTTTGTTTGTTGTACTTTTTGAAAATAAAACTAATTATCTTTGTTGTTAACTAAAAATTAACCTAATGAGTCTGATCGTACTGAATGTTGACAATCGACTGACGGCAAAGTAGTAGGTGGTATTGCTATACATGTCAAAATTACCTACGTTTTTTTTATTATAAAGAGTCTACATAAAGTTGTGAGGTAACGATATAGCCTCCCACAAATGTTTTATGATTGAAACAATATCCATTGTTGTCTTATGAAATCAATAAATAATTGCAGAAGCAATTTTGTAAAAATAAAAATTTTAAAAATATATTTTGTATACTTAGAATTTAGAAGA